>JAWWNJ010000017.1:0-612815 GCA_037176885.1 Favolaschia claudopus
TTTAGTCTGTGGGTTTATTGCTATAAAGGTACAGCTACACCTGAAATCAAGACCACTTACCCCACAGACCCGTAGGTACGCTATCAGCTTGCTAATCGAATGCCAGAACCGCTCGCACCCTTCGCCGTCAGACAGACCAAACAGTGTCCGACGCCGAGGGTGATACTGCAGCTGGCAGACCCAATTGTGGCCGAAGGCGTGGGAGGACAGAGACCGCAAATTCCATGCGCTCCATATACTCCGGGGGGAAGAAATTCCACTTCCTTAACGACCGCTCGAGCTGGCACACGATGTCGTACAGGAAGCCGACGACGAAGTTCCGGGGGAGATGACTGAATAACATCTGCAGTAGTGCGAGCTGTTAGACTGCTTTTCTCCCGCGGATTTCATATTCACCACGAATAGAGGGTGGTCGTGCCTGCAGGTGAGAGCCATGAGCCCGGTGTCGTCAAAAACCTAGTGCTGCTCTTGATTCTGCGCTCGTCAGCGGCGACGAAGGAAGACTCGCATTCGTCGAGCACCGACTTTGGTACTGGCAGCCGGGGGTCTTCGAAATGGTCATCCTCTGGCTCCCCGTCCTCGTCGCTTCCGCCTCTCGTTGTACTCGGACGGATGGACTCTACGTACGCGTCCATGGCGTCAGTCACCTCCGTCGAAACGAAGACAGAGGACGGATGCTGGTGCGCAGGATCCATGCACCCGTTCCCTATGTTTCGTCGCTGGGTAAAGCAGGCGTCCCCAGCGACGATCCCCGCGATCTTCATCGATGGATTCTCCCATTTCCCTCCGAAGCACGCTGGGCACAGCCAGCGTAGATATTCGCTCGGGCGAGTCCGCTCCTCCGGAAGGCTGAAGGGATAATCAGCTTGCGCGGGAGGTGGAGAAGACGACGAAGTCGATGGAGATGGAGACGGAGCCCGCTGGCCGGCGGCGTTTGGATGGTGACGCGGGTGGTGAAGAAGGTGGTGAGGAGTCCGGTGGGGGTGTATCGGGTCGTCTTCGTTTCGTAGGGGAGGAAGGTGCACTTGGTGCTGGTGACGATGCAAGGAAGCGGGGTATCGGCCGCACGCGGCGTCTCCGGTGCTTCCGCAGCTAATGATTCTCTTGCGGTCGATATGGCGGCATCGATTTTGGCGGCGGTCAAGTCACGCATGGCGGAATACCATTCTAGCGCGTTGCCAAATCGTCTTCGTAGTGCGTTCTGCTCCGCATGTTAGACCGTTTCAGCATGAGCCAGATAGTGCGCTTACCCTATTGCTTAACTTGTAACCCATATCGTCCAAGACTTCCTCTAAAGTCGTAGATATCGCGGTATTGTTTGGTGGCAAATTGAGGAAAACTTCCTGGCAAATTCTAAGATATGCAAGCCGATCGCTACCGACGGCTCGAGCGGGGAACACGGGAAGAACCCGCGCTTGACCAGCTGAGAGGCCGCTGGGGAGCACGGACATATTCGTATTTACGATCTCCTCGAGCGCTGGATTTCTTGTCAGTGGCATCAAGCACTCATTCAAATCAGCACGTACAAGTCCAGCGTACGAGCGTTACTGTGATACGCTTGGTTTTCCCCTCCCCAGCAGCTCGTCGTAACTGCACCCACACCGTGGCTCCTCCACCATGACGCCGTCCAGATTCCGCAAGTCGCCCGTTGTCGCCAATAAATCCATAAAAATGGGCACGAGTCGCGGCAGGACCGTGTGTAGCCAGCGATTCGTCTGAGTCTGGCGTTTTTGTGCGTACCGACTGTCGACCTGAGGGGGCATTCCCACATCCAGTTCGTGCAGGCCGAAGTCGTAATCCGCGGGGTCGATGTCGGGGGGTGGAGGCCGGCGGTGCCAAGAATGGATCATCCTCTGTGTCTGGAAGGCGGTCCCCGCGAATCCCCGCTTGGCCCGAAGAGAGGTGGCACCCGCGCCTGAGTGAGCGTACGATTTCCTGCGAGGTAGACGAGGGGCGTAGGGCCTTCGAGTTATGGTGAGGCGCGGTGCCCGCGACGGGGGTGCGGGAAGGTGTGGAGAATTTTTTGATGTTCGGCCTGTGACTGGGACCCATGGCTGGAGGAGAGGGAGTTGGTAAGTGTGAGCGGGGCCACTCAAACAATC
This sequence comes from Favolaschia claudopus, assembly GCA_037176885.1. NCBI lineage: Eukaryota > Fungi > Basidiomycota > Agaricomycetes > Agaricales > Mycenaceae > Favolaschia > Favolaschia claudopus. The sequence continues at coordinate 2,103 of JAWWNJ010000017.1, forward strand.
AACGTTCTCACCTCGATTTCGTACTTCAAATTCTCCGCCTCCTCCCTCCTCTATCTCTCTCTCATTCCATGTTAATGCGCATCCCAATATTATAGCGTATGTGTATGTATCGTATTTACAGAGACATCGTTGTATTATTTTTACGCTGAACACTGTTTTCTACAATAATAGCAGGACATTATAACGATACAGTACAATATTTACAAGTGTCAAGCGGGCAATGTGAAAGTAAAGGACAAGAGGCAAATGCGCTTCGGTGGCACACAGCGCAAAACTTGATGAGCTGCCGGCGGACGTGGGCACGGAAGACCGCCTCGGTCTTCCGCCTCGGTCTTCTCGGGCTCGGACACCGAAAAAAACTCAAAGTCCTTCGTTGTTGAGCGGTGAAAATATTGGTCACATTATTCTGTACGGGAATACAAACGAAAAATTAAAGACGAGGGGTTGTACCGAATACTTTATCGCGTAGGGTAATGGACTGATTTTTGGCGAGGCACAAACATGAAATATGAAAAAATCCCAATTCTCCCTGCCCAAATTCTACAGCGACGACCTCAAAGGCCGTGCGGGTGTTGAATGTGCGGCGAATATAAAACCGTAGCACCCTCGTTTACTAAGGTCTTGGTTAACGTCGCCGCCGACGACAACCAACCCGTTCCACCAACTCATTCAGCAAACGCCCATCCTCAGCTGTGCGGCACGGGCGGACGTACTTGCGCTCGAGAGGATGCTTGAGACCGCCCACCGTTGCCCCATAGACGTCAATCTTGTCCCGCCTTTTGGATTTTCTTCAACTCTCGCTTCTTTGGACCGCGAGACGGGATGTCTTGCCCCACCAAAATGTACCCTCGCTTCCCCTCCAGCTCGCGGACCTTCTGTGCTAACTTCTCGACCTGCGCAACGCCCACGACGACCACATCCAACCGTTTCATCGCCAGGCCGGGAATACATAGCCATTCACCATCTTCTTCGCCTGAAAGAAGAAAAAACCGTCAGCTGAAAGGAAAATCACGCCTCGATTGGATACATACCGTCGAGTCTGGGCTTGAGGGAGTCAGCGCACCAGAGCGGTTCACCCGAGGGAGTCGGGCAGGGCGTGAGCGGGCGCGAGGCGGCGGTAGCGGCGGAAAGAGAGCGGTCTGTTGCGCCGTCGTTTTCTATGACTTGGTTGCCGCGCAGGATCCTCTCAGACATGCCTCTCGTTTTCAGCAAAGGTACCATGGTCTGGAAATAGACGGAAAAATTAGCAGATAGAAGCAAATTCAGTAGAAAAGCTGTTCATACCGTTCATGGACCACAACCTCAATTCGGATGTGCTGTACCGTCTCGCCCGCTTCTGCCTTGCGAAGTGTGAGCAGAAAACCCTCATGAACCTTCTCCGCTTGGGCCAGCGCGTTTTGTGCGCGCATGTCGATTCGACGCAGTCGTTCAGCCCGTTCGTCTTCCCTTGTGGAGAGTGCCTCTTGTCTCCGAATCTCAGCCACTGATCTTCAAGACGTTGTAGGCGATCCGCGCGTTCCTGGCTGTTGTACACTCCCGTCACCCTTCCTCTAAACCCCTTCGTAACCCCGACAGCGATGACCAAGGCTTCCAATCCGATGTAATGCCTAGTCGCATCCTTGCGGGCACTGATAACGTCCCGAGCCTGGGCTGGCGATGTGGCATCCATTTGAATGTGCGCCGCTTGTTGGGGAACGGGGTGCACAGGGGCGTACGAGATCGTGTCGCCGAGAATGTCGAAGTCGATATCGGCGGCTCTAACCCGAAACTGGTGCAGTACTTGAGCTTCAAAAAAATGTATAGAATTTGAGTAACTCACGACGCGCTCTTCTTCCCAACGTTCATGACGCCCGGCTCCGTCAATGCGATCCAGCTAAGGTATGAACTTTTAGAAAATATTATTTGCGGATAATGGAGGGAATACTCACATCATACAGTTCCACCATACCCTTTCGCTCATCTACCTTTACCACGTACCCCGCCCTGCGCTCATGATGGCCCCAGCGCACCCGTACCAGATCTCCCACTTCCCACACTCGTACAACGTCGTCCAAGACGTGCGCCGGGGAGCTGCCGAGCGCATCGTGCTCGAGCACTACTTGCGTCCCATACGAGTCGAACGACTGTACACGACCGCCCTCCTTCCCATCAACCGTGCGCACACGATCGCCTACTTGAAAAGCGAAAGAAAAGTCGAGCGCGTGGCGCCGCAGATCCGTTGTCTCGAGATAAATCCCTGCTTCCAGCGAGTCCGGCAGGTATTCCCCGTCGTACGCGGGGATTACTCGCGCGTATTCCTTGCCGTCATTGACTTTCAGACGGGCTATTGAACCCGCTCTGCCCCTTGTACTCCCCGGAAACCACCACCACTCGATCCCCAGGTCTGAGCGCGGGCGACATGTCGGTGTGGATCAATCGCCGTAACTCGACGTGGTTGCTGCGCGCAAAGACCTGCAGCTCTTCATGGCTCGCCTGCTGAAGAATACCTTGATATGCAGCGAGTGGCGTAGTTCTCGTGGCGGCGAGGAAGTCGACGGGGGTGAGCAGATGGACTTTATGGCGGGCTTTGGTGATGCGCAAAACGGGCGGTTTTCGATCAGGCGCAAGGAGGGTGTTGTCCGCGATGACGAACGCCAGCCGACCCTTGTCTTTGCCCCATCCGAGGCGAACCCACTGGCCCTTCTTCAGCGGGGTTCTTGACCTCGACCAAGGCGAGGGCGAGCTTTCGGGGGAGTCGGGAGTCGAGGGGAGCGTGCTGTGATCGATACGCTGCTAAGGCGCGCCCATTGTGGTGATTCTGGTCGAGCGCTGATTTGGGGCGGGGTGCGGGAGTCGCGCTGTGCACCGACGGTTGGTGGTGGATTGGGACTTCTCGGGTGACAGTCTCTTCTCGAACGACTGTCCAACCTGGAGGATACTTTATTACAGTCGTATATGTCAATGATAAAGATGCACCCACCATGGTATTGTCCCATTTCAGCCAGCGTCTCCTTGCGATACTGAGCTGCTCTGCTTGCAATGACTTCCTGGATGCGGCGTTCCATGGCATCGTCGATCCTTGAGCGTTGGTCAGGCGGGGCGGCGCTGACGGAGTCCGGTTCCGGCGTGGTGGGTGTCGATTGGATTGATATTCTCTGAGTCGTCGAGGAAGTCTACAAACAAAGGTTAGGACCGAGTATGAGCCACCGTTACAATACGCACCCCGATCCGCTTGGGTTTCCTCGTCATCCGAGTTCTCGCTCATTCCAGCCTCCTCCGCCTCCACATCCAAAAACCTACGCACGTCGCTGGCCTCGCTATGCGCCGCCGCCTGACGAAAACTTTGCATGTAATCTTCTTCCTCGTCCTCCTCTTCGTCTCGTTCTTCTTCTTCTTCTTCTTCTTCCTCTTCCTCTTCCTCTTCCTCCGCATCGTCGTCACGCGCGCCCAGCTGTGCCTCCATTCTTCGGCGCTTCGGGGGAGGAGGCGGCTAGATACCAGTTAGCATTTATATTCAATGAATCAATAATTATTCAGACGAGACGCACCTCAAAAGAAGTGCTTTCCCAATCATCTGCGAACGGTGTCTCTCGAAGGCCTTGACCAATGTACGGCGTTGGAGCGCGAGAATCCGGGAAGAACAAGGGCGTTTGTTTGCGTATTTGAGAGGCTGGAGGAGAGGGCGGGTATTGATTCTCCAAGTCTTCATTCTGTAAGTGAGGCGGCGCTCCCCAGTACAGTCGTGGTACGGAGGATGTGGATTGCTGTTCTTGTGCCTGGGGAGGGTCTGAGATGAGACTTCCGGGTGTTCCTCGCTGCCTACCTCAATACCCGAGTGGTCCGAAACGCCGTCTGCACTGTCGAGAGGTGGCACTGTGAAATTCGGTCAGTTTGTAGTCCACACGACAAAGCGACGCGGGGCTTACTGGGTGTATCACTGTCTTGCATGGCTTGTATGTTGATGGATGGCGATGAACGTCTGGAAGCCGCCATGGTCGTTGTCAGCGTTTCTCATTATCTCGCCGACGCGGAAAACATGTCGAGAAATCTTTGAGTCGTGCCAGAGTCTGATTGGGGGCGGAGCGGCGCGTACGGTGCGCATTCATTGCTACTCAATATTTTGGGTGCACATCATTCATTCTTTGTAACTACTGACTACGCTGCTCAAGGCAACGACGGACTTACCTGCTCGACATCGAGGTTTTGGCCAAGAAGAGAAAATTCCCACACCGGCCATAACCGGGCCTGATGTTCCACTCTCGGCGGACGAGGGCGCGGAAGGCCGCAGCGGTCTTCCGCGCCCTCGTCCGCCGAGGCTTGATCATCAAGGGACGATCAACAATCATTAGCGCCGGCTGCCACTTGCTCTTGACAACCATGTCGGGAGTCGGTGGTGACCGAGCGGGCGGGATAATGAGTGTGCTGGCGGGGAGCGCGCGTGGACGATGTATGCTGAGAGCTTTGCACTAGTGTACAGTATGTGTTATCTTGAGAGAAACTGACCCAAGTTAAATCAATACATGTCATTCAGCCCGACGACGAGAAAGGAGGCGGGGTGGGATAACGCGTCGGACACCTGTTCGTCTGCTGATACCATCTCCGCTGTGTCTGACCATAGGTGCTACAGGGATGATATCGCAGGGTGGCATAGTGGGGAACGGGATGAGCAACAAGCTGGCGGCGAAGTGCGTATTTGTCCCACAAACCTACCTTTTCTGATTACCGGGTCATTCAGGTCACTGCCGCCGTCGATGTAGCTCGCCCAGTACATGCTGCTCAAGTCGACAAATTGCTGAGGCCGGAGTTTCAGCCAGGCAAGTCACCTTCGTAATATTGTTTCTCTTTCCTAATCTGGAATGTATATCGAGCAGCGGTGGAATCATTGGATGTACTCGACGAGTCTTGTTGTTAGATTTTCAACGGACGCAGTGTGCATGAGGGTTGGTCTGGGTTCGGTATCTTCTGCGAGCATGGAGCTAGAGGCACTGTGCGTGACATGGACTTGTGTTTGTTTTGGCCACATTCTCTCTAACCCACCTTAACAGCTTACTATCTGCACTTTCTTCTCAACACTCTCAACTCTCCACTTACCATATGGCTGGACGCGCTACTCGTTCAAGAACAAAAGCAGCGGCCGCCCCTACGGTACGCCTCCGCGATGTCATCGGTATCACAAGCTGACTTCTCGTTGGAATCCTTCAGCCAACGGCACCAGTACAACCGGCACCGACCGCTGAACCACGGCGAAGGGTAGGTTTCATCGCGGAGTCTGACAAGGGTGGTGTGCTGAACTACTTTTTTCTTCATAGCATACCCGCGCCAACCCCATCGAAGAGAATGCAGTCGCTCCTAATGCCACCACAAACCAGGTCGGACTCCTTCAGTAATCCCATCTTTCCCTTTATTGACCATGCCACCAGACTGCGCGGCGTCGTGCACCCGCCAAATCCGGGACAGGTCGCGGCAAAGTAGGTGCCACACTTTTCGAGGGTATATTGAGCTGAAGCTTCCTCAGAAATCTGCCAAGAAGAATAAGAATACCTCGAATGAATCGGATGAAGACGACGCTCCCCCCGTAAGTGCTGCCGCAAACGCAGCCGAGGCACCCAACTCACACTCCGTTAGAACGAGCTTCCGTCAAATCCTCTTGCCACTACGCCAGATTCACACCAAGGTGCACCGAGTAATGTATGTCGATGATCCAAGTACTTCGCATTACCCTTTTCTTGACGACTTCGCCAGGAACCCGCTCCAACTGCAGCGGATGATGGAGATTCGGTGGATGAACGACCACCTACTCCTGTGAGCATGATCTTCGATAGCACATCATGAAGTACTAACAAGTTTTAGAAGAAACGGCCGCGGCGTCGGCCACCGCTCTCCACTTCCCCCCCCGCCTCAAGACGTCGACGGTCTGGTCGCTTTTGGGAACGAGTTACAAGACGACGCTCAGCTAGAAGACGAAGCTCGCGTACAAGACGAAGCTCGCCTACAAGACGAAGCCGAAGCCCGTACACAAGACGAAGCCCGCCTACTCCAGTTTCAAGAAGAATTCGAGGACGACCATCCACTCCCTATCCACCCCGATGCTGAATTGGACGACGACACGTCCTTCGCGCTGCTGGATGCGGGAGCCGACGCCGACGATGGAGACGATGTCGGCCAGCACCAACACCACCGTCCGCATGAGCCGGGAGGGCGGACGCTATGGGCGCTGATGCAAGAGACCGAACGGCGGCAACGCGAACCGGTCCCCAAGACGCGCCCTATGGGTCAGGTCTTCGACCAAGACGGCAAGTTCGTGCCTTCCATGAAGCCCCGCCCCTCCAGGCTCGTTCGGGAGGACAGTGATGACAGTCATGCGGGGGCTGACCCTGGATTGGATGATTCTGGGGAGGACAGCGGGGACGACTACTTCGAAACCGAGAAAGCGAGGAAGGAACGGGAGCGGTTCTACGATGGCGACGTTGATGACGAGGAGGATGAAGAGTTGGCAGGAGAAGAGGAGGAGGAACCGGACGATGGGAAGGGGAAGGCGAAGGCGAAGGCGAAGAAGTCGCGGTCGAAAAAGGCGAGTGGAAAGGGGAAGGAGGCACCCAAGCGGACAGCAGGGAAGAGTTCGAAGGCGACGGCCGGGAGCGGCGCAGCAGAGGACCAGGGGACTTCAGGGAAGGGCAAGGGAAAGGCGACCATGCTTCCAACGGCACTGGAGGGTGACGGGTCCGATGTGGAGGAGGATTATTCGGGGAAAGGTCCTCTGCCCCATGCCTGCAAGGATGACGTGCAGGCGGCTGTGGATGCACTCCACGACGAGCTCGTTCAGCTGGCCCGGAAGTACAATCGGCCTGTGGAGAACCTCCGCAAATTGGCTTTCGGGAAGCCGATCGTTCCCCGTAAAAGACAGCGATGGAACATGTTCCAACAATGGCGCGTCCAAACCGGGGACCCGCGAGGTGAAAACGGTACGAGTATCGGAACCAGGGCCATTCCTTCTACTAACCATTCAATCGCAGTTACCAAAGAGGAGTGGAACAAGCAATTGCAGAGCGAATATCGCCAGCGCCTCAACACTTTGCCCGAAGACCAACGCCAAGACGAGAAGGCACTCGATGAGCTGTTCTCTGACCATGTCGAGTGGCACGCCGACTATAAGCAGCGCATCGTCGATGAGCTGATCCTCACCGGCAAGATGGATAAAGCGATGGGGCCGTACGTCAAATCGCTGAATCAGATTGTGAGTGACGTCCGCCCCGCTAGTTTCTCGACTTAATGAGATCTTCCAGTCGACCACCGCATACAACGACCTCGATATTCAAATCTTCGGCTTCATTATCGACATTCATACGCACAAGAGTTCTATGTGGGGAGGAACACCAGAGTTTGCGGCGTGGCGGGCGGACTCTACGCTGGCCATCCACAGCCAGCTAGCTGACATGGCCGCCATCTACAGGTGGGCTGTTTCTTCCCCACCGCTCGTGCAACATGCTGACGCAATAGTATCAGAACTTTCAATATCGACTACCGCGCCATGGCTGCGGGGCACCTCGACTTCCCAAAACATACTTTGGTTCGTCGAGAGAAAGAAACTGCTCGCGACTTTGGACGGCGGCTCATCACAGAGTGCCTGCGTCGAGATCTAGGTCGGTACATATTCCCTGACAATGTGTACATGCTAACGAGGAATTCAGTGAGAACTCTTGACGACCCCGGCGTGAAACCCGAATGGAGTCTTCCGGAAATGGGGTTTCGACACAAAGTTCGCATCTCAAACTGGCCAGAGGAGTTGAGCGCGGAGAACGAACGTCCCAAGAAGGGGTGGAAGCCATCGGCGAACGCGGTCACAATCTTGTTGCCGCAGGCGATGAGGAAACTGGGTATGGTGTCGGGTGCTTCCGCTGCCAGCGCCGACGAGGACGATGATGCATCTGCTGCGGACGACGACGACGGCGACGGAACAGATGAGGAACGCACCAAGAAATCCGCCAAGAAGCCAAAGCGTGTTGCGGACGACAAACTGTTTTGCATCGAGAGCTGGACCGAAGGCAAGTTGTGGCTTTCATTATGGTTACAATTGACTGACCGGCACGAAATACAGCGGAAAAGGATCTCCCAGACGACGAGCAGGGTGATGTCGCTGTCTTGGTCACCGCCAGCGGCACGGAGCTGGTGCTTGTGTCGGACAGTCTCAAGTACGGGAAGCACTTGGAGAAAGCGGAACGCAACGAACAGGAGCGACAGAGAAAGGCGGCGGAAAAGGCGGAGAAAGCGGAGAAGAAGAAAACGGCGGCGAAAAAACCCACTGCGGGGAAGACTAGCCGAGGCGGGAAGATCGTACCTCAGCCCCCTCGGGATACGAATGTCTCCCGTGCCGTGCCACCCGCTGCTCCAGTCGCTGGACCGTCGAGAATGCCACCTCCGTCGCCCCCCGCCCGTCCAGAAACGTTCTCGGGATGAGGTTCATCAAGTCCCGCGCCCTCTCGCTGGTTCGTCGAGAACGGCTGCGCCGCCTCCTGCCGCCACTTCCAGCTCGTGGCAAACAGCTTCAGTCCTTCCTCCTCGTCCACCGCAACGCATCCCCGCTTTCAGAAATGCGGTCGCCAGCTCGTCGAGAGTCCAGCTCAGTGCGACAAACGAGGCTTGGGGCCCCACGGGCCACACCTTCGACGGACACGCGGCGGACGACGGCTTCCAGACGTACGAGCCGGCGGCTGAGGATCTACACGACATGCGTTCCGAGGAGGAACGGCCCACCAAACGAGTGAAGACAGAGCACCAGTTTGGTTCTGGGACGGAACACAAACGCAAAAGAGACGAAGAACTTCCCCTCACGACGCCGCGACCCTCACCTCCTCCTCGCGCTCCCTCATTACCGCCTGCGTACCCCTCCGAAATCTACAATCCTCGCTTCTACGAGAGCGAGGGGTATCCACGCGGCTGCGTTGGTGCCTATTTTCCATCAAGACTTCCAACGCTGGACATGTCAGCTGGCGAGCGACTAGAACGTTGTTGGTTCGCAATGCCAGGCACCATTGAAAGAAGACAAACGCGGTGCCGCTACCAGAGCGCTAAGAAAACCAGCAAAGAGTTCTACGTCAACAAGTTCAAAGTACGGGATCCCGATGATGACCCCGAAACGGACCTTTTGGCGTCGTATCTCTACAAATGCACCCCCGACGGCTGGTTTCCAGTGGACGAGAGGCTCGTGCCCTGCGAAGTGCCGAAGCACCGTTACTACCGCGAGGATATTGAAAACGATTTCTTAGAACCCGTCGAGTAGTTTTTGAAATACGTCTTGTCGAATATAATCGTGTAATCTCTTGTATGAAAGACAATTTTCTCATCTATACGCCTGAAACGAGCTTCTGTGAAATTGAAAGAAACAACACCTTGAGGGTTACGATGGCAGAATGGGATTGGATTCTTGGTGCGTCAGCATTAGTTTCTTTTCACTTGTTCTTTCGTTCATTAATACAAGTCTTATCTTAGGAGTCTTCCTCGACTTGAATACGAACTTCAAACGATTCAACGCTGGCTCAAATGGAGGCGAATTTGTTGTTGGGAGGTGAGTAGTGTCCGTCTCTGTTCATCTCATGAGGTCAAGTAGCTCGATTTGACGACATTACAGTTACTTTATCCACCTGTAGCCTCGCCGCAAGCTCTACAGCAACTGCGATACAAGGCGCATCGTTCATGCAGTATCATAGTGAACCTTCTTTTGTTCTGATCTCCTGTTGGTTGAACCTAATCTATTTCACGATAATCATACTGAACGCTACAAGTTTACATTAATGGCAGGTAAGAACGATCAAGAACCCATCGAAAGAAAAAATAACAAATCTACAGAAGTAACTAAGATCGTGTGCAAGGAATGAAATCTACAGACAGTACGTATAACAATCAAAAAAAGAGGAAGAGACGGCAGCTACAGGACGAAAGGTACATGAAAAGCAAGGGTGAGTGAGAGTTAAAACTACATATCTACTATATCCCTCAACAAGCGCGTCAGATTAAGCGCCTTCGTGATTCCCCCAAACCGCCCGACCTCAAACTTCTCGCGATGGAAAACGCGGCACGCCTCGCACGCGCTGGGCACCTTCCAGGCGTCGCTGGTCTTCAAACACAGGTGGAGACACCGTTCTTGTATGTAATTGGGAAAAAAAACCAAGAGATAAATGAGAACTCACCTAGTTTTTTAGCATACCGTGTGCGGACTTTGTCGACAACGGTAATACGGCAACCGGGGCATTGGCGTCGCCATTGGCGCAGGCGCCGCTGCATGTTGTCGGTCCGCCCCGCCTTCCACTCCACAAGACCGCTGCGGTGCTCCATCTTCAACCAATAAACAAGGCCGGGGCGATCGGAGCGGGACGGGCGGGCGGCGAGCGCATCGTAAACGCGGCCTAGGGTGTAGGTGGTGAAATATCGCGTCGATTGGTGGCGGGGCAATTGGCGGGCGACGCGCGCGAGGAGGCGGGCTGCGCACTGAGGGCTCATAAGAATGAAGAGGTGAGTTGGCTTACCTTTCCTCAACGACGTACTCATGCAAAGAATGAAGAAGAAAAGAGTTGTTGGATGAGGTGCGGGAGAGTAAGAATGAGGAGCGGGATGGTCGGGATATGCGCGTGTATGCGCGTGTATGTTGTCGGTGTGGCGAGCGCGAGACGGCGGGAGACGAGAGAGACGGTCAAGTGAGCTGAAGGGAACTTGGGTATACCTACATATGCGAGCGCGTCGCGTCGCGGTCCTCGAATCTATTTGCTTGCCAGCTTGTTTTCTCTACTTTGAATCTGGATATGATTACTGTCTACTTCGCGTTCAATACAGGCAAGTAAGTGATCTCTTGATTCGACTCGATGCATTCTTGGACGGTGTAATGTTACTTAACAAGTTTTTCTTTGGTTGGGGTACTGGCTTGGTGCATTGAGCTTGAAGAGTAACCAAATAATTGTCGTCTCTCGCCCTTGCTTGAACACTTGACTTATTCATGGCAAATTGCATGACTTAGTTACTTTCATCGATTTTGTGTTGACATTCGCAGTAAAGACTGACCTTGTGTGCACGTTTACGCGAAGCTAACTGACCCTTTCATTGTAGTACTTTATTACGCACCCACTGCATCCATGCGACGCGTCTCAGACACCGACCACACCGACGCGACGCGTCTGAGACCGCGCGGACGCGGTCAGCTGACTGAGGCGGCCGACCGAAACCGAGGCGGGAGACCGCGGCGGTCTTCCGTGCCCTCGTCCGCCGCCAGCTCATCATGTTTGGCGCTGTATGCCAACGAAGCGCATTTGCCTCTTGTCTTTTACTTTCATCTTGCCCGCTTTGACACTGATATAAATTACAGCTATGTATCGCTTCAACTCGGCTGGTCGTTGTAGAGTTCATCGTAATTACAACAATAATATAATCTGCACATCGAAATCCGTATTAAGAGAGATAGATAGACAAGGATGCAGAGTGTCGAAGCGCGAATCTGAGGTGAGGACATTCGCGCCTCTACTGATTCCTACGTACTAATAAATCTCTTCACAGGCATCCAGGTCGTCGGCCGATACTCAAAGCTGAAATGGGTGGCAGAACGGCCACCACATTGTTTGGCCCAAAAGGGAAATATACGGTACGCAAGCGTCGACCATTTAATACAAGGTCAGCGTTCGGTCTGGGCATCGCCTGTCTCTCCCTCCCTCCGAACACGCTCATGCCCGCCGATCGCACCTCCAAGCCCGCCGCGTCGTCCTCCCGGGTTGACTTGAAAAAGCGCAAGGACCACGCCTCCGACCCCGCTGCACGGAAGCGCGCTGCGACAGCGAGGATTGATGCCCTCGAGAAATTAATAAGTGAGTGGTGATAGACTCCAATGTTTTGTTAGTTGCGGGGGTGCTGAGGAGATCTACAGAAACCAACAACCCCGTCACCATATCCGACAACGTCCGCGATTTCACCACGGCCGTAGCGCGGTTCGCGATCGATTTTAATGTACCGTACCGGTCCAAGTCTACCGAGAGTGCGCAAGCCCAGGTGCGCGTCAAATGCGCGATGATTCGGCGCTTCGACGAAATCCTCAAGGCTCACCGTTCGAACTACATGTCGTTGATGGGGGGGAGGGCGGGAGTCCGAGACCCTCGTCATAAACCCATTCCGCCTCGACGACCCGCGCCGTTTGGAGTTTGACGTTGAATGTACGTTTTCCTTCTGCCTATTTCATGAGGCATGCCTGATTGTTTTTTTTTGCCGCTGTTCAGTGCGAAAGCTCGTTGCCGAGTGGCAAGACGTTCGGATGGACACCCTGCCACCGTTCGACGATCATAAGGGGATCATGTTCAAGATGCCCAACGAGTTTTGGGCGGAGTGGCCCAAAACTGACGCGGGTCTCGCACGTTGGCTGCAAAGTATGTCCATTTCATTCATCTTTGCTGAATTATTTGACTGACGAGTTGCTTAATAGTTTCCGTGTACGAGAAGACTTTGAATACGTTGCAATACGACGCCATCGTTGCCGCCAAAATTCGGGTGCCGTCCGTGATGCCACCGCCGCGTGCGTTTCCAGAGAGTGAGACGCTTCGGGAGTATTTTTTGTAATAGCTATATGTACATATCGTCTCCTCCTGTATATGAGTTAGATTTTGCAAACCGTTTCAAAGACCTTTGAGAACCGAATGAACGATCATTAGCGTCCCGATGTGCGGTCTTCTGGGTGAAAGTGTACAAGCAAGCAATGAATATAAGTTAGTGCGCTATATTGTTTGATAGCTCAAGAATATCGCGCTGTCCACGCGCTGGAGTGATACGATACCCGGGTAAGTCTGTCTACTTTGATTTACGGGATACACTGATAACTCTTCGTATTCAAGTTTACGACTCGGCCCCATCCACTCGAGGCCCTGCCTGACTCAGTCGAAGTATGCCAAATATGTACTTTCATGAGCTACTGTTATGCTCATTCAATTCTAGATTGAGACGTGCAGAGTACTAGACGAAGCAAGTATATAGGACAGTCTACAAGTATCTGGTCTCGTTTCTGAATGTTACATCCGATATAACTGGATTTCAGTTTCAAAACGATTGAATTCAATTGCATTAGCTATCTACACAGAGGTAGAATCATCGAAGTAGATACTTGACTGGTCCATGGATCCATACCAGCCGAATCCGCTCATTCAAGGTGCAGCCGACCGACGGTTGGGGCGGCGCGTCTCTCGCATAAGGTTGGTTGTCTTGATCCTTTGGCTGCCGAGCTACTGGCTGAGTTGCATTTCAGGTTGTGAGTGTCGTGTGATCGCAGGATCTACGAGCTTAGACATGAACCTGTAAAAGGAATCAATAATCCTTTGTAATGAGCGCACGAAAGCACTCCTGTGTTGATGCGATACGCGATGCGCGTACGGTGTGCCGCCGGTGGGCACCATCTTGTCATGGCAAGCCTAATGTATGTTTATTCAGTGTCGGGGTTCAGAGGGCCGCGAGGGACAGAAACTGACCGAGCCTAGTAATAGATTCACTTCTACGTTCGACAAACGTTTGAAAGATTTCTACAAGTAGTATCTGAAAGTTGTGAGTTGCAAAATAGATCAGAAATTCGACGAACTCACCTATGAATTGGTTGCGCAGTATCAAAGAGCACCTCCTCGACTTCTCGACACACGTCCCCGATGCCCCAGCCCCAAAAGAACTCCCTGTGGGAATGCCCACAGGGACAGGGAAACAAACCCACTGCAATTCCGCGCGAACGAAGACGCGCATGTATGACGGCTTCTACACACAGAAGATACGTTAAAAGAACCACAGGAAGAAATCGACGTACCAGTCAACTTAACACATTTTGTAGGCCAGGCGAATAACCAGTTCGTCGGGGGGCAGTCATCGTACTCGCTCATGCGCCGGGCGAGATCGCTAGTCAAGCCGTATTTAATCCCCACATACCACACCCTCATCCCCCAATCGTAAACCCATTGCGCCAGAGCGTAAATCCACCCATCGCGTTCTATGTAGAGATTGCAGTCGAGTAGGTGGTCTGCACGGTACGCCGGATCAGCACGAGCGCTGGAAACTGTAAGTAAGTTCTCATACTACTTACTCCTACCTACAGAGCGTTCATTCGGCGTTTTCGTTCAGGCTCGGGAAGCGGAGGCCATGGCGCTTGTGGGTAGCGAGGAACAACGGGACGAGAGTAAACAGCCGGCATAGATTGTGGTGGTAGAGGAGCAAGAGGGAAAGTTAGAGTGCGAGAAGAAATTTGGCTTTTTGTTCGCATCCGGCTGGAAACGTTCCGGACCGGGACAGGAAATTAGAACGCGTCAGTCACGGGACCGCGTCACTCGTTCTGAAATCCCGACGCCGCCTGGAATCCCGACACGCGGCGTTCCGTGAGCGAGGCGCGCGCGGCGTTCCGTGCCCTCGTCCGCCGGACCGCAATCAAGCGATGTGTGTGTTTGGATCCAAAGCTCGTCGCTCCTTGTCTCTTACCACCATCTTCTTGCTTGAACTGTCACTCCCGATTTCCTCGTCAACGAACTGAACTGCCTCGTCGATCTCGGTGTGTGTGTCAAGTCTTGCCCTACCTAACGTTCTGTTATACTCGGGTTATACTCGAGTTCGTATGTATCCTGATTCTCGGTTTTAACTTTGTCTTGATTCATTTTCCAAGCATCTCACTCATTCAAGACTCTTACGGCGCCGAATAAAACAATAGTCAGCTTCAACTACGGCGCCGATTCAAACAAACAGTGAGCTTTAACTATTCCATCGAGATTCTACTAACTATATAATATACAGTGCTTGTTTTTTTGGTACGATGATACGCTCGCTATACGAAGAGTACGAGTAAATACCTTGTGATGTAGTAATGATGTAGTAATGAAAAGTAATAAGAACTGGCGTCCGTCTGCGGTAGATTCCATTGTGGGCGGCCCCATGTGATGGCCGAACTCGAGCATGGGGACGCCCATGTAAAAGTTGATGCTGGGAGTGGGCGGCCCCACGAAACAGAGTAAATGATGGGTGGCCCCAATCGTGGACGTGGGGACGCCCATATAAAATTATTATCGGAGGCGGGGGCCCCCATAGGACAACTCAATCATGGGTGGCCCCACTCGTGAACGTGGGGACGCCCATGTAAAGTTGATACAGGGAGTGGGCGGCCCCACGAAACAGAGTAAATGATGGGCGGCCCCACTCGTGAACTTGGGGACGCCCATGTAAAGTTGATACCGGGAGCGGGCGGCCCCACGAAATAGAGTAAATGATGGGCGGCCCCAATTGGGCTCGCCCGAACTTGAATACGAGGCCCACGACTGTATGAAAAGTTTGACGAGTTTCATTCGGTGGTTTGAGCAAGTCTTCATTTAGTGCACTTTCGTTTTAACCAGACACGAGGTGAAGAAAATTGTAGTAATCAAGGCACTTGGGTGAATTGATAAGACTTAGGATGTAAGGGGTTCGTATGGACGATTTATACTCCATGCTCAAATAGTTGTACTTGTATCTCAATTTTTCCGATTTCTGTTTACTTACGCGTATGATACTGATCGTAGTCGATACACGTGGAATTAACTACTATCTGATCTTCTCCCCCATCCCTTGGACTGCGCTCGCGCTCCTCTCCAGACCTACAGGGTGCTGATAGAGGAAAGAGTAAGTCAAGTGGGAAGGGGTAGAAGTGCCGTGCCCCGTACCTCAAATAAATACGTGATTTTCTGGATTCTAGAGGGACTCGCGGTCGCTCCTCCCTGCTACGAAATATTCGAGCAAGGTTTGGATACTTCCTCATACAGAGCTCGGATATCCGGCCTGGAGGGAATATCCTAGAGAGAAAGCGACTGTTAGTTCTCAAGGTCTCACCACATTATCTCGTCACCGGCCTATTCGTTGTCCTCAATACTTAAGCCCAACGAGGATCTGCGGATCCTCACAAAGTGGACAAACTGGGAAAGCTATTGAGACGATCTGGCCGATCCTCAACGCAAACCGAACGTTCCGTCCGCCCAAGGGAGGAATAAACCCCTTGGACAGAATACTGCTTTGAAAACCGAGCAAATCAGCTCACGTCTATTCGCCCCAACTAGAGCTTCGGCTGCTCGATCATCAAGACCAGAACCTGCGAAGGCAGTGGAAGCTAGATCTCAAGTGCCCTCGAAGATCAAGTCGCAATCTACTTCGCGCTCCATCTCTCCGGTTAAGAAACCGTTTCAACTACCCTTCGGACCCTCGGTGGAGAGTCCCGCGGCGTCGAGGACTCGAGGTGCTGTTCATAGAGGAAAGCAGCTTGATTTTCAATCTCTACCGACGATCTATCGTAAGAGCAAACCCTCTCTACCTCAACCGTTGTTACCGGTCACAACTTTGGAGACGGCTCACGCCTCGTCCCCGGTCATTCCGTTGGAGTTCGACTCTAGTCAAATCAAGCAGGACTCCTCTCTTCCTCCATCTTCCGCTCCGACTCCTTCAACGCCTAGCTCCATGACGACTCGTACCGACCCCCCGAGGCAGCAAGAGGGTACTATCGACCCCCAGGAAGCTGTGAAACAGTGTGAGAGCTTGATCCGAGCCTACGAGGCCGCTTCGCAAGACGAGCTTTCGCTCTACCTCCGAGTCTGTGCGATAGCGGGGAAGAAATCGGTGGATAGGACCGATGTTATTGATCGAGGGGTGAATATTCACCCTCAGACCGTCTCCCGATTCGGCCTACAAGCCAGCCAGTTCATGCACATCTCCAGGACCACTAAGCAGATGCAGCACTTACTGGATAGAATGGCCAGACTCTCCCCTGGGCGTACCTCAGCTTTTGTCATCGACCCTAGTCAAGTTCTTTTGTCCGTCTTGAGGAGCGCCAGAGACTTGGGGGAAATCCTTGCTGCTTGGACGGCTCTCAGCGATAGAATGGATTTAGCGCAAAGAAACTTGTCCAAATATCGCTCAGAAATCTTGCCGACAGAACAGCCCTACAATTCTCCCGTCTCGACTGCTCCTGAAATTTACGACGAAATGGCGGCTAAGGAACTCGCACCGGCAGACGCGATACAATTTCTATATGATCACGTTCCTCACTTCCGTCCCTTGTGGCCGAAAGGTTATAATCACCACGCGGACCATTTGACCCATTCTTTCCGTATTCCTGAGGACTTAGACAGCGCCTTCCCAGAACGCGACCCCGAAGAGCGGCCAGCTACGGTGTATTACTCCGTGGAGGGCGAGCGTCGAGAGATTTCAGTCTCCCCTCGGTCTAGTCATGGGGCTGGGCCCGATTTCCAGCTGCCTCCTCAGGAAGGCGAACCGTCAAGAAGACACCACTTTGAGAAACCTCCTGCTACGCGCGGAACCGAGCCAGTACATTCCCCCGCGGGTAAGAGGAGGGAGCGGGGTCGCGAACGAGACGCTCGCCCATCCCTTGCTCCTATAGCGGAAACCTCTAAGTCAGGACTGCTCAGCACGGCTCCACAGTTCCGCTCACCAGAGGACGTGATGCTGCCAAAGTCGCCTATTCTTAAGGATGCGACTTGGGCATCGAGAGTCCCAGGACCGAGTCTTCCTGATCCCTTAAGGGGTGGACCTCCGGATTCGCATAGGGTGTACACGTTCGAAACGCTGCACCCTCACGAGTCTATAAGTCAGGCACGAGACGCAAAAGGCAAAGCCCCTGAAAATAAAGGTTTAGGGAGAGCAGACAACGCTCCTCATCGTCAAAAGGATGGACGTCTCTCACCTCTCCATAGCCCGGCTCGCTCCCATGGGCATTATGAGTGGAAAAGAGATGAGGACCCTCCTAGGCAACCGGCAGCGCCTAGAGACGAAGCTCCAGCTCCTTCGCGAGGAGGTTCTAGACGTGCCCCTTCTCCAAACGATCCGCCCAGCGAGAGAGAAGGAGGTGCGCGTGATAGACGACATGAACGTTCTGCACCACCAGCAGGCGATCCAGATGACGAAGGCCCCTCGGATGACGAAGGGAGCCATCGCAGTCGCAGATCGAGATCTCGACGCAGGCGACCTCCCTCTCCACGAAATAGAGACGGCCTTCCTCCAGGCACAGGTCGGAGAGGACGAGCTCCACCTGGTGGTCCACCCTCCGGTCCTTCTGAATCAGATCTCTCGTCCTCGACCGACTCTTCTCGTTCTGACCACCGCTTCCCATACGTAGCGCCCGGCGCACCATACGGCACGATGGTCCCTACTATCGAACCTAAAGTGAAGATTGAGTCTCTGCCGGAGTGGGATGGCAAACACGACTCAGCTATCGACTATTTTTGGGAAGTTAGCCAACTCGCCAGCTTGTTGGGTTGGATGCCGAGAGCCTTGGGTTTTTGGCTGCCAACTCGATTAGTGAAAGGCTCGCAGGTAGAAGTGTGGTTCTCCACCTTGCCGTCTGAGAAGCAAGCGTCGATGCGGAGTCATTACCTGGTTTATCTCCAAACTCTGCGAGACCAGTACCTTGGGAAAAGATGGCAACTCGAAATGAATCTTAAATTCGAGCAACAGAGTTTCCGTCAATCAGGGTTTGATAAAGAGTCTCCTCAAAGCTTTATCGCGCGTCGAATTCGATACACCAGGCTACTCACCAATACCAAAGAAGGTGGACGAGAAGAGGTCTTCGTCATCATGCAGAAAGCGCCGATCGCTTGGAGTACTATCCTTGTCTTGGAGAATATACCGTCCGTAGAGAGCCTGTACGAACGGGTCAACGAACACGAGGAAGAACTTATCGAGGTGGTCATACGTAGTTCACGGGATCTTTTGACGACACAGAACCTTTCTTCCACTTTGCAAAGGATGGGCATCACTCCAGCGGCGGAATCATCGACTTACCGTCGCAGACCAAGGAGAGTGAATCTAGCGGAAGCGGACTTGCAAGAAGAAGAATCGCCTTTCAGCGCACCCGCCGTTCAGGAGGAGGACAACGAGACCATCAAGAGTGTCTTTCAGACTCTAGCTCGCAGACAACGTCCTCCCCCGAAGGGGGGCTACCCCTTCCCCAAAAACGATCACGTCCGCACTAAGCTCGGGAAAGAGCCTCCATCGCCCTGCAAAGTTTGCGGAAGTGCGAAGCACTGGGACAGGGAGTGCCCTGACTGGGATGCTTACCTGGACCAACGCAAGAAGGGTGCCTTTTTAGCAGAAGCAGGTGCGCTGGAGGAGGAAACCGACTTACTTTACCACAGCGCGTTCGTCGTGCTATCGGCGGAGGAGTCTTTTTGAACACGGCTACTGCTCCTGCTCAGGAGGAGTGTAAGCCCGCTACGGATACGAATCAACGGCCTGGTATAATCGTTAAGGACAACCCGCTCACCATTGACCGACTTCAAGAGACACCTAATGTGCGAAAAGTCTTGAAAGTCCAGATTGAGGAGGTAGAAGATGAGTACTGGGCGGAGGAAGCGAGAATGCCTAAAGCTCGGAGTGGCATATTAGAGGACGCCGATTTTGAGGACATCGTCGAATGGAACCTGAATCGAGAGAGAAAGACCGAGGAGTCGAGCCAAAATGCTCCTCCTTCAGAGATTGCAGAACCTCCGCCCCCTTCCACATTCAAACCAATAGCGCTGAAGCCTAAAAGACGCACTTCGCCGGGCTTCTCCGCTTCAGGGATATCGGTTCTGGCAGTGCGCGGATGGGTTAATTCGCTGGATGCCGAAGAGATGGACTTACGACTAGACTCCGGGGCGGATATAAGTTTGGTCGCTGAAGAATTCCTAACCACCCTCAAGCCTCCAGTTCGCATCAAGGAAGGCCGTAGGATGACCCTCGCGCAAGTCACCGACCGGGAACAAGTTATCAAGGGATTCGTCAAGCTCAAGATTTTCATGACGGCTGCCACTGGGGAAATTCTAGAGCTAGCAGTCGAAGCCTATGTTGTAAAGGGGATGAGCGTGCCACTCCTCCTGGGCGAAGACTTCCACATGAATTTCGAGATAGCTGTGTCCCGTAATCTGGAAGCCGGAACTAAGATCTCCTTCCGTTCGACCCCGTACGAAGTGAACGCTGTCGGTGCTGGATCATTTGAGAACCGACCTGGGATTCTCATGCTGGCTACCCGCTTGACCTGTTTCTCGGACTCCGCTTCTAAAGCTCGTGAACATAGGCGAGCGAAAGGAATTCGGAGGAGGAAGAAACGGCGCCAGGGCGAAGAGAATCGGGTTCTTCGAGCGGACCAGGACTACCGCATCAAGCCGCACGAGTGCAAATTGGTCAGAGTCGAAGGTGATTTTGGGGAGGACCGTGAATGGTTGGTAGAACGAGCGCTACACGCGAATGCCGACGACAGCTTCTTCGCTGTCCCCAACACACTGATCTCCTCCAGAAAGCCGATGGTGCCAGTGAGCAACCTGAGCGATAGACCAAGAATGATCAGGAAAGGCGAAGTGATTGGCTACCGAACGGACCCTCAGCTTTACTTTGACAAACCATCTAACTTGGAGGAACTGAAACGGCTCGAGGCTCGAACGGCTTTAGTGGCTCGTCTGATTGACTTGAAAGCGCAGGAGGAGGAACCTAGCGTCGCTCGAGAGGAGAGTCGGTCAGCCCCTGCATCCCCGACGAGGCAAGAAGCGCGAGTGAGGACTGATTTTGGATCCGGCGTCCCGCCGGATGAAACGAACGACTTCCACGGAGTGCACGTCAGGGATTTTCAGGGACGTGTCCCAGACGAGACTGGAGCTGTGCAGGAGGAGGACTATGGCCCGAAAACAGCAGCCATGCCGGACGATATCATCTATCCCTCGTCAAAGATGGAAGAGCTACTTGACGTGGGCACTCTCCCCGACCATCTGAAGGACCGCGCTTGGAAAATGCTCAGGTCGAGAGTCCGCGCCTTCGGATTCGACGGGAGGCTTGGGCACATGAAAGCGAGAGCTCCCATAAGAACGAAGGAGGGCGTGGATCCAATCGCCGTGCCCATGTACGCTAGTTCGCCAGCAAAAAGAAAGGTCATCGACGAGCAGCTAGAAAAGTGGTTTGAACAGGGAGTTGTGGAACCGTCGCGCAGTCCCTGGAGCGCACCTGTTGTCATCGCTTATCGCAACGGGAAGCCTCGTTTCTGTGTAGACTACCGCAAGCTCAACGCGGTCACGATTGCCGACGAATTCCCTATCCCTCGCCAAGCGGAGATTCTTCAAGCCCTGTCAGGGGCGAACGTCTTGTCCTCTCTTGACGCTCTGGCCGGATTCAATCAATTAGAAATTGCAGAGGAAGACGTCGAAAAGACCGCCTTTAGGACTCACAGAGGTCTTGCACAATTCAAGAGGATGCCTTTCGGTCTCAGGAACGGCCCCTCCATCTTTCAACGGCTCATGCAAGGGGTGCTGGCTCCGTACTTGTGGCTTTTCTGTCTCGTCTACATCGACGACATTGTCGTCTACTCCAAAAGCTACGAGGACCATATAGATCATTTGGACAAGGTGTTGAAGGCCATTGAAGATGCGGGCGTGACGCTCTCTCCAAAGAAATGCCACCTGTTTTACTCATCAGTGTTACTCCTTGGCCACAAAGTTTCTCGACTAGGACTGTCGACTCACCTTGAGAAAGTGCAAGCGATTCTTGACCTGGAAAGGCCTAATAAGCTGTCCCAGCTTCAGACCTTCCTAGGAATGGCCGTGTATTTTTCAAGTTTCATCCCTTATTATGCTAACGTCTGCGCTCCACTCTTCCGACTTCTCCGTAAAGGAACGAAATGGAGCTGGGGTGAAGAGGAGGAGTACGCTTTCAGAGCGACGAAAATGGCTCTGTTGCGCGCTCCTGTCCTCGGACATGCGATGGAAGGGTTACCGTATCGACTTTACACAGATGCCTCGGACGAAGCTGCTGGCGCCGCTTTGCAGCAAGTTCAGCCGATATTGGTGGGGGATCTCAAAGGAACGAAAGCCTACGAGAAGCTTGAAGCCGCGCATAAAGAAGGACTACCACCTCCATCGCTGGTTACGAAGCTATCAGGAAAGATCGACGACTGCCCCAAGGCTACGGAATGGGGACCTACTCTGGACGAGACGACAGTCTATGTCGAACGAGTCATCGCCTACTGGTCTCGCTCCTTTAAAGGAGCAGAGACGCGGTACTCGACGACGGAGAGAGAAGCTCTGGCGGCGAAAGAGGGCCTAGTGAAATTCCAGCCCTTTATTGAAGGCGAACAGATTCTATTAGTGACCGACCATTCCGCATTACAATGGGCTCGCACATACGAAAATGCTAATCGTCGCCTAGCCGCTTGGGGGGCTATCTTTTCCGCCTACGCTCCTGGCCTGGAAATAGTGCACAGACCCGGTCGAGTTCACTCTAATGTCGATCCTCTCTCCCGTCTACCAAGAGCTCCTCCTCCACACGTATCCCCCTCAAGAGACTTGGACGAGTCTATCGTCATGAGCGGGGATTTAGCCGACGCTCAAGAAGGCTGGGGTAACCGAGAGCCAGCGGCGAGAGCGACGTTCACGGCGTATACCATCCAGGATTTGACGGAAGGAGACGCCAGCGCTTTCGCAACGACGAGAAGGCAGTCGAAAGAGAAAGAAGCCGCTCAAGGACAGCCCCTTCCGAATGCACAGCATAAGGACGAGACTGGGGGGGGGGTAGGAAGCGTGGTAAACGAATCTTTCGATCCGGACTGCCCTTTTTGTCGGCCTGGCAGACATGCAAAACAGAAGGATCACGTCCATCAGCCTCCGTTAGCCAAAGCGCCTCTCCCGCTCGCATCAACCGAGCGCCAAGCGCCGGGAGATGGGAACACCAAGGAAGACAATCAGGAGCTCTCTAAACCGGTCGACTCCCTGAATCCCCCATCCAACGAGCGCCAAGCATTGAAGGATGAAGATTCGGAATTGGACAGTCTGCAGCCCACCCTGGAATACTGGGGGGCTACGAATCCTCCGCCGAATATCCATATTGGGATGGATGAGGCCTTCAGGAAGCAGTGGGTTGAGGACTACAGCTCGGACGCTGAGTTCGGCCGCATATGGAAAGACCCTTCTTCAGACAGGGATAATTGGGCCCCAGGCCAACGTTTCTTCAAGAACGAAGAAGGCTTGCTGTTCTTCCGGAACGCGGACTACCACCCGCGGTTATGCGTCCCCGAGTCCAGGCGTAAAGAGGTCATGAAGGAAGCGCACGAAACGCCTCTAGCCGGAGGACATATCAGTCCCGAGCGCCTGTGGGATAGAGTGAGCAACAAGTTCTACTGGAAACGAATGAAGCTGGACCTAGAGACTTTCGCGGACTCTTGCGACATCTGCCAAAAGATCAAACCGAAGAATCCTGGTCGTTTCGGCTTTCTCATCCCTAATCCTATTCCAACGCGTCCCTATGAATCGATATCCCTGGATCTAATTGTTAACTTGCCTTGGTCTGGCGAATTCAACGCCATTCTAGTCGTCGTGGACCGACTTACCAAGCATGCGTCCTTCATACCGACTACTTCAGGGCTCACTTCGCAAGGCTTTGCAGATCTTTTTGTGGAACACATAGCTTCGAGGTTTGGACTCCCCGATAGTATTGTCGCGGATAGAGACCCACGATGGACGTCGGATTTCTGGACGGCGGTGGTTAAGGCACTGAAGACCAGAATGTCGCTGTCGTCCTCTCACCACCCTCAGCATGATGGACAGACTGAAAACGTGAACCGTCAGCTAGAAACGCTGCTGAGAGCGTACGTTTTCGCTGACCGAACGGAATGGGCCAAATGGTTGAGGTTACTGGAGTTCTCCTACAATTCAAACGTTCACTTCTCTACCGGAAAAGCGCCCTTCCTACTGCTCTACGGGTTCGAGCCGAAAGCTCCCCTCGACTACTTGATCCCTAAGGATTGGGCCGTGACTCTTACGACAGGAATGAGGAAGGAGTCAAGCGCCTACCTGGAGGACCTCAGGATTCACCGAGAGAACGCTCGATCGGCCATAGCTAAAGCTCAGAATGACCAAGCTAAGTTCTACAACAGAGGCCGACGGGAAGTCCCCGAGTTCCGTGTGGGCTCCCGAGTGCTGGTGAATCCGCATTCCCTCGAGTGGATTGAGTCGAAAGGAGAAGGAGCAAAATTAGTGCAGCGTTGGATTGGACCCTTCGAAGTGGTGCAGAAAATCAATCCAAAGGTGTACCGCCTTCGTCTGGACGACCGCTATCCGGGATTCCCCATATTCAATTTCGACCACCTCAAGCCATACAAGGAGTCTCCAGCAGAATTTGGCGTCAGGAGTACGTTGCCAAGCACCAGGGATCACGCCGTCGCATCGGAGGAGTATGAAGTGGAAAAGATTATTGGCAAGCGTTACGATAAACGGCGCAAGCAGCTGATGTGGTTGGTGAGATGGCGGAATTACGGTCCCCAGCACGACACGTGGCAGACGCGTCGCGACTTGAAGAACGCGCCCGAAATGATGCGGCTTTACGAAAAATCCGTCAAAAAGCGATCCGAGCAGGAGCCGACTGGATCGCGGACCGTACGGTCCGACTAGGAAGCAGATAAATATCTGCTTCCGCGGAACGGCTCTCCGTTCCGCGAAGGAGATCATTCCTTATCGGAAGATCTCTGCCTCGTTTCTTCCCTCTCTAATCCTCTCTCAATCGTCTCATCTTCTCTTATATCTCTCAATCTTAGGCTCCCTCTCCAACCGCTACTCTTGCAGCCGTCACGAAATATTCGGTAGTGCTGCCTGACTAGCTGAGATCTTGTATTTTCCGGAATATCCGACTATACAAACTCAATAAATTCTATCATCATGGACTACATTTACTTGCCTGACTCTCGAGGAGAATTTCTCGTTCCAATCTGGTCTCTCAACGCCGGGACGACTTTCTGCTCTTTCCTCGCTCCGCCCTCTTCAGTCTCGCCTCAGCTCTTGAAGTACGCCAACGAGGTGCCCATGCTGCTTGAAGAGGCCACGCCTACGGACACCCTGATCGAAGTCAACATCGCGAAGTACGCGTTCTGGTACAACCCGCGTGAGCACTGGCTGGGCTTCATCCCCAATCAGCCCCCGCCTGAGGGACCGTTCTACGAGGATTGGGTGGATCCGATTAAGCTCGTTTTCTCCGAAGCTCACGTCTCTCTCGTGGACCAGAGTAATGACGGCTACGACAGCGACGGCAGATCAACCGGATCCCAATGGTATGGAGTCTGTGTTAACTACGACTGGGCGAATCGCATGTGTGAGTTAGGCGACGCTTTGGAGAGTGTCTGGCGAAACACCCTCGCCAACACCGACTTCTATCGTAAAGGACGCTCTCTTGGGGTGTACGGTGAAACCCCTCGCGTTATCGACAAGTCTAACCTCAAGGACACCTTCCGTCACGAAGACTACGCGAAAGAAGCTATTCTTCGCGCTCGTCTGGCCCTGAAGAGTCAAGTCGGTTTCATCGCTTGGCTCTTTACAGTTGTCACCGTCAAGGACGCTAAGCTAAGCGAGGAGGACGAAAACTTTCTCGCAGCCATGAGACTCCCCGAACGCCCAAAAACAGGTTACGTCTACAACCTATCTCGGGACCGGTACGAGGTCAACTTCCAGCATCTCGCCAACCACAAAGTGCCCTTCCATTACGCGTGGACTCAGAAGGAGGAAAACGACTCTATCTACCTTCGTTACAGTCCTGAGTACCATAGGGAGGTCTCCGAGGCTCTTCGCGACCGCGGCAACCCGAGGGTGCAAGACGTCCCCATACAAAGCCTCCACAGCTATCCCGAGTGGCAGAGGAAGCTCAACATTACCGACTGGGAACTCCGCAATATCTCCAGGGGTAAACGGGGAGGGATTGTGACCGACTTTAAGCCGGATTGGTCGTATGAAGTGGTGTACGAGTTTGGTTACGGCGCCAAACCTCTCTTTCATTGGAACGTCATCCGTGCTTACGCCGAGAGATTCAAAGCGGCTGTGCACGAAGGAGAGTGGGGTACGCTTTGCACCTTCTTTCGTTACAACCCCTTGGGAATCGACGAACCGCCATTCGATCGTCCGACTCCGGTCCATCAGTTCTCCTTGACGGACTTCGCTACCAACTGCCCGGACGACTACCCTCCTGAAAAGGACTTCTATTACGAGTCTACTACCCGCGCTCGGGAAAGATCCAAGACCCTTTACGCGCCTCGTCCCAATCGGATGTTCAATTCGTTCAACGGACACCTCGTCGACGAGATCAACCTGCCGCAAGGGCCTCGAGTGAAGGGGAGGCCTCGTCCTCTAATTCAAAGGATTTCACGAGTCGCCCAGGACTCTTCTTCGGGAAGTTACGGTGAAGTGTTGGAGCCTTCACCTCTCAAAGCCAGGCTAGGACCATTCGCTCCTCCGGGGTTTTCGCCTCCGCCTTCTCCCGCTGGGTCTCGCTCTCGCAGCCCAGTACTCTCGAGTGATTGGGCAAAGAAGATGGCGAGAGGACGCACGCGTTCCTCTCGATCCCTCAGCCCCAACAATAAGGGGAAGGGCAAGCAGAGACGTCGTTCCCTTTCAGCCGAGTCCTCGCGAACATTGGATTCCGCTCGCAACACTGGGCCCCCTTCGGTGTCCGGAGAGTTCTACAGCGTCGAGTCGCGCGCCGTCTCGCCTTCGCGCATGGATCTCGACGAACCCTCAGCAGCTGACGATGCGGTGGTGACTGCGGGATCTAGCGGAATCCCAGTAGCTCCTACAGTTTTAGAACTCAGCACGCAATACCGCTACGAAACTAGACGCGACGCGGAGGACGCATTCACGCGATGGATCAGGGTCATCGTGGAGCTGGAGCCACGCCTCCGCGCTTACTCTGGGGCGGCGTGGAATCTACCTTGGCTTGCTTCCGGTGTGCTAGTCTTCGACGATTCGCGGACGCTCATTCGTCTGAAAGGTCTGGCGGCTGTCTACCCGCTCTCTATCACGAACATCCGCGAAGCGCTCGACATGGCGCTCCGTTATGGAATGCCCTTCGAGATCTATATCCCTCTCGCGATGGCGGACGACTTCAGGGACCCCTCTTTGTCGACTCTCTCCAAGAACTCCCTCGCCTCTATCTACGGGGCTGGGTACAACGACCAGCTGATGACTTGGACCGGGCTAGGGGAGGAACACCAGTACGGCGTCTACCAAGGGACCCTTCTCCCCCTCCTACAACGGCCTAATGCTGTGGCGTTCATCGCAAAGGGAGGCATCTGCAAATATGTCGCTGAACTTTACGCTCCTGATCTCGTCTACCGCTACGTTCGTGGGCCTAGCGCCCAAGTCTCGGAATTTGCGAGAGGGAAAACCCGCCGAATCACTAAAGGGTCCAATCCAGGCCTGTACACTGCGGATCAAGTCAGCGACACCGAAGTCTCAATGCTGTTGGGTCATGTCAAAGGCGCACACGCCGGGGCCGACAAGACTCTGTGGCCTCCGCAAGCGCTTTTCGAGAAGTACAGCCCTCACATGAGGGGCTACCTATCAGCGGGGGCCTACAACATGCTGGACAACATCCGACGCAGGATTGTAGAGGAGCAGTGTTACGAGTGGCGCACACGTTCGGAGTGGGTATCTTACCTGCGGGGCGGGGGCAGAGGGAAGTTCACTCCCGCGCACGTCCCAGACTCTAGCGACTTCGAACATGGATCGCGTATGCTGGCGTTCTCCTTCCCGAGGGACTGGGAGTGTGAGAAGGCGGCGCATGTGGTATTGCCGGAAGTCTTCGAACCCAATTTGATCATGGCGTAGGGGGGCTCTGTAAGGGGTTCGTATGGACGATTTATACTCCATGCTCAAATAGTTGTACTTGTATCTCAATTTTTCCGATTTCTGTTTACTTACGCGTATGATACTGATCGTAGTCGATACACGTGGAATTAACTACTATCTGATCTTCTCCCCCATCCCTTGGACTGCGCTCGCGCTCCTCTCCAGACCTACAGGGTGCTGATAGAGGAAAGAGTAAGTCAAGTGGGAAGGGGTAGAAGTGCCGTGCCCCGTACCTCAAATAAATACGTGATTTTCTGGATTCTAGAGGGACTCGCGGTCGCTCCTCCCTGCTACGAAATATTCGAGCAAGGTTTGGATACTTCCTCATACAGAGCTCGGATATCCGGCCTGGAGGGAATATCCTAGAGAGAAAGCGACTGTTAGTTCTCAAGGTCTCACCACATTATCTCGTCACCGGCCTATTCGTTGTCCTCAATACTTAAGCCCAACGAGGATCTGCGGATCCTCACATAGGATATAATTAAACCCAGCATGGTCGGTTGTAAGGACGCAGTGGGTGCGAAAGACTCGTTCAAGACTCTTTCGTGGACTTTACTTTACTAATTACTTGATTTCACTCTACTTTGTTGTGTTGTTCTCGTTGAAGCAAGGTGAGATGTTCCTTTCCCGTCAATCTCTCTACCTACTCCAAGGCATTTAGGTGAACGGTATGTCTACTTTTTTGTAACGAAATGTAAATCTATGGGTGTTGGTTCGAATCCTGTGGCCGTAGCCCTCATTGTAGGATCATCACCGTAACTGTATTAGGTTTGATTTGGTTGATATTGCGTGTTCAATCAATATTCATGATGTGAGTAATGGAGAAGTTCGTTGAAATATGTTCAAAAAAATTCGCGAAAGGTGATGAATGAGATGTGATGAGATCCCACTCATCTTGCTGTCGACAACACATACTGTACTTATATTAACCTATACAGTCATTGCAAACTGTAGTGTGCAAACCATAGCGAAAATACACTATATACTGACAAAATGTGCACAGCTGTAACAATAAATTTGTAACCGTATACAGTACCAGGTGTGAATATACTACCCTGCGATATACGCACATTTCGCCTGATATTACTGTATGATCACAGTCACAACGTCCAGTCATTGCCCATGCAAGAGATGGGTATATCTTGCCTTTTGATCTTATGAGCACCTATATACATCTGGCACACAACTGCCGCAGTATGTGTATTGCCCCAGGGAGCACGAGGGAAATGACAAAACTCAAAGCCATGATATTTAATTGGTATCTACACAGAAAAAATGACCAAAATCATAGCTCCAAGAATCACTTGCAACCATGAGAAACGGTGCAGCGAGCGAGCTACCGCGCAAGAAATATTGTGCGGACCCCCTAATAAATTACAGTCCCAGGGGCTGCTGAAGCACCCCAAAACAGACGAAATGGGGCTCCCAAAGCACAAAACTATCGTGCTATGGGCTGCCCCACAAGTCGTATACCATGGGAGGCCCCATGGGATTTGGGCCCTTTAGGGTATTCATTCGCCTGGGATTGATATCCCTAACTTGGGGTCTTTTGGGGTTGCCTGGGGTGTCCGAACTCTGCCAAAGACAACGATTCTTGGATGCAACTCGGGCCAATCAATGATAGAGAGCACTCATAGAGAAAGGACTTAGGAGACAAGGACATTTCCTTTCATAAGCAATGGGCAATGGTCGTAGGGAACAGGATATGGACATCAATATCCAACCCTCTGCCGGCCAGCCGGCAGTGAGGAATGAGTGTTGTTGGAGCTGGCCATGGTGTCAAGAAATCGAATAATATGACGTTCAAGCTCCCTTTGCTCGTCTACTTTCACTAGTATAACTCACCTCAGTGCAGACTTGATAGATTCTGCACAGAGCAGATCCTCGGCAGCGCGGCACATTTGACGCCATCTTTGCTCTATTTGGCAACCCCCGGAAAAAGTAGGGGGTTGCCAAACAAACCGGGTTGCCAATTAGAATTATCCTCGTAGGTGGTCGAAAATGGATCTGACTACAAGCCCTTGAGTCATACATACTGTGAGTAGCTGCAGACTTCCCGGAATCTGGCGAAGGAGCAGGGCGTTGTATCATACCGGTTCATACTAGTCAAGTACTAGTAGTACTTCACTGAGTTCATACTACGGCGGCGCTGATTGCAGTGGATTATCACTCGGGAAGCTTGTGTGGGGACTCGTCTCCGTTCCTTGGGCTTAAATCTACTGAAACCTTCTCTCGCCGGAGTTCGAGTGGGAATTGAAAAGGTTTTGATGTTCATCCGCATTCCTTGGAATAACTTTGTATTAAATTATCTCGACGGCGTCGGATATAGCATACGCACGTAGTCTATCGGTATGCAACTCCCAGATTTCCTGTCGGTCTGTCTATCTACTGCTTCTCAACATCCACCTTCCGCTCCTCCGCCAAGTTCACCTCCCCCTCCTTCGCTTTCTCCTGCAGCGCATAACTCTCATCCACCGTCGTATGCATCGGAATCTCCTTCATCAGCAAACTCAACAACAGCCCCAGCCCAGCAAACCCAATCATCGTCTGCCACACGACACGCAGACTGTCCGCAAACGACGCCCGCACCTCCGTACGAAGTGGCTCCTGGAGCGTTCGGATGACGGGGACCGCGGCGTAGGCGATTTCGAAGCCCGGCGGGAATTGCGCGACAAAAGCTGCAGGGAGCTTTTTCTTGAGTTCGTTCTGGAGGTGAAGTTCTTGATAAGCAAATCGGTAGTGTACCGTGGTAATCACATTACAAACCTGTAGGATTGTGCTCGATATTGTGATCCCGAAGGTCTGGAGTAGTATTCATTCAACGATGATGAGTTATAGTCATCAATGATCAGAGAACAGCGCGCACCTGAGAGAAAGCACGAGTGAATGAAAAGAGCGCTAATGCGCTCGCAGCGCGGTTAGTCGGCGTAGCAGCCAGTAAAGCAAACATGGGTACACCAAACTGAACCAGTCTCCCTCAGACAAAACATACGCCAAAACATTTGAAAGCGATCCACTCACCAACGGCCCCACCCCTGCCGCGATGACCACTTGAAATCCCGCCCACATCGCCGCTGACGAATCCTCTTTGATCATACTGAAGAGCCCGAAGCCTACGACGACTATGATCCAGCTGATCCAATTGACTTCACGGTATCGTTTGAAGTACGTGAGGAGAAGGACGGAGATGAACCCGATGGGGGTGTTGGTGAGGGTGGCGGGGAGAAATTGGACCGCGGATCGGAGGGGGGAGGAGCCGAAGCAGGCTTGAAAGAATACTTGGTTGGGGATGTCTGAATTTAGTAGAGTGTAAAGCGGGATGAGGTGAGACGGCTTACCGGGGAGGTAGAATACCATACCTGCGAGTCGAGATGAGAATGAGATCAAACATCGGGGCAAGCATTCAATAAATATATATACTTACAAATGCTTACGATCGAATGAACGACAGTGGTTGAAAGACTATTTTCATGTTCAATTGGTCATTCAATACCAAAGAAAATGAAAACACCCACGCGCTAATGGAAGTACGATTATTAATGAGATCTCGGGGAACTGTAGGCGATACAGCAATCTTCGCTTCATACGCCGCAAACACGAGAAAAAGAATCAGTCCGATGATCAAAGGCGCGAGCACCTGGGCGGAATTCCAGGGATATCGGATGCCAGCCCATGAGAGACCGATATTTGCCAAGGTCGTTGCGGTGATTATGAGTGCATTGCCACTAGCAAGAGAGGTGGCTTTCGGTGAGAGGGAGATAGTGTGACATGAGTGGAAAGATTCACCCCCAATCAACTTTTGCTAGCTTTTCGCGGACGGAGCCCTCAGGACGTTTGACGGAGAGGAAGAAGGTGACCAAGGCGATGGCAATCCCACCCACAGGGAGATTCAGGTCTATCGAGAGGCTATTAGCGACAAGTCACAATTGTGCAAGTCAACGCACAGAAAAGCCATCGCCACGCTTTGCCATTTTGCGATAAGCCGCCTCCCTTAGACACGTTTTGACGTTACCTAGATGAAAATAACAAGGGAGGGTAAACGTACGATTGGTGGCCCCGAAAACTAACAATCCTTTCAGTTTGCATATGCCAAGAGATGGGAAATATACTCACTGATGCGATAGCCCACACCAAGGCTAGTAGGCCTTGATACAATCCTCGTTCTGCGAGAGGTACGAGATCGGCAACAATGATTTCGGTCAGGGTCAGGATTCCGCCGCCACCAATGCCTTAAGGGTCAGGGTGAGAAAGAACACAGCGCGGCAGATTCGATCACAGACTCACCCTGGATCGCTGGAAATGATGGCTTTCAACAAGAGAAAAGCGTAACAGACAGATATGACTTACTTCGAGCAGCAATCATCATGTCCTGTTCGGTAGTGAGTTCTCCTTTTAACTTAGAGAATCCGAGGGTTTGTACTCACTATATTCTGCGCTGCACCAGCCAAAGCACTCCCGATAGTGAAAAATACGACGCTGATGAGCAAGATCGACTTTCTGCCCGACCGACGTCAGCAAATTTCGGCATACTGAACAAAGCATCGACCAACCTTCCAAAAACATCTGCAAGATTCCCGCTCAATGGAATAAACGCCGTGCTAGACAATGCATAGGCTGATCCGACCTATATGTGAGCGAATTAGTGCAGGTTGAACTGGAAGAAGACACAAGCTATTCACCCAAATGTAATTGCCTTCGCTGTCATTGAGAGACTCTGCGATAGTTGGCAGAGCGGTGCCAATAGCCGCCAAATCGAGTGCGGCCAAGAACGTCGAAGCCATCAGTGCGAGAAACGTGAGCCAGAAAGCTCGTCCTTTCGGGGGGGCAGAGTTCGCCGGACTCGTAGGGGCCGACTCCTTTGGAGATACATCAAGTTCGAAGACGGTAGGGGCAGCCAGGTCTGAGGTTGAAGTATTCGAGAGGGTTGCCATTGCAGACGGCAGGGTACATTGACACCGGAGGCGTCTTCCTTACTTATAGTCCACATTTTGTTGAAGCCGCCGGAAGCAAGTTGATTTGAAGTTGATGCTGTACATTTCTGTCTGCCGTCCGCGACACGTGTGGCGGCAGACTGTGATCCAACGGATGTTCCGGCGGAATGATCTATTTTTGTCGTATTGAGCTGTCCATACTTGCAAGTGAGAAGGTGTGTAAGCTTGAGTATTTGAGCCCACAAACGCATGGAGAAGGAAGATTCAACGAATAAGCATAAGTAGGTCAAAATCGTGGTCGTGGTAGCAGATCAAGACGAGTTGTCACGCAGGTCACGAAACTCGGTTACTGTAGGGTTCGCATTGGAATCGATCCTGATTTGGAACGAAGAGATACAATAATTTTATTCGCTTTGTTTCTCCCTGTCTCGGTACTCCATGTCTCAGAAGTTTTTGTTGTAATTCATTCGAGATTGGCTCGAGAAGCATCGTTGTTTTCTTTGATATCTGCGTTTTCCCACGGTTCAAATCAAAATACCCACGGTTCAAATTGTGCCAAGCAGAGAAAAAGCAACAGAAACATGTGCGGTGGGCAGGCTGAGAAATGCGAACGGGATAAACAGGTGTCTACAAAGGGCTAGCAACGGTAGTGTGTAATTTGCCAGCGAATATAAAACATCATTGGTGCTGGCCATCTCGATTCTCGACGACGACTCGGATTGAATGGTACAGGCGTACCATTTGGAGAAAAAATAAGTAGGGCAAAGTTGTTAGCATGCAAATAGGAGATTATGCCAGTCAAGAGAAGTCTTGAGGGGCGTCGGTATACCCAAGGGTTTTTGTCGATGGAGAGTGATCAACCGGTTAAAATCCGACTAGAGTAGAATCGACGCAAAATTGGCAGCAGTTTGAGACGGCCAAAATGAATGGTCGCGGAGGCAAATCCGAGCTATATTCCACGCCATTATGATGCTTTTAATCCTGCATGCCGTGTGTCGATATCAGGCCGTGTAAAAAGGTATAGTGTTGTCGGATGAAGTGCTGCCACGGTCTGTACGGCGAGGATCCGGCGAGGGTGGAAATTTCGCGGGAGGTGAAGGCCGTTATCCACTTTAGTATAAAGGAAGACTTCAAGGACATGTTAGGGCAGTTTAAAGAGATGTTTTCTCTCGTTTTGCGCGCTTTCACTCTTGCGGTTTACGCACTCTCTGCCGCTGCACAGACTAGCATGTAAGTGCTAGCAGCTGGCCTTCAGAGTGAACAAATGAAAAAACTCAACTTTAGGTTCAGATACTCCCACATTAGGCTCATATCAGGTATTCCAAGCCGCCGGCCTCCACACGAAGGTTTGCTAATGGGAGCATCCCAGATATCCAGCAGCTGTTCGCGCGCGGAGTACTGCCTTGCCGCAGACTCTGATGCGGACGGAGCAGCAGCAGTGGCCGTCCCATGTTCGGATATTGGCAGTAGCGATGCCATTGATTGGTCTATTCCCGAGCCCGTGAAGGACGTTTTCACTGGGAGCATCATGACAACGGACGGCAGACTTTGTTTGACGGTTCCTGCCGGCGTGGTAGGGACTGGGGTTCAGCTTGCTGTAACAGCATGCACCGGTGAGGAAGATCAGCAGTGGCAGAGCTCAGGAAAGTTGAAACGCGCAGTGGAAAGTACTTGACGATACTGAAGCGTTCTGTATCACCATCCCGAACGCTGAGAGCGGAACCATTTCAAATCCCACCGCGGTGCGCGGTTTGATTACTTATTGTGTGGGGGAAATTGAAAGTCCCATTTTTTTTTGTATAGGTCGAACTCGAGGAATGTGTGGCTGGATCAAAGGCCCAGCGCTTCGCAATCTCGTTTAATTGATGAACGTTGCAAGGTTGTTAGCAGGCATCAGCCATTTGCACGAGGAACTCACCAACCTATCGAATACCGTTGAATAGTAGACGCCCTTCTAGTAAACGATTGAATCTCGGGCATCTAAATCGCTTGAAAATCATCAATTCGTAGTCGGCAAGCGAAAATCATGCGTGCTGCACCCCAGAACCTACGGTTGCTCTGAATTTCTTTGCATTCGTACGGATAACCCAGAAGGTTTTCACGCTCGAGATGGCGCAGACGGATGGGTAAGCAACCTTGAGACGCTGCAGGAGTCCGCGACGAGGATGATTGGTCAAGGCAAGCGGCATCTGAGTCAATGACCTCGACAAGAGACCGATACTTGTCGTGGGCATACGTAACGAGTCGTGAGTACAGCACGGGGTCGGGCACCTGGAACAGCGAGAAGGATCAAAAGCAGACCTTGAGTTGATTATCGATTACCACTTGCAAAACCGAGGACGACTCCGCTGTTCATGTCTAAGATCTTGTTTTGTGTTCATGCTTCTGAACCAGTCTTCGAGTGAAGAAATTTGACTGTCGTCGATGTCCGGGTCCTGCATCCACGACTCAGACTCTGGCACAATGTTGAGAATCAGTAAATGTGGAATGTATATGGCGCCTACACTAAAGTATAACGCAAGTAGTAAGGTTGAGTGTAGGATGGGGCGGATGTAGGTTGCGCTTTTGCGAGCAGCAGATGATACTAAGGTGGATAGGAGGATAGTAACGGCGAGGAATCTGTACCAGCAAACTTGGAGATAATCGTATCCGACGAAATGATCCATCCAGTCAAATCCAAGTGCTGAAATAGATGACCAAGTAGATGAGGGAATAGATGAGTGAAATAAACGTTAATCGATGCAGTGGTCGTGAAGGGGGTAGCGCAGCGGGGTGAGTGATGATTCCTAGATGTAAGGGTAGGGGATGGGGGAGGAGGTTGCGAAGTTAGTAATATGATACAAGACGTATGATGTCTAATAAGTAACGTGGTGAACGTGGAATGGGGGTCGTGAGTGATACGTAGAGAAATAGTCATGAGCGCACTGATCGTGCAAAAATGGGTGGCAGGAGGCAGGGAGGTGTAAAAAGATAGAGTAGAAGGCGAAGGTCGAAGTCGAAACAGAGATTAGGCGACGAAGGGGAGGCGAAGCCGAACCGAATCCGGAGCAGATGTACAGATTTAACTATGAGGCTTTATTTTGATTTTGGGTTTATCGCTTGCTTGATCGGGGCGCAGCAGGACACGCGTCTTCAAGCAGGCCCGGGATGCGTCCAAGGTCCCTGTCCTTGTCCACCACCACGACTCGGGTCCCGGAGGTGCGCCATGCCAGAGGCAACACCCCAGCTCTCTAGACCCTCCGTTCGCCCGCCACTCGACTCGGTCGTGCTCCCTTCAACGGTAGCAGGGGCGGTAACGAACGACTGCGGTGCCGTGCTGATATCGGGGTAGCTGCTTGAGCTGGTGGCGCCTGCAGCGGTAGCAGCATCACCGTACGACGAGGGGCTCGACGCGTCAAAATCTGGGCCTTGACGAGTGATGGTGGGGATCGGAATCGCACCAGCCTCTGCCTGTCGGCGTTCCTCGCTCGGCGCACGCGATGGCTGCTGCTCGGTCGAGGCGGAGGGAGCGGTGAAGACGGACGAGGGTCCGGAAAAGCCGGGAGGTGGTTGCAGACGGCCATGCTCATCCACCTCACTATCACGCCCGTCCTCGGAACTTTCTTCCTGTACAGGCGTGGGTGGTTGCTGCTGACGCTCCGGCGGCACCTGAGGCGCATCGTGCCACGTCGACCTTAACGGGTGCCCGAAGGTATTATTTTCACCTCCACTGCTCGGCACCGCATCGCTCGTTGCGCCACTTCCGCTCCTCGAGTGCGTCTTGGCGTCCCCGCTATCCTCTTCAAGTCTCGCCATCGACGAATTCGCTCGCATGCGCTGCACCAGCTCTATCGAGCTCTGGCTGGCCGCCGCACTGATACCTTGCAACAACGACTGTGTTCGGGAGCGCACACCGCTGAAACTTACGCTCGGGGCCCTAGAGCGAGAGGACCCAGAATGACTCGACTGCGTCCTCGAATGCGACGCACTCCCACTTCCACTCCCAGAATGCGAATTCGTCCTCGAAGCAGAGTACCCCCGGCGATGTGCCTGCCCGATACTGATATTGCTCGCCCTTTGCCTCAACGCCGACAGGCTAGGTTTGGGGGACGGCTGATTGGAGAGCAACCCCAGCCTATCCTCGCGCTCCGCCGCATCGGAGGCACCCTCAAATTCAGGCACAGGCTCGGAAACATCCGGCCCAGGCTGCGGTCCCGTCCCGAACGCACTTGTCCCCGCGCTGTCCACTCTCCCGCGCGGGAAATCCACCGGTTGCGGCTGCTGGTGGGACGATAACGAACCCGACGACGGCATCGGCACCGTTCCCGCACGACTGCGCCCCCGCCCCTGTTGCGGATGCCTCGGCGGCATCGGCAACTGACTCCCACCCATACTAACGCTGCTCGCGGTCCTCGCGGAACGCGGGCTGGGCCCAGAGCTGCTGCTGGTGGACTCGGGGTTACCCGTGCTCTGCGAGACGCGAGACGACGCTTGTCCTGTCGAAGGACGGGTGTTGGTAGATCCACGAGTATTGGTCGAGCGGGTGTTTCGCGAGGAGCCGCTGGCACCTCGGCCTGGGTGGCGGAATTGGAATGGATAGCGCGAGGCGACGGGCTGTCCGAGACTCGACATCGAGCCCGACGCCCGTCCGGAGGAAGGCTCCATCTCTTCTTCCTCTTCCTCTTCATCATCATCTTCTTCGAGCTCCTCCTCATCCTCGTCCTCAAGCTCCTCAAGCTCATCTTCCTCCTCGTCCTCATCTTCCTCCTCAACCTCTCCACTCCCACTTCCACTACCGCTGCCGCTCCCACTCGTATCAGCGACCACGTCAGGGACCGGACTAGGCGGGAACGGCACCCGATCTTGACTAGACACCTGCGCTCCAGGCCCCGCAAACGGATAAGGATACGTCGTCCCCGTAACCGCTTTATCTCTCGAAGTGCGCTAAAAAAGCAAAATCATCATCAGCTCGATCGATATCCTAAGAAACCAAGGAAGAAGGATAGGACAAACCTTATACCCCTCCTCCGGCGCCTCAAACAACTCCCCACTCAACACCCCCCTCCGCGCAGGCTGCGGCACCGTAGGCAGCCCAATAGCCGCCATCACCCTCTCCACCCCCTCAAACGCAGGCCCCGGCGTCGACGGCATAGCCAACAACGCGCTCGTATCCGTCGCCTCCCGCTGCTTCCTCACCCCCTCCCGATGCAAACAAAACTCATACGCAACCCGCACCCGCTCCGCCGTATGCTCGCGCCACACCCACGGCAGCGGTTCGACGTCAGATAGATCGTCCGCGTAGCCGGCGGTGGATTTCTCCAGCGCGGATTCTTCCCAGCGGTCGCGGGGGCCGCAGAGGCCGGCGCAGGGGGCGCCGGAGAGGAGCCAGAGGCCGAGCCTGCAAAGGGTTGTCGGTGTGAGACGCGAGTTGGGATGCCGAGGACGTTAGAAGACATACCAAGCGACGAGACACACCAGCGCCCTCCACGCCGCCCAAGCAGCATTCGCAGCCAACACACCCCTCGCGTAATCCGTCAGTGCGCCGTTTGCATGGAAGAACGTCGCGTCGCGGCCGAGACCGAGGGTGGGGGTCTCGGTCGCGGGCTAAAGGCGAAGTGCGAAGATACGTCAGAGATAGAACGAGGAGAAAAGAGGATGGAGAAGGACGAGAACAAAAATACTCACAACACTCCAATACCCCAACAACACCGCCAGACACAACCCCGCACGAGGCATTAACAGACCTACGGTCGGCCAATTTTGTGACAGCCAGTAACACGTCTCTGCGAGACCGTCCCTTGGTGTCCCACCCCCGAGTGGGTGGTCGAGCTGTTTGTCGGCGCTGCATGGAAATTCAGTAAATCTCAAGGGAAAAGAAGGAAAGCGTACCCCAACAACGCATTAACCGCCGTCGCACTGCTCAGCCCCCTCCCATGCCTGCGATTATTGTTATAGTCCCCCGACGACGACATCCGATGCCTCCTCTCATCGCGCTCACCCTCCTCTGAGCCCGAGCGCGACCCCTCAGAGCCGGTCTCGCTCTCACTCTCACTTACACCCCACGCGGAAAGGCGCAGATACTGCAAGAAGCAGAACGTCGTGTACGAGGTGAGCGCGGTGAGGGTGAAGGCGGGGGCGGAGAGGTACAGCGCGAGGATCGGTGGGCGTTCTGTCAAGTCGTCGTCAGTTGAAGAAAACATTCGGAATACGAATTGAAACAACAACGCACTTCTGCGCCACCTGCGCACCCAGCAGTAGACGACTTCGTAGAGGAGGACGACGCCGAAGAGCCAGAGGACGGCGCAGGCGAGATAGCCGGCGGTGGCGAGGGACCAGTTGCGCTGCGAGCTCTTGTTGACTGTGCCGAGGGGGAGAAGCGGGTCGGGGGTGGGGTGCAGCGCGAGTCTGGGAGCAAGTCAGCGATGTTTTCAGAGTAAAAGCAACGCAACACCAACTGTATCAGCACAAACGCCGTGTTAAAGTCAAAGAACAGCTGGAGCGGAATATGCGCAAAGACGAGGATAGGATAGAGGTAGTAGTAGATTCGCATCCAGATCGTCGGTGAGCGCTAGATTATAATTAGATATGTGTCGGTTGTGTGGCGCACAACATACCAGCAACTCCAAATGTAAACCTCTCGCGCGAAACCGTGGCTGACCGCCGCCTTCGGTTGGAACCTCGCGTTGTGGACCCACGAACAACGGCGTGCCCATCCCGCGCGACCAGACCCTAGGCGCGAGTGTCGGCGGCCCCACGCGCGTCTGGTCAGTCGGTTCCCTCTCCCTCTCGCGTCCCTCTTGCAGACTAACGATCCTGACGCTCCTCGGCGTCGCCTTCCGCCCGCCAACGAACGGCGGCACCTCGGGCGGTACCTCTGCTTGTGGTGTCCCCCGCTCAGAATGCATGGTGCTCGCTGGTCCAGGCGGTGGAGGGCGCTTTGGTAGCCACGAAGGGTAGTAGCCTGAGCCGCGGTCAGAGTTGCTCCGCCGGTGGTGGTTGTCTTCCTGCGGGGAACTCGAGTCCTGGGGCGAAATAGAAGGCGAAGAAGGGACGTGTTGGAGCTGCTCTAGCAGAGATTCTACGACAGAGTCTTCATGGGTAGTGGGCGGCGCTGGTGAATCTGCTACTGGCCGTTGTGGTTGCTGTCGTGACATCCTTTACGCGTCGTCGTCGCCGTAGTGGTCGTTAATCGCGTCTGCGTCGTTCCAAGCAGATAACAAGGCGATAACAGAGCCGTCGCCTCGTGCCCTTGTGTTGTTCTGATGCAACCAACGCGCCTGGGTGGCCTCGTGTTCGCAGCGACGAAAGAGGAAGGAAGAGAAGAACAACAACTCACAAAAATCCAAACACGGTCAAAATACGAAATATCAGCGCCAGTCACACGGTCAATTGATCTCCGCCTGATCCCTGCAGGGTCCAACGTCGGCTAGTTGATAGCAATGGAGAAAGAGAAAAACAGCAAAAATTGAAGCAGGGGGGACTGCCAGCACCGTATTTTTGCTTCCATGGAACTTGTGTCCAATTTGAGTCTTGTGGCTATAAATTGCACTGCGCCTCACCTTCATACTGCTTCATTGAAGCTTCTACTTCCGTGCGCGCGATCTATCGTCATGCTTATCTATCTATACAGTATTCAATTCAATTCACATTCTCCGTAAGTCGGGATTCCGATGGATCTTTGCGCGCAGATGCTTACTTTCGGGCAAACTCTATCTCCAAGCCGCTTCGCGCACCAAGCTCCCCTTTTCAGGCAACAGGAAAGAAGACTTACCCCACACCATGCACAGAAAACGCGGACAAGGTGCGCTCTGTGCAGGTCGACGTCAGGCACAACGTCGAGAGGGTCTCAGAAAAAACTACTAAAAATGGTTAGTCCAGAAAAGTCCGAAAAGAACCGAAAGTGTTCGGCCGACCCGTGGTATGCAGCGCTTGGATCAACCGGTCGACCACAGTTTGTTTTCTGTTTCTAAAGAAAAATGCGGAGGGTTGAGCAGACGCAAGCTCGTGCAGCCCGCAAACATCACCTAAATTACACCTTCGACCGGATGCGGGATCATTGATCGCGCCTGCCAGATGCGACGCCGTTAACAAGTGAATAGCCAGCTCCTCAAATAGATTCGACTTGGGATTCCTATACTTAACGACCATCTTCTCCCCCACACTTCTCACTCACCTACGATGTCTTCCGATCCTGCACCGAACCCGCAAGACAAATATCGCCTCCCAGTCAACGTCAAACCCTCGCATTACAACCTGGTTTTCTGGACGGATCTCGAATCGCTCGAGTTTGGCGGCGTAGCCACTGTGGAGTGAGCCTTGTCACAATTTTCCGTACAAATCCCCTGAATTTTGCGCGCGGCGTGAAGTTTGGATATCCTCCAGGAAACAACGTCAATTATTCTCAACTGCTCGGCTGATCTGAAGTTGAGAGAATCGTGCGTTGTTGCATCCACAATTTCGAAGCAAAAGGTCCCACTAATCACTTGTACAGATCTATTCACTGCACTGATCTAGGTGCAAACGAAGTTCAATCGGCAACAATCACTGCAGACGAGGAATTATGTCGTGCAACCCTGAATTTCGCCAACGCTCTCCCATCTGGATCCAAGGCGCAAGCTAAAATCTCATACACTGC
Source organism: Favolaschia claudopus (assembly GCA_037176885.1). Lineage (NCBI taxonomy): Eukaryota > Fungi > Basidiomycota > Agaricomycetes > Agaricales > Mycenaceae > Favolaschia > Favolaschia claudopus. The sequence continues at coordinate 43,271 of JAWWNJ010000017.1, forward strand.
TCCGCTCCGCGCCACCATGAACGGCTACTATAAATCCGCGTGGCAAAGGGAAGGCAAGACTGAATATTACGCCCTCACGCACTTCCAGGTAAGCTCCATCTTTAGTTGACGTCCTCAAATCCATCAATCTATGCATCGAATAACACCTATCCCAGCCAACCGATGCCCGCGCGGCCTTTCCTTGCTGGGACGAACCGCAACTCAAAGCAACTTGGACAATCATTATGATTTCTCGTGCTGATACAGTCAACATTAGCAACATGCCTGTCGAGTCCGAGGCTGCATACGATCATCCAACTTCGCCTGACTCGGAAGCATATCTGGTCACCCCGCCGAGGAAAGAAGACGTCAAGTGGAAAGTCACCAAATTCCAGAAATCACCACCAATGTCCTCCTACCTCGTTGCCTTCGCTAACGGCCCTTTCGAGTACCTGCACACAAGCGTGACGATGCCTTTGAGCGGGAAGACTATCCCGCTGCGACTGTATGGTAACTATGGGACTTGCTACTGAAATACATCTATGCAATGCGTTGAAATCCGTACCAGCCACCCCCGACATCGTACATCAAGGCGAATTCTGCTTGGAGGTCGCGAAAAAGGTTTTGCCCCTGTACGAGAAGATATTCGACATCGAGTACCCGCTTCCGAAACTGGACTTCTTGCCTGTGAGAAAATTCTCATCTTGCAAATCCAAAGGTCTCACAGCGTGGAACAGGCTAGCGATTTTGACATCGGTGAGCAAACAGCAAACATACTTACATCAGTTTTCATGAAAATCACCCATCAAACGTTCGCAGGTGCTATGGAGGTAATTTATTAATACAGATCTCACGTCAAATGAATGAATTTGGGACTGAATATTCACACCACCCACACAGAACTGGGGCCTCATCACCGGACGCACCGTCGCCTTCATGATGGACCCCAAGAAGGCCGATATCGCATCGAAGAAATGGATCGCCCGAACCACAAGTCATGAAGTAGCTCATATGTGGTAACTTAAACTCTCTTTCGTCTCATGCAAATTAGTTACCCACACGAATGACAGGTTTGGAAACATTACGACCATGGCGGTATGTGTTTGAGCTTCCGAGCGAATATTCACTGGAATTGTATGAAGTGGTGGGATTGTCTCTATCTCAACGAGGGTAATCAATTTTCTCCGTCACATCTGACCTGCAGCTGAAAATTGATTTGGAAAGGATTCGCAACTCTTGTGCGCCGTACTAAATTTTCTGCTCACCATCCTACCTGACAAGCCTTCCTATGCAGATGGGAGAATCAATCATTCTCAGTGAGCTTCCTCGACACCATAAATTATTCGATTCATTCCGTCTGATTAATCCTACTTCATGAAAGACAAGTCAGTCTTCTTCCATCACAGCAGAGTCGGCGGTCATTGCTAAATAAATGCCAGGGTCTTCCCCGAGTGGGAAGTGGATGCGACCTTCATAGCTAACCACGTTCAGCGCGCCCTGACCCTCGATGCCAAGCGATCTTCTCATCCCATCGAGGTCGAATGCCCCGATGCCAATTTCCTCACTCAGGTATGCATCTCAAAAGATCGTCCTCGGTCACTCACTTGAACTTGAATCCGAATCACAGATATTCGACGCGCTCTCTTATTCGAAAGCTGCCGCAGGTAAGCGTAAGCAAGCAGCCCACTTACAAACAATTATTGATTTAGAATGTACCCTAGTCCTACGCATGCTTTCTGAGTATATCGGGGAGGAGAAATTCATGAAAGGCGTCTCCCTGTATCTGAAAGCGCATCTATACGGCAACAGCGTCACTCGCGATCTATGGGAAGGAATATCGACTGCTTCTGGTATGTTCCTTTTCAAGATACAATTCTTCTCTGACCAAGAAGCATAGGCCAAGATATTGTACGCATTATGAGCGACTGGGTTATCAAGGTCTCTCCCGCAATCCCCTCCTTCGCTTTCTCTCACGTATCGAGAATGTAGATCGGCTTTCCGCTCATCACGGTCACCGAAACCCCCAACGGCATCCATATTCGGCAAGACAGATTTTTGAACAGCGGGGCGCCGAACGCGGATGAAAATGAAACTATTTGGTTCGGCGGCGCTGGTTTCACCTTTTGTTATAAGCTGATTCCAGAGCAATTGATTAGGAGTGTGCCCTTGTCCATTCTTACTGTCGATGAGGCCAACGGGCAAGTGAATATCGACAAGACCGCTGTCCTCGACGAGAGGGAGAAGGATATCGCTCTCGATACCGGCAAAACTTTCAAATTAAACTCTGGGACAATCGGACTCTGTGAGTCATCTTGTTGCGTGCTTGAACGAGTTTCTTTCTTAACTCTAAATCTGTAGATCGTGTATCATACACACCCGATCGCCTCAAGAAAATTGCCATCGAGGCGGCCAAAGAAAATTCTGTCTTTTCGTTGAGCGACCGCATCGGGTTGCTTTTCGATGTGTCGGAATTAGCCAATGCAGGGTTGACGCAAGTGAGCACTCTGCTCACTTTGATCGATATCTGGAAGAACGAAACACATCGCAAGTGGCCTGTTAGTAAAAAGTGTAACTTTCTTGGTACTAATTCGTATGGTAGATCTCGTTTGGCAAAGCATGTTGAGCGCCTTTATGGAGATCCTTCGTCCATTCGAAGATCACCCACAAATCAGCACCAGTTTACGTGCGTTCATTCGAGTGAGTGGTTATCCCTGTCGCTTCTCATGAAGATCTCTGACCTTTTTCTGTCAATAGACATTGTTTGTCCCTTTGGTTCAGCGTCTCGGGTACGAGTTTAGTGAAGGGGAATCAGTCGACATCGTGCAATTGCGCAAAAACGCCATCACTGGCGCCGTGGCTGGAAGGGATGAGAGGTATGTTTCGCGCGCCACTTGCTTCAGTTCACTCCTCAGCATCTGCCAAGTGTAACTCAAGAACTACGCGATCGGTTTGCGCAGTACTTGCGGACGGGTGATCAGACGAATATTCCCTCCGATATCAAGAGACCAATATTCTCAACGGTTTGTTTCTCACCTTTGCTTCCTTGGCGTACGCTGAGTCTCCGATACATTCACTCCCTCTTAGGCTGCTAGAGCGGGGGGCCGAGAAGAATTCGACGCGCTGTTGAATATTATCGAGCACCCGGCTAATCAGTCAGATAGAAGCGCGGCCATGTCAGATTCCACACACACTCTTTGAATTACGCCTTACTTTGCAACAGTTTTGCCATTGGACACGTCCAAGAAGAGAGTCTCCTCAACGAGTTGTTTTCGTACATGCTCACCAAGGCCCGGGATCAAGATGTGGTCCATTTTTGCATCGGAATGGAGGCCAATCCAATTGCTCGCCCCATGCTCGTACCTTTCTTCAAAGAGAATTACGATACCGTGAGTTGCAGAATTGTCAAGCCACACTTTTTGCTAAATCAAAATTGACAATAGTTCAGCAAGCGATTCGCAACAAACTCCATGCTCAAATATATGGTCACAGTCAGTACCTTCTTCTCCAGGTCTCGACCCCGGATACATGTTTTCGCAGTCTTGCTTCAGAGGGCTATCGACGCAAGCGGCGCATGATGACGCGGAAAAGTATTTCAAAGTGAGTCCAATCAATTCCACAACATCGTCTCAGTGACTCGACCGTTGGATAGGACAAAGATACCACTCGTTATAGCATGGCACTTGCCCAGGCTTTGGAAACCATACGTGTTCGGATAGCTTACATCAAAGTCTGTTTATGATCTGATGAGTCCCGCGCCTCAGCTGACGATTGCCTTTCAGCGTTCGGGCGATGACCTGGAGAAATGGTTAATGAATTGGGAACAACAGTCCCAAATCTGATGTCAAAATTCTTGGGGGTCTTCCTCACCAGCCTGAGCCCGTATGCTGATTATTGGACAATGTCACTTATTAACGAGATACGCTATAAACGAAAAGCGATTGTTGTATGCAGGACAAGAGATCAAAAGAAAAACGATGCGCTGCATCTACTATATGTGCCAGAAGTTTATCAAAATGTACTGTTGAATGGTTCATTGGCAGCATCGTCGGGGTACTTCCACTACATCAGCGCAGAGAACGGCTCAGTGACAAAGATTGATAATCCCTATATCATTCACCGCGTCATTTACTAAAATTTCAGCGCCGAATGCGCGCTGGAGAGGCAAGAGCGCAAGTTGAACAAATTTCGAACCGTGGGAAACGCTTGATTGCCGATCAAATGTTTCCATTAATCCAAGGAACAAGGCTATGGGATTCCCTGGGATTTCCGTCCACCGCAGCAACACTTGAGCATTTGAAAATGCTCTCGCTGAATACGGCCAAAGAATAAATAGGCAATCCCGCAAAAAACGGCGTTCCTGAGCGGGATGAAGCCGTGCATGATGGGATATCACCTGTTACCTGACCCATGTATACTCTATATGGAATGGTGCGATTGAAAGAACATTCCGTGTGTTTCACGAGCTCTCCAGGAGCCACATCAAGCACAATGGTTGACCAAACACATGCAACGGTGAATACAGCCAGAGCCTCGCTGCCTGCAACACAGAATCCGGGACAGCGCGAAGATGTAGTACCGTTATCAAAGGGAAATTACTCTCTGAGCGTTGGGACAAGCTCAGCGATGATAGGTAGTGTGTCGGAATTCAAGTTGAGGCAGCCACGAACGCTTGGCGAGTAACTATTTATTATGAGACACGATTCAATGTCGTGTGTGCCGCGGATAGACTATGTGGCTTTGGATTGTGCTGTGTTGTCCGCACGAAATCTATCGTTGGATGTCTTTGTGAGAGGAGAGAATGCCGATATATGTTGAAGGCAGTTCCGAATACTACCATCGCGTGAGTGCAAGCCGGCAATGGGATCACCATACATACATGTGAGGAAGAGGCACCAAGCGAAGACGTCCACCAAAGAATAAAGGGCACATATGCCACTGCTTGTTGGATCATAAAAATAGCCCGAGGACAAATCACAGAGGAAAGTATTGGTGAACACCAAACCGGCTGTGAGCCCTTCACAGCGAGGTAAGGGCGTTGGCGGTTTGACTAATATTGCATAAAACGTACCAATCCACGACAACCCAAGCCCGCACAATGGCCACATTAGAAATATCATTGACCCTTCCGTGGTTTGCGAAGGCCTGCGGCGCAGGCGTTTTAACCTGAGTGAACGAATTATTGCAGGAAGAAAGACGGATGCAAAAATGTTTACATTACTACGAGTGCCACAAATGTGCCCACTGAGTAATAGGCAACAACACACTGCAGGATACCTGCCACGGATAATTTTCAGATCAGCGCTGAAGACCTCGGAAATGAGCATACCTGGAGACGGATCCCCCCACGATCCAAACCATTGGTCTCCGCCTAGAGCAAGAACTGCGATGGAAAAACAGAATATCAAGAAGACAATGCAAGTCGACACTGCGGACTCAAAGTTTGTTTTCCGTTGATTTCGAGGACCACATTTCTTACCGTATATTGGCCACGGCGAGGGGTTCGGTATGGGCCTCTGCGAGCGGTCTCCATTGCCTTTCTCTGCGTCACAATGCGGGCAACGATGCGAACAGCTCGCAATCGGAGAGCTGGGAGAATAGTTTCAGAACAAAACAACTACTGCGGTTCAACTACAACATACGGACCTGGCAATGGCACTTTCTAATGCCACATTGCTGCGCTGTGGCACAGCAGGAAGCGCCTTCTCCTCTTCGCTGTTGCCAGCTTTTTCTGGGGGAAAATCGGTCGTCACAATCATTTAGAGTCGTCGCGGTACGTGGTCAAGAGTGGGGCCGAGGGAGGGCTTCCAGTAAACGACGCCTCTGAGGTCCGGGAGAGAGAGACGACGTGGGTTCCGCAGTCTTTGCCGCCGCAGCAGACATTGAAAATTTAATCGCGGTGTGTGATCCTAAGTGAGTACGTAATATATTTGTTGTCTGCCGTAATTAGAGTAGTTTCGGATCCGGTCCGAGCATGTTCAAGATGAACATCGAATTTTATCACAACTCCAGTTCTCGAAATCACGCCGGATAATGCAATGGAAGATATATTCGCATCAGTCCAACCGACACACAGTGAACGAACGATCAAAATTTAGTTCCGAGACAGTTCACGATAAAATCAACACCAAGTTCAACCCAAATTCAACCATTCATATCCCCTCTGACTCCGCATACGCCCTGAGAACGAGAGGAAGGCTAGATTTCCTTCCGCCTTCAGCCACTACAAATGGGCGTTGGAGCAGCGCAGCAGGACGAATCCCTCCTTCCGGAACCGCCTTCTCAATCTCAAAAGCGCGTACAACGGCAAACAGTAGCGCTTTCACCTCGAGAACGGCAAACCGGAAACCAACACAATTATGCGGTCCCGCGAAGAAGGTCATGAGATTGGCCCAGACGGTCGGGATGTTGCTGGCGTCTTTTGGGATGTTCTCCCAGCGTTCAGGTCTAGATGAGTAGAAGCGTCACACGATAGAGCAATGATATGAATTAAAACATTGCCACTCACTTCCATTCTTTAGCGTCCAACCCCCAGATTTCCGCGTCCGTATTAATGGCGAGAACAGGAATGTGGATCAGCTGCCCTTTAGGAATCACAACTGAAACTTGTGTCTCTCCATTCTTGTCGATGTATGGCTTCGAAAGCGGCAGAACATCTTCCTCCATCGCCATTCGATGGCGGAATGTTATTGGAGAATAAAGACGCAAGGTTTCGCGGACGACCCTATCACAATAAAATCGGCGCTGAGCTGACCAAGAAGATGGAATTGTTAGAAACCTTTCGAGATAAGGAAGCGAGTTCAGCTCGTCCATTGTGGGGTTGTCCGTCGATATAGTGAAGAGCTCTTCCCGGAGCTCCTTTTGAGCAGCCGTGTTCACGGACAGAGCGTGTAACGCCCAAGATGCAGCAAGACTGGTTCAAACCATTATTCAAATTGAATTCAGAATTTTGTGATTTAATGAACGCTCACCTGGTTGTTTCATTCCCAGCCACGAAGAAAGTCGGGATCTCTGAAAAGAATCAAGCCATATAGGCATTGGTCAGAAGAATGCCTAGTTTACAACCACTCACGCGAGACAAGCTCCGCGTCATTCAGACGTTGGTTGACCGGCACATCGGGCGACAAGTTGGCTCTGAGAAGCGTAGAAAGCAAGTCGCGTTGACCGCCCATGTTCTTGTCTTTGTTGGATGCCTCGATGTCCGCCTTACTTCTTGCCAGAATTTGATATCCGATGGTCAACATCTTGCTGCGAGCGGCCAAGAACAAACTCGTTCCTGGCAATGGCTACAATAACGATAAAATTGTTAGATTGCATTGGAAGAATGTGGTTCAGTCATACGCACGATGAGTTTGAGAATTGGGACGAGGGATTGTAATTGCCGAAACGTCGCGTAACGACTGGAAGCAGGAGAGTGGAAAATCTGTAAAAGGACTTCGTTGAGTTCGTTGGGTTTCTTGTCGGGCACGAGAGCCTGGAAGTCATAATCGAATCCTGTGAATCTATAAAAAAATCATCGAGGCAGGATGGGATGTTCGAATGTACCAGCTTTGCCGATGGTGTCCAGAGTCATGAGGCGAATCCATGAGAGGACATCAATATGAGTACTGCCGTCTTCTCCAAGTTGCGCTTTCCAAATATCACTGAGCTGTTTACCGCTGGGTTTGTCGACGATCTCGGAGCATGGATATTGCGACATACTTGAGTGGCCTTCTCCATGAATATTTCGGTGATTACTCGCATTTGAGCTATCGTGAAGGCTGGGTTCTAGCCAAAAATGCTTCAAGGCCATGAATAGTTTATATTCTGGATACCTACCACAATGCGACGCTGCAAATGCAATCAGCAATGGTCAAACTGAATAAGAGAAGCCACGTACGAAACGTTTATGATCCTCTTCCTCAACGGAGAGAATTCCTGACGGAAACAATGATGATGAGATAAAGAGGGTAAAGAGCACGAAGGATCATATACATACCATCCCCACTCAAACCCCTGGAGCTTTCGCGGGCGGACGGCGCTCTCCGATATACCGCACTTTTGCTGAATATATGGTTTATCGCTTTGATATCTGAGGTGTGCAGCTCGGAGATCTGCGAAGTATGGCTTCATTTAATGGGTTCATGACCGGTGCAGAAAATAGAGTGCACGCTAAAGAGACCTCTGAATCGGAAAGTTGCTCCGAACTCTTCTCGCCACCTGTTCATCAAATTTGCATCTTCCTCGAAGGAGTTCAGCACCGGGAAAGTGGAGCAGGAACAGACTGGCCATCATTTCCTTGAAATTACCGAAGAGCCAACTGTGCGATTGGGGACCGGGCATACGACGAATCGACTTTGCGAACTCGCGATAGAGGATTGGAAGTGCATGGTACAATACATAGAACAGAACGGTCAGACCAACTGGGAGGAGAACTGGGGAAGTCATTGCGATAGCGTGCGTCAGAAGGAGCTCTGGGGTTTATATAGCATTTCAATTAGTGAGTCGCACGCCTGCTTCCGCGTGAGGCCACGGTGCTCACCCGATACTTACAACTCGATAAACTGCAAATCTATTGTATGTGAATGACTCTGCGGCGTTTATGTAGCCAATGAAAGAAGAGAACGCACGAGAAGACCTTCACCATTGGTCTGTATTCTGAACTTCGCTCGGGTTGCGACCGGTACACTGCGATAATTTCGGTCATGACCTGGGGTCGGTGACGCAACATTCAGGCGCCCAACGCAGAAGAGTGAGACCCCAGATAGTATAGTTGGAAAAATGGTCTTGAGCAATTTCTTGAGCTTGGACTTGTGGGGGTAAGGTACCATTCAACGTAGTCTCTTGCACAGACTCACACTCGATAACTCGTTACAGAGTCTGTTGGTTACCGCGGTCTGATTACCGTTACCATCCCTTATTATATAAGCAGACCATTTTAGGAAGCATCTCCGGCACACCTTTACGCGTTTGACGCGTTTTTCCACTTGTTGGGCCGATTTGAGTGGTGAGCTCACTGTGATTATCTTCAACATGGGACCTTGCAGTGGGCACCAAGCTCTTTGGGTTTGAATTTATGGCTTACCATTTTTGGTAGTGTTAGCTTGGTGTTAGCCTTAATCCGCACACTGGATAGTTTTTGGTCTACAGGAGTAGCTGCGGGGTGTTTCTAGGAGCTACAAGATGCTTTGATTCTGAGCTTACACGTATTTTATGTCGAACGACGCGCTCTTGCAGTATCGGCGCGTCGTTAATGGGTTTCCAAAAAAGGAAGCTTATATAATAAGGGGCGGTAACGGTAATGAGGCCGCGGTAACTAACGGACTACATTCAACGTTGAACGCGGCGCATTCACCGCTCAATCTCAAAACCTGGTGGCTTGGTGCGAGAATTCAGGTTACCTGTACGCGGTTAACAGCATAGAACATACTGTAGCTTTCGGCTGGTTCGTGCGCAAAAATCCGACCCGATTCAGCCTGAATATCGCGGAAAAGTGGAAATTCGAATAGCGGAGAACACCAAGTTGGGTTTTGATGATCACTTATAGTGATCACCGAGATCACCGAGACTGTCGTCCCGATTTGTCAGCGTGTGCTGCCACATCAACGAACGACGAGCTAGTGCACGACGAGCTTGCGACGAGCTCTGTCTAAGCCCCGTATTGTTCTTCTCAATGGATTCTGTATGTGCAATCTCAAGTCTATCTGAAATCGATCGAACACTTCTACAACACCCGGTGCTCCGAATCCTTCAAATGCAATCCAAAAGAGTTCAAATGCCTCCGTCCGGCCAGTACACCCTTTCAAATCTTGGTCGTAGTCACGTCATCTACGCACCAAGCTATGCGGACGGGCGTTGGGTTGGCGTATGCAAAGGCTGAGCAAGGTCTGAGGATGCGGGATGGAGCGCCGCCCAACAAGACCAGTGTGGTCGGGAGGAGAAGACCTACGAGGCAGGACATTATCATGTTATGGACAATGCAGGAGCTGTATCCGACTCGGATGGGGTGGGAGGGGTGGCGGCCGCTGTGAGAGACTCTCCAAACTGCAATCACTGCAGCTGTATCTCTCTGTATCCTCACTGATATCTTGACGTCAGACCTTTTCATCTTTTGCTCGGTTGCGTTCGATGCAGCTGCAATCATGATCCTCTGTGTGGACGAGGGATAGCTAATAAGCCCAAGATTCGCTCAGGACGACAAGAAGAAGAAAGTCGGAAGAAAACCATGGACAAGACTACATACGAAGGCAAAGTTTCGCACTCTTGGTCGACTCCGTAGAGTCTCAAGCCCAGGAGGCCACGACAAGGCGGTGCGAGGGCTGCTAACCCGCTCCTAGGGAAACTACGTAGGAAAAGAACGCAACAAGGGGGACGAAGGAAGGAAGCAAAAAGGTGCGCAGAGAAGAAGAAATAAAAAAGGCGCGTGTCCCGTCGAAAACTTGAAGTCCATACTGATAACCAAACAGTTGATAGTCAGCGAGAGAGTTAAGAAAGCGAAGAGGTTTCGACTCACCCAGTTGGCGGAAACGTCTTGCAATGGGCTGTTCAGCGCGCAGCGTTTCCCGTAGTCTCGGTAGAGGCTCGGCCGCCCGAAGACGGAGTCATCGCAGTCTGCGTCTCCCCCAGGGCGTGTGCGCACCTCCCGGATCCAAGCCCGACCAAGAACCCCGTCACCGTACAGACCGACCAATTGAACGACTTGGTCTCTGGATCCGGTGCGGCAGAACCCAGCCAACCAGAGTCTGAGGGCAGTAATCAGTAAGAATAGTAATCAGTAAGAATTACTTCAGACAGAGTAGCGTCAAACTCACTGATTCGTTGAAGGTCGGAGGTCGAAGGCGATAACTGTGAAAGCTCTAGTCAGCGAGAAAGTCAAGAGGCGAAGAGTGTTCGACTCACCCATTTGGCGGAAACGTCCTGCAATGGGCTGTTCAGCGCGCAGCGTTTCCCGTAGTCTCGGTAGAGGCTCGGCCGCCCGAAGACGGAGTCATCGCAGTCTGCGTCTCCCCCAGGGCGTGTGCGCACCTCCCGGATCCAAGCCCGACCAAGAACCCCGTCACCGTACAGACCGACCAATTGAACGACTTGGTCTCTGGATCCGGTGCGGCAGAACCCAGCCCACCAGAACTTTAAGGCGAGGGTCAGTAATGATTGTGAGCAACAGAGGTTTATGCAGCTTACCGATTGTCGACTCTCCCTCTCCCTGCAGTTGCCGGCGTTGAGACCCTGCAAACCGCTTCAGCGTAAAGGGTATGAATCAGCTGCACTCACTTGTTCTCTCACCCTCTGTTGGAAGAGGGAGTGAGTTCGCTGGAGGTTAGACTGGGGGTGCTGTTTAATTTATACCTTTGGAGGGGTGCTGGGAACCGCAATCTCAGACACGGATGTAAATTTACTTCCGCTCCAATTATTGCCATTTCGAGGTCAAATTCTCTTCTCATTGGTTGGGGTCGATCATCCATTCCCGGTAACGCCATCCACGCTGCAGCTATTGGTATTTTCGCCCCGATGATTCCGAGTCCAGTGGTACATTGCCTATATGATTTTCGCTGCAAATTGTCTTTGAGATTTGACCGTGGAGGAGCTCCTAGAGCTTACCTCGCGCCTTGGGGAGATTATTCGCGGTTGTGCGGACCTTTCGCCCTTGAGTTCAGTCTGACGTGCTGAAATGTCCGTATCGCGGTGTTTGTTCGTTGTCCGCAAATGGCGAGGAATGACGAAAAGGGTGTGAGTGGGACTCGGAAAAGCTCGGAAAAAGCCATACAGTGGGACTCGGAAGCTCGGATGAGGGCAAACTCCGGCATCGATTTTCCGGACCAAGTGGCCGAACAGCTGCTTGCACGTCGCCGCGATGCACAACGACGTTCCCAACGAGCTCTGGACCGAGATCTTCTTACATGAACCTAGAGAGGTGCTCATGCAGCTGAATCTAACCCAGAAACGATTTAACTCCCTGGCTCGTCCGTTGCTCTTTCGGAATTTCGTGTTTGACCCATACAATGTCTCTGTCGGGCCTTTGCCTCAGGATGAAGAGACGCTCCAAGACCCGGACAGCTTCGTTTTGCAACGGCTGAAATTCTGGACCTCTCCCGAAATCGCCTCTTACGTTCATCTGTGCGCCGTCTATCGATCCCGAGCCCTTCGTGGCGACGGGTCACAACGCAGGATGCGAGTGACAAGCACTGCTGCTCCGTGGGAGTTGGTTGGCAAATTTTGCCACCATTTGCAGCATCTCGTCAACCTCCGTCATCTCAAGCTCTTCGACATCGACTACCCTGCACTTTTGTTGAGCCAAATTTCCGTGCTTCCTAACCTCCGATGTCTGGAAGTACGGAGCTGCTACCCACAGGAACACGAAAATACCACAGATCCGAAGTCGCTCACAGCTACGGATACCCTCGATCCCCCTCCACTTCGGGAGGTGACGTTGAGAACTTTGGCGCCCCAAGCCGCCTCTACCCACCTTTGGTATCCTTTGTTGCGTCGTAACACCCTTCGAAAACTCTCTACATCACTTCCCGCCCGGATGCTAGGTCAGATACTCATGGGCCAGCCTTTCACGGTTGTCACCCACCTGGAACTCGTCGTGAGCGTCCGCACCCTGCTCCAAAATGTTCAGCTCCTCGAAAAATTCCCTGCAATGCAATCCTTAGCTGTGGTTGCATCGACAGAACCTCGTCGGCCAAACGGCAATGGGGATTTCCAAGATGCTCTCAGCCCAGTGTTGGCTTCACTTGGCGAATATAGAGGCCCACCAGATCTTCTGAAGCTCTTCCTTCCGCTTTCTTCCTTCCATCGTCTGATCCTCTCTTGTGACGATGTGGACCAAGCTCTGCTACACTTGCGCCTAATCAATGGGCCAAATTACATCACCTCTTTCCATGCCCACTTTTCGGATCTCATTTATGAGGAGCTTCGTGAGCTCTGCGGCTTCTTCCCACATCTCACCGATCTTCGCGTGAAGGTCACAATTCCGCATTGGACAGAGGATGATTATGAAGAGTATTATTCCGGGAAGGAGGCCAATTTCGAGGTTGTCTCGTGCCCATTTTACGCGTTCTTTAGACTTTGGCTGATTTCATATGTGCAGGCATTCGATTTCTTGACGGAACTCATGGAGAGCCCACCGTTCCCCACTGGTATCGAGAAGATTTACGTTCACTGGGAATACGAAGACGACGATTCACATCTCGACGACGGAGCCCCGGATCTAAATGCACTCAAAGACGACTTTCTTTCCAAATATCCGAAACTCAAAGCGATTTGGATAGATGGCTCGCCCGGATTCTTATACTTTTGGCAGCTGGGTGTTCCGGGAGTGCAGTATGACTCGTGCTCCTTTGACTACAACGACGATGACGAGATATGGGGTCAGTTTCGCCGAATTTCAGTGTTTGCTCCTTCGATCTAACACGAACTTACAGAAGAAGCGCATGCGCTGCGTAAGGATTTGGAAATGCGATGGGATAACATGTGAGCCATGTGTGAAGGGCCTTACTTCAAGCTATGTGAATGCTGCCTGAGGTCACTCATCCCATGCGACTTATCCTGCGCTCGATAGCATGCTGGCATCTAGGTTGGAGGGAGTTTGAAAATGGTCTATGCCGGACGGTCCTGCTTTCGACAATGTATATTTTTCCATTCATGCGTTCGCGCCTGGAACATCTGAATTCTGAAGTCCGTATCAACATGCTTTTGGACGATATCAAGGTTCAGAAGGAGGGTTGGAAGGCAGAAGCGACGCGTGATCTGGTGTCGCAGTGCGGCCAGCTCGCTCTCGAGATATCGATTTAACTGCGGCAGGTCCTCTTTCTACGCATTTATCTTGAAGTGTATACTTTATTGGCAGTGCGCCACCAGTCGTCACCGACGTCCTCCACGAATCAGAGTGGATCCAGGCGACATGTTGCAAAAAATAGGCTCAAAAAGCTGCGTTTTGAAGGCCATCTAATTGACCAGTAGCTCTGAGTATATAAGCTACATAGGCCCAAGCGGTCTTCGACGGAGTCGGCCAGACTGCAAAAGATTGGGAAAAAAAAATGCAAAAAAGGTGAACGAAAAACTTTTCAAAAAGGCGCCGAGTATATATCAGTGGCAGTGCGCCTGGCCGACTAAGCCATGTCCTCACCATTCGAGTCACTGCATTCCATTGCGCCCACGTCCATCGCCGACGTCGACGACACCCGAAAACACTGAAAGCTTCGCAAAATATATGTCTGGAACTGCGGAGGAGTCCATCGGGACCCATGTCTTTGCCATCCAAGAACTTTTGTTGCTTGTTCTCTCATACATCTCGCCGCCTGGCAAGGGCTCAATATCCGCCATTGACACTGGAACTCTGGCAAGTTTGGCGCGTGTGTCTAGAAACGTGTCGAACGCCGCCCTAAACGCGCTGTGGCGGTCGATTCACCGACCAGACGCGATCGTTCAGTTACTGCCGCGAGAATCGTACGAACTGTCGCAGAATGACGAAACTGGGGCGAAACAGGTGAAAGTCTCGCCTGGTTGGTATCCGAATGAGGTACGAACGCTGAAAATATAGTACAGACTCAAACGTCTTTTGAATCCCGGTGATTTTGAATCTTTCGACAAGTATGCTCCTCGCATACAGTACGTCGATTTTTCGAACTCGAGCAGGATTCTGGGACCCGGATGCGAGCTTTTCCCTTACATCAAAGAATTTCGAGACCCCATCCTTCCAGCTCTTGCAGATTTTCGATGGGAGCCTTCCGTGCAAAATGGATGCATTGGCGCCTTCCACCTTCTCTCCCGCGAAGCGTCTCTACCAAGTCAAGAGTTTTCTCTGCTTATGTGGTCCGAGATCGAGCATCCAGCGGAAGAGTCCGAGGTCATTGCTCGTACAATTGATGCTTTCAATGACCCCGCTCTTCCTTGGCTGCCAGATGTCAAGAAACTTACGCTGCGCACGCTGCATTATCTCCCGGCCATCGAGTCCGCCATTGAGAGATTTTCCGACTTTGAGCACTTCTCTTCTGACCTGCGTGTAAGTGGAGCACTACTCAGACACCTAGCGACCCTGCCCCATCTCCGCTTCCTCGATCTGCGTTCACTGGACGGTTCTGCGACCGCTGACATCTTTGACGTCCCTAATCATTCACACTTCCCCGCGCTTGGAGGGTTACGGTTCTCCGGCAACATCACCTCCATGGCCCAGCTTTGCCCCCTGGTGTCTTCGCCGCACCTATCCTCCGTATTTCTAAGAACAGACCTGTCCAACGCGCCCCTCGCGGCTCATCCCCTCGCCCTAACCCTTTCCTCCCTTTTCGCCTCCCTCCTCCCACCTTCCGTACCCACCCGCACATCCACCTCCGGTCTCGCGCACTTCGTATTCGCCAGATCATCGACACGTTCCGTCGTCAATACACTGACTGCGGGCACTCTCACATCGACACTCTCCCTCGCCGACGCATTCAGTCCGCTCTACGCCTGCGCCGGCCTGCAAACATTTCGCGTCGATGTCGATCCGTTGACGCTCGCCATGACGGACGCAGACGTCCGCGCTATGGCGCACGCCTGGCCTCTCCTCACAGCGCTCGTCATCACGCCTCCGCGGGCGAAGCGCGTTGCGCCGCCGAATGTGGGGTTGTATGCGCTCTGGGCCTTGGCAAGTCGCTGTCAGCGTTTGAGAACGCTCGCGATCGAGGTGGATGCGGAGGTTGCGGATGCATTTCGCGCCTGGAACGATGCGAGCGCGGATGGGGATGGGGATGCGGAAGAGTTGAGACGAAGCCTTAGCGGCCATTCAGTGGTGATGGAGGAGCTGACACTGTTCTCCTCGCCGTGCGGAGACAAGCCGCTGCTCGTCGCGGACTTTCTGAATCGCGCGTTTCCGCGCCTTCCTGATCGGGCGTTCCATGTTTATTGGTCGGGCGAGGCCCAGGATGGGAGGCGGCGGTGGGATGTGGTTGCGGAGGCGTTGGGTCATCGTTGATTCGGATGGATGTGATACGAGGGAGTACCTATAGGCGCATATGGTTTTGTTGCTGATGTGGGGACCGGGATTTCTGTCCGTCGCGGTCTGTCGTCTTGTGCGGGGACGGCGAGTTTCAGATGGAGGAATGAGGAAGCCGCGCTAGAGCGAAACGCTTGCGTGGAACAAATGGACACGGGTGGTAGGCAGCTCCGCACGGTGAGCAGCTGAGGAAGCCGCTTCGAGGCTGCAACCGCGACTCAGCACTGCGCACTCATGTATTTTTACGTCGCTCGTATCTTGTGTTGAGGTTGTCTTGGAGTACTGTAGATCACGAAGGCTCGAAGGTAGCTAGCTCACCGTAGCTCCCATTTTGACTAGCAAAACATACAATTACAATACTTTGATACTTATTCTAGCTACTGCAGCGGAAACCATTGACGATTCCGACTGCGCAAATCTATATCCATTCCCTCTGCCGCAAGTTCCTGCAGTCCCGCATAGACAGCGGGATCTGGCTCGGGAACATCCCATTTATGGAGAGTCAGGGAAGCCCGGACAAGCTTCGATCGTCGGGAAAGTAGCACGCGAAGAAACGCTGCGTAGCACCTTTCGGCAATATATTCGCATTCCGCATTGATTTCCAATGTACCAAGGTTTGGGACAAGTTGTAGGGTAGAGTCCGAGAGAGCAGAGGGGGGGGATATCGAGCAAAAACGGGTGGTGGTATTTCAGTTTCACAAACAGTTTTTAGACACTCCAAGCTGGGAACAAGACGAAGGCAGTCTGTAAAATCTGCCGACTGGGAGTCGTAGGCCAGAATCAAGGTGTGTAAAGGTGGCGAAGAGCGTCGAAGAAAGGAGGAAAGATCGGCCGGGGAGGTGGCGGAGAACGTAAGGTGGAGGGTCTTCAGGGATGGTAATATGAGATATGGGAGCATCCTGAGGTCGCATTGGCAGCCATAACTGTTGCTCTGTGGCGACCCCAATTTCAAGGTATGCAGATTCGGGACAAGTCCGCCGTCTTCTTCCTCCTCGTCTTCGCTGTCACCAACGAGCTCGCCTATTTTAGCATCTTGGTCAAATATGCATTCCTGGAGGTTCGGAGCCAGGCGCAAAAGCTTGAGAATGACAAAAGAACTGGAATAGGACACGTTCATGTATCCCTCAGGATCTTGAATTTTCAAGGCTCCGACTTTCATTGCCTCGAGGTTAGGGAGGAACCCAAGGGAGCCAATACTACAAGCATCGAACTGTTCCTGGTAGAGGCTGAGATACTGTATTTGATTGGCAAACTGCCTCATAACGAAGACAAGTTCCGGGCTCAGATCTGTGTGGAGGTGAATGGATAAAGGATAACGGCCAGCTCGATGGAGCCAACAGTCCATTATTTGAGCTCGTGAAATATCGAAATATATGGTTGCCCATAAAGCTGGGAGCGACAGCGCCATGTCAGTCCATCGATGGCAGACATTCAGCAGGAGCATTGGAGCTCTGTGAGGGTCTGGTGCCGGGGGCCCTTTCGGCAGGAGATACTGGAATATCTGGGTTGCCAGTTCGAGAGGTAGTCGCGAGAAGGGATCGCGAATGTTGTTTAGTTCGCACAGAGCAGCACTCTTCAACTGATGCAGCTGTCTGAGAACCTCTGTTTGCAGTTCGATATCTGCTGTAAGCTTGGAGATGCGAGTTTCGATTTCCTCGATCGACATTCTGTTTTCTGAATGAAGGAGGTCCAGATGAGCAACGTCACACTGGACAAAACAGACTTGGACAATTCTCACTACGTTGACCGTAAATTAGATGCTAGTAGACAGCCTGAAGTACCTAATAGGTCAGTACGCCCGCCAGTCAAATAGATATCACAGAGGCGAAAAGAAAAGTGTCGTGGACAAGTCGTGGACGCAGGAGAGGGTAACCGGACCCACAGTGATCCGATCAGCTACGGCTGTGCTTCTCCAAACTCACCTTCACCAGGTCCATCGCGCTGCTCGACGACTCTTGACTCACAGAGTACCACCGTAACAAGCGTCGACTACTTGGTACTTGACCTCACCTTCGTGGAAGCAAGATTTGCACGGCTCGAGCCTCTGAAGCCAAGGTTATAGAGCTATCGAGAGTCTTGAAAGATTTTCTTGGGGACTGCTGAAACCACAGAGGCGTCCTGGTCCCGACCGATTCCACTCTCTGATGACTCCTACGGCTGCCGTTTCATTTAACCAGTAGCTTGAGGCAAGATTGTGGCCGACGTACTGTTCTTGGGGGTTTTTTTCCGTTCACGTATACAACTCAGCATTAAAGCTGGCCATCTGTCAATCGAGAACAGTTCTTTTGGGCATCGAGTCCATCCGCAAAGGAGCTGCTGCATGCTTTTGTTGGTCGCCCCAGTGTCGGCGACATTTCACGGGTGAAAACTTTTCTCGAGGCGCAGTAAATATGCCGCCCCTTGTAAGTAGCCAGTCCTCACTGCACAGTTCAGGCCTGTATCTGCGGGCTGCGTCCTCGTGGTTTGACCTGAAGGGTCAAGACCGCCTTTTCAAGCACCTCAAGTGACGTGGGATCGACGAAGTCACACATATGTAAAGGGTTTTCGATGTTGGCTTTGACCTGGACTCGGTTGTCGGAGAGCTTTCGCCCGCGCATGTACAATGAGTTAAGTTTTTGCTCTCAAGTATTCGATGGCCGTTTCTAACACACTGACAGAAATTCTACGATAACTTTTGTTACAATACTGTACATTGTTCGTTCCTCAATTGACACCGCGAACATCCGACTGAAAATGCTGCTCCCGCTACCACTCCCGCCTTGCGTGCCCCCTGCACATCCGCCTCCGGTCTCGCACATCTCGTATTTGCCAGATCACCGACACGTTCCGTCGTCAATACAACGGCCACGGGCGCTCTTTGATCGACACTCTCGCTCGTCGATGCATTAGGTCCGCTCTAAACGTCTGCGCCATCGCGCACGCCTGGCCTCTCCTCACAGCACTCGTCATCGCTCCCCTGCGGGCGAAGCGCGCCGCGCCGCCGAATGTGCGGTTGTACGGGCTCTGGGACTTGACCAGCCGCTGTCAGCGTTTGAGAACGTTGGCGATCGAGGTGGATGCGGAGGTCGCGGATGCATTTCGCGCCTGGGACGATTCGAGCGGCGCGGATGGTGAGGAGTCGGAGTCGAGACGAACCCTTAGCGGCCATTCAGTAGTGATGGAGGAGCTCACGCTGTTCTCCTCGCCATGCGGAGACAAGCCGCTACTCGTCGCGGACTTTCTGAATCGCGCGTTTCCTGTGCCTTCCTGAACGGGCGTTCCATGTTTATTGGTCGGGCGAGGGCCAGGATGGGAGGCAGTGGTGGGATGTGGTTGCGGAGGCGTTGGGTCATCCTGGATTAAAGTGGTATGAGGGCCTACCCAGGAGGGGCGCAGATAGTCTTGTCGCCGATAGCCCCAGGGCAGCGGTTGGAGGTATGGGGAAGCCGCGCTAGAGCGAAACGCCTGCGTGGAACAGATAGGACGGGAGGCAGCTCCGAGTGAGGAAGCCGCTCTGAGCCTGCAACCTGCGACTCGGCTGCGCACTCGACTCGAAGAGACCAAAGATAGTCATGCGTCTTCTGCCTCTCGCATGTCTCTCGCTTTTGTTTGTGTGTCGAGGAGCAGATCGTGAAGACCTGGTGGTAGCTCGCCGCACCTCCTCTTTTCACTAGCAAAACATACAATTACATCATGTCAATACTATAGTATCTTGAGCGCGCATAACGGTAGACTGCTGTAAATTTTGCGCTTACAGTGTACCGTGTGTTGCGTCTCCATTCCTTCTCGCTACTGCAGCGGAAACCACTGGCCCCAATCTGAACTGCGCAAATGTATATCCATCCCCTCTGCCGCAAGTTCCTGCAGTCCCGCATAGACAACGGGACCTGGCTTGGGATCGTCCCACCCATTGAGAGTCAGAGAAGCTCGGACAAGCTTCGATCGTCGAGAAGATAGAACGCGGAGAAAAGCTGCGTAGCACCTCTCGGCATTATATTTGCATTCGAGTCGCGCCTCAATTTCCAACGTACCAAGGTTTGGCAGCAGGTGTAGGGTAGGGTCCGAGAGAGTAGAGGGGGGGATATCGAGCAAAGACGAGTCGTAGTGTTGAACATACAGTTTCAGACGCTCCAAGCTAGGGACAAGACGAAGGCAGTCTGTAAAATCGGCGGACCCGAGGTCGTAGGCTAGAATCAAGGTGTGTAAAGGTGGCGAAGAACGTTGTAGAAAGGAGGAAAGATCGGCAGGGGAGGTGGCTGGGGCGGAAAATGCAAGGTAAAGGGTCTGTACGGATGGTAATGTGAGATATGGGATCATCTTGTTCCTGGCGCCATAACTGCTGCTTTGTGACCCCAATTTCAGGGTACGCAGATTCGGAAAAAGCCCGCCTTCATCCTCGTCGTGTTCGCCGTTCTCGTTTGTTGAAACCATTTCGTCGAACACACATTCCTGGAGATTCGGAGCCAGGCGCAAAAGCTTGCCAATGGAGATACGACTGAACGAGGGAAAAGTCAAATATCCCCTTTCACTCCGGTCGTCTAAGACCCCAATTTTCATTGCCTCGAGGTTTGGGAGGAGCCCGATGGCAAAAGTATTGGCGTAGAGCTGTTCCTGGTAGAGGCTGAGATACCGTATTTGATTGGCAAATTGCCTCATAATCAAGACAAGTTCCGAGCTCAAATTCGTGTGGAGGTGAATGGATAAAGGATAATTGCCAGCTCGACGGAGCCAACAGTCCATTATTTGAGCACGTGGAAGATCGAGATATATGGTTGCCCATAACTCTGGGAGCGACAGCGCCATGTCAGTCCATCGATGGCAAACATTCAGTAGGAGCATTGGAACTGCGCGAGGGTCTGGTTGGGGAGGACCGTCTGGCAGACAATTCTGGAATATCTGGGATGAAAGTTCGAGAGGTAGTCGCGAGAAGGGATCGCGAATGTCGTTCAATTCGCGCAGAGCAGCACTCTTCAGCTGATGCAGCTGTCTGAGGACCTCTGTTTGCAGTTCGATATCTGCTGTAAACTTGGAGATGCGAGCTTCGATTTCCTCGATCGACATTCTGTTTTCTGGATGAAGGAGGTCCAGGTGAGCAACGCCGCACTAAACAAACAGAGGCGAAAAGAAAAAAATCGAGGGTCGTGGATTGGTCGTGGACAAGTCGTGGACGCAGCGGGTTACTCTGGAGTCTGGATCCCGGGCCAAGTGATCCGATCAGCTGCGGCCATGTGCTTTACCAAAACCTTCACCAGGACTGACCAGGTCCATCGCGCTGCGTCGATTCCTGCCGATTCGTGCTGCTTGAGAGTTTCGAAAGTTTTTCTTGGGGAGTGCTAAAACCACAGAGGCGTCCTGGTCTTGACCGATCTCACTTCTCCGACGACTCCTTGTGGTTGACATTCATTTTAACGACCAGCTTGAAGCAAGATAGCGGCCGAAATACTCTTTTCGTTTTTCTCTCTCTCTCTCAAGTCAGCATCGAAGCATGTCTGTAAATTGAGACCACTCCCCTCATGCATCGAGCCAACCCGCAAAGAAGCTATAGCATTCCCTTGTCGGTCGCTCCAGTGTTGGCGACATTTCACGGGTGAAAACCTTTCTCGAGGCGCAGTAAATATACCGCCCCTGCTCACTGCACAGTTCAGGCCTGTATCTGTGGGCTGCACTCGTGATTCAACCTGAAGGGTCAAGACGGTTGAAGACCGCCTTTGCAAGCACCTCAAGTGACCTCGGATCGACGAAGTCACACATAGAGGGTTTTCAAGGGCGGCTTTGACCTGGACTCGGTTGTCGGAGAGCTTTCGCCCGCGCATGCACAATGAGGTAAGTTTTTGTTCAAGTATTCGATGGCCGTTTCTAACACACTCACAGAGATTCTACAATAACTTTTGTTACAATACTGTACATTGTTCGTTCCTCAATTGACACCGCGAACATCCGACTGAAAATGCTGCTCCCGCTACCACTCCCGCCTTGCGCGCCCCCTGCACATCCACCTCCGGTCTCGCACATCTCGTATTTGCCAGATCACCGACACGTTCCGTCGTCAATAAACGGCCACGGGCGCTCTTTGATCGACACTCTCGCTCGTCGATGCATTCGGTCCGCTCTACACGTCTGCGCTATCGCGCACGCCTGGCCTCTCCTCACACCACTCGTTATCGCTCTCCCGCGGGCGAAGCGCGCCGCGCCGCCGAATGTGCGGTTGTACGGGCTCTGGGACTTGGCCAGCCGCTGTCAGCGTTTGAGAACGTTGGCGATCGAGGTGGATGCGGAGGTCGCGGATGCATTTCGCGCCTGGAACGATTCGAGCGGCGCGGATGGTGAGGACTCGTCGGAGTCGAGACGAACCCTTAGCGGCCATTCAGTAGTGATGGAGGAGCTGATGCTGTTCTCCTCGCCATGCGGGGACAAACCGCTGCTCGTCGCGGACTTTCTGAATCGCGCGTTCCCGCGCCTTCCTGAGCGGGCGTTCCATGTTTATTGGTCGGGGGAGCGCCAGGATGGGAGGCAGTGGTGGGATGTGGTTGCGGAGGTGTTGGGTCATCATTGATAAAAGTGGTATGAGGGGCCACCCAGGAGGGGCGCAGATAGTCTTGTCGCCGATGCCCCAGGGCAGCGAGTTTCAGTTGGAGGTATGGGGAAGCCGCGCTGGAGCGAAACGCATGCGTGGAACAAATAGGACGGGCAGCTCCGGGCAGCGAGCAGCTGAGGAAGCCGCTCCGAGCCTGCAACCGCGACTCAGCTGCGCGCTCGAGTCGAAGAGCGCAAAGATAGGCATGCCGCCCCCGCCTATCTCTACATGTCTCTCGTATTTTGTTTGTGTGTCGAGGAGCAGATCCTGAAGGCCCGGTGGTAGCTCGCCGCAGCTCTCTGTTCACTGGCAAAAGATACAATTACAATACTTCGATACTCATCTTGTGCGCGCGAGCGGTAGACTGCTGTAAATTATGAGCTTACAATGTACAGTATGCTGCGTCTCCATTCCTTCTGGCTACTGCAGCGGAAACCATTGACGATTCCGACTGCGCAAATCTATATCCATTCCCCCTGCCGCAAGTTCCTGCAGTCCCGCATAGACAACGGGACCTGGCTCGGGATCGTCCCACCCACGGAGAGTCGATAGGGAAGCCCGGGCAAGCTTCGATCGCCGGGAAAATAGAAGGTGAAGGAAAGCTGCGTAGCACCTCTCGGCATTATAGCTCTGCGCCTCAATTTCCAACGTACCAAGGTTTGGCACGAGGTGTAGAGTAGAGTCCGAGAGAGAAGAGGGAGGTATATCAAGGAAAGACGGGTCGCGGGGCCAGCGTTGAACATACAGTTTGAGATGCTCCAGGCTGGGGACAAGACGAAGGCAGTCTGTAAAATCAGCCGTCTGGAAGTTGTAGGCTAGAATCAAGGTGTGTAAAGGGGGCGAAGAGCGTTGGAGAAAGGAGGAAAGATCGACAGGGGAGATGGTGCAGAACGTGAGGTAGAGGGTCTGCAGCGATGGTAGTGTAAGGTGTCGGAGCATCTTGTTGCTGCAGCCATAACTGCTGCTTTGAGGCGACCCCAATTTCAAAATACGCAAATTCGGGAAAAGCCCGTCGTCCTCTCCCTCATCGTCTTCGGCGTTCTCGTTTGTTGAAATCCCGTCGAACACACATTCCTGGAGGTTCGGAGCCAAGCGCAAAAGCTTGAGAATGGAGGAAGAGCTGAAAGAATCTAGGTTCCAGCTAGTATCCGTAAACCCATGTGAACTGTCGAAACCAGGGTGCAAAAACCCGATTTTCATTACCTCGAGGTTGGGGAGGAGCCCGATGGCAAGAGTATTGGCGGAAAGCTGTTCCTGGTAAAGGCTGAGATACCGTATTTGATTGGCAAATTGCCTCATAATCAATACAAGTTCCGGGCTCATATTTGTGTGGAGGTCAATGGATAAGAGATGACGGCCAGCTCGGTAGAGCCAACCTTCCATGATATGAACGTGTGGAAGATCGACATATATGGTTGCCCATAAATCTGGGAGCGACAGCGCCATGTCAGTCCATCGATGGCAGACATTCAGCAGAAGCATTGGAACTGCGCGAGGGTCTGGCTTGGGAGGACCGTCCGGCCGACAATACTGGAATATCTGGGATAATAGTTCGGGAGGTAGTCGCGAGAACAGATTGCGAATGTCGTTCAGCTCGCGCTGAGCAGCGCTCTTCAGCTGATGCAGCTGTCTGAGGACCTCTGTTTGCAGTTCGATATCTGCTGCAAGCTTGGAGATGCGAGCTTCGATTTCCTCGATCGACATTCTGGCTTCTGGATGAAGGAGGTTCAAGGGTGAGCAACTGGACGAGACAAAATGGGACAAAAGTTCTCATTACTTTGGCCGTGAAGTGGATGCTAGTAGAGTTGAACCTGAAGCAATAGGTCGGTACGCCCTACGGACTGTAGATTACAGTGGCGAAAAGAGAAAAATCGAGTGTGGAGGACGCAGAAGAGGGCGACCGCGTTACCGCAGCATACCCCAATATCCAGTGATATGATCAGCTGCGGCTGTGCCGTGCACGGTCCCCAACCAGGCTCACCTGCAGACTTTCACCATCGCCCTGCTCGACGACTTCTGACTCACAATCACAGACTACCACCGTAAACAAGCGTCGACTTACTTGGTACTTGACCTGCCTTGTGGAATCAACATGCATTGGGTTTCAAAACCTAAGCCAGCGAGATTTCTGCAAGTTTTCACGGGACTGCTGAAACCGTGGAGGCGTCCCAACAGATCCCACTCTCTGACGACTCTTGCGGTTGACGTTCATGTCAACTATCAACTTGAAGCAAGACTGCGGCCGACGTGCGTTTTCGGTGTTTCACTCCGCCTCGACGGGCAAGGGGCGGGGCGTCGCTGGAAGTTGAGGGCGTTGAGACGATGCGCTAAAAGTCAATTGTAACGGAGACGCTGAACTCGACCACGACACCGTTGCAGAGCGCCGAACGTGCCCGCCGCTCGACCTTCGCTAGCCATTGGTTCGCTTACTGCTGTGAAAACACATCTAACGCCTCGCCCGTATCACACGCCGCAGCTCGAATCCCCGACACGGCGCCACATCCTTCCCAAGCGTCGACGAGGGTCGGCGACGCAATGCGAACGAACTCCACGCCCGACGAACACCAGCAATGAGGGTTGGCGAGGCGAGTTCTCGAAGCTGGGAGAAGCGGATCCGATACGCGCCGCTGACGTGGGGGTCGACCGGCGTGTTGACGAAGAAAACGTCGAGCATGCCATGGCGACGTAGCAGCATTGCTCTGTAAAGTATGTCCGCAAATCTTGCTGTAAATCGGGACCGCTTCCCTTAGGCATCGAGCCAACTTGCAAATGGATTGCTTGTAGCATAACCTTGTCGATCGCTCCAGTGTCGGCGACAATACCCCCCTTGCATACTGTGCCTTTTCTCCAGGCGCGTTCTGGTGCGCTCGCTGCGAAGTTAAGGTTTCTGTGGGCTGCATCCTCGTGGTTCAGCTTGAAGCGTCGAGACGACGTCGTGCATCTGAAAGCTCCACACGACCTGATTGCTATGGAAATGCACTCACATTCTGGCGGAGTTGTCGATCGACCAAGTCGCGCATGGAGAGTTTCCATGACCTGGGCTCGGTTGTCGGAGAGCTTTCGCCTGCACATCCACGACGAGGTGAGTATTTGCCCAGGCATTCGATAACCATTCATAACACACCGACAGAAATTCTACAACAGCTTTTGCTATTACAATACTGTACACTTGCATTCCTCCATTGACAAAGCGAAATCCGACCTCCCCGCCCTGACTTCATGCCTCCCTCTCATTCTTCTCCTCTTCAGGGACCCTGACAAGCGCAGCTGTCTCGAGCAGCTCATAAAATTCTTTCTCCCCATAATACACCGCTTCCGGTCCGTCATCAGCAAACACGACATAGAAAACGGTCTTCTGCTTGGACAAGTATCGTGCTGCCAACTGGAAGGCCTCGAGCTCTTCGTCACCGTCTTCGTTTCGAGAGATGAACGTGAGTCCGAGGAGGCGGTCGGGGTCTTGCTTGTAGCCTCTGATATCGGCTTTGGTGACTGGGACGCGCTGACAGCCGTCGACGAGCGAGTACGAGAAGGGGTCTGCGGGCCATGTCATTGGAGCTGAGTCGGTGAACATCGTCGAACCGAAGTCGGGGTCTGAGGGATTGGAATTCATGCTGTGGTGGCGGTGGGAAGGAAACGTTTGGTTGGTGGCGGGGGTTATGCTAGACGAAGACGGCGGACAGTTGATGAGTATACTCGACATCGGAGAAACCTGGACGATTGCGAGTTCTCACTATAGTTGCGTACAAGGGTGCGCTCTTCTCTGATATGAATTGGGAAGTCTCTTCTCGACGCGTCTAAGTACTAGCCAATTGACAGGAAGTTAGTGGCATGGATTTATGCTACAGTGGGTGTCGCACTGGACTGATTCTCCTATTAGGACTGGAAGAAGATATTCGCCGCGTTTCCTTGTGCGAGTGTGGATCAGATGGCGAATTGAGCGCGTCGGTACTTGTGGGTGTGCGTGTCGACGAGGCTTTGACGTTGATACTTAAAAGGCGACGATTTCAAGTGAGCGGCAGAGATGGCAGAGAGTCAAGATGACAAGAAGCGGTGGCATCCGGAACGCGTCCAATTTATATGAGTCCATTGTTCGGCAAACACTGTCAAACAACCAAATCGCAAGTTTCCTTTTTTGGACAGTATTTTCGAAGTGTTTTTAAATGGATGAAAGCCAGGTGAATCCATCCCCACTTTATGTGATAATTTACAAGTAATCATGTACAGATCGAATTTTTGCTCCCCTAGAACTAAGTACCTACCGTCGCGTGAAAAACAAATGTCCACGCAATAAATCATGATGTTTTAGACATCATCGCCCGCCTCCTTCTCCTCCAACGCGCTGTGACTCCGCTCTATCGACTCGTGTGTAGTTGGCAATACCACCGGTTTGGCGCGTTTGTCTGAGGGCACGGACTGCAACGCGGATCAGTACAGCTGCCTAGTAGTGACAAAGACAAGCATACCGCTGTGTTGGAGCTCGTCACCCCCGTGGCCGAGGTAGTGGTGTTTATTCCAGGCACATCAGCAAACGAAAGGTTCGTAGACTGCTTATTATCGACGTTGGAAAACGTGCTTCGCACATTTAGCCTGTTGTCAGGAAACTGTGTATGAGCGAAAACGAATGTGCAGGGAAGGTGAGAGAACACACGTCGCGTAGACCGAGTTAACATACAGCTTGCCGACTGCCTGGTGGAAAGGCATCCAGTACGTCGCGTGCGGGAGCGCGAGGTTAAGGGTGAGGAATAGGAATTGCGTGATTCTAGAGGCTCAATGAGTCACAAGTGATTTCCAAAAGAAGGCTCGTACGCAGTGAGGATGCCTGACAAACACGATTATCATGATGTGAAGGAGAGGGTGGAGAACAAGACGCACCTCGGCTGACAGCGTAGAGGATGAGAGTGTCGAGGATCTGGTCCGTGCTGCAAGAATCATTGTTAGGAAGGCGTGCATCGTGAATGATAAATAGGCCACGTACCCGAAGGCTCGTCCTCCGACAGCGCCCCGCTTTTGCTGATATAACCAGAAACACAGGCATACAGTGATCAAAACGTCGTTGAACGCTGCGAAGCCTTGCACTAGCCCCGAGAGAATTTGGAAGGAGCGCGCTGAAATGGAGGTGGCCAGCGGCGTCTGGTAGCTGTCGACGGAGACAATGAGTGGGGTCCGAGTCACCACATTCAAGTGCGACGTACAGATGCACCGTGGTAACTGCCCAAGGAACACTCGTCACGACTTCCAGCAAGCAAATTTACGCAAGACAAACGTACCTATGCCGAGGGCTACATGTAATTTTCAGCGTGTATGCTCCAGCAAAGAAAATAATGTAAATCCTCACCAAAAGTGACGACAGCAATGACAGTCTTTGCACATATCGTTTACCCATCATACAAACGCACGAGCAAATATACATACCACAGACCCAGTGATGATCCAGTTTTCGCTGCCTGTTTTAAGACGTTAGCAGGATGAAACAAAAAAAGAAGTGGAATAAACATGCTTTTCCAGATAGTTCGGGCGTAAAATAGTTGGGCCACGAAAGTGATTAGCGTCTGAGCAATTGTAAGCATCAGAATAGCAGGGGGTTCTGGGGCGTTGGAGCACATACAACAAGGAACTTCTCCGTCTGCATAGATGGTAAGAACGAGAAGAAAGAAGAAACTGAAGCGAGGGCTCGCACCGTGAAACTCCAAGGTATTATAAGATCCACCGTTGGGCTCTTCCCAAAATTAAGCACCTATTTACGAACATCAGTACGAATCAGCAGCAAGACCCAAAACCAAATTGGATTGGAGGGAAATCGGATTTACGCACAAAGTAAGTGTAAAGACTGTGCGCGACGAAGATCGTACAAAGGGTGTCTAATACCCAGAGTAACGCGACCTACAGGACGTGAGTTTACCTCAGAGACAGAAACAAAGCCACGCACGGTACTCTTGAGTAGAAGATGATCCTTTGGATAGTTCCGGTAGTAAAGATATGCTTGAAGACAGGAAATCCCATAGAGTCTAGCAGCGATTCAGCTTGCAGTTCAAGACTAGTAGGTGGGTGTTGCAGAATCGCGTTGCTCTCTCCGTCGCAAGTCGTGTGCTGCCGGTCCCGCTCTTCACAAAAAAAAAATCAGCACTCACGTCGTCGCGATCGAAAATCCTGTGGGAAAAAATCAGGTCAGCGCGCCGCGGAAGTATTCCCACTGGCAAAGGTCGCAAGACACACCAATGAATGAAGTAGCAAAGAGTTGCTTCACAACGGCGACGAGCGCAGCGATTTGCGCCGCTGAAGGAGCAGTGGCCATTACACTGACAGAGCAGAGCGAGAGCGAAGGGGAAAGCGGCCAAGGAAGGCGGTCGAGTGTTTTGCCGAATTGTTAAAGCCGGAAGAAGCGCCCATATCATCTCAATTCATTGATAGACACCGCCATTTGTTGGATTCGACGAGGGAAAGCCGCCCAAAAGCCCCAGAACTGGAAGGTGGTATTTTAGAAACGTTCGTGGAATATGAAATACAGCTATCGGCATGCCTGGGAATCGGGATCATCCGCGGGGTGGTCGATGGCTTCACGAAGAGAAATACGAGCACGAAAAATAGAGAGCAGTTGGCGGCCAACAGCGACTGACACATTATTTGCCACTTCTTCGCTGTTTTTTGGAAGAACGTTGAGCAGCAGCGAGCGCCGCCGACTCTCGAGTCTCTTCGATGTCAAAGCCAAGGATCCGACAAGGATCAGCAAGTGATCAAAGATTAACGAACAGACTGCCCGCCAATCAACGTCACCCAACGCCACGACCACGAGACACAAAACCCACGGAACCAAAAACAGCGCCCGGTTCACGCGAGGCACAATCAGTTCAACCTGTTCGAAACTTGGTTGAACTATCCAACCACTCGAGAAGAGTCGATGGGTTGACTGAGAATCCGGGAACCTGGTAAATTCAACATATTTGCGACTCGGAGGTCGAAAAGAATTTCCTAATTCATCTAAAGAAAAAGGGACTGTGACATCCGCATAAGAATCCGTGTTTGTCGGCCGCGGAACAAACCACTGGAGATCGATCTGGAAACAAGAGAAGATTGGATGAAGCAGGATGCACCTAAGGCACCTACGTTTTGCTTAGGTAATGCCCCTCGGAGAAGGGTTTAATCGTACACTAGAACCCTTCTCAAAGGTCCCGCCTCCGGCGAAGGCTTTACGCAATTATGATTTGATCGGCATCTTCCCAAACGGAAAAACACCTCCTGTCTCCCACCAGCCTCCGCCACTTCCGTCCCGACCTTCAGCGACCTCAGGCACTTCTCCCCGTCTCCCAGACATGCCTAACTTCATTGCTATTGACCCCAACAACCTTCAGCTGCTCAAAGCTGTCCCCTCTTGCATTTTTCCACCCTTCCTCAACAGTTCTGGCGCCTCCGGCGGCCTTCGTACATACACCCCTGGCAATTCTAAGTGTTCATAGTATACTCAATATCACAGGATATGTGTGGTCAGCTCCGTAGTACATTATCTTTCTGTGGTAGTGCACTATTCCTCCCCAAATTGTCCAAATATATGTGTGAGCAAATCAATGGAGGCTTTTGTGATGACCTCTGTGATGTCCTTCGGCCTCCCCTACCCCTCTGTGGTCTCAATTCTCTCCCCTTAAGCTAGGAATACCGATTTTAGGTGAAATGAGTGCAATTTTCGGAATCGACGGAGGCTCCGTGATGGCCTCCGCGACCTCTTTCCGTCTTCCCCGTGCCTCTGGGTGCTTGGTTGTCTTTTCTGATGGTATGAATACGCACTCTCCTCTGACCGAGGTAATTGTGGGTAGAATTTGTGTGATTTTCGGAATCGACGGAGGCTCCGTGATGGCCTCCGCGACCTTCTTCGCCTTCCAAAACCTCCAAATTTCAAGGTCATCGTCTTTCAATGTCAGTAAGTATTTCTCTGAACCAGGTCCCTGTAAGCACCTGTCTCGCGTAAGCCGTCATCCCGAACTTTCTCTCGTCTCCAGTGGTAACTTTGACCATTATATTGATTTAACCTTCGTGGGCTGTCTGACTTGAACCTCTTTTCAAACATTCTATAGATAAGCCTTTCAATCTCTTCAAGCCCTCGCAGCTTCTGTAGGACGCTTCAATGCCTCCACCTAAGTAATCCCTCACAGCCTCTGTTAGACCCTTCGCAGCCTCCGCCCCACCATTTGCTGCTTCGTTTCAACGCGAGAATTGGAACTGACAAATTATGGAATAAACAGAGAGCATCAATTTGGTGGACAGAAAATGGCGGAGGCGGAGACGGAGGCCTTCTCGGAGGCTCGCGTCAGAGGCCTTTGCGGAGCCTATGTTTGATCGCAAGGAGTCTAGAAAGGTCATCAAACGGCATTCTGCCGGTTCCTGATCAACGAAATTGAACCGTGTGAACCGGGAACTCCAAGGCAACTGCCGAGGGTACCTTTTCTCCTCGGATTACCTCACTGAATCAGCCAATAGGAAATATTATAACGATCGACCCCTCGAACTCTTTTTTCTTTGACATCGTATCTTCCTCAAATCATCTCATTTTTACCGGAAATAACTCTAATATGATGCCCCATGAGCCATGATTTTAAACCAGATTTTTAGATGGCTTTGAAAATCCAATGCAGCAAATGACCCAAAAGCCAAGTAAGTTCGCATTAGCTTCCTCAACTACACAATGGTTTGCATTTAAATTTTCTGCTATAAATTGTGTCTCGTGAGTTAAGCAACTATTCTTTGCTCAAGTACTCTAAACCTCCAAACTCATTAACTTCCTAGGCCACATCCGTCAATTTGAAGCCCCCCCAGCCTCAACAATTCACAACGTTCAGACAGTGAATTCATCTTCCTGGGCTCACCAGCTTAGAAGCACGACCACCAGCACATATTTGAGAGCCAATATAGCCTTCCTGATTATCCCTGTTAAGACAAGACTCTCAAACAAGCAGGAACAATGATAAAACCAAGATGTTTGCATCGGTGAGTAGATGCATTGGGTTTTGAAGCCCGAAATCCCTGCCTACCATAGGAATTGGCGCATAGGTTGTCCATTTGCTTGCAAATGACTGAAACTTCTGAGATTTACAAGTCCAACGGTGAAGAACATGCCGTTCCTCAATAATCTTGCTCTAACGGAGGCTCCGCAGGCATCGACGGAGGCTCCGAAGGCTTCAACGGAGGCTCCGAAGGCCCATCAATCATCACGGAGGTGTAGACAGAACTGTAGCTAGCAAGGGAGACGAGGATAAGACTCACGATATTCCCCTGCACTGTGCTGATAGACAGTTCAGTATGAAGGGACCGAAGAAAAGTACTTCTGAGTATTCTGGAATTCAGAAGGCAAGTATCGTGCCAAGAGGAAAAATATTGATCCTACGATGTTACCTGAGAAGGAGTGTTATACAAGCGAAATAGATTTCATGCATGGATCAAGTAACCAAGGGAGAGAGAGGAATGTAAAGATCAAGGTGACTGTAGTCCCTAGTGGTGCAAAAGCTTGGGCAAATAGTTCATTGAGAGACTAGAAGACAAGCAGAGCTTGAACGAATTGAATTGTATTTGTTGATAGCAATAAACTGAACATACATTATCGTAGCAAAGTAGGCTACGAAAGAACGCACGGAGGCTCCGCAAAATCATATGTCAATCGTAGACTCCGTCATAAAGTGAAAGTAGCAAAGGCCCTAAGGGAAATAGCATCAAATGGGTCGCGGACTGAACGGGATCGTGAAGTTTGAACGAGATTTTGGGAAATGGAGGCGAGTGCGGAGGCCATTGCGGAGGCTCTGTTGATTGGCGAAATCAATTGAACTCTGGCACATTTCGGCCAGGGGTGACGGGAGAGGACTAAAGGTAGCCAATATAGCATATCCAAGCACATATCCGGTGCGCTATAGTAGGTAGGAACGCACGGAGCCGCAAGTCAGCCTGTAACCCGGGGGTTGATGTTGGGGTCCTTGGGGAGCCTGCTCCGTGTATTGAGGCTACGGAAGCTTACCAGCCACCAGGGAGTCGCGCAAAGGTCGATTAACGCATCAAAATACCGAGATGGAGGCACAAATGAAGGTCGAGACGAAGGCGGCGGAGGCTTGAGGAAGGCACACGGCATTTCCCGTTTGGGAAGACGCCGATCAAATCTTGATATGCGTAAGCCTTCGCCGGAGGCGGGACCTTTGAGAAGGGTTCTAGTGTACGATTAAACCCTTCTCCGAGGGGCATTACCTAAGCAAAACGTAGGTGCCTTAGGTGGCAGGATGAAGCACTGAAGCAGGATGAAGCTTCAGCAATCCCCAGCTGTTGCAGACATTCGGAAATCTCGTCAAGGTAGTTGTGAGATCAAATATTACGGTTCACCTATTTCGCAAGCAGTTCAAGAAAAGCGGAATTCAACACATGAACATACGTCACCAAGCATTGAGTGGAATTCCTACTTCAAAGATACTGAGCAATCCATTCCACAGATGCCTTGAACGCTCCCTCTTTTCCGGCCTTTACGTGCGGATCTATTATCTACTGTCAGTAACGTCGTCAATTTTTCCGTTTGAGACATACCAGACATGTCCCCTCGCACAGCAAACCCATGGCTGCACACCGCGAAATACTCTCGCCGATACACAGGAGCAAATTTTCCGCCACCAAGAATCTCGTCCGCCTGAGCTTGCGCCTCCAAAGGGAATGGCTTGTCAACTTCGCAACTAAGTATTGATGAGCAACGGTGCCTTCGACACAGTTGCATATTTCTACCAAGCAACGCGTTCACCGAACACCGCCTATATTCTGGACTGGAAGGAAGATTCACCTTGAGGTCATCGGGTATCACAAGACGAGATGGATGGGATACAACTGAAACCTTGAGGATCCCGTCAAATGCCAGGTCGAAAACGTAGCGCGCTGTGAAGAGTATTGATGAGCTTTCCCATTGCAACTTGTTCATTATCACCCCCAAAACAGTATCCCGTCCCTGCTATTCCGATCACCCCTCCCTCCTTCAGACCCGCAATAACTTTGTCAATGATGGGACGAGTTTGCTCGGGTCCATGCGATGCAGACCATTTGTCGCGGTCAAAATTGGGCTACAAAGTTCCACGTGAGTGTCTCGTTCACGAAAGACGGAAGGAATTTCACAGGAGGCTCCACGAGGATAGGGTCGCCGCTGAACAGGTCAGGAACAATTGTCTGGCGAGTTAACCGAGCTCAATATGTCTCGAGAATAAATAGATATCCCCCCCACCTTGAATCCGTTTCGAGCAAAGTCGTCGGCAAGCAGCTTTACAAGACAGTCAATAAATCAAAAAGACGAGAGCAGTCCAATGCCTCTTCGATTCATACCCGATTATTCTGGAGTGCCAACCCAAAGATATCCGTCAGGAAGAGCACCACTCGTTCCATCGGATGGGGGATCGTCGGCGTTGCAACATAACACTCTATACCGCCTATCTTCTCTATCTTGCCTAGAATCTTGTCAATTCATGGGTATCGTGCCCGAAATTCAATTAATCCGTGGCTGACCCTCTGGTTTCCCCTCGTGCGTTACAGCTATATCATCCCTGTCGAAGGCGGACGGAGATACAGGAATTCAAAGTCACTTACCAATGAAACAATTATCGCAGAAGCTCATGGTGGAGCAAGATTGAGATGATACACAGTGTGGGTTGCTTCAGGCACAAGGAGAGCAAGATAAGAATTGGTGTGGGAGCGCAGGCGGTCATTTGATCACGGCTCCTCTTAGACTTAATTTTTCCCGCTTTCAAAGCTGTGGCCTGCGGATAAGTATTCCGATGCTGTCCTTCTCCGTCGCGATGTCCCGTGGTCGAGGTATTGTTGACCCTATTGAAAGGTGTAAATTGCACTGTAATCAACTTGAATGAATTCGCTTCCGGTAAATTTGAGTGTGATGAAGAACATCGTTCGTACATTTCAAATACCGGAAGCCTATCAATGGCCTGAGCTCGCTCGCCTAAAATTTGACACAAGGAGGCTAACCGTGGCGCAAACTCTGGCGGCTGGGTTTTGATTCCATCCTCGATTCAGCGGTAGAGGGGAACAACCATTTCGGCAGGAAAATCTGGCAGACTGTCCACCTAGTCTACTGCCAGTGGATTGGAGGAATAACCCGCACTGCACCAACGCTCCAAGAAAAACAAAGAAAACGTTTGAAACAAGGAGGTTCGGCTATTGCCGGTGCTTGATGGTGCGTTTGATGGTGTCGTAGCCAAACAACACCTCTATCCTCCGACTTCATGGTACATCGTATTCTGTTGATCACCCTGGACGCTTGAGCTCATTGGTCTGTAGTCTGGCTACAGCTACTCGGGTGGCCCCTCTCGCTGCTCCCCGTACTGGCAGGAATTCACCAAAGTGCGCCACTTGCTCTGCCGCCCAATTGGTCTGACTTTTGTGGATACGTCGACAGTGCTATACCAATGCAATGACCCCCAGGGAGTGCGCGGCCCAGCGAGATGATTATCTGGAGTGTGTACACCGCACGAAAGAGGTGCGTGGGCTTGTCTATCCGGAATGCTCAGCGCTGACGATGAGCGTGCTCGCAGAAAGCTCGGCATGCCGCGATTCAGGCCGAGTACGAACGACAGCAGGCGCGCGCTCTGAAGGACCATAAGAATAAACTGGAAGCGCAGGCCGATGGGGTTCCGACGCGTGTAGGGCTAGTACCGACGCCACCTTCGGAGACAAAATAGAGGATCACCAATTCATTTGTTTTTGAAGTCATTCTGGATTATGTCGGACGCGGCCGTGTGCAAACCACGCGAAGCACGAACCTTCTTTCTCCCGCCCTCGATATTGCGCAAACGAAAGCTTCGAGCCGCAAGCCCGTATATTGAGAATATGCCGCTTGGACTCCAGAGTTCACGTATGACTGCAGTTGACGCGTTGTA
This sequence comes from Favolaschia claudopus, assembly GCA_037176885.1. Classification (NCBI taxonomy): domain Eukaryota; kingdom Fungi; phylum Basidiomycota; class Agaricomycetes; order Agaricales; family Mycenaceae; genus Favolaschia; species Favolaschia claudopus. Next base: position 78,639 of record JAWWNJ010000017.1, read on the forward strand.
TTGTTGTGTGCTGTGATTCGCGTATTTTTCTTGATTTTCTGAGATCTGAGCGCTGCAGCATGGTTGTTTAGAACAATTTGTTGTCCAAGATTTGCAGTCTGACAAGATCCAATTTGAGCCTTTGAATTTGCTTAACTCCGATGTTTCCGCATACCTGGTACGAGGTGTCCCTGCGAGTTGGTAGTTTGCAAGGAAACAGAGCACGTAACGCGTTACTCGCCTCTTCCTCCTGACCTTGATCCCCAAATCCTCATCTGAACGCGTACTCGCGCCGAATTACCATTTGACAAGCAGAATCTTCACCTCTGCCACGTAGCTCGCGTTTCGGGGCACTACGCGCCGACCCAAGGGCCTAGTCGACACCTGGTAGTCAAGTTGACCAACTCGAGATCATCTCGGGGCTTGAATGTCTTTGCTCTTCAAGCATCTCCGCATACATCAAATCTTTGGGGCTAACACTGATGTGGGGAAGACCATCTTGACCACGGCTCTGGTCCGAGCGTCTGCAGCGTTGAAGAATGAAGTGTTTTACTTGAAGCCGATCAGTACTGGACCGATGCAAGATGCTGACGACGAGTAAGAACCCGTTTTTTCTGAAAACATTTGCTCATCTGAGGCAGACATATCAAGCGTTACTCCGGTGCATTCAAAGACAAAGTCCATACCGAATGTCTCTATCGATTCCATGTTCCGGTCAGTCCGCATCTGGCTGCGCAACTTGCAGCTGGAGATGAATCGCAAAAGGTCTTGTTTCTTGCGAGAGCCTTCATCCAATAAAGAACTGATTTTTCCCATATTTTAGATTGTGTCGGACAATACCTTCATAAACACAGTCAGTAGCTATGTGCGACGATGTGCTTCTCGCACGAATGGTCCTGCGCATATGTATGTCGAAACAGCTGGAGGTGATTCAGCGCAATGCCAATTTTTCCCTCTTTCAGCTCATTGACAATTCCCCCCTCCCAGGCGTCCATAGCCCGACACTTTCCGGGACAACACAGCTAGAATGCTATCGACCTCTATTCCTACCAACCATCCTCATCGGCGACTCCCGTCTAGGAGGTATCTCCGCAACCATCTCAGCATACGAATCCCTCCTCCTTCGAGGCTACATTGTCGACCAAATCCTCTTATTCCGCGACGAATATTACCGAAACACGGAATTTCTGACGCCGTACTTTGCTGAACGTGGAATTGGCGTCACTGCCCTCGATGCGCCGCCTCCAAAAATCAATGATGCTCTGGAAAATTTCGCATCTACCGAAAGCTATTACAAAAATTTGGATCTGACTCCTGTCGTACAAAACCTGGACGCTCGTCACGAACAGCGTATTGCCGAACTCGACTCTATGCCGCGTCGTTCCCTCGATGCGTTCTGGTGGCCCTTTGTTCAACACGGACTGGTGAAGGGCGAATCCGACGTAACAGTCATCGATAGCGCTTCGTCCGATTTTTTCTCCGTCCACAAAAATTCAGGTATTCAACAAACCGCCAACGCGAATATGAGTTCGTCATTAGAATCTCAGCTAGACGGCTCAGCTTCTTGGTGGACACAAGCCTTCGGCCACGCACATCCCTCCCTAACCCTCGCTGCCGCCCGCGCAAGCGGGCGTTACGGCCACGTCATGTTTCCCCAAGCGACACACGCACCCGCTCTGGAACTCGCCGAACGCCTGCTAGACGGACCAGGAAACGGCTGGGCCTCGCGCGTATTTTTCTCCGACGACGGATCCACCGGGATGGAAATCGCGTTGAAGATGGCGTTGCGCGCCTTCTCTGTACGGCATAACCTGCAAAATTCAGAACGCAAGAAACTCGGCGTTTTGGGGTTGAGAGGCAGCTATCACGGCGATACGATCGGCGCGATGGACGCATGTGCGGAGGAGGGCGTGTATACATGCGAGTGGCATAATGCGAAGGGGTATTGGTTGGATCCGCCGACGGTTTCGATACGCGAGGGACGGTGGGTGATTACGCTGCCTCCCGCTCTCGCTGCCTCGGCGGGGGTGTTCGATTCTCCTGCAGTAGGTGGTGGGGATTCGGAGTCTTGGGTGTACGATGTGGCGCGCCGCCTGAATTCCCCACTTGCAGACGTCTACCGGGACTACCTTTCGCGAACACTTGACGGGTTGGAAACGGCAAGTGGGGTGCCCCGGCTGGCTGCGTTAGTGCTCGAACCCCTCGTCATGGGCGCTGGCGGCATGATATTCGTCGATCCGCTCTTCCAACGAATACTCGTCGACGTCGTTCGAGAGCGTGATACAAATTCCTCCTCCTCCTCTCGAGACGATATCGATACATCGAAATCATGGCGCGGCCTTCCCGTCATCTTCGACGAAGTTTTCGTCGGGCTCTACCGCCTCGGTATGCAGAGCACTATCCCGCTTCTTGGCACCGCACCCGACATCTCCGTCAACGCAAAGATCCTAACAGGCGGTCTCGTCCCACTAGCCGCAACACTCGCATCCGACTCCATTTTCCGCGCTTTTTACAGTACGGAAAAAGCCGAAGCGCTGCTGCATGGGCACTCGTATACTGCTCATGCTGTTGGATGCGAGGTTGCCAATCAGACGATGCGGATGTTGGAGAAGGAGACGAAGAGCGAGGCGTGGCTGGCTGCGAAGGCGCGTTGGGAGACGCCGGGAAAGCCGAGCTCGGCCTGGAGTTTCTGGGATCCACAGTTCCTGCAGACCTTATCGCGAATGGATGTGGTGGATGAGGTGATGGCATTGGGCACCGTTCTAGCGATCAAAGTCAAGGACGCAGATGGAGGTGAGTTTCAACATTATCCAAGGAACATTATCCAAGGTTCCTCCATTTTCTTTTCTCAACCATCACGAGGTTACGTCTCGCAATCGGCCAAAACAATGTTGCAGTCTCTGGGAGAAAGCGACAACGCTTCATCCGAACTTCCGCAATTCAGCGTCCACTTCCGCACTCTGGGCAATGTTGCGTATTTCATGACAAGTCTCAACACGTCGCCTGAAACAGTTCGGATTCTCGAAGAGAAAATTTGGAAGGCTCTCCATAATAAATGAGCTGATTTATAGGTAATATAATGACAAGTAGAGTAATATGTTTGCTTGATATACGTTGGTTCAATTGAACCCTTGGATTATGTCCTGCATAGTTCCACAAGCAACACCTCGTGTAGATGTAGGCGAAGTAATTCGCTAGCTCTGAGAATGGTATCACAAAGGTAGCATATGTATATCCCTACTACGTGTAAGGGTCAACGAAGCACTCAAAGTCGATAATGAGCTTACTGCAGTGGAATTTATCCTTGAGGTCCACCAATACGTCGCCTTTTAGCGTATCGCAGTGCATCCGGCGAGTCTAATTCCGAACGTTCGCCGTGGTCAAATGAACGCTTTAACGATGCTCGTAAAGGGTTTTCTCCTTTCCAGCAATTGGGAGAATGAAGCGAGAGCGGGATGTAGAATCTCGTTTCTGGATTCCATTCGTTCGTTCGCTGCCGCTTCACACGTGGGCGGTCTTCTCCATGAGCAATATCCGTTTCGTAGGCTCGTTTTCGTTTACGAATGGGATAACCCTTGGCTGACTCTGTAGGGTCCTTCCTTCAGAAATATTCATGCGCCTGAGTTGGAGGTTATATTTACCTGGTGGTACTAGTGGATCGTGTGTCACGGTGTCATGACGAGTGGGGACGCATGTATGCCGGCTTATATCGCTGCTTCTTGGAGGCAGGACATCGAGATTGCGTCTGTCACACGACCGTCTCTCTTCAGTGAGTGATAAACATGTCAGTTCGAATGTCGGCGCTGGAAATTGCCAGTTAGTTCCGAAGGATATAATCGGGCCCGCCATTTAGGATGAGAAACGAACTAGTTTGTTTCCGACCAGAGTAGCCGCGAGATCCTTGAGAGTATATATTATCAGTATGAAAAGCCCTCATTTGCATATGAGTACGCACCTTTCGGACCATGATCTGTATGCCATGGACCCCGAAAGTCTAAGGTTGGCATACGATCTAACCCATGCAATGATCCTAATCCCTCCATTTCAGACTCGAAAATTGTTGTCAGCGCCGAACTCCTGCTCTCAAGGATTCGGCCTTTGCTTTCGGTACGGTTATTGTTGTTGAACAGAAGGAAGCCTGGCAAAGTTTGCTTCAAGTTCACGTTCTGAGGACGGCCAGCTCGAGGCTCGGTAATAATATTTAAGCACTGGGTCATGTTGATAGAGGAAGAGGAAGGATGGTGGATTGTGCAGCCCCAGTGCTGCCCCACCCGCAATATATATGTATGACCACACGATGGCTGCGAGGCGCTGGCACAGTTCGGGAGCTTTTGGTGTATCAGGCATGCCCTATGTGCCGGGGTATCCGCAGCAGTTAAAATCAGAGAGCACTGCAGAAGGTGCCCATTTTCGCCTCGAATTTCCGATCTCTTCGTCCCAGCGACGATTTGGTGCGATTTGGTTCAAGGTCAAAGACGACTTTACGGAGAAATCACCGAAATCAATGATGATGGCCGGCGAGGTTTGTGCCGAATGTTCAAAACGTGGAATGTGTACATACCCCTTATATATATATATATATATATTCCTCGCCGCGGAGGAGTACTAGTGTGAGCGCTTGAGCAACAATCCCAAAAGTCCGTCGTGGTCCTGCCGCAAACTAGATTTATACTAATAGCAAGGTCTGCATGGTTGACATGGCTAGGGACACAGTTGGACGCATATTGGGATCAATATGTGTCATGCCAACAAGGAGAGCGTCATATTTAGAATAGCCCGTATCATCATCCGGTATGTTATACCACTTCAGAAGAGACTCAATCCTCAATGAGGTCAGATGCTTATAAACACTTGCCTGGCGTCCCTCGGCGAGCTCGCCCTGGAGCACTTTGCCCAACATGAAAACATCGGCAGCGCAGACATCATAAGGCTTGTCGAGAAACTGCTCCGGAGCAGCCCATTTTGAAGGAGGTCGGCAATTGGAAGCGAAGAGGCGTAAGTCCGCGGTAAATTTTTTGGCCGCCCCAAAGTCAATGTAGGCCATACGGAAATCAAACAGGCTATGAAAGGGCGGCTTCACGAGACCCGCGGCCGGTTCCCAAACCTCGCGAGGCCTTTTGTCGGAGCGGTTCCATACAATGTTCCGTGGATGTATATCCTGAAATGACTATAAACGGCTATTGCAGAGAGGATGGTTCGCTTACACCGTGAGCGATACCATGGTCATGCATGAATTGAAGACCCTATATCTTGCGTCAAACCGAAGCTATGTCCAGGATTTCAGAAAACTTACCTCTAACAGTTGGCGTGCCATTTCAAATCGGGATGGGGCACAGTCGAAGGGAGGCCATGCCCAATGCTCGCCCCACCACGCCTGCACTACGAAGTCCATACTGACCCCGGAAATAAAGTGAAGAACGGGGATCGTGTGATTGCGAGCGTCAGCGCGCAGGGGGTGGGACGATAACTCCCGGATGATCTGCAGTTCTTTGCTCCCCGTAGGTATAGCCTTTATCATAACATGGCGGAGATAGCGGTCCAGTGCAAGATGCAGGAATGCAGTCTGGGGAGGTCAGAGCTAAGTACAACGATGCCAGGAAGCCCTTTGTTTCGACGCTGACCTCTTGGAAAAAGCCTAAACGTCTATTAAGATGGGGCTGCGCCCAATCAACGTCAAGTCGGTGGATAAAGTCCTCGTCGTTCTGAGGGTGAAAGGGATCTGGCGCGGCCTTCCGGGGAAAGCGTGCATTGTGTGCGGTGTCCTCGTACGCTGGCGTTCCCCACAGCATCAGACCATGCGAACGGAACAAGTCAAGACAAGCAAGCCACGGTAAATTGAAGTCCCCTGGCTGATAGTTGTCCCACTGTGACTTTTAAACGTCAGCGATAAAACGGGCAAGTACGCGGTGACGAGCGAACCTCAGTCTCTGTGGACATGGTGGGCACTCAAGGGGAAAAATCGGTCAGGTGATCATTGACCCTTTCAGATTTCTCACGGTTGATATAGGTTGCTTTTCAACTGCTTTTTGGAATTGCCGGATAGTCCTGATTCAGAAGCTTTGGGAAGATTATGCACAAAATGGACCATACGCGCGTACTTGTAGACTCTGGGGGCTAATTCTGGTACAAGTTCAAGGGCCAGATCACGAGAAAAGTACGCAGCTGTACGCTATAGGCAGAAACTACATATTTGAAACCGAAACGAGGGGAAAATCAGTCAATCATCGCCAGCCAAACCGATCCTGCGCCACATCATACTGTCTCGGCCTCGAACGAGAACGGTAAACACTGCTGCTCGGCTTGCCACTCGACGAACCCCCATGCCCTTTTAGGTTCCCGTGCCGCGCATCCGCCACACTAGACGGAAAAACCACCGCAGCCTGATACTCCTGCGCCCAAGGCTCAATCTCCTTTACAGCATCCTCCACCGTAACCCCCGCACCCGCAAAATGCCTCGCCACCTCCGCCGCCGTCACACTAAACTGCGTCGCCCTATACGGTTTGAAACTTACCACCCCAGCCACCTCAATCCCATTCCGCCTCAGCAAATCCCGATACATCCCCGGCGATGCAAACAGCTGCGCGCTACACGCCATAAACTCCGTGCGCAGGGTCGTATCGCCGTTCTCCCCGATGGCGGGGCGCAGTCGCGCGACGGTGCGGCTGGCGCGAAGGTCACCCATGTGAGGCGTGCCGTCCGAAGCACGGCGAACGCCACGCGGCCAGGAGCCGCGATGGGTCGTGAGATAGGCGTGCCAGACCTCGACGGGGTCGTCCATCCGCGGGTTATTCGCTTTCGGCGACTGGGGACGTTGGCTTGAGTGATTGCTCGGGAGAAGTAACGGCGCCGGCGCCGACGCCGCAGGGGACGGGGAAGCCGAAGCCTGGGGGCCCGATTGCGCGGGCTCCGGATTGCGCCAATGCGCAAGGATATAGCGTTGCAATTCTGTCTTCTCGTCTCGCGGCGTCTGGTGCGCCTCGGCGCACAGCATCTTGACCTTTGCTATACAGTCGTCGTTCCCCGGTTGGTGCGCTCTGTTCATGAGATACTGCAGTTGGCGAAGGTTCTGTGGAGTTCGGATGGAATGGCTAGATGAAAAGGATGGGGTGCGGTGATCTGGGAAGTCGAGCGCCCCCGATGAGGCGATGACCTCAACGGTGGGGCGGGGAGGGAGATTCGTCGAGAGTCTGCGAGGTTCAGTCGGGGGCGTCGACTTCACAATGGGCGATTCGAGTGGGCTGATGGGAATCTGAGAGGAAGGGGCGGAGCCCGCGGGAGGGTTTTCGCGCTGCCGAGTGGAGGATCGCGGACGAGACGGAGCCGGCCTGGGCTCGCTGTCCTGGGACTCAGGATCTACCAGCATCTTCTCAACTTCAAGGTCCTCGTGAGTTGTATCAAGATTGGCTGAGCTGGTCTCCGAGGTGCCAGTGGCGGACACTGCCAGAGAATCGAGTTGCTTTCGAAGCGCCTCGCACTCGGCCTGAGAAACACGAAGCTGTTCGGTAACCGTCGAAAGCTGTTTCCCAGCCTCGTATGACTCGCATTGAAGCCGACAAGTCAAGCGCTCCAGATCGCGCAGACGAGCTTGATCTTGCTCCCGTTGGCGTCGACGACTCAGACCCTCGGCGATTCCGTCAAAAAAGTAGGTATCGAGCTGTTTGTCTAGGTCTTTGAACGCGGAATGAATGGAGGAGTGATTGGAGGCCTTGGCCTCTGAGACATGGGACATGTGCGAGCGGCATGTGCCGCATCCAGAAGGATGGACGACGCCGAAGGAGGGATTGCATTCCCAAGCGGGAAGCTCGTCACGGTGGGTGTCCTCGCGGAATCGCTTAACAGGTAAGCCGTTTGAGGACATGGCGGGAGGGACTAAGGCGAAACAGGGATCGTAAATTCGAGGTCGACGCGTCCGCCGAGACGCGCGCCAAAGCGACCGATTCGGACCCGGATGAAGTCTGGAAGCTGAGAATTGACGGTGAAAATGTGAAAAGTAGAAGAGTACTAAAACTTTACCGGATTCGATTAGAGGGGATCTAGTTCGTTCGGTGGGAATGGGAAAGCGTGGTGGAAGCAGAAAAGAACGGTTTGTTTGGCAATCTCCTTTGACCAAAATACACGCCTACAAGCGTGGTCAAAGCGTGGTTCGAGTGATCGATGCTGTTCGAGTGATCGATGCTGTTCGGCGACAAAACCGGTCATAAACCCAACAGAGACCGGCAAAATCGTTCGTAAGGAGGAAAGAGAATAGGAGGAAAAAAAGAGCAAAACAGAGCCACACGTGATCGTGTTTATTTTCTACTTCAAAACTATGCAATCGACTCTCTAGATATTCTAGTTGAGATGAAGAATTTCAGGCCGAGTTCTCTTTGGATTTTTTTTCTTCGAATTTGAGCGCCTCCCCGGGCTCCATCACGTTAATTCCCATTTCCTCCGCTGAACGGAATTTTGAACTGATAAGCTCAATGTATTCGAATGCGACGCACCTGCAATCTGCTTCACAGGCCCAGCAAACCACTTGCGAGCGCTGATCAACCAAAAGCCAACACTGTAAAAGATGACAATTCCAACTGCCACCTGCAGAAGACATCAATATAATCGGTAATGCAACGTCGTAGCGACGTACGATGGAATAATTGAACGTTTCCGAAGTCACAGGCTGTTCAACAATCAATTCGTACCACGATGCGAAAAATCGAGGCGGCAACTTACATTGACCTGAGGCAATATAAACACAATAGATATGAACGCGATCCAAATCACAGCAGCCAATGCAATAGGATACGAGAACACCCCAAGGTGGAACGGTCCACGGACGAATTTCTTGCGATATATCACACGAAGAGCGATAGGAATTGCCTGAAAGTGTCAGATCATTCATCACAATAACGGAACCAGCAAACCCACATAAGATATGTAAAGACCGATGGTGGCGATGGAGGTTGCCGCTGCAAAAGCTACGGAGCTCCCCAAACTTGGTAGACCGAGGCAGAAGCTCAGAAAGCACGCGAGCCATACTGGACCTCGGTTATTGAAAGTAATCAAGTAGTATGGGGACAAGACAAACCTGTGCGTATGGGGGATTTCCACTTCGCATTAACATAGTTGAAGAATTTGTGACCCGGAATACCGCCATCGCGAGCGAAAGCGAACATCTGAAACAAATTGTATGTTAGAATGGAGAGAAGGATACAATGCATACCATCCGCGAATTACTCGTAATCGAGAACGTCCCACAGAAGAACATCGCACCAACAACAATAACCTTAGAAGTCATTTTCGAATCAGTGCAAAATCAAAGGCTAACAGCCATCCGACACTCACCATGAGCACAATAGCGCCATTCTCACCGACCGTATCCAAAAAAATCTGAGCTACCGGCTGACCGGTCTCGCTGTCCAGCGTGCGGTCCAGATCTTGTATCGAAAAGAGCAGACCGAGAATCAGGAACCATCCAAGCACTGCAGAGACGCCGATGGCCATGATGATCCCAATGCTACCCGACATGGCGGCATTTTTCGTCTCCTCCGTCATCTTTTCAAACCGTGAGCTATAGAATCATCGCGGAGAATGAAATACAAACATGAGCACTTGCATCAAAACCTGGATGGACAAGTCTGATCAGTAAATTGTCGACTAGTCGCCGGGCACCTCACCCGTCAGCGTGTACTATCAACAGAAAAACTATTAAGCGGCAGAGTTCAACCAGCTACCAAAAGCGTCTCACCTGAGCCATCAAAATCTGGATAATCCTGTCAATAACAAGATCCAGTTCAATTCGAAACACTTGCCCCAATAACAGCAACATAGACATGACTAGCACGCTCACCCCATCCTCCCGTCCCGTCCAAGAAAGTCTTGAAGACAAATGTCCCCGATTGATGGGTAGGCGCCTTCGCCAGGATAGCCACAACCAGCGAAAATGTGCCTGATTATTCGAACAAGTCAAAGAAAAATTCTTCAGCTGGCTGGAAATCATACCAATTGCGTGCCACCACACCGAGATATTATTCAGATAATGTAGAATATGAACTCCGAATGTATTGATAGTGCCTTGCGCTGCGAGAACGGCGGCGTATATCCCAATAGTCGTGTTGGGAGTGGGGACAAAGTCCGTCTTGAGGGTACATGCTGTCGAGAGAAACGTGGCGCAGCCGAAACTGAGGCTTGTTTGAAAAATAGTTCGCCGACGAGCGGAAATGTTTACCTGATTCCGGTTGTAACGGCGACTTGGCCCAAGAGATTAAACCACCCTTGTATTTAAGTAAATGAGCGCATTCGTCATTGAATTTGAAGCCAACAAATACGCACCAGTGATCCATGACGCCAACGGCGCGTCTTTCGGCTCGGAAAGCATGGCTGCCCAGAAGTAGGGTCCTCCGGAGGTGGGATGCGCACTGGACTGGGTAGTGAGCTGTCTATTTTCGACAATGTGTGTTGTATATCGAACCTGCAGACCTCTGTGAAGTAGGTGAGAAAGAGTTTAGGAGATATATATGGAATAAAGTTATACCAGCCATAGCAAGACCAACGAGCATCGTGAATATAGCTAAACCGAATCAGATGAATTCTGTCCAGCACTCGGAATTACTCACAGACCACGATCCATCCCCAAACCATTACAGCCGGGCCTGATCAAAAAAGGGCATATCAGCTCAGTTATTGCAAAAACTTCGGCACCGTAGAACACTGACCTCCGGTGTTCTGCGTGGAATTTTGCGATAAGCCACCCCAATATAACGCACGAAATGTGACCCTACGCACCAAACCGTATAGAAACAGAGACGGAATACCGGTGATCACAGAAATGATTGAGAACGACACCTAAGTTGAGTGCGTTTGCATTCAGTAGAATTCTCTCGCCAAAAATTGTCAAACGAACTCCAAAATTCTGGTCCAGACACTCAGACGAAGCAAACCCGGAAGAAAACCCGGTCACTCACCTGCATGAGACCAAGTTCTCGACTGTCGTGCGACTTATCATGAGCAGATAAACGGCGGCAAAGCTAAAATAACCACTAACTTGAGCTCCTGCTTATAACCCATACGCGCAAGCTCCATCTCGTCCGCCGCCAGCCCATTTGCAGCTGCTTTCGTTTCTTGGTGGTCCGAGTCCGACATTGTTGGAGGAAGAGTGGCCAGGGAAGTAACTGATACTCAGGTCTTCTTGAACTGCCACCCCCGTTTTACGGCGGCAGAAGCTGATAACAGTCGTGGGTGGGGTCGTTATCACCACGAGCTCATTGGCTGTTCGGCGGTATGGCTTGATGCGAGCGTCTACGCGCCCCGAGGGGATCGAAGAGCATATGGTCGGGATAACAAGGCCAAGTGATAATGTAGACTGTATAGCTGAAGGGAGCGCGATTCGCGGTGGTTGATGGGGGGGAAACAGCAGTGATCCAGTGACATCCTTGCCGTCACACGACTGAACGCCAACCACCCTAAAAAGGAAATTTTTGAAATCCTCCAAAAATCGCGGGGTTGGGCATTTCAGAGGGTCCGTTCGCGGAAACTGCGTGTAGATGCCGCCAGTGAATTTCTAGCACACAGCTGATCTGCAAATTTTGAACCAGGACATCCGACAAATAAGGCACGTGTTTTTCCATTTTCGCCCTCAGGAAGTCTTAGTGTTTTGCTGGCTTGGCTTGGCCTGAAAGCCATGGCTTTGGCCTGGCTTTTGCTGGCTTTGGCCCAGGAATTTCGAAGCCAGAGCCATGGGCCAGCAAAAGCCAGGGCCAAGCCAAAGCCGCTGGCTTGGGCCATGGCTTGTGACGAAATTTTACTTTGCTTTATTTTGATGCGCCATGTAGGTCAACTAACATTATTATAGTCCAGAGATACACTACTTACAGTATTGAAACTCACAGAGCTCCCCCCTGATGCTCTCGCTGCAACTTTCCGTCACCGACCGTCAGCGGGACCTTCCTAATTCGGAAGTGGTGCTGACTTCGTCGTCGAAATTTGTAGTGTTCGTCGGAAATTTTGCAGAAGAGTGTTTGGGAATGATTCTGTGAAGGTAATCTGTCCCTCAAACTGTCCTCCCTTCATTTAATTTGAGCCGAATTCGCCTGCCAAAGGGAATGTCCAAAGCCATGGCTCACCTGGCTTGGCTTGGCCCGGAATATTTCAAGCCAGGAGCCAGAGCCAGACGAAGCCAGAGAAACGGCTTGGCCTGGCTTGCTCAAGCCATGGCTTGGCTTGGCTGGCTTCTGGCTTTGAGCCAGGGCCAGCAAAACACTAGGAAGTCTAGATCTAGGGTTAGGGTTTTACTTCTTGCTTGCCACTCTATCATCGCCGCCTCACGGATTTGGATAATCGGCGCTAACCTCCAGATTCAAGCTCGCTATAACCTTAAGCTCAGCGTAATCGAGATACATCGTTGGCCAAATGGACTGCATGGTACCGGCCACCTCCTCAATGTCCAATCTTCCCTTGGAGACCCTCCTCGCAATTCTAAATATGCTGGATGCAAAGTCGATGCTTCGGTGCTGTGCGGTATGCTTCTTCCTATGCTGTCTGTCGCAGCTAAAAACTCCATGCAAAGGTTTGCCGTCTCTGGCAAGAGACTGTCAAATCTTCCACCGAATTACAATACACCATCGAATTATGGGCGGATGGCATGATTCCTGGCCCTTATACTCTTCTTACCGCTGTACAAAAGATGGCTCGTTTGAAGGAGTGGCGGGATTCATGGGCGTCTCTCGACTGGAAGTCTCGCACGGTTTTCCCCATCATGGAACACCCACGAGCGTACGAGCTTGTCGCCGGCGTATTTGCACAGCAGAATACATGGCCCCAGTCGGATTTCTCCTCAATCCGACTCCCTTCATCGGAAATGGAAGCTCAATTTTATTCTAACCAGAACATCGGCTTGGAGTCGCTTGACTTTGCAATGGACCCTACACAGGACTTTGTCGTTTTCTTACACAAGCAGACAGACGAGGACATTGGTAATTTTGAATGTCGGTCGTTATCGAATCTTGGCCCCCATCCGCGAGCTTTTTCTCCGAGACAATCCTTCGGTTTGAAGGACGACAATTTTCGAAGAATTTTCATGCAGGTCGCCGACGATGTCATCGGTCTACTATTTCGCACAACTGGTGACCTTGGGGCACCGTCTCTTCGCCTCATTCTATATAACTGGCGCGAGGGTTTTCCGCTCGCGGTGCGCGTTTCGAATATTCTCCGTTCTCAGAGTTTGACTACTGTTTAGGATCTGACCCAATTCCCCGGCTCCGTATGTGATTTCGCCCTTATTTCTCCCCGCGCATACATTTTAGCATGCGTCAGTCACCACGAATACCATCTTGGAGGTCTAGGACAAATTCACATATACACATTCCAAGACACCCCAGACCCCCCTCGTCTTGTCGCCACCCTTCGCCTTCCTCTGCTCCATCACAGCAGGTCCCTGGATCGAATCGTAGCGCATAGTGGCCCGTACTGCGCCAATCCAGTTTCGGGAGCGTTGTTTTCGAAATCTAACGAGCAGCGAATCTGTGTCATCTCCCTTGCCTACGACCGTGCCGAATTCTACACAGTCTATGTTCATCATCGATGTTTCGAAAAATATCTGAAGAACGATGGACCGGCGCCTGAAGTTGTGCTCTGGGATAATTGGGGCCCACGGAACACACGGCTGCTTCCTGGGAGACATCTCTTCTGGTTAAGGTGGATTCCGCTTTCTTCTCTAGGGTTCTTGCTAAATCGTTCACTCAGATACGTGCACGGCGAACGTGTGGTTTGTCCTATAGATCCCGATCACCCTGATCGTGTCGAAATACTCGATTTCGGTATCATCCCAACTCGACCTGGTTTTGACAAGTCAACCGTCGTGAGACCCACGACTATTGTATCTCCTGTGGATCGCCCGCTATTCATGAATAGTGTTACTACCTCCCTGCCTTTCCGCCGCATATCTCGGGAGCTACCTGGAGACGATCCCCATGTTCTATTCTTGCTAGACCAGGACCGGTTGATTGGAGTCAATGAAGACGTTGGTTTTTGTTCATTATACGATAAAGTATTAATTCATAGTACGATAGGTCAACCAGCTGACGGTCTACGCTGTCTGACTTGTCCGTCTGTTTTTCAGGCTTTTAGGTGCAAATGTAAGGTGCGTCTTACATTAAATTTGAATGATCTTGTGGTGTCAAGTGAATGCGCTGAGGTGTATGTTGTCGCTTTCCTTGTTGTGGATTGTATTATCCATTTGTATTTCCTCCTCCTGAAATAGTTATAGACTGGCCGGACATACAACTTGTATGGCAGATCTGTGCTCCATTTTTCATGGACTCAACGACAGACACTACTCTTGGATCTCTCTCGTTATCACTTCAAGATTCACTGCGACCGCAGCAAGTATTCCTTTTCACTATGTTTTACCGCCACCCACGTCTTGCCACGTCCTTTGACGATGACGCCGCGCTTAGCTCTGGTTTGCCGAATGTGGATTTCTGTCTCTGACTCTCTACCACCAACATCAATGTGACTCGGCGCGGTCTTGGTTGCATTTTCAGTCGAGAAAGTGATGTCTGTCGGGAATTTTCGGGGCATGCCACTCGACATGTCTTATGCCACGACGTCCTTCGCCCATGGGTGTCGAATTACTGGGTTATGCAAATTGTCCCTGACTACCAGTATTGAGGATCTAGACGAAGTGCTGGGCGTCTCAGCGCCCTCTTCGAGCTGCACTTGAGGGAATCAACTCACGAACTGTGGCCTAGATCAGACTCGAAATCCAGCCTATCAACACGTTTAACGTATTTTGATTTCCCTCCGCTTTATCGTACGCGCCGACTGTGATGTACACGGTCCTGGGAAACCCTCTTTTTCCAGTTTCGAAATACGCGACCGCGCGGTGTTTTCATCAAAGCGACACGTTCCCGCTTCGGACGTACAGCACACAACGGGCATAAAAAACGAGGACGACATGCCCGAACTCAATTCTCTCCCACCTCCCGAGTCCATGCTTCCTCTCTACACTTTACTCCTCGAATCATGGCTTCCCATTTTATCGATGTTAGTGGGGCCTGCACTCGTCTCGACCCCATTGACAGTCTGTTCACATTTTGATTCTATGCTTTATGTAACGAAACTGATTTCCCGACCCGAATTGGTTTTCGTAGGAAAGATGCACTTGCCGTGGGGCAATATTTTCCGATCTTCGATATCTTTGTGGCGACTGGCGTCTTGGACCCGCTGTTCTGCCTTCCGGTCCCCCGTTCAATATCTTGCTTGCCAACTACGAAAGGCTCGCAGGTCTCTGCCCGGACGAGTTCTTGCGAAGATACACCAATCGCACAAACGGCGAATTCCTGTGGCCACCGTATGAGGGCTTCCATCCCACGTCATCGCCCCATTCACTAGAACCTGGCACATTGCTTGACCGCTTCGGAAATGAGGGAGGGAGGTATCTTTCGCCGGCGAATACACCGTTTGCGCATCGTGCGTTGCCTCCAGCGAGTTTGAATCGACTCGAGGATGGGCATGACTCCAACGACAGTGGAGGAACAGCCAGCTATTATCTGTATCGTGTTGAGCGGAGGTTTACGGTGCTGACAGGAATCATTGCGCCGTGGTTTGAACAACGAGGCGCTGGAACACAGTACTTGACACCGAGAAATGTCGGGGCTTTGGTTGAAGAAGGGTTCTTGTCAAGAGTCTTGTTGGACTGAGGGTAATTTTGATAGCTCACCTCCGCCAAAACTTTCTAATTTTCGAACAACAATACCGTATAATTACGTTCAATTCGGATGTCCCGCGTCACGCACCCCCGTGTCGATCCGAACTTTGCGTTTTGGTCCCGCGGTCACAATGGTCGTTGTCGAACGTCTTGTGCGTCACGGTGAGAAAAAAATGCGTCCAGATCGTGCAAAAAAGAGAAGATTTTGTGGTTTTGAAATTTTTTTCTTCGAAATTTTGCGCCTGGTCACGCAAAATTTTCCGTTTGTCGAGTTGTCGAATCGGTTCCACAGGGTCACGCGTCACACCCCCTGTCGAATTGAACGTAATTGTACGGTATTACTTGGAGGTTAGCTTGCAGGACAAGTTACGTAACTACATTGCGCTACAGAAAGCTCGAATTTGAGCTCAGTAAGTCTGGAATGATCAAACCCTCGTGCACAGGACCTATCAATTACAACTCATCCGCTGGGTATGTTCTAAAATTTTCAACTCAAAAAATCAACATGCCGAGTCACGCGGATCAAGAATCTGAATCGAAACACCGCCACTGATTTGACAACTCACCTTTTGCTTCCAACGTTCATGGCTTTCTCGAAAGGGCTGGGTCTGTTATGTTTCGTTTTCATCATCCACCTGGCTGGAGTCTATCTCTTCACAAACGGTTTTCTCTTGACCCGCCTTTCGCTGCCAGATTTTACTTCTTGCTCTGACGATTCCTGCACTTTGCGTCCAACACACCAACGCGCCATTCTACTCATCGTCGACGCACTCCGTTTTGACTTCATCTCACCAGACCCTCCCATACCAGCCTCTCCTTTTCATCATAATATCCTTACTCTCCCTCGCGAACTTACTGCGGCGAAACCTCGAAACTCCTTCTTATTCAATGCGTATTCTGATCCGCCAACTGCCACTCTGCAGCGTATCAAAGCGTTGACCACTGGTTCACTGCCCACATTTGTCGATATCGGAAACAATTTTGGCGGTTCGTCTATTGCCGAAGACTCCATCATAAAGCAACTCGGAATCGCGGGTCGAAAGGTATATATTCGTCGCTTCACTGTATAACAAAAAATAACCAGCCATTTTGAGACCGCTTTCATGGGAGATGACACCTGGATGTCTGTGTTTCCTGACTCTTGGAATCAATCGTTCCCATACGACTCCTTCAACGTTGAGGATCTGCACACGGTTGACGAGGGTGTCATCGAACACCTCTTCCCGCTAATGCAGGAACCAACAAAACCGTTTGACTTTCTTATCGGTCACTTTCTCGGGGTGGATCATGTCGGTCATCGAGTAGGACCAGATCACCCGAGCATGAAGGATAAACTTCAACAAATGAATCGGGTTCTTACCCAAGTTGTCGAGCACCTCGACGACGACACGCTACTGGTCGTACTTGGCGACCACGGGATGGATCGTACTGGTGACCACGGTGGAGACGGGACTTTGGAGACGTCTTCAGCCCTGTGGGTTTACAGTAAAAGCACCGAAATATCAATCGGCCCGTCCACGATACCTTCTGGTCTTCTTCAATTTACGACGTTCCCCAACTCCCCAAACTCCCATCGCCACATCCAACAAATCGATATCGTTCCCACACTCTCCCTCCTCCTCGGGCTGCCAATTCCTTTCAACAACCTAGGCACCGTCATCCCAGAATTGTTCTGGCGTGACGAGGACGGCATAGGTTTATCAAAGGCATTGCAGATAAATGTCGAACAGGTCAAAAGTTACCTCCACGCTTATCGATCCAGCTCTTCCGGCGGAGAACTCGACGATGCCTGGGAGAAACTCAACTCCGCATATATAGCCACCCAGGCGGAGACTCCACCAGTCGAGCAGCGGTTGATGATCATGTCGAACTATACCCGCGTTGCGCTCGCAGCGTGCAGATCGATTTGGGCACAATTCAACCCGTTTTTGATGGGACTGGGATTGACGCTTCTTGCGCTCGGTATCGTGGCGACATGCGCAGCATATTCAGGGCTGGCCAATTCAGGAGACAATTGGGATGATTGGCTGGCTGCACAGTTGATGAACTACGTTCGTGGCGCGGCCGTCGGGTCCGTTTTGGGACTACTCGTGTATCTGGGACTGGGAGAATCAGGGTACCTCCCAGGCATGGATGCGTTGGATTGTATCCTATTCTTTAGCCCATTTGTCGCTTCCATCGCCATGATCGCCATTTCCCCGCCCCCATTGCTATCATCGCTCAAAAACACCCCAATCTCCCTCGTTCTCCACGCGCTTTCCTTCCTATCCAACTCTTTCACGTTTTGGGAAGACCACCTCGTCCCTTTCCTTCTCATATCCTCCATCACGCCATTTGCATTGAAGGGGTTTACGGCGCCGTCATCCCGACTTCGATGGCGCATTCTGGGGTTTGCTACGCTGTTCGCTGTTTGTGTGCGTCTCATCTCAACGAGCACGGTTTGCCGCGAAGAACAAGGAGCTTATTGCCACGTAACTTTCTACGCGTCTTCTTCGCTCCCCGAACCCCCGACACTGGTTTTATACTTTATCGTTCCATCTTGCCTTCTACTGCCTTTCGCCATTACCGCCTTTCTCAGAGTCTCCAAGTCGCATGTTGGACTCGCAAAAATATTCCTGCCGGGAATCCTTATGCCCGGACTTCTAGCAGGGTCCGCTCACTGGCTGATGGAATGGGCTGACTCAACGGGCATCTTCGGAAACGAGTGGACAGCCATCTTGCGCTCGACAAGAACGTGGTTCGTTCGTTCTTCATTCGCTTGGGTCATGGGAATCGGGGGCTTTGTGTGGTGGTCGATTCCTCTTTGTCTGGACATTACCGAGTCCTCTACTTCATCAGAGACGAAGCAGAAACGCCGCCAGGTCACGGTGATCGGATACGCCAACGCCTTTGGCTCGTCTTACCTCCTTTTCTACATGATCTTCTTTGCAGCCGTCTATATCACGACGCAACTCACAGGTCAACTCATCCTCGCATTTTCAGCTGTTGCACTCCTTGCCTATCTTGAAGTCCTGGATAGTATCCGCGACGTACGTGCCATGGATGAAGCCTTATCAGCATCCCGACCCTCTGCTCTGCTCAAGGACGCTCCCCCACAACGCTCTCCGCCCCTTCGCTTCACCGATATCATTCCAGTGGCATTGCTCGGCCTTCACGCGTTCTATGGCACGGGCCATCAGTCAACCATCTCCTCCATTCAATGGAAGAGCGCCTTCCTGTTGACACCTACGATGCAAATCACTTTGTCTGGCATTACGGTTGTGCTCAATTCTGTTGGGCCCGTTGCGCTGGCGGGTTTGGCTGTTCCATTGGTGGCACTCTGGAATCGTTCCCCTGCGGCAACCCAGGAACAGACGAAGCCCGTCAAAGTCGACACCCAGATACAAGGCGAGAGCATTTTGGCGTGCCTTGGCATGATGATATATTTTGCGACATTGCTCCTGGGCACAGCTGTGAGCGCAGCGATTCTACGGCGTCATTTGATGGTGTGGAAGGTTTTCGCGCCTAGATTTATGTTGGCTGTGGTCGAAGCGGTTGTCGTTGATGTCGGTTTATTGGTTGGGTTTGGTGTCGGCGTTCAGAGAGTGAGTGGTGCGGTGAGGGGGGTTTTCGGAAAGTAAATTAGAGTACATACTTGGTATACATGCGGATTCTGCGATATAGAAATTCCTTGACGCCTCAATATGGCCTTTGTTGTCCTCGTGTCTCTTCAAGTTGCTCACACCTTGTTTGTCGCTGGTTGGAATACCGAACACAGCCTTCGAGTCAGAGCTCAATTGATTGTCGAATTGATGCCATTGTCATTGCGACCTTGTTTCTTACCTTCATCATGCCCAACCCTGTCGACGATTATCCTGCTGGAACTGGGGCAATCAAGCTACCCTTGGATGGCGCCTCCGAGACCCGCTCGAGGTCCAGCAAACTTCGGCGTGCAATTTGGCTCACAGTTCTCTATACCAGCATCGCGCTGATGTGTTGCTCTCCTCTGATATTGTCCTACTACAAAAATCGATCTCTTCACAACAACGATGAGGCACCACTAATTAGTCCTGCAGAGGACTCACGGCTAGAGGTACGCTCGGCTTGACTCGTGTCCATTAGCTGAAGGTGGACCTCACTGCGTCTACTTCTTTAGCCATATCAGACGCCAGAGAATGCTCATTCATGCGCTGACTGGTCAGAGAACTCGCGGGACTGGCATTCATTCGAACTACCCACGGATGCCCATCTGCTGTTCCTTCTTTCGCGCGGGCCTGGAATTCACGGGGAGGTCAACATAATAAAAACTTCTCAGTATTCCCGTGGTCCCATTGAGGTCAATATTACTGCGGAGTATGAGACTCATACAGACTTGCTGCGGACGAAATTATGCCGGATGGGATCCGCAACTGAGCATGGAATTCTTCTTTGGGTTTGTGGCAGTATCTCGTTCCTGATACTCGTCCTCAACTAATGCAGGCTGACCCATATCATCCGCACGGTGCATCCATGCGAACTTCGGTCCGCTTTAATATAACCGTCGCTCTACCGACTGGTGTTCGCGATTATAAGGACATCACAACAGACCTAGCCCACTTTTCCCACCACGTCGGCGATTTCTTCGATATCTGGTCTCCAACATCGTTTGATGTCATCCGACTCAAATCTTCTAACGCTGAAATTAACCATGGTGTATGCTTTTAGCGTCATTCAGGGCCCCTGATAGATGCTGACGAGATTATCAGGCTCTCATAGGACGCGCAGGCTTTTTTGAAACGAGTAATTCTGATGTTCGAGGTTTCTTTGGTGGATTCGATTACGAAGTCAAGACAAGTAACGCTCAAATCCAAGCAACAGCGTTCATGTTCGGCGAGTCTGCTGGTTCCGAGTCTCGAGTAAAACTGCAGACATCCAACGGGCAAGCCAAATTTCTTGTTTGAACAGCGGTGTTATCTAATATCCTTCTCTACCAGGGAAATTGTCGCCGCTCTCGGCCTGACTTCCGACTTTTCCGACAGCGCACTTCGTGCGGTTGTTGAAACCTCAAACGCTGCCATCACCCTGTCTAATCCCAGGCAGGGGATGATGCCTGATAATGTCAGCTTCTTCCTCGACGCTTCGACGTCTAATGCTCCAGCACAACTTCATCTTTTCCCTGAGTACGAGGGGCCGTATGATCTCCAGACAACACAAGCTGCTGCTCGCGTAAAGGAGATTAGCGGGGCAGTTCCCGATCCAGCCGGCAAAGGACGCCACCGAACTGTAACGAAGACCGGTGATGGTTCCAGCCACGCACATGGCAAGGTGTATTGGAGTCACGACGGCAACCCTCCCGAAGGCTTTGAGCGCGGTTACATAAAAATTACTACCTCTGTATCCCCTATTGAACTCCACATTTGAACTATTCGATGTTTTTTCGAAGTTGAACCTTAAGTTGAACTTGCTCGGCAATCGCCGAGTTAGGGTTGAAATGATGTCATCAACATTCGGCTTCTTTCACTCCACCAGTACCACTATGAATGACCCAGCGCTTGAAGACCCCATACAGGAGTCATACAAAAGGGCAGAACACAAGATCAAACGAACTCTCTCTGGTCATAGACAATCCCTCGACGCAGGAGACGGAGTCCGAGCAGCTTTTCGGAAGGAACTGCAGCAGGACGAAGAAGAGGAGGAAGTCGGCTTTTTCCAACCCAAGTTCGCATAGCGATCAATTTATGTTTCAAGTTGTGCTAATATGTTTGTACAAGACGTTGGTGGTTTACTTCTACAGCGTTTCCACTTGTGGCCGGTACGTTTCGGTTTATCTCTCCTCCAAATATATCCATCTCATATATCGCTCGAAAAGGGACCTTTGGACCTTTGGCCAACTTTTTCTCGATCTGTGCACTCTCACAGACCTGGAGACAATTAACCGAAGATGGCAGTCGGATCCCTGACCCTAGATGGTTCGTCTCCCTTTTTTTATACTTGACGAATTCATAAACCGAATTGAAAATGAAGGCTGGACGCGGTTATGAGTGTCTCCTTAGCATGTTCCCTCATCGCGAACGCTGTCCTTTTGGCCAATTTTGGGCATGCTTTGCGCTACTCAATCGCGCAGCCTGTGACAATATGTCTTTGGTAAGTATTATTTGCTTTCGCCTCGGAGAGTTGCTCATGACATACTCTAGGTATCTTGCGGCCATACTAATAATTATACCTCTTGGTTTAACACACAAGACCCTCCACCTCTCACACGTGTCATATCAGTTCACTCAGGCATACTATTACGCTCTGATCTCCGGCTCGATATATATCATCTTGCCCAGTCTTCTTGTCGCAAATGCTGCTGGCGCTTACATCTTCGAGGCGTACCCACCATCGTTCGACGCGCTCACGGTTCCGCAGCGGACCTTGATGTTGCAGTCTATAATTTTCTTTATGTATCTGGCGGGAGGTGCAGCTGTATTCGCTCATGTTGAAGGCTGGAACTATCTGGACGGCGTCTACTGGGCGGATTACACACTCCTCACGATCGGCCTGGGCTCCGATTTCCCACCGCAAACGCACGCAGGCAAAGGTCTTCTCATCCCATTTGCTGTGGGTGGTATCACGTTGATTGGGCTTGTCATTGGGTCGATTCGCGGTCTTGTACTTGAGCGCGGTCAGGTCAAGGTGGCTAGGCGAACAGTTGAGCAAGAGCGCCGGAAATGGATCGCCCGGATAGATGAGCCAGACACGAGATGGAAAAAGGAGGAGTGGGAGATCATGCGCCGCATACAGAGCCGAGCTGCGACGATGAAAAAGTACACATCCCTTGGAAGTTCGCTGTTGGCTTTTTTGTTGCTTTGGTTCTTGGGCGCACTGGTCTTTTGGTTTTCTGAGGAAAGTGACCAAATTCAGATCAAGGATTCAATTTGGACTGACCTGCAAATAGACCCCCCAAAATTGGACGTATTTTGGATCACTGTATTTCAGTTACTCATCCCTTCTCACCATTGGGTACGGCGACTTCCTCCCCCAATCTAATTCGGGCAAACCTTTTTTCGTCGTCTGGTCGCTCATGGCGGTTCCGACGGTGACGATTTTGATCTCAAACTTTGGCGACGTTCTCGTCGACTGGATCCGAAATGGCTTGATTCTTGGTATGATAGAACCAGCAGCGCTGCAAAAGCATTGGGGTTCGAGGACAAAGGCAAAACTGGCAGCAACTAGTGATATAGATGACGTTCAGCGGATGGACTCTGACGTCGAACATCTGGGACATGCGGTGGAACATGCAGAGGAGGAACTCGGTCGTGAAAGCGGACTCTCGTCGCGCATTGCGAAGGAGATCAGTCGACTAGCTCAAGATGGAGCGAAAAATCCCAAAACGGAATATCCATGGGAGGATTGGGAGAGCTGGTTGACGCTCCTCGGCGAGCGTACCGACTCGGAGAGAGGGAGAAATCTTGATTCGTCGGGTGACAGCACTCGCAGCAAGGAGAAGCGTGGGGAATGGACATGGTTAGGCGACGAAGGGCCCCTTTTCAGTGGACTCAGCGAAACACAGTGGATTCTACGAAAACTCTGTGAACGGCTTGAAGAGGTTTTGAAGCAGGAACTCCCACGGCAATGACATGTACTCAAAAAATGCTTGTTCACTTTAGAAGCCGTCGAAGACTCGAATTGTAAAATTGGATACATAAGTAGATGATTTATTTCGCCGAGTCCGCCCGCATTTCGCCTGTCCATTCAAAGTGAATCATGCTGACCTGCAAAGCGTCTACGCAAGGTTGTGCTAGGTAAATTCTGCAATTAAATATGCAGCGGACACGAGAGCCTGATTTTGGGACCTCGGCGTTTGCCGGCAAGAGTTGATCTGATGACAGGACTGATGGGAAGCGATTAATATTCGTCCTGCCACCTCCCAATTCTTCCGTTCGTGAATTGTGTTCAGTGCATCCGCTCGCTTGCGGGACCCTTCATCTTGAGTCGAATAGCATCTGTCCGACCGCTGGACCTGTGCGTGGCGGGCCATATCTTGTCAGCCGGAAAATTTTCATGAACTGTACGGTGGTCCGTGGGCACATCTTCTGGTGGATTCTCATCGAACGACGACCCATATTTATTGCGGCCGGATGTCTGCCCCTTGATAGTTGTTCTTGAACTGTGCCTCGTGGTATCCTCTTCCGGCAACATATTCTTCGACGTATGAAGAGAACCGCATGGAACTGTTCTGAGTTTTATCGGCGAAGCCCGTAGCTGGCCATATAAAAACAGGGAGGTTGAGTTGACTCTCTCCGCTCAAAATGCGATTTACTGCAGCTCTTCTTACGCTCGGGGTCTTGGTCTTGCAAGGTCAGAGCTTTTGCACTCTCTCAGTCTCTCTGTTCCAGCCCTCTTATCTCTGCCACAGGTGCTGCGCAGCTGACATCCTATGAAACCTTTTTGCAAGCGGCGACAGAGTGGCCACCGGGTCCTGGCGCCGTCCTTGTCCCCCAACAGCCCGACGCCGAGCTCACGGCAATGATGGCGCAAATCGATCCAGCCCGCATTCAAACTATCATCACCAAGCTCGTCTCCTTTGGCACCCGCAACACCATGTCGAGCCAGACCGATCCTACACGGGGAATTGGCGCGGCCCGCGACTGGATTGCTTCCCAGATGCAAACCTTCGCTGCCACTTCCGGCGGCCGTATGACCGTCTCAGTGAGATTTATTATAACCTCCCGCTTTTTATATCCTTGGTATTGATAGCGTTCGTGCTCAAAGGTACCTGGCTATCTTCAAACGCCAACCGGTAGTATCATCAAGAATACCATGATCAGCAATGTCGTTGCAACGCTCAAGGGCTCGTCGGACCCGAACCGTATTTACGTTGTGTCGGGGCACTATGATTCTCGAAACACCAACAATTCAGACTTCACAAACGACGCCCCTGGTGCAGACGACGATGGTTCGGGTGTCGCAGTGGCGATGGAGCTAGCGCGGGTCATGGCGACCCACAGGCCCGCCGCGACGATCATGTTTGCAGCAGTTGCAGGTCGGTCTTAAAGCAATCCCAGTCTATGCCTTGTTCTGACTGCCTCCAGGGGAGGAGCAAGGTCTCTTCGGATCCGCGTTCATGGCCGCCACCCTCAAGAATGCGAGCGCAAATGTACAGGGGATGCTGAATGTAAAAGTCGTATCGCTCGCTCTATCAACAAAGCTGACCTCTTCCTGCAGAACGACATCGTTGGAAGCTCCACTGGAGACGATGGAACGACAGATCCCTTCAATATACGAATGTTTGCGCAGGGCATCCCCTCGACGGAAACCTCGGCACAGATCAGCGACCGCGTCAGTATCGGCGCCGAGAACGATTCCCCCATTCGCCAGCTTGGACGTTTCGTCGTTGAGGTTGCTTCGAACGCCGTGACGCAGATGAATGGTAGGCTTTTCCCGCGACTGTGATGATCATCCCCCGACGACTGCTTGCAGTGCAGATGATCTACCGCCCCGACCGCTTCCTCCGTGGCGGCGACCACGAGAGCTTCATTAAGAACGGGTACCCAGCAGTCCGCTTCACAGAACCGGCGGAGAATTTCGCCCATCAGCATCAGGCAAGCCTCATTCGCGTGCAGTCGAGCATGGGTATTGACCGTCCTTTACTGCCACCTAGGACGTACGCGTCGTTAACGGGGTACAATTCGGCGACCTCCTGCAATTCTGCGATTTCGAGTTTAACGCCCGCGTCGCACGCGTGAATGGCGTCGCTCTGTGGTCGTTGGCGCAGGCGCCCGGGACGCCCAAAGGGCTGACACTGGACACAAGCGTCCTGACGAACAACTCCACGCTCAAATGGACGGGGGACCCGGCTGCGGCTGGGTATGAGGTTGTTTGGCGGGCGACCGAGGATGCGTTCTGGACGCATGTCATACCAGTCGGGAAGGTGATGTCGACGACGGTACTGTTGTCTAAGGATAATGCGCAGTTTGGTGTGCGAGCGGTGGGAGCGAATGGGTTCAAGAGTCCGGCTGCGTTCCCGTTCAGCGGATGATGGTCCGCTGTTGTATGTATGTCTCTTCGTGTATTTTGTGGCTGACGACGAACAACAAATGTAAAATCATTTACGTCTATTGCGAACAGCGCAAGGATTGAGCTGGGATGAGACGAGGCAAGCAGTCAAGTAAGATTTTGGCCAGTGGCAACTTGAGCGAAAGGGGTCTCAAGCCGGCGTAGCTGGACTATTGCCTCGCACCCTGATTCCGCAGCGGAGAAGGTACAGTACGAATCATGAAAGGAGCAAGTAGGGTTTCCTTGCATGTCCAATCTAAACCAGATAATTTCCGCCGCAGAAGATGAAGCGCGCATCGCGAAAATTTCTGACCATATCGAAATTCACAACGAGCTGGCAGCAGAGATATGTTTGCACGTCGAAACGCGCGACTGAAGTCTCCGAGGTAGTCGAATATACCAGTGTATACTCTATCCGTCCATTTCCAACGCGTGTACACCTCCCTGTGGCTATCACTGGACCAATCTGGTGCCTGGCTTCAGGATCATCCAAAACCACTGCTGCGATCTGTGCTACCAGCAGGAACTCGCAGCTGAACGGACGTAGACTTGGAAACAGAACGGGTGTTTTGGATCATCCGACATCGTCAGGGATGAACTCCAGTGTCAAAGGCAGGACCGCGGAAGACACAAGCAAAAAAGCATGTTATTTGAGGTGCGGGGGCCAAGATTGTTTGTAGAGAGAGCGGGAAACAAAGAGACGATGGAGGGTGGTACATTTAGACTGGTAGCTGTATATCGAGACAACAATAAACAATATCAGGGAGGAAGAGAGAGAAGGCCATGCATGGTTCGTGATCATGGACGTCGCAGCCATACGCCTCCAACCTCTGTCAAGGCGAAGATGTTAGAGCGAAATACAAGACATAGGCACGATACGCACGCTCTACCATAACATCGATTGTGTCTGCGAAGGTTGGCGGGGTTAGTGAGGCCACAAACTGAATCGCACCAGCCGTACCATTATCTTCCATGTCCAGCGATGCAGGCGTATCGTCATCGTTTATTCGCTCACCGTCGTAGAGAAACCTGAGTCGAAGGACGGGTATGAGTCACAATAAAATTACAAAGGACAAAAAAACGAGTAAAAATTGAGAATCTAATAAGCGAGACCTGCACACGGTGCTCGCTATGCCACTCGATCGACTGTAACGATAGAATATAGAAGAAACCGTGGAACGGTCGAGCACTCACCGGATACTTCCAACATCTTTCCCGACTTTGCTGGCATACGCCCCTTGAAGCTTGCTCAGCTTCGTGCTCCGTTTGATCTTGAAGAAGACTTCCTCTCCGACAGAACTCACAACCTGCAGGAGAGTAAGGGTGAGCAAAGATTCTACCTCAAAAAACGACAAAACAAAGCAATTTGAGGGCGACAGACCTTGATATTTATGGTCGATTGGGGATCCTCAGTTTTGACCTCATCCTGCGGCGGGCCTTGCTGATCCTCCTCAGACATTATTGGCTTGTTTCGTTAAGAAAAAGGGACGATGCGATAGTCCAGAAAGGCTGTGGCAGCTGCTGTAGCGCTGCAATGGACAGAGGCGAGATGAAAGACAAAGTCAAGCGCCGACTCGGATGAACGCAAGGCGCCGCTTATGTAATCGGCTACAGCAAATGGCGAGAGAATAAAACGAACAAAGGAATGACGCACACAGTAAATTCATTATAGCCGACACGGCACTAAAAGCGTAGAATACAGAGAACTACATATATAGCTACAATACCTCCAGATAAAAAGTTCGAATGGATGAACGAAAGTCGTGTATGCAAGCATAGCCGAGTCCTAACGATTGTTATTCGCATTTTTTTTCTCCTTCCGTGATATGCGCGTCAACAGCTTTTTCGCCTTCTGATACTCAGCGTCCTCCTCGCTCGAATCGTCCCAGATATCGGCCGGGTCGGGTCTTGGTCGGCTCCACGGTGCATGCCGGCTTTCCGTATCGTCCTCATCGTCCGTATCGTCAATCGCAGGCGGCGTAGTCGAGAATGTCGGCTGCAACGACACCCGCACGCTCTTCCTCCGCTGCGGCGCGACCGTCGAGCCCGTTGGCGTTGAGGCCGAGCTGGCGGAGAGGTCCGACCCGCCATACCCATAGTCCTCGATCAGCTGTTGCGTCTGGCTTTGGACTGGGCTGTCGTGGAAAGGTATATGTCCATTCGCATATTCGTGCGGCGGGGGTGTGGGCGGTTTGCCGTGGTCGAGCTCATGCTCCGTCTCGTCTCCGTCGTCATTGAACGTCTCGAGTCCAGTTTCGTAAGAAGAGATGGACGCGCCGTCGTCAGAGTCATCCTGCGCTTTCTCTGATGCCTCGTCCTCGACCACAGCTTTCTCTTTCCCCTTTCCTTCCCATTCGAAGTCCCGACGCCATTGAGAATCGGAGCAGGAACTGGTATAGGGACGGGCACAAGTAAGGGCGGCGGCGCCTTGACAGGGATCGGAGCGGACAAAGGTGGAGGCGGAGGCGCGGGCGTGGATATCGGCGAAGTAGTTACTCGAAGTGCACTGCGTAAAGGTGACTTGGCAGGCCGCTTCAACGAGGACGAGGGAGTCAAAGACGACGCCGGAGACGCCGTGCCGGATGCTCCAGAGCTTCCCGCTGCCTCTGGCCCAGCAAACGAGGCAGGTACAGCTGGCGTCGTGTACGCGGAGGCAGACGGCAAAAACAAGGATCCTGGCGCTCGAGGAAGACCGTCGATGGAAGCTCCGGTACTAACTGTTCGTCCCCGAACGCTAGACGCATCGGGGCGTGGCGCCTTGACCTCTACAAGACCGCCACTCCCACTTCCGCTGCTACTAACGCTATTATACCCCTTCCACCCATCCCGATTAGCTCGCGCGACGTCCTCCACGATGCTCATCAGACTGACGCTCTCAGCCGGAAAACGCGGAGCCGGATGCACAGGCATACTTGAGCGTCTTTCCGCCCGCGTCGTCGTCGGCGTGGTTTTCGGCACCGATGGAACGGAAGGAACAAGCGCCTCTGCAGATGCGCTATTCCCGGTTACGCCCAGCGAAGCACGACGTTTCTGTCGCGGTGAGATCACGAGCAGCTCCGCCGTCGAGTCGGAGTTCGCAGTGACATTGGTGCTCGCCACACTACGGATAGTGCTCTCAGCGCTCCGCACGGATCCTTTGCCTTTGGTACTCTTCTTCCGCTTGACCAGCGTCGCATTTGGTGATGTCGTCCCGCTATCGCTCATCCACCCCTTCTCCTCCACATCAGGAAGCTGAGCGAAAAGGCCCTGCCCATCAACCCACTCTCCCGCCTTCCGCGCGCTATCTTCAGTCAGCCCTCTTCTCCGACGAGACCCTACATCGCTCACGACACGAGGACGCGGTGTGACGACCGGTGTCGGCTCGCTGAAAACATCGGCATCGCTATCTTCGTCCGCCTTGCCCTTCCCCCATCTCCGTTTACTCTTCTCTCTATCTCCCCCACCGATATCACTGCCACCTTTACGCCCGAATAGGCCGCGGATGCTGCCGAAGAATCCGGAACTGCTCTTGGTAGGGACGCTCAGCGTGCTACTCCCATACGTGGATTCCCGCCGGAGCGTCCCAGGTCTTTGTAGCGTGCCCTCGCGCCTCAACACCCCGCCACCGCCCTTCGTGCCGGCCGCGAACCTCGGATTCTCAACAACTTTGAGCGGTCCCGTAGGCGCGTCGTCTTCCGCAACGCTGCTCCCATCGTTATCCTCCCCGTCAGTATTCTGCGTCAAGTTTTCCTCAGTTATACGTCGGGCGAGGACACGCTGCGCATATGGAAGTAGCGGAAACGGCGCATGGTCCTTCACGGCATGTGCTGGCGGAAGACTCATCGCTCCAGGAGACACCATCGAATGCGAGTCCAATGACGAAGGCGGCGGTAGTGACGCGTTGCTGTATATATGCTGCTGTGGATCGGCAAACAAGTTGATCTGGGAGGCAGACTGCGACGGCGCGAGAGAGACGTCCGACCCTGTTCGGACGCCGGGCAGCGGTTTGTTGGGGTCAGGCGGGGGGAGGCGGTGCGGCTCATTAGTGCCGCCATGCGCAGACAAGACGCCGGCCTTTCCTGCCTCATTCCATCGCAGACCGCATTCCGCTAGCGCCCGGCAGCGCTGGACGAGCCCCTCGCTCACTAGTGCGGCTCGGTGAGCGTTGAGTTCATTTTCTTTGGCCGCAAGGTGCGCCTCACAGGCTTGCAATTCGTTTTGAGCCGCTGCAAGTTTGGAGTTGACGGTGTTTGTGGAAGGAAAGGAAGCCTGTGACTGGGAGATAGGGAGGGCAGAGGAAGAATGGGGAGATATGCTGGGTTTGGAAGCTTTGATGAGCCTAGTCACGCTGTGAATGTAAATTCAGTGTCAATCCCCCGTCTGCGAGAGGAATATGGAAGAAGAGCCCCAGCATCAGGAAAGTACTCTAGTCGGTTTCAATGGCTGTGCGAGCTAATCACAGAGGTTGTACTCTGAGAGCCATAAGCGTTTGGAACGACGCCAGTACTAGTATAGAAACGAGGTAATAGGCCCAAACCTCGAAAAAAGAAACTGAACGAGTCTGAATCAATCCATCGTTCGCATAGGGCCTGCACCGAGCGTTCCGTCAACCGTACTCGTCAATAATGACGACGTACAAGCGAGCGAGCCTCTCACGATCAGCGCTCGGAGATGAAGCCCGACAAACGGGCACTACTGCACAATGCGTGAACCCCGCAGAAGACCTGAACGCGTACAACCCTTCGGATAGAGCGAAGAAAACTCACAGAATTTCCCTATCACGCATGATATTTCCCACCTCATCCTCTAACGCCTTCAATCCCTTCAAATAGTCGCGCCAGCGGTCAACAGCAACCGCATAGTTTCTGAGAGCGTCATCTGCAGCAGCCAGAGAGTTTGCTACGGCCAGTATAAGGTGTGCCGAAGCAGGAGAAGAGGCCGAAGCGTAGGCAGTCACAGAAGCGATTGACGCATTTGAATGGTCAAGTAGAGTCGCGAGATGCTTTGCATAGTCTTTTTCTTGAGTGAGAAGGTTGGCCAGAAGTCGCGAGTCCGCTGGGCGGTGGACCATAGAGGCCAGCAGCGACGATTAGAGCCAATAAACACGAAAAATCCAGAAATCTGAGGTGAAAGTTGAGGAAAAGCCGAACTAGCAGGATGACGGCATCAAGTTGCTCAAATCATCCCGTTCCCAGACAGTTCGGTCTTGTTCTGAACCTCTTGACCATTGAAATTCTGTTTCTTTTCTGTGAGCTCAGCTTGCAAGCGTCGAATTCGCGAATAACTCGACGATAACCGCGTCGAATAACTCGATGATAACCCATTCGAACGGCCCCAAGCTCTACTACGAATTTTGGGAGCAGATGCGTCGGAGCAGGTCCCTAAAAGGTCCCACTATCGAACCTCTCGTGCCAGCGAGTGGGCTCTTACCCATTGTCTATCTACTCTATGCGACTCTATGCGACTATGCTTCTTCCCTACGGCCGTTCGCCAACCAAATGAAATCCCCAGAAGAATATACGATGCACTGATACGTACCCTATAGGTAAACTCAGGCCTCTCCCACTCCCCACACCACGAAACGCTAGAAAATGGGCGAGTTCCATTATTTCCGGTACTTAGAGGATGGGAACTCACCGGCCTGCTCCATCATTCCCAGAATCCGCTTGCACCAAACCTCTCGAAATGCTGATTCCACAACGTCGCGGCCTGTCGTGGCCGAGCGCTGAGCCTGCCCAGCGCTCGCACCTTTGATGGTAGTATCGTACCTAGTTCCTTGACGTTGGGAGGACCAGGCCTCGTATCCTTCTGCACCTCGGAGCATGCTTGCGGCAAAACCGGAGCCTCGTAGATGCAAAAGCTATCTAGGCTACTCTATACACGGGCTCCCCTACCAGGATTCACCAAATTCTCGATGACTACAACACCTCCTTGTTTCGGTTGGTCACCTGGCGGTTTTCCTATACTTGAATTCGGAAAAAGGTCCGTGGAATCCATAGTCATAGCCCGGAACAACTGTGCAGATTAAGAGCTGAGAGATGCGGAAATTTCGCTTGGAACGGAAATCCAATTTTCGCCCCCGGTTCCCAAGTATATCTCCATCCCACTTGCTGCGAGTTCTTGCAGACCCGCATAGACAACAGGGTCTGGCCTGGGAGGATCCTGAAGAAGGGATCGGGGTTTCTGTAACGTCAGCGACGCGTAGACGAGTTTGGATCGACGATCGGAGAGTATTGTGAAAAGTTTTGAGTGGGATGACTCTGAAACGTCACTGTGGCAGTTTCTAATTTTCAGAGTCCCCAGATCCGGCAGATATTGCGATGAGTCTGAGAGGGCGGAGAGAAAGACGCCCAGGAACGACGATCCGATATTGTATTCGATGATTAGGTCGAGGGAAACCAGAGTGGGTACCAGACGGAAGCATTCCATCACGTCGAGAAAGAAGGGATCGCGGCGGGTGGCAAACAATAGAGACAGCTTTTGTAGAGGAGGTGAAGAATGCCGAAGAAAGGAGGAGAGATCAATGGGCGTAACATAGCTGAGTTCGAGACAAAGTGATTGTAGAACAGGGAGTGTAAGATGATTCAGGATTGTATTATTCTGGTTAACGGTCCTATCCTCGAAGCTGTCTAGCTGGCCCAGAGACAAATCAACCAGGCAGGGAAGGGTCAACCGGCCTAAAGTAGATTCATCTCGTTCGAGTGTGCTACAGTAACACGAAAGTCGAATGTAAATCTGACGATGTTAGGCACCAGGCCCAAAAGTGTCAGAATTGCGGAGCAATCGATGAGGGCCCAGTCTTCGTCGTCAGAATATATGCCCCCAATTTCAAGCGATTCAAGTCTGGGAAGTGACACAAGGCCATCCAGAGAATCACTGTCGAGGTCAACGTCTTGCTGGTATAGACTGAGATGCTTTATCTGTTTGGCGTATCGCGCGAGGAAAGCAACAAGATCGAAATCCAGGGCAGTATGGATGTGGATGCATAACGCATGACCACGAGCCCGACTTCCCCAAAGCTCTAAAGTTTGGATTTGTGGGCGATCGAGATAGATAGTGGTCCATAAATCCGGCATAGACAGTGCTATGTCGGGCCATGCGCTGCAGATATTCAGCAAGAGCATCGGAACACTGTGGGCGGCGGGTTTCGGGGGATCTTCCGGTAAACATTGAAGGAAGATCTGGGATGACAGCTCGAGAGGTAGTCGGGAGATAGGATCGCGAAGAGAGTTGAGCTCGCGCTGGGCAACGCTTTTCTCTCGATACAACTGCTTCAGAACCTCCTCTTGCACTTCAATCTCTGCGCAGACTTTTTCAATGCGTACTTCGACTTCAAGTTCTTCCGCCGACATTCTGCTCTCGTGAATAGGGAGTGATTAGAAGCTAGCCAAATTCACTGCGCTGATTCTTGCCATACCTGCTGTTCAGAAACGTAGACTAAGCACAGGACCGGGTACGTTTTGCAAATGGGCAAGGGAGACCGCAAGTAGTGGTTCACGCCGTCGAAGCTCAGTAGCGGCACTGTGACGTGTTCAAGGCAGTCACCGGCAACGACAAGGCTGGCTACCAGGCGAGAGGTTCTCTGTGGATGAACCAACTGTCTGTACAAAACTTGGACGGTCTTGAACGAATGATTTTTAGAATCGCCTTGATGTTATGATCTGGCTACTTGCTGGTTACTGGCACTTTCTTTTGAAAAGATGCTTTATCGATGCACGAACCTATGACTCGAGATACGGTTGAGATGTTTGGAAGCAAGCAAGTTGCAAGAGGTTGCAAGCAAGAAGAAAGAGAGGATTTTCGAGTTCCGATCAAGTCGCACGCCCACTGGCCAATGATAGTTCCACTTCGCCTTCACTAGTGCTTCACTGGTCGCGACGATTCAAAGCAGATTAGTATTATACTTGTACATAGTAACATTTGGATGATCCCGGAATTATTGCAGTACGCCCATCTCTTTCCCCACCTCTTTCAAACAATCTCGAGCAAGTACTCGAGCGTCTAATTCTATTGAGTTGTCTGCCTGCGACGATGAAGCTTTATCCACGGCTCCCTGAAGTACCCACGTTGACGGGGCCTTGCGTGGGATAGACGCGATCTCGCAGAGTACGGGGTAGAAGTGGAAAAGATGCGCGATAGACGATCGCTTGACCGCATCCGCTATCAGAAGCGACGGACTAAGGGATGTGTCGACAGCTGCAAGGGTTGGTCAACATCTGGGTGTAGGAACATACGAGCAGCTTACCAGGTTGCTCGACAGCAACAGTTGACGGCTCCTCTGAAACGGCGGCCCACAAAGACCCTGACCACAGTCGCAGCTCGCGCAGTTTGCGGAGCACATACAGCAACTCATCTTCTCGAGCCCGAGGGAATGGAAGGTTCCCGCGTAATGCCTCGTCAGCGACGTAGCCGACTAGAACACTCCTACACCTAGTGAGCAGCGACGGAAGACTCAGCGCCGCCAGCCTCCTGCGCGAAGGTTCTTGATCTATAGAGCGCAAAATGAGTACAGCGTCAAGGAAAGTAACGAGAAGCGGACCTCGAGTTGTGTTGGAGCATATCAAGAACAGGAGGTCGAAACACCAGTACGAAAAGCGTTCACGAGGAACAAGTGCTCCGTTCTGGGTGGTACCGTTTTCATACTGCCCATCCATCTCAATCTTGACGAACTCTCGCGAACCAGATGACGAAACCGGCGAGTGGGGATTAGACCCCACCTCACTTTCGTACAAGCGGCTTCCTTGTTGGAGAACTCTCGCGAGTTGGCCTACAAGTGCATCTGGCACACGCTTGTCCCCAAGGTGAGGAACAACGTCAATTTCGAGAGCTCCAATTAGGGCGAGATCGAAATTCTCCTCCTCTTCTTGTTTTTCCAGAGGGAAGGTTTCCGTGGCCGAACTGGCGGGAAATAAGTAAAATTCGAGATGCGAAGGCACTCGTACCAATCTGCCAGAATTCCGCCTCTGAAGACGTCAAGCACCTGCCTCCAGATACCCTCAATGTGCTCGTCAGGAATTCCTGCGAAGGAGTATCAGCCAGAGATCTATGGATCTAGGTGTAGCACTTACCGCTTCCCAACGTCTGCATGGGGGCGACACACTCTTTCACAATTTTCAGGAAATTCGAGGTCGCGGTTTTCCACAAAGGAGGGTCATGACCGAACTTGGAGGCGGGAGGACACTCGTATTTCAGCTTTACAGGAATAGAGTACGCCTGTACATGCGACTGAGTGACCAGAACAAAAAATGAAAATAAATGGAAACCCATACCGAAAGAACGGCCTCAATGGTTCCGTCGACGAATATCTCCTCTCGCTCCTTGAATCGTAAAAATAGATCGACCAACATCGGCATGACTTTCTTCGCGAGTGCGATGTAGGTGACACGCTTTTGAGGCGTCTGGGTTTTCGGATTTGCGGGAACATCAAACGCTGCAAGGAACGGAAGCGTTGCGAACTCAGAAAGATCGCTCATGATCAGGGACGGGCAGCCATGTGCAGAAAGATCGATGCCGACGATAGTATCGAGAACGATGGACTGAAAAGGGTTCCAGAATCTAAATGTAGCCCAGAGGAACGCCTCGTACCTGAACAGGGGGTAGCTGATCTATGTCTGGTCGATAATCCGGCGAGCTGGGATACGTGAGGATTCCTGTGGGAGCTGTTTGTGGGCGAGACAGGTATATCATGAACTGGGCACTGACCTTTGAGTATCGCCATGAGCTGCGTGAGGCGCTCCAAGGGCCACTCCTCTCCATCGAGGGAACGACTGGTACTCCGCGTACACCGAACAACGTCCATGAACGCCACCAGACTCTCTTGCGTGAATGGTTTATGGGGACTGTCCGAGTGAGGGGAAACCGTATTCCCTCTTCGCATAATGGCTTCCCCGACGCTGTCCGCCATCGTCCACACCCGTTGCCAGATCTCAGCCACTTTAGACTTGACGTCTGCCGAAGCAGCAGAGGATGCTTTGATTGCTTTCTCAAGCGACCGCAAAGCTGGGGGACTAATGGAGCGGTTATCAAGTAATACCGTATCCTGAATGTGATTGACAAAGATATTCCAGGCGTCGACAAACGACTCGAGATGGATGATCTTTGATGAAAGGAAGTCGTGGAATATTGAACCAACGGACTGCAGAGCGAGGGTCTTTGAATCATCCCAAGCTTGTCCGGGAGGGATCGTGGCAGTGGTCATCGACGATGCATCGGAGACCGGTAGAGGAGAAGAGGTTGGGAACCGCCGAATCTCTGTTGTCAACGAGTCGAGAAGGGGAAACGTAACTTTCCAGATGCACTGGTCCCATGTATCCAAACTCAAGGTCGCGCCATACAGCTGCATCGTCCGGAACAATGTCTGAATAGCGCCGTCGCGTACTTCTGGCCGGGCATCCGTACCGAGACCCAATACCTCGAGGAGGAGGAACATCCAAAGCGAATTGTATTCGGGCTCTTCCTCAGCATTCTTGCGCTTCGACTGAATTGCATCCGAAACGCTCCACAACAAGCTTGCAGCAGCGGTCAAAGCAATATTCGTGTCAGCTTGACGGCCAAACTGCGCGAGAGTGCTGATGCACAGCCGAAGATGGGCGGGCGAGAGGGAGGACACGGAGTTGCAGACGAGAGTCAACGATTGGAATGCAATCTTGACGAGTGCTGAATAACTCTTCTCGCTCGGGTTCCCTAACCCAAGAGGCAGTGGTCTGCGAAGCGATGGCGAGGCCGGGGAAGCCAATTCAGATGGCGAGTCAAGGGAAGTACTCGGTGCGGGCGGTAGAGGTTTACACACGCTTGCGAGCATCTCGAATATTGTCTCCCAACCGACGACGAGCGTGTGTCCCGAGGCCTCAAGAATCTGATGCAGCGTCTCCAGCCCCATGCGCCGCAACTCAACACTCGTGCTTGTGCTCGAACTTACACCTCCGGCCGAAGCGTCAGGAATTATCTGCTGTGCCAGAACGTCGAGGACGCGTTTCTGCACCTGGGCTTGCAGATCTCCAGTGGTCGATATATTCCGGGGAACGATGACGAGGACCTCGTCGAGAACTCGTGCAGCTTGTATTCGAATGGATTGGGGAGCATATGGCAAACCGACTATGCAAAGGAGATGTTTAGTGATTATGTCCCATGCGACATCTGGGGAGCGGTATATTAAGCGGTGGATATTGAGGAGAGCGACACCGCCGAGTTTGTTGATCCCAAAGTCGCCGGAACGCTGGAGATTATCCCTTCAGTAACGAGCTACATCAGACGCGAAACGGAACACACCAGCGTGCGAGGGAGGTGAATTCCACTGACCCGCCTTCGATGCGCAGCCTCTATTTTCGGAGTCAAAGTAGCAGGATCATCCAAGCTGATTCTCTCCGACGCCTCCACAACCTGCCCTTCCTCCGTCTGCATCCCCACCATCTCCGCACTCAACTTGCACAAAGCGTTCGTGAAATGCCGGAACGCGTCGTCCTCAAGATTCTTCGACGCGTCGAATAGCCGCTGAATCGCACCCTGCAGCGCCTCCGGTTCTAAATCAGATAAAAGCGCATGTCGTGACCCAGTAGCGCCGCTGCTCGACACCGTGCGGCTCCCCGCAGGGCGTTTAGTTCCCGCTGCACCCGCCTTCGACGTAAGGACATAGTCCGCGTTCTGCAGCGCCTCGAGAATGCCGAACCAGCTCTCGCCCAGGCTGCCGGCCAGGAAGAGTGCGCTCGCCACGAGCACCTTCAGACATGCGAGATTGCGATCTGACAAGCCGGGAGGCTGCGCGGGACCCGTCGAGAAACCAAGATTCTCAGACAACGACGCGGCTGAGCGAGGCGTTTGGAGCTCGGAGCCGTAGGAGTGGTCGAGGCTTGAGACGACGCGAGTAGGCACGGCGAACTTGGACAAGCTAGTGAAGAAGGCGTCGCGCGGGGTAGTGAGCCCGAGCATACCAGCTACATTCGTCATGGCTTGATAGCTGGCGAGTACCTCGACGAAGAGGTCGTCGGAGAGATTCGTGGCGATGACGAATGACAGGGCAGCAAGGAGGGCAGGCCACCCGCTTTCAATTATCTGAGACACGATGCGTAATTGAGCAGTCGAGGGGTCCTGGTCCGGTAACGACGCGAGCTCAAGGGCGGGCGGAGCACGTATCACCGCTTCTCCTGCTGCACGCGGGCGCTGTATGACAATAGTGCTGTACAGTGGTCCGGTGAAGGCTGCGAAACCTTCGCAGAGCGAGACGATGCATTGGACCGCCAGCAGGTATATATATGATTCGGGTATTGGAGGCGCATCAGCCTTGTCGAGCTGGTCAATGCTGAAACTTTATCAGCGACGAAATATAGGCTCGTTCAACGGAAACCATACCACTGCAGTTTCATTGCCGAGCCTTGCAGACTCAATCCACCCGAAGACCCCATCATGCCAACAACCCCGGACACTGTGGCGCTTGCAGCTGTGGCGACCATTCCAGCCATACCCGCCACATCCAGCCCGTACCCCGAGTTCGATGCGCCAGTGGCATTGTCGGGCAGCACCCCGACGCCGAAGATCTGCGTCGAAACGCCTAGAAGAGCCGGTTTCTCGGTCACCAGGCGCTTGAGAGCCGAGATGAGAGCCGTGAAGACATTTGAGCCTGTGTGGCGTGCGTCATATCGAGCCCAGACGTTTCGCATTAGCTGCGCATCGCTGCAGAGACTGTGATACTACTGAGTAGGGAAGCACGGGGATAGGTTGAGACCCACCCTCGCATGATCTCCATTGCCAAAACACGCATCCACTGCGGACGCGGACCTTGCTCAGACTGCTCGGAGTGGTCCTCCCCAACGATCTTGATGAGTAGCGTCAGGAATATCTCGGCCTCGGTCTCGAGCTCGAGTGAGAATTGTTTGAGAAGTAGGAACACCACACGGGTGCAGCGTAGAGTAAGTGGAAACAGCGGTCGGTCCGAAAGCGCTTTGAGGAGTAAAGGGCAGAGGTGCAGTTGGAGAAGCAGCACCAGCTCTGCGTGCTGCGACGAACCGTCAGCATAGAACGCAAAGCAAATATGTATGACTGTTTCGTTACCCACGTTGCGGAACAGATCGTGATAATTCGTCAGTACGCTCTCTATCAGCTCCAGCGCAAAGGTCTTGTGGAGAAACTCGAGCTTGAGGAAATTGGGCTTTTCCGAGTTGGCCAGGAGACACAGGTCTTCGAAGACAGAGAACGCGTCGCGTGCAGAAGGCCCGAGAGACTTTGTGGTTCCATTGGGAAGCTTCATCTCGACCCACTGAGCGGGATCAGGGTCGTCTCGTCTGTCTTCATCGACCATTTTGTCGAATACGAACATGACGAGCTGGCGAAGCGTTGCCGCTGCGGTAGAGGATACCACCGCAATCTTGGATTCTTGCAATTTGAAACACAGAAGAAGTGCCTTGTCACATACTCGTAAACCTCAGAAAGTTCGATGGACAAGTGACGCACCTCGCCCAATAAACTTCCGTGTACCGCAGGGAAATTGGTGACCAGAGAAAGAAGCGTCTGTAAAATTCGGAGCTGGATATCGACGCCCTGGGTCATGGCATCGCTCATGGTGTTGATGATGAGTTCGACGGCGGACTGCGGAACGGCTTTGAGGGCTATTAACCGCTGGAGAGAACCCAAGGAGATTGCGACGACTTTGGCATTCTTGGTCGCACAACCCATGAAGACGGGTCGAAGGAGATCATCGGATTGAGGGCCATCTATAGTGTCGTTCGTGAATACGCTCGTAGTATACGATCCCACCGCGACAAACCTGAAGCCAAATGAGCTGTAGCTTGCTCCGGAGACGCCCGAAGGATTGCTAAGGATTTTTCTGCGGCCTTCAGAGCTTCATTCAAGCAGGCAAGAAGACGATGAGTATGGACCAACCTCGCGGATGTCGGGGTGTTTTCTACGAGTTTCACTGGCCAACGACTGAGAAAATTTCGTCAATTTCGCCAGGATTCGAGACGTAGAGCGCGCACCTGGAGTTCGGTCACCAAGAATGCGAGAGAGCTCATCGTCCACTATAACATGAGCGCGACGTTGCAGGTGGTGATGACGGAAGAAGACAAGCGTAACGGACGGCTTAAGTTGCGATTGATCTCATCCGATCATCCGATCACACTTTAGACTTGCACCTTGACTTGCACCAGACTCACTGTTCTGTGGAGAATTTGCGCTCATTGGTTCAAGGTCCAGATAATTGTATTGTAACAGCCAGCGGCGGAACACTCGTAGACTGTGGCTCCCGAAGCTCAAGTTGCTCCCAACCCTACCCTCACCTTATCAATTCGAAATTACAGCGAATCCTCCGAGTCCATTGCGTTACATATCTGAAGTCAGTGGCGAGTGTACCCGAGGCATAAAAGAGATCGTAGACGACAGAAATCTCCGACATACGAACCAGTTTCAATTCGCAAGTAAGATAGGATCCTAGGAAAGACGGTTAGCTGTCTCCACTCACTAGCAATCACCGTCGGTACTGACTTGGGTCTTGCAAAGCTGGCGCCAGCCATGTCCGTCAAGGTTGTGGAAGCGCGTATTGGAAAAGTCTGCGCAGACATTGAAGTGCAAGAGGAGGTTTTGAAGCAGCTGTATCGAAAGAAAAGCGTTGCCCAGCGCAAGCTTAACTCTCTTCGAGATCCTATCTCTCGACTACCTCTCGAGCTGTCATCCCAGATCTTCCTTCAATGTTTACCGGACGATCCCCCGAAACCCGCCGCCCACAGTGTTCCGATGCTCTTGCTGAATATCTGCAGCGCATGGCGCGACATAGCACTGTCGATGCCGGATTTATGGACCACTATCTATCTCGATCGCCCACAAATCCAAACTTTAGAGCTTTGGGGAAGTCGGGCTCGTGGTCATGCATTATGCATCCACATCCATATTACTGCCCTAGATCTCGATATTACCGCTGTCCTCGCGCGATACACCAAACAGATAAAGCATCTCAGTCTATACCAGCAAGACGGCGACCTCAACAGTGAATCCCTGGATGGCCTTGTGTCACTTCCCAGCCTTGAATCGCTTGAAAAGACGAAGACTGGGTCCTCATTGATTGCTCCGCGATCCTGACACTTTTGCGCCTGGCGCCTGACATTGTCGAATTTACATTCGACTCCCATGTTAGCACATTCGAAGGAGATGAAATTACTTCTTCAGACCGGTTGACCCTTCCCTGTCTGCTTCATTTGTCTTTGGGACGCCTAGACATCTTCGAGGATATGAACGTCAACCAAAATAATACAATCCTAAATCATCTTACACTCCCTGCTCTACAATCACTTTGTCTCGAACTTGGGAATGTTACCCCCATTGATTTCTCCTCCTTTCTTCGGCGTTCTTCGCCTCCTCTACAACAGCTGTCTCTGTTAATTGCCACCCGCCGCAATCCCTCCTTTCTCGACGTGATGGAATGCTTCCGTCTGGTACCCACTCTGGTTTCCCTCGACCTGATTATTGGATACTATATCGGGTCGTCGTTCTTGAGCGACTTTCTCTCCACCATCTTAGACTCATCGCAATACTTTCCGAACTTGGAAACTCTGAAAATCAAAGACCGGCGTGGGGACGCTTCGGAGTCGTGCCACTCAAAATATCTCATGGTGCTCTCCGCTCGCCGAATCAAGCTTGTTTCCGCTTCCCTCTCGCTGAGAATGCTCCCATTATACAGGTCTCCTCCCAAGCTAGACCCCGCTATCGATGCTGCCCTGCAAAAACTCGCAGCGAGTGGGATGGATATATATCTCGGAACGGAAGACGAAAATTGGATTTCCGTTTTGACCTGAATCTCTAAGATAAAAGGTTACAAAAAAAATGGCAGCTGGTTGCATGAAAATACACTTCGAGCGAGTGAGCGAGCAATTTTACTTGCTTTGTCGTTCACAGGTGAACATAGCGTTGCCGCGGCTCGACAAGATCTCACTCTCGTATCCCTGAATCAAACAGACCCAGCTCGTCTCAATTAGATATGTAGTATACATAGGGCGCAGAAGTATTGGCCGAGAACTTCCGATGAACTCATAAGACCATTTCCCAAGCACGTACACTATCTCGCATATCATCCAAGTTACATATGATCCGTTCGAATTTGAAATAGTTTACACGCTTGCTCTCAATCCAACGCTACTCTAATTATAGGTTTTCCAACAGCTTCGTTCCCTCCCTCTCTCAACACGGCCGCCAGCGCCTCCGGACCGCTCGATAGACCCTCGCTGATGTACTCTTTCGCCGTGATCTTGCCCTGCGCAAGCAAGACAGGCATCTCCGCATAGAATCTCGGCGCCAAACGAGGTGCGAGATCGGGGACAAGAAATCCTTCAATTCGAAGTCGTTTCTTGAATATCATGTTCGTGTTCTAGAAGGGAGGAAGCAATGTCGCATATCTTGCAAGTGTCTCTGTCAACGAAATTCACTTGCCTTGATTCCATGTCTTTGCTCGTATGGCAGAGCGTATTCTGATATCGCACCGCACATCTGAAGGTCAATATTCGAAACGAGTAAAAAAGGTTGAACAAATCAGGATGCTTACGATGAGCCGGGCATGAAGACGCGAATATTCTATAGCTACTTCAAGTGATTTGCCCCCAACGTTGTCCCAATAAATATCCTGATACCGAGTTGAATGGTCTCAATTTTGGAAAAAGAGCTCAACAAAGTCACCAAGGGACCATGCTCTTTCAGAACTGCGGCGATTGGTGTAGTCTTGTAATTAAAAGAAATATCCGCGCCTAGCGAACGCATATACTCGACCTTTGAATCTGCGCCAGCGGACGCGATGACTTTCAGCCTAGGAAACTGGAGTTCAACTTGCTGCCAGTCGACTCATGGAACATAAAACGAAACCCTTTGGCCTTGGCAAGTTGGACAACAACCCTGTAGAATCATTATTTTAATTGAACCCAGCCATAGAATAGGTAAGAATTGTACATTCCAACAGCAGAGGCGCCTGACGACACCCAAATAGTTTCTCCCTGTCGCGCTTGTCATGAGTGGAACAAAATTCCTAAGCTTGAGCGCATTACCGGTTTGGCATCAGCACACCCCTCGAACCCGCAAAATGCAGTAAGCCCAGGAGCGCCAAGGACAGAGA
Source organism: Favolaschia claudopus (assembly GCA_037176885.1). Classification (NCBI taxonomy): domain Eukaryota; kingdom Fungi; phylum Basidiomycota; class Agaricomycetes; order Agaricales; family Mycenaceae; genus Favolaschia; species Favolaschia claudopus. The sequence goes on from JAWWNJ010000017.1 coordinate 121,359, forward strand.
AGTACCGAGTCCAAGGGAAGGCTCCTTTGGGGTCAGGTACGGTCTGTAAAGAAAGAGCGTCGACGTCGAATGTATAGTCTGGGGCTTCTGCTGGATTGTAATTCGCTCGGCCTATAAATTCCCCAAGTAGCATTCGGGGGGAATTGTTCGGAGAGTGTTGTATTAATAATTACCTTCAATATAGGGCTGAACGGTGTATGCTTCCCATGGTGTGAGGCCATAGAGGCGATCCTATTCGTCAAATAAAGGTTGATATAAATATATCGAATAAGCGAATCAGGACCCACCCCGGGTTTGATTCCTGAACCAAGCAAGGTTATTCCTGGTCAGAAGGAACACGTTCCATCCAAAAACGCCACATCTTACCTTCCTTCTCCGATCTCAGAACCACGACCAATCCGAAACCCACCAGCCTATTCGGATCATGAATTCAGCGTCAAATATCGTGCCGACTTCAGTGATCGACTAACGGTGCTCCCAGAACAGCATGCGTCGAGTAACTGGGTACCGACAGCTCCCGCATTCTTTCACGCATAAATGGTTCAGGGCTTCGAATGAGTAAGGTGTTTCCGAGTCAGTATAAACCTCCCTATTGCACACAAAACCAAAACTAACCTCAGCATCAACGTCTTCGTCAGATACCCTCCATTCAACGGCACGCCATCCAGATCGATCGTCGAGTGGGAAGATTCGAAAATAACATGTTCGCCGGGAATGGGGATGCTGTTTCCGGGGCGCTTGGCGAAGACTACGCGAGGGTTTTCAGTGAGCATCGTCGGGTTCAACTTGAAGGCAAAAAGAAGGAAAGGAAAAGAAATCTGGGCGCTGCGCCCCACAAATGTCGAATTAACGGAAGCTTTTCGGTATCAAATCCTCCAGGCTGGCGCATTGTAGACCGTGAGAGAGCGTGTATAGGCTGCGGGTGGGATCCTGCCGGGAAGCATTGCGTTCCACAAATAAGGTTCGCTGGAAAAATCCGGAGAAGTAAAGGAAAGAAGTCGAGAAGACGTAGACAACAACATGACAATCCTATCAGACGCCGTCAGCTAGCCTTTCACGTTCTGAGGCGAGAATACATTGCCAGGCGGGCTGAAATATTCCGGTTGGCGATCATGACCGCGTTGCTGCCTTGTTGCTGCCAGTGTTGTCAGTGTCAATTGCAGCGAGGAACGCGTTCATGGAAGGAGAAATCATGTCCTTTGACGTGAGATGGATCACTCGAGCAAGGAGAGAAAGAAAGGCAAAAAATACCCCAGGTTTCGGAGACTAAATCAATGATTCCCAGGCATGTCTGCCATGATCAGATATGGGGTCGTATCTCGGTAATGATGTTCCACGCGCAATTCGAGTTGTAAGACTGCGGAGCACGACGTGCAAGGCCAGAACGTATCGGGTGAGAAGATTGTTGGAACTGTCGACACAAATATTACTCGAAGAGTCGAAACACAGCAGAAAAATCAAGAACAGGGCAACATGGCAAGTACGAGCATTACAATGGCAGCGCGCCAGAGTACAGATATGCCAGCAAGGATCGTAGACAAAGCAGAGTTGGGATTGGAAGGCGGTGGGACAGATGGACCTGAAGCGGAGGGAGTAGTCGGAGATCCAGGCAAGGGACTCGTGGCCGATGTCGATTGGCCTTCGGACGAAGGAGGAACGAAAAGATTCGAAGTGGTGGCATCAGTGACAGTGGCAATACCGGAGGCGCTCAGCGATGAGATTGTGAAGTTGTTGAGATTGCAGAACAAGGAAAACTCTACAGAGATTGGATGAATCAACTGCTTGTATCAGAATCGACGTATGTAACCAAAATTCTTACGATTGAGAATGTCCTGCCCTGCTACAATAGCAGTGGCGCTAGAGTTCGCGGAAGCGACGCAGTTCACACATGCAAGCAGCGCAGCATCGTTTGCTGGTGTACAAATGCACTGGAACGTTGTGCAGTTCTATCACAGTCGGTTTTGATTACTAGTACCAGAAATCTTGAAGCGATGGCGAAAGAGCATGACATACATTAGCGTTGTCCAGGATAGAGTCACAATTAGACTGGCATTGGTCCGGAATTTGGCTGGCGTTGAAGGATGCAGGTGTCGATTCGCGAGGAAAGAAGAATTGTCTCGTAGTAGGGGTCGGACCAAGGATGCCAATGGCTACAGTACGACCAAGGTTCATCGAAGGTGACCGACAAATTCAAAGTAGATACTCGAACCTTGAACTGGTGAGAAAATTAGCCAGCCAAATGCGCAGACCAGAGACATCATGAGCAGACGAGACTAGGAGCAAGTGTTCGGAGGTTTCGGGGCGACACCCGACATCAAAGAATCTTTTTCCAGACTCACTCGGATGGCTAGCGGCTCGTCAACATTCTAACCACGGTGCAAAATAAAACTTGAGGGCTGTCTGGTTCTTTCTGGCGGCTCCATCAGGAATCCGTCGGATCGTCAGTGGCGTCGGGTCCAACGGTTTTTTTGCTCGTCACAGTTGAAATCGACCCCGAGGTATTGTTCAAATCAGTAGTGTAGAATAGCGGCCAAGAAGTTAGAACTCGAGTTTCTTGCAACATTCTTGCTGAACAACGCCGTTGAACTGAAAGTGCCGCGAACCAAAATTGTTAGTTAAAAGTGAATACTTAGGGCGGCTTACGAGCTCGAGAATCGTATACAGATCAAAGTATGAGGATAGTTATATACGCAGGGACATTATCGACTCAGAAAAGGATTGCTTGACGCCAACTTGAACGAGAAAGGCGGAGGACGGAATGAATTCCCGTGACCGTCACATGTGACGCCGCGTGTCGCGTCGCTTCTTCGCTCCCCCAACCTCCCCCTCGGCTCGCTGCCCGGATTTCTTAGTTTGTGGTCATCCTCTGTGCATTTAGACAGACTCTCCACCAAATCGCTTTTCTTGACTCTCTTGGGATCGACTTCTTTGGACCAACCACCAAGTACAAACATATTCAAACATATTCATTGAAACCTCAGGTCCATCATGATCTCGCGCCCTGCGCTGCATCGATAGCTATTAGAACGCGAGAGGCCGACCTGTAACTGCTGCAAGCTACAGGCCTGGAGCAATCGTAAAGCAACCACACAGAATTGTTACAAATCTGTCAATTGCCGCTTCCAGTTGGCTTCAAGAAGATTTTGGGCGAACCTTGTAGGAGTGCGTCCGTTTCTCAGCTCATTTCTTGTCCCTTTTTGACTCCTGCATTTCGGTAGCACTTCCCGATGTGCTCACGCCGCTCGTCAAGAACAGGAAAAGAAAGCGCTTTTACCACGTGACCGCGCCTAAAAATGTGCGCTTTTCAATCTGAGTTCTGTTTTCTCTGTTCGACTCTGAGATGCATCCAAGTTGTGGTAGCGTCAGAATCAAAGTGCCTCCGAATTTCCGAAGAAACTCATCGCACAGACTCCACGTGCATCTGCGGCGCCGTGACTCTGAGAAGGAATCGCGCGGCTCGCGCTTTTGAAAACACCGAAAATTCTCTACGAAAGGCCGCTGTACAATCTCCGTAATTGCAACAGTTCGAGTCGTAATTCTGCAAGGCGGTCTGCTGTAAGTCAGCTTCATTTTGCCTGAAGCATACTCACGCCTGTCTGTCAACCAGTCCAAGAACAACGGTGTACAGTTGCTCTATCTGGAGAAAGAGTCAGGCGCATTGACCTTGAAAAACCGAAGGCGAACGAGCCAACAAGGGAACAACTGGTGATACATATGTTAAATATTGCGCTCAGGCCTTAAACGTAATCGTCTTGGCTCTCAAAAACTCGTCAAAAGCCCACGAGCCATTAAATCTCCCCCATCCGCTGCTCTTCACGCCCCCATGTGGGAGACTGGCTTCGTCGTGTATGGTCATGCTGTTGATATGGATGTTCCTGGTAATGGTCAATGGTCAATGGCTAGGAGCGAATGTCGATGAAGCGCGAAATTCTCACCCGCACTCCAGCCTCTTCGCGACCCTCAGCCCTCGGCTCAAATCTTTGGTGAACACCGCACTGTTGAGCCCATATTCACTGTCGTTGGCAATTTCAATCGCTTCATCCTCGCTTTTCACTGCGATCAAGCTGACGCTCGGCCCAAAGCTCTCTTCGCGATACAGCCTCATTTCCTTCGTCACACCTTCGACCACGATCGGCTTCAATCGCGTTTCGCTCGGCTTCCCCGTCTCAGGATGCACCTCCTCTTTCATATACTCGTGTCCGGTCAGTAGCTGAGCTCCCTTACCCAGCGCATCCGCTACCAACACTCGATTCTTCTCCACTCCCGCACCCTGTACCAGGACCATCGCTTCCGGCGAGAACCCTGCGACCGCATTCTTGAATTTCGCCCGGAACTCGTCCACCACCGCTTCATGCACGAGGATCCTCTCCGTGCTCATGCAGACCTGCCCTGCGTGCAAGAACGCGCCGAGCATACACGCCGTCGCAGCCTTATCCAGGTCGGCATCCTCTAACACGATCGCGCTCGCCTTGCCGCCGAGTTCCAACAAGCAGGGCTTGAGCGCCTTGCCGCAGAGCGCTGCGATGAGTGCGCCGATCGCGGTGCTGCCAGTGAAATTGATTTTCTTCACTTCTGGAGCCGAGATGAGCTGGGTGGTGATGGCGGGAGAGGCGGAGCGCGATGTGAAAATCACGTTTAAAGCGCCGGGAGGGAGACCCGCTTCCGTGAACGCGCGGCCGATGTGGTGGTAGCATAGCGGGCTCAATTCGGAGCCTTTTAGGATGCAGGTGTTGCCGGCGGCCAATGCACAGAGGACGGCACGAACGCCAAGGATATAGGGCGCGTTCCTGCGCAGGGCGTTAAACACAAACAAAACACCAGCATTGGCCTCAATAAAGCGACGGAAAACTCACCACGGCGCGATCCCCAGCACCACCCCGTACGGTTCTTTCAGCACCATCGCGGTCGTATCCTCGTCCGCACACTGCGGTACCCACCCCACAACCGCTCCACTTATCCGCCCCGCCGTGTCCCTCATTTGTTCCGCCACCGTGTGTACGTTAAATACTGCGAAACCCTCTTGCGACCCCGTCTCGTCGCACATAGCCTTGATCAGTTCCTGCGCGCGTGCTTCGAGAAGGTTCGCCGCTTCATAATGATGTTGCGCCGATGCGCTGGGGTGGTGCGGGACCAAGCGGAAAACGCGACTTGAGCCGCGGCGAGAGCAGCGGAGACATGCGCAGGTGACGCGGAGGTGCAGGTGTGTACGATAGTGTGGGTCGAAGGAGAAACAACGGGGAAGGTAGACTCTGGATCGGAATTGGAGGGAAGAATTTCCTCGCCGTTGATAAGGAGGGGGATCGTCATGAGTGGGTGGTCAATGAGAGACAAGACGGCGCTACTTATACAGATGGGACATGCTCTTCAACGATTTAGCCGACACAGCCACCCCACACTCATCCTTTGTACCTGATTCTCTCTAATCATCCTCCGAGTCTTAGTTCCGCTAAACGGGAGACCCTCCCCCTTCCCCCCGATGCGCAGACATGCTGGTCAGCATACACGCGAATACCTCTGCCAATCTCCGAGAATCATGCTTTTTCTCTCCAGAAAAGGCAGTCTCCGCGTCCGACCTCGAATTCAGAGGATTGTTCGCCGAGTGCTCATTGACTAAGACGACTGCGGAGCCTCCGAGCGGAGGTCCCAGTGGGTCCCCGCCGGAGGAGATCACCGCCTCCGATCTCAGATCGGCTTTTGCAAGCCTGAGGAAGGGAATTCACGGACGGATGACTGTACCACAGAACGAAACGTATTGCGCATATGCGTTGTCGTTTGTTATCGAACCTGCGTTATTCATCGGCGTTGCTCGAGTAATCGACAACTCGGTGGCGGAACAAAATCTATTTTGAAAGGATTTTCATGCGAACCAACGAGAATGACCATGAACCCGTCTTGTATTGGTCGAGGCCGAATCCCTGCACTTGGTGCTGTACACGCATTTCCTCGGCATGCTTGCGCGCAATGATACTTCGGAGCTCTGTCAGAGCCGATTGAGGAAGCGAGTTGTGATTGAGGAATGGGAGATGGGTCGGGGTTGGGAATGAAAACATGTACAGGTGGGCGGGCTTGCTCATTCGGTCCGTGATTCATGCCAGCCTTTTTTCTGCCTTGCTTGCAGAACCCTTGCCATTTTGCATTTTGTGTTTGATCTCTTCACGACGAATACCCGACGGTCGATGGAGCAGTCGTACAATCTCTCCCCGATACTTGTTCCGCAATGCATAAATCAACAGATTCTTCATCGTCGTCGGCCGTACCGCTGTCACGATAGCAATGGGCTCGCCGTTGTAGGCGTCCCTGCACGCGCACTTGCCCCAACCTGCCCGGGCACACCTCGCTTGGAAGGCCACTCACACTAACGAAGGAAATGCGCAGCAAGCCCAAGTCGTGCATGGTGTATCGGAGCTGCCCAGGCCGCAAGACTCAAGACGGCGCATCTCCGAGCTCCGCCCGCTCACCATCCCGCACAACCGTACTCATGCTTTGTCCGCCCCATCTCCCTCCCCCGCGGGTGGACGGTCAAGCTATATCCACGAGCACACCGGTTTCAAAGTGCCATGAGATGAGCTTTTGGAGTTGGGAGGCGAGAAGCGGTATGAAAGGAGGGGGCGACCCAAGTGTTCTCTGCGAGAATGAAGTTCAGGACAGCTGAGGAGTGTGCTAGACGAGATGGACGTGGGCGGCGGCAGAGAGGCGGCAGCGGGTAGGCGCAGTACATGCTCACAGGAAGGGAGCAGTCCGCTTTGGTAAGCCAAGGCGCCATAAAATTCCATGCGTGCGAAGTCGTGGGTGAGCGTGCCCGTTTCGATGTGTTTTAACGTTGCGACTCAGCCGCAGTGAACGAATATAAGCTATGGGTTGGGTGTGTGCAGCCGGGGCGGATCGGAGATGTAGATTGGTGAGGGCCGATCCTCGAGGTCGCATAAACCACTTGACTACAAAGCTGAGATGTCGTTAAAATATAGCAAACGAGACGAGATCTGGGAAACTCAGTGTTCAAAATTCTGGATTACGAAGAGGCTAACAATCCTTACGAATGAAGATATCTTGCCTTTCGACGACGGTAGAGCCCTGTTGTTACTGAGAAAGGTGCAGTTCACGCATGAGACGAATTCCGCCTCCTTTGCGATGGTCACCGCTACTGTCAAGCATTTGATATCAGAGAAAATTGGACTGAGGGCGAGTCGCATACCTGGCAATATTTCCAGACTGACATCCATTGAGGATATAACGGAAGCTTAGCACTGAATGCCAGTGTGTCGGAATGGCGACGAAAACTTGAGTCGGTGGGAGTACATAAGTGTTTTTGCTAGAGAGACGACAACTCGATATTCATCGACAGTTGCGAGCGCGCAGTGCGAGACCCGCGGCTTGGAACGTTTTGTGAGAGTGTGAAGCATGCAGAAAATCGAGGATAGCATCATGGAGGTCGTTGTTCGGGATTTGCCGACACCCCTTGTCATCTTCCTCAACATCGACGTCCGCCGCCTGATTGCTTCAAACTGCTCGTCGGCGTCTCCGTCCACGCCCGTCTCCATCTGAACAACTTTCACGTCTTACAGAACGTCGCGTTGAGCCTCCCTTGCTCGTTATGCTCACACTCTACGACCCTCAACATTTAAATTTCACGACGCTTGCCCCTCGAATTCTCATTCAGTTTCATTCCATGTCTTCTTTTCGTTCCTTCATAGTCCAATGCACCTCTGTGCGCACTCCTTCCCATCCTCGAATTCTCGATCCCATTGAAGCAAGCTTTCGTCAAATGACTCTTGCCGACAATCTTGCGTCTTCCGTTGTTTCCACGTCTTTCACTAGTCCAAATTCCCTGCGCCGCGCCGCGAAGTAATCACTATCTGAGCCCCGCCGTTTTCAGGTCATCGCTGTGGCCACTATCGCATCTCCCCCACTCCACATTCTCGCGTTTCCGTTTTCAATTTTTCGCTCACCAACACTCTCCATGAAACTTGAAACAATCCAAATGTCTTGCCAACGTCGAGACATTGTATCCCTGCTTCCTATGTCCTCCTGCAGCTCTGATTGTCACGGTACTCGTCGAAGACTCAATCGGATGACCCACTTATCAACTGCCCCAATTTTACTGTACTTTCTACCTAGGATGCAAGGTGGAAGTTAGATCTAACTGATGCCCCTTCATGTACTAGTACGGACACTGGCCATTCTATCCCTACTTACCGCCCTTTACGGCCAATGAGTGTTATCTAAGGGTTTTCCGACCATTCCACTCGGGAAAAATCGGGTAAAAAATAAATAAAAAAAGGAGAATTTCCGAAGACTTCCGGCGCTCGTCAGTAAACTTCGATCGATTCAAGTCAAACACCTTTCCGTTCCTATCAACACCCAGCCAATCATCCTCCATAAATCCCGCCGTGGCCCGCAAACGCGTCGTTTGACGCGTCAAAATTATCCTCAATGTCCATTAGACGCGGCCCCGTATTGCTGATATTGTTGTCTTCAGTATCCATGTTGTGTTCTTCCTCTGCGCGCACCGAGGTAGAGATAATGAGCGGAGTTTTGGCACTAAATATAAAGGTCTGGCAGTGCCTGCATTTTTTTTTTCTTAGAACGTTGCCTGGGCGCCGCGTCTGTCGGGCGAGGGTGGTCCTTTGAGCCTTTTGGACGACTGTGCGGACGAGCTCACATTAGAATTTAATCTACTTTTACTAAGGTAGGGGACAGATAAATACGGTTGCCCCACGTGATTTCACCTTTTTGAGAAGATGTAGTCCATTCGACCTGTATTTGAGAGAAAATGAAAAATCCAGCGCAGCAGCTTTGTGTAAATACATCCTGAGGACTCACCGATCAAATCATGGTAACGCACAGTGAGAATTGGAGGACTAGTTCCCAGATTGATGGGAGACTGCACAAATCCCATCAAATTCTTCGTTTTGCATCAATCGGGAACTAGTCCCTCAGTTCTGCAGCTTTTTCCAACTTTCAGGTGCATGCTTGTAGGAATTGTGAGTCCTCACAAAACTGTTGAGCCAGATTTTTTATTTTCTCTCAAATACAGGTCGAAACGGACTAAATCTTCTCAAAAAGGTGAAATCACGTGGGGCAACCGTATTTGTCTGTCCCCTACCTTACTATACCGTACAATTACGTTCAATTCGACAGGGGGTGTGACGCGTGACCCCGTGGTATGACGTTCCGAATGTCACATAAATCACGTGATTCCCGACTGGATCAAATCGGGTCTTTCGCCCCGATGAACATGTTCCACTGCGAAACTGATGTTTTCCAGTGAGGGGAGACCTCTTGGACACCCCTACCTTGAGATCCTACAGTATGAAGCTTATCCAAGGACTTTCAAAAGTTTTTTTTTGCGCCTCAAAAGTTTTTTTTTGTGCTTTGATTTATGCGACATTCGGAACCTCATACCGTGGAACCGATTCGACAGCTCGACAAACAGAAATTTTTGCGTGACCAGGCGCAAATTCGGAAGAAAAAAATTTCAAAAACCCAAAATCTTCTCTTTTTGGCACGATTTGGACGCTTTTTTTTTCTCAGCGTGACACTCAAGACGTTCGACAACGACCGTGGTGACGCGGGACCAAAACACAAAGTTTGGATCGACACGGGGGTGCGTGACACGATCCAAATTGAACATAATTATACGGTATTAAAAGTAGTTGCAGCAACTTCAAGCTGTTTTTGACTCATTGTGTTAGGCTGAAAGATTTATATGAAGGCCTTGCAATGCAACAGCGTTGATTGCCTGGTGAACTCAAGCAAACCGCGAAAGGGGGACGGAGAGATTTAAGTTAAGTAGTCTGTTAGTGACCGTGGGGGTGTGACAGTTGCTTGACCTATGTCGGCATGTGCGGAGTTTGAATTCTTTCTCACGGATTCTGGTGCTTCGTTCTCCCTCATCCCATAGAGCTTTTGCAAGGTTTTGGAGATAGAATATGCTATATCTTATGCTTCCAACGTTCTGTGTCCTCGGAATGTTGATTTGTCTCCTTGAAACAGCCGAAATGGACACTCGTTGATTTGGCAGGCTTATAACCAAGTCAGCATTGGAGGAATATTCTTACGGGCAACAACTTACCAATGAGTTTGGCCCTTATATCTAAGACATTTGTATAAGAATTTCAGCTGAAATCACGCTCAGCGGTGTAGAACAAAAGTCAAGGAATTTTAGAATTACGGCATAGCCCGGGCAACAAGCCGGGCATCAAGGTCTTCAACAGACTACAACAACCGCAGGTACGAGGACTCATTGTTGTAGCGTCTGTCTACGAGAGACTAGATTTAAGTGGCAGCAGGTCACATCAGGCAGCTGACCGTGACAAGTTAACTGACATGTCACGCAGGTTATATAGGGCAGCAACAGTTTTTGCAATGGTAAAGACATTTGTGGAGGTTCTGAATGTGCAGAAACATGTATTTGCCTTCCAAGTAACTGCCCAGTTAGTCTAAAGAATTTACAGGGCTCAGGAGAGCCAATTGGCATTTAACCTCACAGCCACTTGGCAGTTAACTACCCAGCAGATCAATCGGTTAACCTATTGTATTTTTGGCACCACAGCTTTGACGTGTGAACACGAGGTGGCTACAACTCTCACCTCGACCACGAGGACACAAATCTGCAATTCAGGCTGAGGATGGACTCAACCTCTCAAACAACTCAGAACACTATAGCAATCTCTGGTATGGATCCTTATGTTGTGATCTTTCCCTACCTGAGCGTGAGACACACACTATAGGCGGTACTGGAGGTGCAGGTGGGGTGGGGACAAATCAAGGTGGATTCGGTGGTTTGGGACAAGGTCCCCAAGTTACTTTTACATCTACATCCAACAACATAAACTTTCATGGTGGTATGTTGTCTCATTTGGCTAGAGAGACAGAGCTCATGATACCTGCAATAGCCCTTCCAGTTGATTTCAAGGAGTCAGTGAAGACCAAGAACAAGAAACCTTGTCCTCTTCCAGTAGCCTCTTATACTGGCAGACATGATATCCTCGAAAAGATGCATCAATTTTTTGGTCAAAATCAAGGATCAAGACATATCTTTGTCTTGTATGGCCTTGGTGGCTCAGGAAAAAGCCAGCTGGCTTTGAAATTTGTGCAGGAGGCAGAAACCCACAAGCGGTGGGTTGACCGTTCGAAACTGCACAAATAATTACTCACTGTGCTGTTTATAGCTTTTCTGAAATCTTCTTTGTTGATGCTACAAGTGAACAAACAGCAGAAGCGGACCTAAAGCCAATTGCACCTATTGGCTCTGAAGATACTGCACAGGAAGGTTTGAGGTGGCTTGCAAGCCAGCAAACTGAATGGCTCCTTCTATTTGATAATGCTGATGACACCCGATTGGACATTGGAAAATTCTTCCCTCCTTGCTCATTTGGCAATATCTTGATCTCAACTCGGAATCCTGAAGTCTGTCAGCATGCAGAACTCTGTCCAAATGGACAAGTTTTCAGAGTTTCAGACCTGGATGTTGAGGACGCAAAGAACTTGCTATTGAAGCTGGTTGGTACCAAAGCACAGGCTCCTAACAAAGAAGAGCTAGCTACAGCCATTGTAAAGGTCAGCAGGTTTATTGACAAATGAGTTCATGTAAGTTGATACAAGCCAGGAACTTCACTGCTTTGCTCTTGCTGTTGCTCAAGCTGGAGGATACATTTATACACGTGGCAAAATGAACAAATATCTGGCACTTTATAAATCTTCTCGAGATAGGCTTTTCACACAAAGTGGGATCCAAGCTCAAAGCCAATATGCTTTAGCAGTTTATGCAACCTGGGATCTGAGCTACAAGAAGCTTAGTTCCTCTGCACAAACACTTTTACAGATCTGCTCACAATTGCATCACCAGAACATAAGGGAAGAAATTTTTGAGAGGGCTATGTCATCCAATAAAAAGCTTCAAGACTCAGATTTGCAGGAAGTAGTCACAGAACTCCTCACTCAAATTGGAGGAAGAAACAAAGACTGGGATTCCTTGATATTCAGCGAAGTGACCAGAGAGCTGCAGTCATATTCATTGATTGAGCAGAATCAGTTGGATGATTCATATAGTGTCCATCCCTTGGTTCAGCATTGGAGTGCCATGTCAATACCAAGAACAAATATGAAACAGTGTGTTCTTGCTATACTTGGTTTATCTGTGCAATGGAACTTTGGAATGGAGGACTATAGATATCGATACCAGATTTTGAATCACATTATGCAAGATGTGGAGCTCCTCCATCATATAGACAAGGCTGCTGCATATGGCATAGCATTAGTACTATATGACAGAGGCTATTTTCATCATGCAGAACAACTTGTTTTAACAGCTGTTGAAACCAGCAAACAGCTGCTCGGAGAGGAGCATCCTGACACTCTGTTAAGCATGGCCCACCTTGCAAATATTTACCATGTCCAGGACAAATTGAATGAGGCAGAAGAGCTTGCTGTCACAGTTTTGGAAGCAAGAAAGCGGGTGCTGGGTGATGAGCATCCTGACACTCTATTCATTATGGCCAACCTTGCAACTACTTATGGGAAACAGGGCAAATTGAGCGAGGCAGAAGAGCTTGCTGTCGGAGTTTTGGCAGCAAGAAAGCGGGTGCTGGGTGATGAGCATCCTCACACTCTATTCAGCATGGAAAACCTTGCGGCTACTTACCATGCCCAGGGCAAATTGAACGAGGCAGAAGAGCTTGCTGTCGCAGTTTCCGGAGCAAGGAAGCGGGTGCTGGGCAAGGAGCATCCTGACACTCTGATCAGCATGGCCAACCTTGCAAATACTTACCATGTCCAGGGCAAATTGAACGAGGCAGAAAAGCTTGCTGTCCCAGTTTTGGAAGCAAGGAAGCAGGTGCTGGGTGAGGAGCATCCTGACACACTGAGCAGCATGGCCAACCTTGCAAATACTTACTGGAAACAGGGAAAATTGAATAAGGCAGAAGAGCTCAAGGTTGCAGTTTTGGAAGCAAGAAAGCGGATGTTGGGCGACGAGCATCCTGACACTCTATTCAGCATGGCCAACCTTGCAAATACTTACTGGGAACAGGGAAAATTGAATGAGGCAGAAGAGCTTGCTGTCACAGTTTTAGAAGTGAGAAAGCGGATGTTGGGCAATGAGCATCCTGACACCCTGTTCAGCATGGCCAACTTTGCAACTACTTCCTGGAAACAGGGCATGTTGAATGAGGCAGAAGAGCTTGCTGTCACAGTTTTGGCAGCAAGAAACCGGGTGCTGGGTGATGAGCATCCTCACACTCTATTCATCATGGCCAACCTTGCAAATACTTACTGGAAACAGGGAAAATTGAGCGAGGCAGAAGAGCTTGCTGTCGGAGTTTTGCAAGCAAGAAAGCAGGTGCTGGGTGAGGAGCATCCTGACACACTGAGCAGCATGGCCAACCTTGCAAATACTTACTGGAAACAGGGAAAATTGAATGAGGCAGAAGAGCTTGCTGTCACAGTTTTAGAAGCGAGAAAGCGGATGTTGGGCAATGAGCATCCTGACACCCTGTTCAGCATGGCCAACCTTGCAACTACTTACTGGAAACAGGGCAAATTGAGTGAGGCAGAAGAGCTTGAGGTTGCAGTTTTGGAAGCAAGAAAGCGGGTGCTGGGTGATGAGCATCCTGACACTCTATTCAGCATGGAAAACCTTGCATCTACTTACGGGAAACAGGGTAAATTGAGTGAGGCAAAAGAGCTTGCTGTCACAGTTTTGGAAGCAAGAAAGCGGGTGCTAGGTGATGAGCATCCTGACACCTTGACCAGCATGGCCAACCTGGCTTGTACTTACCATGTCCAGGGCAAGTTGAACGAGGCAGAAGAGCTTGGTGTCGCAGTTTCGGAAGCAAGAAAGCGGGTGCTGGGTGATGAGCATCCTGACACCCTGTTCAGCATGGCCAACCTTGCATCTACTTACCATGTCCAGGGTAAATTGAACGAGGCAGAAGAGCTTGCTGTCACAGTTTTGGAAGCAAGAAAGCGGGTGCTAGGTGATGAGCATCCTGACACCCTGTTCAGCATGGCCAACCTTGCATCTACTTACTATGCCCAGGGCAAATTGAACGAGGCAGAAGAGCTTGGGGTCGCAGTTTTGGAAGCAAGAAAGCGGGTGTTGGGCAACGAGCATTTTGACACCCTGTTCAGCATGGCCAACCTTGCAACTACTTACCGGAAACAGGACAAATTGAACAAGGCAGAAGAGCTTGAGGTTGCAGTTCTTGAAATGAGAACAAGGCTGCTAGGCCAGGAACATCCCCGAACTTTGCACAGCATGTCAAACCTGTGACGCGCACGCTCGCGCGCTACGCGTGTAGAATGACAAGCCAGGAGATGCTGTTTGTTTGTCAAGAGCTTCCGACCCGTCACGGATCACCGACCCGCACGCCGCTCCGCACCTTTCATCGCTACCACCACCATCCACCGCGCGGTTCCGCAGCCCGATGATTCGAGTTTTACTTGATCATCGTGGCTTTCTCTCTTGTCTCATTGGTTCAACCTTATTCCATCTTTTCTGCACTGCCTGTTCCTGGAGATCACCACACTCTCGCTCCTGGATTTCCTCAAAGCAGCTCTTTCTCTCTCACCTTGGCTCCTTATTCCACATGGACTCGAATTATTCATCTATCTACTGGTTTTCACATGTTCTCTCATATTTATTCTGTACTTGGAGTACGAATACGAAGCTTTTTGATCCCACCATCTGAAGTCCAAAGTATTAGTTTCCTTCTCGTTCCGTCGCCGCCCACGTCTCCGTCTACGTTCTCGCCCATCGCCTACGTCTACGCCTTCGCTCTCGTCTCCGCCTACACCCCCACAGCTGTCTAGCTTTAGTTTTCATCTCGTTTTGCTCGCGCTCGGTCCCAGTTGTCAGCACGGCACTGGATTGATTTTGAAGCACTCATATTATTTGTTCTTGTCTTCTCCTTTAAGCTTTCGAGTTCAGGACGTCGACAGGCGTGTCATTTTGGAGCCCACCGCGAGGGATTTTGTTGGATCTCAAGAAACTCGAGACGAAGTGTGGAACGAGTCTCCGCCTTGTCCACGCCCTTGAACCTCTCAACGCTGTTACGATACAACATTCCGGCGTAACCCCATTCACTGACCAACTTGCTGAACACTTTGCTGGCCGCGCATGCGGCGCAATTCTTGACCTATACGTGGGTTATGATGAGCGCCTTCTTGCTCCTTCTTCCCGCGACTACACGACCTTTCAAACGCCCTACGGTGCACTCCGACTCGTCACCCTTCCCATGGGATGGACCAATTCCGTCCCAATATTCCATGAAGATGTCACATTTATTCTCCAACCCGAAATCCCCGAGTTCACTATTCCCTATATCGACGACGTACCTTGTTGTGGTCCCGCAGACTGCTACATTCTTCCAGACGGCTCGTACGAAGTCCTCGCTGAAAATCCCGGCATCCGCCGCTACATCTGGGAACATTTCCATAATCTCAACCGCATAGTTCAGCGCATGAAATATTGCGGTGGAACGTTCTCCGGTTTGAAAAGCAAACTTTGCGCCGAAAAGATTACCGTGGTTGGCCATGTCTGCACCCCTCAAGGTCGCATCCCTGACGAAAAACGAGTCGCTAAAATCGTTAACTGGGGACCTTGCAATTCACTCACCGAAGTCCGCGCTTTCCTGGGCACCATCGGCGTCGTCCGCATTTACATCCGCAATTTTGCCCACCGTGCTCATCCCCTCGTTCTTCTCACTCGTAAAGACATGCCATTCAGCTTTGGGCCTGCTCAAATCGAGGCTCAAGAAGATTTAAAGCTTGCTCTCATTCACTCACCTGCGCTCCGGCCCATCGACTACAAGTCCCCTTCACCCGCTATACTCGGTGTCGACACCTCTGGTATCGCTATTGGCTTCATGCTTTGTCAGTGTGATCCGTCTAACCTTTCTCGCCGGTACTACGCTCGGTTTGGCTCGTTAACACTCAACGATCGCGAGTCACGGTTCTCTCAAGCCAAGCTCGAGCTCTACGGTTTATTCCGCGCCCTTCGCGCATGGAAAATATACCTTATTGGTATTCGCAACCTTGTCGTTGAAGTCGATGCTCGCTATATCAAGGGAATGCTTGCGCACCCTGATCTCCAGCCAAGCGCCAGCATAAATCGTTGGATTCTATCAATACTCACATTCCACTTCACTCTCGTACATGTCCCCGGTGTTCTCCACGGCCCCGATGGCCTCTCTCGTCGACCTCCCCAGCCTGGTGACGAACCCGAACCTGAAGACGACTTCGACGATTGGATCGATCAGGTTCACGGTTTCATGCATCAAATAAACGACTCACCGTATGTTCGTCGACCTCAATACACCATCGCCATCCTCGCCGCCGAAATTGCCCCCGATGGACAAGACCCACCCCCATCTCTATCCTACGCCAATGTTCCACGCACAGATGCTGCCCGTCTCGCTGACGCCCGCATTGATCTCGTTCGAGTTTGGCACGGCAATCTAAAGCGACCCCGCGACATGTCTGACAAAGATTACAAGTCATTCGTTCGATATGCAATGGAGTTTTACCTTGCCCATGACCAGCTTTGGCGTAAAGACCCGCAGTTCCGGCACAAACTCGTCGTACCAACTCACCGCCGACTTTTCATCCTCACCTCCGCACACGACGATGTTGGCCATAAAGGCTTCTTCGCAACACGCGCGCTGCTTGTTGAACGATTCTGGTGGCCCCACCTCGCCGACGACGTTAACTGGTGGATCAACACCTGTCTCATCTGTCAGCAGCGTCAACGAATGAAGATTCTGATACCACCTACCGTCGCTACACCCGCGCCGTTGTTCGCTAAAGTCTACATGGATACGATGCATATGCCATCCGCAGGTGGTTTCAAATACATCGTTCACGGCCGCTGTTCCCTCTCCCACTACCCCGAATTCCGTATGCTTCGCCGTGAAGTCGGTAGCTTGATTGCGGACTGGATTTTTCAAGACTTGATCTGCCGCTGGGGCACGCTAGTTGAAATCGTCACCGATAACGGACCTCCGTTTTTGAAAGCGTTGGCTTACCTCGAGGCAAAGTATCACATCCACCATATTCGCATCTCTGGCTACAACTCCCGCGCGAATGGCCTTATCGAACGCTCGCACTTCGACGTACGCGAAAGTATCTTCAAGGCTGTCGACGGCGATCAATCGAAATGGCACACTGCGACTTATTCAGTATTCTGGGCCGACCGGGTTACAGTTAGACGAAGAATGGGCTGCTCACCTTATTTTGCAGTCACCGGCACTCATCCGCTCATTCCCCTCGACATCTCCGAAGCCACATACCTCCTTCCCCCGCCTGATTCAGTCCTTTCCACTACCGATCTCATTGCACGACGCGCCATTACCCTACAGAAGCGCAGAGATCAGTTAGCGCAGTTGCACTCGGACGTACTTGAAGCCCGCCTACGCGCTGCCGTCCGTTTCGAAAGCGAACATGCGGCTACCGTCCGAGACTACAACTTCCAATGCGGAAACTTGGTCTTGATGCGAAATACGGTCATTGACAAGACAATTGGCAAGAAGTTCCGGAGACGATACCTTGGTCCACTAATTGTCATTTCCCGCAACCTCGGCGGAGCCTACATCATCTGCGAACTCGACGGATCGGTTTTCCATCGCCCCATCGCAGCCTTCCGCGTCATCCCGTACTTTGCGCGTACAAAAATCGACTTGCCCCCGCTTGACGAGTTTCTTGACATCACCACGGACCGGCTTCGCGAACTCGAACAAACGACACTCGAAGATCCAGAGGACGTTGAATTCGATATTTCCGAGCTTCCCGAAGCTGCCGCCGCCGTCATAGACGATGAATAGCTCCATGCACTGGTAATATTTCAGTCGGGAGGAATTGTCGACAACTCACCTTGCACCCGATTTTCTATCCCGATTTCCCGCCCTATACCCTTGTTCTTCGCGTCTTCGTCCTTGCCCAGTGACTGGGGACAGTCACAATTTCAGTTGGGAGGAGATGACGCGCACGCTCGCGCGCTACGCGTGTAGAATGACAAGCCAGGAGATGCTGTTTGTTTGTCAAGAGCTTCCGACCCGTCACGGATCACCGACCCGCACGCCGCTCCGCACCTTTCATCGCTACCACCACCATCCACCGCGCGGTTCCGCAGCCCGATGATTCGAGTTTTACTTGATCATCGTGGCTTTCTCTCTTGTCTCATTGGTTCAACCTTATTCCATCTTTTCTGCACTGCCTGTTCCTGGAGATCACCACACTCTCGCTCCTGGATTTCCTCAAAGCAGCTCTTTCTCTCTCACCTTGGCTCCTTATTCCACATGGACTCGAATTATTCATCTATCTACTGGTTTTCACATGTTCTCTCATATTTATTCTGTACTTGGAGTACGAATACGAAGCTTTTTGATCCCACCATCTGAAGTCCAAAGTATTAGTTTCCTTCTCGTTCCGTCGCCGCCCACGTCTCCGTCTACGTTCTCGCCCATCGCCTACGTCTACGCCTTCGCTCTCGTCTCCGCCTACACCCCCACAGCTGTCTAGCTTTAGTTTTCATCTCGTTTTGCTCGCGCTCGGTCCCAGTTGTCAGCACGGCACTGGATTGATTTTGAAGCACTCATATTATTTGTTCTTGTCTTCTCCTTTAAGCTTTCGAGTTCAGGACGTCGACAGGCGTGTCACCTGGCAGACATTTATGAGAGCCAGGGACATATACCAAAGCCCAAGACCTGAGAATAGCAGCCAAACAGATTGAGGAATCACAGAATGTTATTCAACCAAGATTTTAGTACTATACTCAGTCATAGTGCACCAGTTCTGGAGCGCATACTGTAGTATGTTCATTCCCCTGTTGCAGTCTATATTTTCTCCCTTATGAAGTAGTTACATATGTGGTGTATGTACTAGATACACAAAACACCATAGCACCGTCCGTGCTCGACTCAGAACATGCAAGCCGCACCTCATATTCCGCCAAGCTTAGGTATGTTATGATCAGTTTTGCACTGAACTTCAAACCCGTAAGATAAAATCTACGAAGCTCAGTTTGATTCCACGATCTATATGGACGGTGTATTTAGCCTCTCCCCCACCTACTACATGTACAGATCCCTGTCTTGCTCACACCAATTCCCTTTTGTCCAAAAGAGAAACTAAAAATGATCTTGAGCTTCGGAAAATACGGGGATGAAATATAATGAAAGCAGAGAAAGTTATCTGCGGGTGATTCGAACGCCGGACCTCGAGCTGAACCAAAAACAAACCTCTCAGTGTCCACAACTCGAATATTTGAATACAAAATCTATTCAAATATTTGCCAAGACATAGCACCAGAGCCAAGTTGTCTGAGTAGCCTAACCTAAGGTTAAGCAATAACTCCACCACGAAAGAGGAGACTCAAGTACTGTATTTAGTTTTAGTGCACCGGTTCTGCAGCACATATGTTCTTTGCCCTGTTGCAGTCTCTCTTTTCACCCTTGCCAAGTAGACATATATGTGTTGTATGTAACAAATACACAAAACATTATGAAGAAAACCATTGAGTTTCATAAGTATGCAGAAGAAAACAATTTCACGTAAGAATGAATGAAGAAAAAAAAGTCACGCAAAACACACCCTCCATCCATCCAAATCAATCCCGACTATAATCCGGCGGCAAATCCACCACCTCCGTCTCCCCCACCAACAACGACGGCGTCGAATTATACCTCACCCCGCTATCCTGATGTCTCTGTACCACCACCCTCCTCTGCGGACCCGCCAAGCCGGCTTCCTGCGCTTTGGTGCGGCGTTGAGGTTGCAGTGTCGTTGCGGCGGCGAGGTCGGAGGGGGAGGAAGATTGCGTTGGGGAGGTGTGCGAGTTGGAGCCGGAGTCGGAATGAGAATGGGAGGTGGGGTTGACGGCGCGGAGGGGTGTGAGTGGTGGGTGGGGAGCTGCGGCGCCGCCGGAGGAAGAGCTCGGAGGGCTGGGGGACGAGCCGTGTGGGAATGCGACAGCGGCTGCACCCGCGCCTGCAGCTAAATTGGAAGATGATCCCCCGCCCGAAAGAGTTCGCGCATGCGGCACAGCAGCGTACTGATACGGGTACTGGCCCTGTCCGGCCGCAGTCACAGGCGGCTCCCGTTCCCGCGCCCGACTGTCCGCATACGGGTCGAATGGGTCGTGTTGCGAAGAGCTGCCCGCGGCACTGCTGCTTCCATACGCTGCGGAACTCGCGCCGTACGCCGCCCCGCCCGAACTCGTCCCCGTCCCGCCATACGTCGCCCCTGTCGCGACGCTCCGCGCAGCACCCCCGCCCGCGCCGCCGACTTCGGCTGTTTCGATGCCGAAGGGGTCGGCGGTGCCCCGCGCGGGGGCGGGCGTGTCCTCTTGGCTTCGTCGTTTGCGGCGGCGGAGCCAGAAGAAGAGGAAGGCAAGAATGGCGAGGATGACGAGGCCGCCTACGACGCCGCCTGCGATCGCGCCTGCCGGCGAAGACGAGGAGTGAGAGGTGGCGGAGTTGTCTTGACCCCCTGTTGAGCCTGGTCCTGCGCCGGACGAGCTTTTCGAGACGGGCGGGTCGACGGCGGGCGGGGTGAAGTTGGCGGCGTAGAAGTTTTTGACGACGAGGGGGGTGTGGCCGGAGTCGCCTTGGTAGGTCATGATGAGTTTGTGGTCTTGAGGCGCGAGACCGGAGAGGGAGAGGATGGGCATGTTGAAGAGGGTTGTGGTGCCGTTTGGTGGGAGGCCGGAGAGGGTGAGTGTGGAGGGCGGGGAGGAGTCAAGGGTATAGGTTGCGGTGGTGGCGTTGTGCGGAAGTTCTTGTGGGATGTAGCCGGTGAGAAGGAAGGTGGTGCCTGCGGTAGCGTTCTCAGATCAGTCCTTCACGAAGGAAAGAGGAACGCACCACGGAAGTCAAACTCCACTTGTGAGCCTTTGGTTTGGGTGATATTCTGCGTGCTCTCGACGGTGTAAAACTGCCATCCTTTGCCGTATTTTATGGCCGGGTCGCCCGCTAAGTACTCCAGAACGGCACCATCGGTGCTGACCTCGGGCATTGGGGTGTAAACGATACTGTCAAGGTAGAATGGTTGCCCCTTGGTGCGGACGTGGACAGTGAGCTTGTGAGCACCCGGAAGAAGCGTCTCCTGCTGGCACAGAATCCAGTTGTTCTCGGGGAACTGGAATTTGGGATTCGTGCCGTTGGTGATCTGGATTTCATCGACAAGACAAACCCAGCTCGGGTCGGTAGTGCCGTCGGGGAGAGTGGTGACTTGGATGGTGCCCAGGACGTCGATAGCGGTTCCGTTGAAAGGGAAGGTGAACGTCGCGCCGTCGACGCTGGTGCGCTGTATCGTGTTGTTCCATACCGGGCCCAAGTTACCCAGCGGATTCAGTTGGTTGATGTCCGACGGAAACCACTGGTTGGGGTCGTAGTTGATCTGCGCGTCGGTGTCGTCTACGACGATGCGGTGAATGGACGCTTTCGAAGCGCCTGCCTGCGCCATCCGGGCGCGGAACGAAGAGGTAAAAGAGAGAAAAGGATCACGTATATTGTCTTGACATGGTTTAATTTCGAACGACAACGGGAGTGATGCGGCAGACAGATACACCACAGCCCAATAGAGATTTAGACGCCCGAGAGGTTTGTAACTTGTGAATGCCGCCAGGAGGGCATCAACCCGTTGTAGCGGTCCCGTTCTTGTCCGTTCGGTCTTGCCTATAAGTCTTGCACGTAGCCCTCATGCTCAAGTGAATCTTGAAGCTCTCAAAAGCGCGCAAAAGACTGAGTTAGGATCCAGGAACACGGCGGTGAAGCGAGGCAGTATCGCGGTCGTGTGAGAGATCAGGATTTGCTGATGGATGATCGCTGTGAGTCCCACGATATTGCTCATCGTGCCCAACCACCACCGAAACGCTTTGTTCATCGTCGTTGAGCGCATCGCTCTTCCTGCTTCTTCTCGCCCCCCACCTCCCTTCCATCCATCGAACGGAGCTTTTTGTCGATATGTCGCTATGCCGCGGGCGTCGTAATCGGCAGTTTTCGCTCAATTTCGCGCCCGTGAGTCCCGGACTGCCTGCGAAGATTACGACCCACGTATACCCTATTCGGACTATTAGTCCAGGGTCTTGTCAAACCTAGTGCCTATCGACTTGACGGGAAGAGTATTCGACGCCATCTGTGACTATACGTTGACTATACGCACTCTCTCAAACCCACCACCCTTCAAAAGCTTGTCTCGTTCAGCCTGATTCCCAACACCTTGACATTTTCCAAGACACAAAGCCGTCATGGACATATACGGGAAATGACACTGGAAGGGGAAGGGGAATAGGAAATCACCAAGAGTATGACAGAACGTCCGCATTTCGACGGAGGTCTGAGTGTCGCTGTTAACTGCTGCTATCTTGGGTGGTAGCGAAGAAGAGTCTTGCCGGCGCGGCTCGCCAGCAAACCAGAATACTTGGTTTTATCTTCGTCTCGCGACGCTGTAGCACCAGTATCCTCGAGACGAGTTCATCGACTTCTCTAAGAAGACTGACTGTAGGTGACGTCTCTCCCGGTTTCGCAACCTCTTTTTAGCTCACTAAAAATCGCCTAGACGGTCGTCTCATATATCGTGCTATCCACATCGCGCTACCTGGAAACACTCTGTTTATCTTTCCTCGTATTCATTCTCGCCTTCCTAGCGCGATGGAACGCAACCATGCCTTCGATCCGCTCGTTGTATCGAATGTCGAAATGCGAGGAAGCCGCAGACATCCGAGTTACGAGAAACGAAAGCCTCATCAAATCCATGCGAACACAATCGCACGCCCCTGTTCAACGTTCTAGCCGTCTACTCCGTCCTTTGGTCCATTCACTACCTCTATTTCATGAAGCTCGCGCATCTGTCCCGAACCTGCGTACATGAATCCTCTCCTCTTCTCAGCACAAACCTTCATGTGTTTCTCTTCCCCTCCTCCTTGATTTGCGCCGCGCTTGCCGATCCGCAGCCCCGCACCCCGGGCAGGGGATCGTCGCGCATCTGCACGTCGCGGATCTGCACGTCGCGGATCTCATCGGTATCGCCTGGTATCGCTCGCCAGTCAGACTGCTTGCGTCATTCTTGCGCACTCATGACAGAGGATAAGACGGCGTTGGGTGTTCAATTCTCGCTCTCTCAGGATGAAGCTTGCTTCGGTGCAAACCCATAGAACGGGTAGAGGGCAATGTGAAGGTTGGCAAGGAAGATTGGAATGGCGTTGGCGGGGCTACACTACTCTTACTCGACCTCCTCGGACACCAAACCCCGCCGCCGCCGCTAGCGCTGTAATCGTGCATCTCAGCTTTAAAGCGATCCTATCAATTGGGCGACCTTTCCATCGTTGCGCTGCCCTCCTCTTAAATATTCAGGACTTGGCCGCGCTCTGTATCCTCCATTTTCAGACCCGTCCATCCCACACAGCTCTCTCCAGCGTATTCGGCCGCGCCGTGTTCTCTGTTTGCACGATGCGCGTCCGAGCGTGTGCTATTGGTGACGCCGAGGATGAGCTCACGCTCCAGACTTCAGATGGTCCAATCTTGCAAGGACTGCTGCCGATTTGGAGGACCCCAGCCTCGTCCTCACGCGAGATCGCGAATCACAACCCAAAACCCAAGAAATGTAGATGTCGCGTGGTCGTCGGATACCTCGCAGTCAACTCCAGCCTGAATCATCAACCCAACGCCGACGATTTGGGTGTTGCTGGATCGGAATGCTCTTTGCGGTGGGGATGAATGAACAGCGATCATGGACTTGTCGACGTGTAGGACATTGCCTTCGTCTCGTGAGCAAGGCGGTTTCTTTTTCTGGCTGCAGTCAGAGACGTGCGGCGCTGACAATGTACGTTCTATCGTTGTAGCCGTACTGCTCTTCGAGTAATGTCGCTCATGGCTTTCGATAGCGACTCGTATTGGCCTGGAACATGCATGCGGATGCACAATCTCGAGGACGATAAATACGTGGGGTTTTATCAGCGAGAGCACACCGCGATTGGCCTCCCCGACATGGGCAATGGGCAACGGTCAATGTACTGGTGCAGCTTTGGTGCTTCGATAACGTTGGAAGAGGAAAGAAAACACAAGGAAGGCTTGGTGGGGCGAAGCAATCATCGTCGGCAAGCGACCGATAGACGCAAAGTATAGGTTCAATCAACATCTCGATGCACATATGCTCTTCTTGCAGCCTCAGCAGCAGAAAAGATACTATCGACCCTCTCGCAATCTCGTGGCGGGAAATACCACAGCTGTTGCGGTCATTGACGCTTGAGTCACCCGCTCAAGCTCTCCTCATTGTGTCGGCGAGTAACCCGCTTTGCTGATTCGCTTTCGGCCAAAGCATGGCGAAGAGCGGACGATCTCGATTTTTATCCATTCACGTCAAGAATATTGTGCGGCCGACAATATGGCCGGCGTTGTCGGCGACAGCGACGACTATCCTCGCTGTCCACACGCTGCGGTCACGGATGGCTTGTCCGGCATTGTCCACGCTGAAGTTTGAGCCATATTCGATTTCCTATAAAGCCGTGTTACAATCGTGACATGCGTCACATTCCCTCTTGCCACCACCAATTCGACAGAATTCGACTACCATCCTCTTTGATTCTCTATGGCGACCTCTGTGGAAACTTTCATTCAATTCATTGCTAGCCTCGAGGATGAGAACCAGAACACTCCCGGCATCGAGAACAAAATTGTGAGCAGCGATCATTCGAATCTCGCCTTGATTGGGTCTGCTGAGCAAACGCTTAGCACAAACGCTTGGAATGGGCATGGGGCCTCCTACCCGGTACTCTCGCTGCCCACCTCGAGCAATTCCGCGTCTTCCGGGCTGGTTACCGGTTGTATCTTCCCCAGGAGACGAGCTCTGGCAGCTCGGACAGGTACTTGATGGATGAAGGCGTCGTTCTCTTCCCTCGCACCCGCATTTTAAGTGAGGCTGCTTCACGTTGGACTCGAGACAGCGTGGACTCACCCCCGGAGCGCGTCGACGAGGTGGATATCCCTCGCTTCCTGTTCACTTTCACCGTCAACTAATTGATGCTGTCGTTCGTTCGTTCCAGGCCTACGACAAGCATTGCTCTTTCAATACCTACCTTGCTGTCTCCCTCGATGACATGAGCCCTACCCTTAGCCGGCCCCACCGCTACATCTCCGACTTGCCACTCCACTTGATCGTCCTCACCACCTACGCTAAGCTCTTACGCTTCTGGGGAGACCTCCGGCCTTCGGAGAGGACGGCGAAGTGGCTTTCCCTCGTTCGACGTGCGCACGCCTCCGACCCCACTTGTCGGACGTTTTTTGCATCCTCGCAGTTCCGTGAGATGGAGGTCTTGTACGCGCGGTGGTTGTGGGGCGTGGACGTGGCGGACCCGGAATCCAAAGCGAACAACCAAGACCAGACAAGGCTGCAACAGCCGACGCCCGTCTCCACCGTGCCTACTGCGAAGAAGCGCAAGTCCACTGGGGACGCTGCCGGCGACGTTGCTCGGTCTGATCCAAGGCGCCGATTAGGGCTTCTCGAGGACCGCTCGCTCCCGCTGCAACCGTTTTCCCGATCGGTGAACGTCAGCGCCAGGCGCGAGGCGCAGTCGTTCACCATGTCGTTCGAAGAGATCGAGGGCGAAAGGGCTATCCGTAGGTTGTTGGAGTCCGTCCACAAGTGGCTGGATACGAGTGCCGAGGCGTACACGGATGACCGGTGGCTATTGAACGACGACGAGATTGACCATGACCCGCGTGAGCGGGTTCGCAGGGTGAAGAATTGCGACTTGAATACGCCTGACTATAAGCGCTTCAACTTTCGAGGCAAGGGGTCCGTTATATGAATATGAATATGTTTTATGATCTATGTATCTGTTCTTCAATGTAAAATCTCCCTCGCATCTACCTACGGCAGCGAACAAAAATGTAGCCTCAGACTGAGTGGCAAAGCTGAATGACGCATGCTGAGCTCTTGACACCCCGGCACCATTGAAGACGGAAGTTCTCGACATGAATGGCACTAGCGTATACATATGGATACAGAATTTGAGTAAGTTGTACGTTGTGATACATCGCGGCTCAGACCAACGGGGAAGAAAAACAATAGTCAGGAAACAGCCCGTCTGACGTGACGAGAAAGGTAGTCTGGCTTGCTCAAGTCGAGGCTGTTGGCTTCCCGCGGCGATTCCGAGCGGTATGCCCCAATCTGGCGGTCATTGAAGAGCAACTTTTCAGAACTTTTCCTTAGCGCGCGCCTTGCAAGAAGCTTTCGACGCCCAGCGTTGTATCTTCTTCAGCCATTTGCGATCTACATCGTAGTCGCCCCGCGCTGCGCTCGCCACCACAAAAGCTTCGGGATCGTCTTCAATACCCGAAATGTGACTGTCGTCGCTGATGATACTGTCCTCCTCGTCGAAAGACGTCTCGATGCTGACCTGGTCGGAAGGCGTCTCGAGGTCATAGGGGAGAAGCCGGCGTTTGGGTTGGCGATGAGAGACAGAGCTCATAGCATCCCAATCTACACTAGGAATGGTAGACTTTCGTTTGTTTTGGGCCGGGCTAGTGGCTTCTGGTTCGACCATCGTCTGGTCCGAATCACCTGAATAAAAGCTCGGCGGGATAGCGGCCACAGACCAGCTCGCGTGAAGGAATTGCAATTTGTCGAGCTGTATCATGCTGAGAGGCAGTCGTCCGTCATAGACTGTAGCGTTCGCGCGTTCGACGAGGAGAGCACGTTCTATGTCCAGATCTCTGCCGGGCAGATGTCCCCAATGTTTAATGATTTTTCCGTATGACGCACACAGTGCGACGTGTGGTGGGACGTCAGAGGTCAAGAGTCGAGTGGGGACGGTGCTGGTTCGGTCGATGGGCACAACCAAATATTCGAAGGTCTTGCATCCTTCGTATATCTGAAGACGCGTCAGAGATAGATTCAGAACGAGAAAGGGAATATTGAGAACCTGCTGTATAGGCGGACGACGGCAGCCCGCCCTCGCTTGACTGTCATAGAGCAACAATTTATAGAAGGTATTGTTAGGAAGAAAAGCCAGGAGAGTGTCGTCCATGACAATATTGTCGGGATCCGCTGTATCAACCCTGAGTACCATAGAGGAAGGAAACAGAGAATAACGTACCAAACTCCTGGAGATGCGCGTCCAAACCAGCGTGCCCGAGTCCCCAAGTCCATTCCAGGCAGTTGCGCTGCAGTGTAATCAGATATCTGCCCAACACAAGTCCACCGCAGGACAAACCACTTTGTCTCGGATACCCGGGCGGTTTTCGCGACCAGCGGGTATTGCAAATTCAATTATAGAGCGGGCAAGGGGAGTCATGGTTATATTGCGGTGGTTGGTTTTGATGTGGCTCGCAGAGAGGTTTTTTTGAGTTGTGAGCTGAGGGATGTCACGAAAATTTGACTTGGTCCACTGGGCGATATAAATGATGGAGTAAACAGCCAGAAATTGCTGAGCCTGAGTCTACTTCGAGTACGAGTGGAACGCTTGACCACTTGAAGTTGAATCCGCTTGTTCGAAGTCGCAGGTGCCAGTTTGGTGCCAGTGGCAAGTGCCAAGAGAGTGTGTGTGTGTCACGGACACGTCAAGTCATGTCATGAGACCGAGACGTCACACATCGCTCACCCTCAATGCATCTAATTGAAGCGTACTACACACGCCCTAACGGTCGATCGGTATGAGGACATGCACAGTAAAACGAAACATAAGCAGATTTTCCAGGCTCGTTGCTACAACTTTGCGCACTCCAGCAACTCCTTCAGCGTTAAGCTTGGGTCCTCCCACATTATCTAAAATTCGTTGTCAGTGAGATGCATAATACAGGCTATAACGCACAAAGTGGTTTGCGCCTTCAATAGGCCGGAAGGTGATGGGTGCTTTCCCTTGCGCAGCTTCTACACGCCGCTCCAGATCTCAAACAGCATAAAGAACATTCCAAGAATTCGCTAGACCGTACATATGAACCATCTTGGTATTCTTCCAAGCAGCACGAATCCCTGGAGCAAATAAAGCGTTTTCCACCAACGAAGCAACCACAGAAGCAAACGGCGACAAGGTCACTATAGTGTCGCATTTGTCGCCCACCGTGAAGTCGATTATGCTGAGGACTTCATCGAGGGGGGTGTCTTCAAATGTAGCCTTCCTCAAGGCATCAGGTTCACGGTAATTCAACTGATTCGGGTCGTGCGTCGAGAGATCGCCGTGGACGAAGTAACTTGCAACCCATTTCGCGAACGCCGGACCACGGGCAGCTGGGGGAAGATCTTCGTCGTAGAGCGGAACATACGCCTTGGGCGGGTTGGCAATCCCGAGCGCCTGGCAAGGTGGGTCTACATTTGAGATAACGATGTTAAGTGCATATGTGAAGACTTGAGAAAAGCATCGCACCCCACATGATGACCGTTTTGACGAATGATTGAAGCCTTTCCCTTACCGGAGGAGGGAGATGCATAATAACTGCTACTGCCGCCAAGACAAATGTATTTCCAAGAGACCACCCGGCAATTGCGACGTCGCCGGTCGAAGGCAAGTCGCACTGCTGGATGATTCCGTCGATGGCCAGCGCGAGGTTAACGCCAGCTTGATGCATGAGGACTGCGCGTTCTTCCTCCGTACCAGACGCGTATATCGCGAGCTCTTCTGCGGTGTGTGGGGTGGATCCTGGGTACTCGCGCCTGTTGATGCAGATTAGACGCATCGATTGACCCACGGCCAGGGGCAGAAGTTTCTGAAAGACAGCTAGAGTGTAGTCCGAGATGAGAGTACTGAAGAGCGACGACGCCATCGGACTCTCACCGCCATGATAAGTGTGCCCGTGGACGAGGATGAAAGTGGTGTAATCGGCGAGTTTGTTGGGTGGAGCACCGCTGTCTGTGAAGAAGAACTGCAAGTTCTTACCAGGGATATGGACCGTTGGCATTGGGATATGAGGAAGACGGGGTTGCGGAGATGCGCGACTTAGATTTGTGGGCGTCGCATATCGGGCATTGATTCCTCCGGCTCGGATTGTTTCCTAAAACAGTAATCAGCGAATTCCCATCCAGATGTTTGGCTTTCCGGCCTGAGGAGCAGGGTGTGTTAAACTGATTGTTGATTCCAGTCCATGAAATATCAAGTCGTTGTCACCGCGAGTCGCCCGCTAAATCAAGTGTCACAACGCATTGGGTCACCGGGTATTGAGCTTGAGCACCAGGTGGTATTAGGAACGAGGCCAGGCTCGCGAGCTGCAGTCGGAGGCATGAACTGATCGAGGGCGAAGGTGGCGACGGCTAGTTACGGGGAAGCATTTCCTATCACAGCGAAAAACACGAGAAGCCCTACTAGTCGCTGTCGATCCTTGGTTTGAGGGTTCATAGATATCGCGCAGACTGTGAAGCATATGCCGGGATCTATTAATGCTCGAGTACGAACAGGAAGTGAAAATGAAGCGAGGGAGTAAAAGTACAAACGCGCTACGTAGCACGAACAAACTCTCGATTTATTTCGTGCATTCAAGCAGCTCTTTTAATGTGAAGTCGGGGTCCTCCCACATGATCTGTTTTCTGTATCAGCTCGGTGGCGTCATCAAGTCTCAAAAGCCTCACAAAATGATTAGCACCTTCATTGCAACGGAAGGTGATCGGTGGCCGGCCTTGCGCCTCCTCGACGCGTTTCTTCATATGTCCGACAGCGAACAGACTGGTCCACTGGTCCGCCCGACCATACAAATGCACAATCTTGACGTCCTTCCACGCACTGCGAATTTCGGGATCGAACAGCGCCTTGTTCGTCGACGAGGAAAGCACGGAAGCGAATCGTGGTTCGAGCAGGGCGGTATCGCATTTGTCGCCCACGGTGAAGTCGACAAGGGTGAGCAGCTCTTTGACGGGCATGTCTTCGAACGTTGCTTTCCGCGAGGGGTCTGCATCGCGGTAGTTAAGCTGGTCGGGATCGTACGTTGCGAGGTCGTTGTGCACGTAGTAGCTCGAAACCCATTTGCCAAACGCAGGGACACGGGCGGCGAACGAGAGATTTTGATCGTGCAAGGGAGTGTATGCCTGGGGTGGGTCCGCGATCCCGAGAGCCATCGAAGGTGGATCTGGTAAGGAAGAGGAGGCGTTAGTCGAGCAAATTGGGTATTGGAAGATGATAAGGAAGGCATCTGACCCCACATGATGATCGTTTTAACGGATGATTGAAGCCTTTCCCTGGCTGGAGCAGGGAGATCCATAATAGCCGCTACTGCCGCCAAGACAAATGCATTCCCAAGAGACCATCCAGCAATGGCGACGCAGCCAGCAGAAGGCAAGGCACACTGCTGGATGATCCCGTCAATAGCTAGGGCGAGATGGACGCCAGCTTGGTGCATGAGGGCGTTGCGTTCCTCCTCCGTACCAGACGCGTATATCGCGAGCTCTTCTGCAGTGTGTGGTGTGGATCCTGGATATTCGCGTCTATTGATGCAGATTACTCGCACCGAGTGGGCAGGAGCAAGGGGTGAAAGTTTTCGGAAGACTGGTGTAGTAATGAGATGTCATGCAGCGAACGATAGGGACCAACTGGTGAGCTTACCGCCATGAAAGCTGTGCCCATGGATGAGGATGAATGTGGTGTAGTCTGAGAGTGTGTTTGGTGCTCCGCTGTCCGTGAAGTAGAACTGCAGGTGCGTGCCGGGAACCTGAACTGTTGGCATTGCAAGGGTACAAGAGCAGGGGTGGTTGGGTGACTACACCGTGAGCCTCCACGTGAATCCCGAGTCTCAAAGTTCGGGTCCCAAAGTAAGCTACAGTTCCGTCAGGTCGTTAGGCAGTCCGAGTAGGTCGAAGTGCGGCTTCACGACAGCGAGCAGTCGACGTTGACTTTGGATGACAATGTTTCGTCGGACAAGGTTTTCCTTGAGTATGGGTCGATGGCGGTTATATAGGCGCTTTTCCAGAGATATTCCGTAGAGTCAACTCCGCCCATGGCGGACAGACCAGGGTAGTCTCGTAACAAGACCTTAAATACTCTTCTAAAGGGAGTCGTTCGAATAGGACCAGGGTAGGACCAGGTAGGTACAGCTCCACTTGAAGAAAATCTCCCAAGTCGCGATCGATCAATATCGGATTGGATATGAAATTCGAGGGCCAACTTCGTGGCGAATCCATAGTAAACGAAGGCGCCAGGACTATTGAGCGCTATACTTATTGAGCGTGAGTGAGGCAGGTTCGAAGCGCATATTTACGGATTAATCTATTGAGAAACCCGGCTTCTGGAGAAACCCCTGCCGTAATTGCGAAAATTATTCGGCACCCGGGTTTCCCCAGAAACCCCGTTTCGCGGCCTCGTCGGCATGGGTGATGGAAACTGATGCGGGATCATTTCACGATGCTGGGTGGTTTCGCACAGTCACACGGTGTGAGTGGAAAATCGAGTACCAAATTGCCATGGGCATAGTGGTGCCGATATCTGAGGCATCTACACAGTTATGAGACATAGTACTCCAAGTCCTCTCACTTAAAATTGTTCCCCAAAAAATATTTGACGACCTTGTCGCGGTCACATGACTTCACAACCACTTTCTCCCCGTCCTCCCGCACGCCAAGGAGGCGAGTCTGATTTATTGTAAGCATACCCGCCGACAGCTCGATGTAGTCGTAATCCATACAGCAGTTTCTGCGAAAATATAGCGAGGTTTCATCGTCTTGAGCACCAATGTTTCAAATTACTTACCTTGTTGGACTCGAGTTCGAAGAGAAAATTCGTTCAGAAAATTCGAAATAACATATACTCAGTAGCATCACATGCAAAGGTAAATCGTACGAGTCGGGCCCTAACCGACACGTCGCAGACTGAGT
This sequence comes from Favolaschia claudopus, assembly GCA_037176885.1. Lineage (NCBI taxonomy): Eukaryota > Fungi > Basidiomycota > Agaricomycetes > Agaricales > Mycenaceae > Favolaschia > Favolaschia claudopus. The sequence goes on from JAWWNJ010000017.1 coordinate 153,144, forward strand.
GAAGCGTAAGAATCGGCCCGCCAGCGAAAAATTAAAATCGTACGAAAAGTCGATGACTGTGCCAAGACAAATCCGAGAGCAGACCCAGTTTGAGCAAAGCTTGATTAGAGGATGAAAGACAAGAGCAATGTTGAGCAGCAGCAACCAGCAGCCAAGCAGTGAGACGAACCCGAGTGAGCGCGACGCAGAGTAAATACTTATGAGAAACAGAAGTCCAATACGTAAGCAAACAAGGCTTGATTGATTTGTGATCTCATCAAGTCTGTTCATCAGCATTCGGCCGGGATGCCGACAACGGAAAATATTTGTTCGCAGGGTTTCTCAATAGCCAATTTCTGGGGCTTCCCTGATTCGGGGGGTTTCTCCGGGAAACCGGGTTTCCCAATAGATTAATCCCATATTTACAGCCGCTTGATTCAAAGGTGTCTGATAAATAAAGCTAACAATTACAAGAAAAATCTAGCGCCCCTCCCAAACGTATCTATTATACAGTTTGTTAGCGGTTCTATGGCAATTTCCGCGACCCGGAACTGCGGCCTCTCCCTCCTCCACATCTGAAGCCTCCGCATTACCCGAACGAGTGATACTTACCTCGAAGGCTCCATCGTCGCTCATCGCAAACTTGAAGTTGTCGCCGATGGAAGATGTGCCGAAGAAGATATGACATCAAGCCCCTACTAGTGGCATTCGATTCTTGGTTTAGGTTTCATAGATATCTCGCAGACTGTGAGGACCATAGCGGGATTTATTAATGCTCCAGGACGGGCAAGAAATGAAAAAAACGACAGAATACAAGTCAAAACTCCAAGCACGCTGGGCAGGCTCTCGATTCATTTCGTGCATGCAAGCAGCTCTTTCAATGCGAGGTCGGGGTCCTCCCACATGATCTGATCGCTATATTAGCTTGGTGGCGTCATGAATCCTCGAAAAGCCTCACAAAATGGTTAGCGCCTTCATTGGAACGGAAGGTAATCGGAGCGCGGCCTTGTGCCTCCTCGACCCATTTCTCCATATTCCAGACAGCGAACCGACTACTCCACACATCCGCCTGACCATACAAATGCACAATCTTGACGTCCTTCCACGCACTGCGAATGTCGGGATCGAACAGCGCCTTTCTTGTCGACGAGGCGAGCACGGAAGTGAATGGGGGTTCGAGCAGAGGGGTATCGCATTTGTCGCCCACGGTGAAGTCGACCAGGGTGAGCAGCTCTTCGACGGGCATGTCTGCGAACGTTGCTTTCCGCGAGGGATCTGCATCGCGGTAGTTTAGCTGGTCGGGATCGTGCGTGGTGAGATTGCTGTGCACGTAGTAGCTCGAAACCCATTTGCCAAACGCAGGGATGCGGTCAGCGGGAGGGAGATCTTGATCATGCAGAGGAGTGTAGGCCTTGGGTGGGTCCGCGACCCCGAGAGCCTTCGAAGGTGGATCTGGTAAGGAAGAGGAGAAGTTAGTCGAGCAGGTTTGGCATTGGAAGAAGGACGAAGAGGAAGGCAGCTGACTCCATATGATGATCGTTTTGACAAACGATTGAAGCCTCTGCTTCACCGGGGATGGGAGATCCATGATTGCTGCCATTGCGGCCAAGACGAACGAGTTGCCGAGGGACCACCCGGCGATGGCGACACTACCCGCAGAAGGTAAGGCGCACTGCTGGATGATTCCGTCGATAGCCAGCGCGAGATGGACGCCGGTTTGGTGCATGAGAGAGCTGCATTCACCCTCTGTACCGGACGCGTAGACTCTAAGCTCTTCTGCAGAATATGGTGTGGAGCCGGGATATTCGCGTCGGTTTATGCAGATAACTCGCACCGAGTGGGCAGGGGCAAGGGGTAGAAGTTTTTGGAAGACGGCTCGAGTGTAGTCATGAGATGTCATGCGGCGAGCGATAGGGACCAACTTGGTGGTGAACTTACCGCCATGAAACGTGTGCCCATGGATGAGGATGAAGGTGGTGTAGTCTGTGAGTGCGCTTGGTGCCCCGCTGTCCGTGAAGTAGAACTGCAGGTGCGTGCCCGGAACCTGGACCGTTGGCATTGGGGACAAGAGCGGGTGGAGAGGTGGCTACATCGTGTGCCTCGTATATAACTCACAAGTCCTGGATCTTGAAGCTCGGATCTCAAAGCGATTTACAATTCCGTTAGGTCGTTAGCAGTCCGAGTAGCCTGTCGAAGTGCGGCTTCACGACAGTCAGCAGTCCGGCAACCTTCGTCGGTCCTCCCTGAGTCTACCCGCCCGAGGAACTTGATAATGTCTACCACTAGACGTTTGTCCAGAGATGATATTCCGTGGAATCATCTCACTGCTCAGACCAGCCTTCAGAAGCGCAACGGGAAGAGATTCTTGAAAGTGCCACTAATCGCACTTGATCACTGCCAGTGGACCTGAAGATTTCGCCGGAACCAACTTCGGAGTGAATCGTTGGTAAATGGAGGAGTAAATTTAGGGTGAATTAATCGTGTGGTGAACGTGTGGTTCAGAGTCCAGGGCTATTTACGGCTGCTTGGCCCTGGCAGCCGGGTGGTGCCGGGAAAATGACGTCGGCCTCTTTTTGTTGACATTCAAGAACTTGAACTTGAACATCACTGGCATCTTTAACCATGCGACTTTTCAAGATATTAAGACAAACACAGTAGCACTCAGGCTGCTCTAGCATTAGTACTCGCTCGAAACTCGAGATTTTCGAAACACCGGACATGTAAGCGGCGTCGCAGTTTTCCCACTGCTCGGTAGGTCCGTTGCAAGTCCGTTGATTGTGTGGTCAACGCCCACTTCGTCCTCTACCATGACCATCTACCAGGCTGTCGGCACTCTGGCTCCGCCTCCGGACTCCTTGACTGTACCAGAGTTCATTCTCGATGACCCCACAAGTCCTGAACGTGTTTGCTTCATCGAGGAGATAACCGGTCGGAAGGTGTACTTCAGCGAAGTGAGCGTCAAGAAATCATCGTTAGATTTTCTTTGACACAGTGTTGTGCAGTTACGTTTTCGGACAGCATACTTGAGTGCAGCGCTCAATGAGCTGGGTCGAATCCGTGCGTTTGATGTTCCAGTTCAACGAGCGGAGTCCTGTGACCAACTCAAATTCTTTTCTAGATCCTGGAGACATTGGTGGGATTCATCCTAAGAGACCTAGGAGACTGCATCGCTCATAGTTCTGTCAGTGGCATTGATTAGCCCCAATGATATAGGTGGCTTCATTTTTTTCGTCGTTGATCTCAACGAGTGACAGACTAGATATTATTTTGCAGACTATCCAATCTGCGTCTGGGCGCTTCATCGTCTTGGAGCGGTCGTTGCGTGCGGAATCCAAATACTTTTGCGCTTGCTCGAACGCTGATTATGGTACAATCAGCCTGATGAACCCTGGCATGACCGGGGACGAGATGGGTTGGTGTTTGATTTATTTAGAATGCTCCCTGACAATGCATTAAAAATGTTCTAAACCGTATCGCACACAGGACATCTGTTGAAACTTGCACACCCCAACTTCTTGATCGCTCATCCAGATTCAGTCGGGCTTGTCAAAGAAGGCGCCAAGCACGCTGGTTTGAACGGATATGATCTAGTCACTTTGAGTACTAACACGACGTCGAACCTGGGTTACACGACAACAGAAACCTTGATCGCTCGTGGAAAACGTCTCCCAAAGTTCACTCAACGCAAGCTTTCACCGGGCGAGGGAAAGACAAGGGTTGCGTTTCTGTGCTTCTCGTCTGGCACAACAGGTCTACCAAAGGTAAGTCGACGCCATGAAGGTTTGGTTGTGGAGGCTTCATAAACACAGGCGGTCTCAATCTCCCACTATAATGTCATCAGCAACGTTTTGCAACTCACAGCAGCCCATGGTGTTTACGACCCTCAAGTGGAATGGAATGCCAAAAGATATCGACCGGGGGATGTGTGTACTGGATGTTTGTCAACAAGTTCTGTCGTTCGTTCTCGAGCTGATTGTGTTTGCTAGTTCTACCGTTATTTCGTGAGTGATGAACCATCTATCCGCTCGCTTCATCCGTTGGTTCGCTGTTGAAATTTCTCTATTACAGATGCATATGGACTCAATATTCAGGTTTGTTGACCTGGCACACAAATGATCAGGCTACTGAACTTTGTTCATGCGTAGCTCCACTTCATCCTACACGCCCAGGTACGATATGGATTGTTTTTTTTCCCTTCGCAGTAATGAACCTGCTGCCGACTAGATGGCTATCGTCATCAGCCAGAAGTTCAACTTCGAAAAGATGCTAGATAGCATTTCTCGATACAAAATCACAAACCTTATGTGAGTCTTTTCGTGTTCGTAACATATACACGTATGTGTCGGAATCAATGTTCGAAATCAAAGGATTGTGCCTCCGCAGGCGGTTCTTCTTTGCAAGGTAATTTCAACTAGTTCTGCAACTGGAATTTAAGGAAAGCAATCGTTTATTCGGAATCGATAGCACCCTGCTGTACCGCAGTACGACCTTTCTAGTGTCCGTGCCTGCATGGTCGGTGCAGCACCAGTCAGCGCGGAGCTCACCGAGAGCCTTTTGCGTGTATTACCAGACATACAGCTTGGCCAGGGCTGGGGTGGGTGCTCTTTTTCTTCGGGAAAAACATTTCTGTCAGCTTACTTACTCATGAATGGAATTACAGGAATGACAGAATGCACCTCGTGCGGGACTGCGGTCTGTTTTATTCACCTCTGCATATTCTAAAGGGATCGCTGATGATTTGCAACTAATTTCAAGTTCCCTCTTACACAGAAAGTTGGCAAGTTGGGTAGTGCGGGGATGTTGATACCGGGCACGAGTGCCAAGGTGGTTAAGAGCGATGGCTCGTTAGCCAGGAATGGGGAACAGGGAGAGCTGTACCTTCAAGGACCGCAGGTTGTGTTGGGGTATTATCATAATCCGACTGCGTGCGTTGCGGGAATTGATTCAATTTTCATGAAATTTGTAGCTGATGTTCGAAAGATAGGACGAAAGATACTTTTGTTGATGGGTGCGTTTACTTTTCTATCTCGTGTGTTGGCTTCTGAACCTTTTCTAGCTGGTTACGCACAGGCGATGAGGTGAATGATTTCATAGAGAACAAGGGTAGCGCGATGACTGACCGTTTTCAGGCATACTTCGATGCTGAAGGGAACATGTTCCTCGTTGATCGAGTCAAAGTTGAACATCTTTATCTGTTTTGCTCAACAGCTCATAATCAAATCATCCCAGGAACTGATCAAAGTCAAAGCTCATCAAGTCGCACCGGCGGAGCTGGAAGGACACCTTCTGGCACATTACACTGTTGCAGACACGGCTGTGATTGGAGTCCCGGACGATTTTGCCGGCGAGCTGCCGTTTGCGTTTATTGTTTTGAAGCCAGAGACAGCGGCGGAGGTTAACAAGAATAGAGAGAAACATGCAGAGCTCAAGAAGAGCATTTTTCAGGTCAGCGATTCATGATGTTGAACAGAACGGTGGCTGATTTGATGGGTTTGGTTGTAGCATGTGGCAAAAGCGAAGACGCCGTACAAGTGGCTTGAGGGTGGTATTGAATTTGTGGATGTTATTCCGAAGAGTGCGAGTGGGAAGATTTTGAGGCGGTTTTTGAGGGATCGGATTAGGGATGAGCGTGCTGCTCGGTCCAAACTTTGAACCGACTGCTCCTGTTTTTGCGTATTTTTGAAGATGTAGAGCGAGAGTGTTGTTGTGCCGGAGAGAGATGGCGAAGAGCGAGGACGCGGAGGGTTGAGGAGAGATGTGGTTGGCGCTGAGTTGGTGGTAAGTTTACCAGATATTCCGCAGCCTCTGGTCAGGAACAATCGCGGGCATACGGGCAAATCCTCTGTGAATCTTCAGTGCTGGTCAATATTGAACAAGTTCAACGACAGTGCGGATCTTCTTGGCGATCAGGTGGGAGCTTTTAACTTCAGTTTAGCTCTTTTGAGACTTCGGGACATCAGTGAAAAGTCTACGCCGATAGCAGGTCTCAGCCGGTTCGTTGGTGAATCAGAGATGTCGATCGCGGATAGAATTTAGAAATCAACGAGGCTTTCAGGTTTCCAGCGATGAAAGAAAGTACTTCGGTGACCGTCATGGGCGATATCTCGAGCAGTGTCGAGCAGTCCTGGTCCAGACCAAGAGATGGGATGCATCGTCAATCCTGATACATATCAACGCCGACGAGTATTTTTATTCGAGGTGTTCCGATCGCTGGTCGTTATTTTCGTCTAGCAAAAAGGTATGCAGCAGGGATTGTGCTAGTGCCCAAATGTATAGTTGAATGCATATAGTACCAAGCCCAGCTTTACAGCCAGCCTTCTTCTTGGGATCCGGCGATTTTCCGAATAGTCATCCGTATAGCTCCAGGTGCGAGTTCGGCGGAGGCAGATCAAATTTTCGACAGAAGGTAGGTAATGTGGCCCCAATCTTGAGCCGCTGAGCGCTGTTCTGCCTGCACTCGGAGCGTCCCATGGGATACTTTTCAGAGTTCGGTTGATATTCGCATGAAGTCAACATGAACTTTGAAGTACTTAGGTTGCCAGCGAGTCGAGTTGTAGTGCTTTTCTCGTACAGTTTCCTTCTTATTTGACCCGTATTTTGGAGGGAAGATCGACGGGAGATCGCCTTGAAACATAGAGGTAGTACTGCGGTAACCAGCCCAAATACAGCCCGAGACCGGCCAACCGGGCCAAGTTTGGCAGAATTACCAAAATAGGATAAGCTGCGCCGCTTAACCGAAACCTCTGACCTCAACTCTTCTCCCAACCTCCCTCCTCCTCTTTTCTACCGCCTTGGGTCGCTGTAACCGCGCCGAAACTACTTCTACTTGCGCGCCCGACAAATACCTCAAGGACTGCGAAAACACCGTCCAATTCCAAAATGTCGCGCTCGCGATATTTGCTTGTTATCTTTGCCGTCGTCCTCAGCGGGCACTATATTCTATCCTTCACGAGCGACGGCTATGGGCGCGCAACCTCCATCTCACGCTTAACCTCGCCGTCGCAGAATCGAGTGCCGGAGGAGTACAATACAAGACCGAAGACAGAGCTTGACATGCTGCAACGGCGAGCAAACGCCACGTTCGTTATGTTAGCCAGAAACTCCGACTTGGACATGGCTGTGCGCTCAATACGAAGGATGGAAGACCGTTTCAATACTAGACATCACTATCCGTACGTTCTGCTCAATGACGAGCCGTTTACGGACGAATTCAAGCGGTACGTGGCCTACGGATGTCAATATATGCAGATGCTCATACAGAGCATTTAGGCGTGTGAGCGCTGTTGTGTCGAGCGAGGTGCATTACGGGCAGGTACCAAGAGAGCATTGGTATGTGTATTCAAATCCCTTCTTCCGAAACTCAATTCGCTTCGCGGCCAGGGTACAGCCAGAATGGATAGACGAGGATAAGGCAACAAAAGGTCGGGACCAGCTCGTTGCAGAAAATGTCATCTACGGCGGGAGTGTGAGCTATCGGAACATGTGCCGCTTCAACTCAGGGTACGTGTCCACCTCGCTGTTTCAATCGCAATTCAATTGATTTTCGTACGCGACAGATTCTTCTTCCGACACCCACTGATGGAGAACTACCGCTGGTACTGGCGCATAGAGCCCGACGTGCACTTTCACTGCGACATCAACTTTGACCCGTTCTTGTTCATGCAGGATAGGGAAAAGGTGTATGGTGCGTCTTCCTTCGCCCCCTTATAACGCCCCTTCTTCGTCTTAATAATCTGATGCTGCTCGGTCTCGTAGGCTTCACGATCACAATGTATGAATTCGACAAGACCATCCCGACGCTTTGGGGGCATGTCAAGGGTGGGTCTGTTTCTGCTTTGACTTTTTTCTGCCTGACGCTAATTGTCTTCGCCAGACTTCATACGTCTTCACCCGGAATACGTCGCCAAGGACAATGCGATGAGTTTCATGAGCGACGACGGTGGCGAGAATTATAATCGGTGTCATTGTGAGTCTTTTGATTTGGGTGGGCCGTCACACCAGAGGCGCTCGGTGCCGTATCCGCGATGATATTCGGCGGGAGGATGATATTCGTATCCTCGGTCTCAACGCGTCGCACCGGATCGTCATTCGCGTCCTTCTGAGATTCGAGGACGATATCACCTGAACCTGGATTTCATGAGGTGCCAGTACAAAGAAGATGGCGACCCCTCAATTTGATCAATTCGACGTGCTTCTTTGTACCATGGACTAATCACCTCCCTCCGTAGTCTGGTCAAACTTTGAGATCGCCGACATGAACTTTTGGCGGGGCCCCGCCTACACCGACTTCTTCGAGTATCTCGACTCGAAAGGCGGGTTCTACTACGAACGTTGGGGAGATGGTATGCCGCTCCCTTTCTCATGCACTCCGAGCCTGCTTCTGACGTCCCCACTAGCCCCGGTCCATTCGTCTGTCGGTTCCACTGTCGCTCGGAAGCTGCTGTTGACTTGATTTTCTAGCATCGCGGCGGGCATTTTCGCAAGGAAGGATCAGATACAGGTACGTCTTGGTTGTTTTTACTGCTGGCAGGGATCCGCGAGAGGCCGACCACATCGACAGTTCTTCGAAGAGATTGGATATGAGCATAACCCGTACACGCATTGTCCCAAGGACCCGGTGATGTGGGAGCGAGGCAGGTGTGGGTGCAACCCTGAAGGCAGTTTCGGTTAGTATTCCTCTTCTTGTACTTTTCATTGCCTAGGCAAGGGCGCTGACGGGACGCATGTACAGACTATGACGGCTACTCGTGTATGCGGCAATGGGATCGGTTAATGGGCAACTGAGGCTCTGTCGACCTCCGACTCCGACTGCCAGCTGTGTACGATACGAATACCTTTTCAAAATACAAATACGCTCCGACTCGACGACTTCTTTCTACCTACCCAACCCCCAGATCCACTCAATCCATACGTACATCTGTGTGGAAGATAGTTAGTTAGTCAGTCACAGTCGGAGTAGATAGACAGAAGCACGATGCACGAGCATGTTGCTATACTCTACATACATTATGTACGCACGGACGATTGTAAAACGATAATTCAGCGTATTGGTAGACGCGGTGACGCCATGTTCCCGGATGATGTCTCGAGCGATGTAGATCCATAAGATCAGAGCAAGCGCATGTAGGTACAAGTTCTACTACAAGCCCATATTGTGCGGAAAGGTGAAATTCGTCGTGGGTCGTTAGAGGTCGTGAATGGAAGAAAAAACTAAAGATGTCCATGAACGGATGGCTCGTTCCTTCAAGTAGTGCTTGCCGCCTTTGTGGCCTTCGTCTTTTTCACCTTCGCCGTCTTCTTCTCGTCTGTCTGCACTGCTTCAGCCGCTGCTCCGGCTTGAAGGTCCGCTTGCGCCTTAGCAGCCTTCTTCGCCTTCGCCTCCTCCGCCTTCCTCGCTCTTTCCGCCGCCTCCGCCTCCGCCGCTTTTTTGGCAGGACTGTCGTACCATGCGTGACCTGGTGGGGGGACTTTTGCTGAGTTCCAGGACCGGTACAAGTCGAGCAGTAGTTCGATGGAGGCAAGGTTCTTCCTGGCCAACTCTTTATCGTCCTGAGCCGTGTGTCCGAAAGAGGCGATGGTCGCGAGATTCCTCAGAACCGTCGCGATTTGAAGCCGGTTCATTCCTTTTGTAAGCTTGGCCAGTTTCTCCCCAGTCGAAAAGATGACAAAATGTGGTTGCACATGGGATGCAAGAGGGCCAACCGTGTTGAAAGGATGAAGATGAGTGGTAATGTTGGCGGGGGCGGAGTCGGCGGCATAACGATGAAGGGCGATGTGCTTCGCCTCCTCAGATATGGGGAGGAAGTAGTACTCGAACTCCGAAACCTTCTTGTCGAGGTAGCGCTGTAACCAGAGGAATAGAGAATCAATGTGCGAGACTCCGGGATTAAAATATCGAAATATACCTTTGAATACGAGTGGCGCTTGATTATACCATACTGCTCGATGTGATCAGCCGCATTGGTAGCTTCATCCCACTCGTACACTTGAGTAATGTGATCATGCCTCGGAACCAATGTCCAGTCTTTAGCGTCGATGGTGGTGGGGTTTTTGCCGTCTATGGCATGATGCCAGTCGGACATGACTGGAGGAAGCATTCAGCAAAATGAAGTGATAGGACTCAGAGACGAAACAACTAACGAGCTGTCAGATTGTAACGCGTGTCGATGTACAGTGACCAGCTATCCATCTCCCACGACCACTCCATTTTGTTGAGCTGTGAAGGTTGTTATCGTCCATATAGTTTGTATGCCGAGGCGAGGCTTACATCTTCGTCAGAGACGCTTCTTGCGATAATATGGCAGATTTGGAGAGCCGAATACGGGCGGCTTGTGTTGGTGAGCAAGCATATTGCTTTCTTCGGATCGTTGGCTTTATTGGGGTCGGATTCTATGACGCGAGTCCTGACAACTGTTGCGACAGAGCTCGCCGTGTTGGCCCTGTTGGCTGGGGATGATTGTGGCCTTCGTCGTTGAGGTTCATTTTGAACCTCAACACCATCGACCGAAGGATCAGGTGCCTCTTCGACGGGAGCGTCGGCGTCTTCGTTGTCGGGTAGCACAAGGCGTTGGGCGAGATCGAGGTCTTGCGGGTAGTAAAGCACGAGTGCACTGTCGGATTTCGCTGTGCCAAGCCTGACACGCTTTGCCCGCGAGTTAGCTGACGGGATCCGGAATGGGATACTCCCATCACTGGGGGTGAGCTGGGAGGTGCCCGTGGATGGTGACGGTGAAGGAGGCGGGCCGAACCTCCTAAAACGAGAGGGCAGTGACGAGTCGGTATCGGAAAGAGTCTCTCCCCGAGGCTCAGGCGTTTGGAAGGCAGTGGCAAGAGGAGCAGAGGATTGATTAGCTATGTTCATTCCAAAGGTGCTCCAGGAGCCGGTGGCAAGGGGCGCCAATGATGACCCAGCATCGGGGGAACCTTCGGCCCGACGTTTAGCGTTGGGGGCAATGGGATGAGCGGATGGGAGGTTGTCCATGGAGAGGCGTAGGCCGTGTCTAGTGATTATAGGGCGATGGAAGAAAAAGAGACGAGGGATAGCCAGATACCAGGAAAGTTTTTATAGCGCTCGGAGGTTGATTACCATTTTCGGTGGACAATGGAAACGCTTTGTACTTTGACATACGCTTGGAATTCGAAGATTTGACATGTGCTGCATACAGCGCTTTGTTTTGTTGAATTGTATTTCGCGAGTAGAGGAATTCCAGGAAGTTTCGATTTGAATAATCGGTTAGCAGGTACGCAGATAGTAGTATCCAAGGAATTCCAGACAAGTGAGCACTGAGTCTTGAGAGTCACTAGCAAAACTTGAGAAGTCATGAGCAGAGAAATTGACATCTCCCAATTGAGGAGACCGACAAATCGTTGTTCGTATGGAGTAGCCAGAGCACCAGAGATCTCTTTGAATCTAGTCTTCGTCTGGTTTTCGCAGTCTTTGAGGTTGCGAATGATTGGGAGCGCCAAAGTCGGGTGCTGTCGGGTGACTCATTGTGATGTCACATATCAGAAAGTGTGACACCAGGGTGCCACTGTCACGCTCAAACATTGTCTCCATACACCCACAACGCGCCGATGACCATTTCTTCCTCTCGCATCATCGAGCTCGCAATCCCCCTGATTCTTCGTGACGAACCTGATATTCAAAAAGAAGTGGTATGCTGGCTCCTGAATCAGCGTAACGCGAAACTAACTCGTTATAAGCGCGATCGGTTGGAATGGACATGGGGGTTAGGACACGACCATTTAGACGACCATTTACAGCAATTTTGTGAGTGGTGAAGACCTTCTCCTACCCCTGTGGTCCTCAGGTGTATCATACAGTGGATCCACAAGGTCTCTTAACGAACGAAAACGTTCTTATGTTCCCCCACAATCGCGTCCTCACAGACCTTTCCGGTCGGGACACATGGACGTTGGGCATTCGCCGACCATACATACAAAAGGTAATTTTCTTACCTCTTCATAACTCCCGTCATATAACTCATGGCTTCCGTCAAGCTTTACAACGGCTGCACGTCGTTTGACTATCTTGTGCTCTCCCTTGATCCTTCGCCGACATCCCCCCCTAAACTCTTGACTTCCGCGCTTCCACCACATCTCGCGTTATGCACCACCTATGGCAAAATTCTCAAAGCCTGGGGCCTCCTCCCTGGTGACGACTGGAACACTCGGTGTGCTTGCCTCGTTGAACGCGTGGACAGCGCAATCCCCGATGACTGGCCACAGTTCACACTGCGGCAAATCACCAAAATGCAGCATGTATATGATGTTTGGTCGTGGACGGATTGGGTACCTCCCGCGTTTCTATCCGCAGATTCTGACCAAACCATGGTGGAGCCAGAGGAGGAGGAACGGAGTCCCAAGCGCAAGTCTACAAACATAGACTGGGATGCGTTGAGCTCGGTCTCCCATCGCGAACCAAAGCGACGGCTTCTTCGCCATGAGCTCGAGTCAGGCGCTGCATCTGCCAATGCTTTGGAAAGGGACGAAAGCATGAGCGAGGATAGCCACTTCACGGGCATTGAAGGCGACACCGAGGCGTTTGTAAAGGCAAGCGCAGAGCGTGGCGACTACGAGGTAGATCATGAAGAACTGAAGACGATACAAGACTGGGCCGCGGGGGCGTCAGAAGCTGACATAGGGGACGCGTCGCCCATCGATGAGGAGATAGACGATGGTTGGCAAGAGCAGCCTCGGTTTATTGCTAGTCTCGACCTGGACACACCTGACTACCTTTTACGGAGTCGGGCACTTTCATGATTTCACGATAAATTTCCCACAAAGTTCACTCAGCACTGGTTTTCTATCTACTCTTCCTATCACTCATGTATCTACCTAAATCGCTTTCGCAGTGCTCTCGAATTCCGAATGTATCGTTTTGTGTCTGTGACCGTACGCGGTCTGATGTGACGCTACGCGTCTGAATCACAGGTCGGACTGACAGTCACTGTCTGAACCTGAGCTGCGGGTATGACGCCCCAGAAGCCGACGTGAACGAGATGCTTTTCAGCGGTAGCCTGATAGAAGACGATTCACGAGAGCCTGAGCCCCGGCTCCTTATTAGTCTCGGCTTGAACACACCCGAACACCTCGCACGGAATCGGACATGTGTTGAAATTGCTTTCTCTCAGTTTTCTTCAACGCCACTCGCATTAGTATTCACATTGCTCTCAAATTTGATTAAACATAGATTTATTCTATAAATGATAAGCTGCGATCCATAATCCAGGTCAACAGCTGGAACGACAATTCATTCGGGGGACCCGGAACGGCATAACACGACGCGTTCACGGACAAGAAATCCTGGACACCAGCGAAAGCTTTATCAAGCACTGGTGGGACTAGCACTGAGTGTCGCCGTAGCAATGAAACTGTTCCAAGCCGCAATGGTTGCCTCAGGCGCCACAGTGGACGAGGCCGTTGTGCCGGATCCATAGAATATAGCGCTATTTCCGGGGAGAATATTGCTCGCCAATTCAGGATCATCGCCCCCAACAGCAGGACTTGTCGGAGAGTCAACAAATCCTGTCAAGTTGGAGCCCAGGATAAACTCGCGGAGGAATACGAATGCCTAGATCAAGATTCATAGAATAATTAGGAATCCAATTTCGCGAGAGATGAGGGAAGCTTACAGCTTCAGGAACAGACTCGGGAACATAATGGCCTGCGTTGGCGAACAGGGCATATGTAACGTTACGCTCCTGGTGTATGATTCCACTGAATCGCCCATGATCGTCTGTAAAAGGCGTGTCGGGTTTACGGGTGAAGCCTTGGATTCCGCCGAATGTGAAGTTCTGGGTTGGTTCGTTCAAACGGAATCAAATATTCACGCCACATCGCCAAATCACTCACCTGTATCACCGCTGGATATCTAATCAGCGACCATGCAAATGAAGAAGCAGTAAAACAGCCTGCCTTCGATGCCGCGGTGGGCTACCAATAAATCGTCGTTACCCACATACAAAACAATTCCAACGTCATGCTTGCTGGCATTGGCAGCGAGTTCACTTAGGAAAGTTATTGGCCTGGACATGAACTCGAGTCAGTTTCGACTTGTTGGTTCAATTCAGGCAAAATCACAGAGGACCTGAAACAATTGCCATATCAGTTCCATGCGCACTGACTGGGAATGGGAAAACGCACTAGGATCGCCGTGGAAATTAGGAGTTGCCGTCCCAGCTAGATTAAAAAATTGCTGAGGGGACCGGGGCTAGTAGTCAGTGACGCACTCCAATTTAAATCAACGCTCTTCTTCCAGGTTTTTCCGCTCGGCGCGTGTATGGCCGCGCGTGTACGAGGGTCTAACGATATAATCTTAGATCGAACTGTGAATTTTCAAGGCACGCAGAGACATACCATTCAGGAAAATCGAGGCATCTGCAGGGATAGGAGGATGCAACGCGCTTGTGACATCGTATGGCTATAGCAATCAAGTAGATATAAGCCCAACATAGAGACTGTTGTTCAATGAAGACACTAACATTCAATCCACCCAAGTCTTTGAAGTAACCGGTGGTCAGCAGAATTCGACATCGAAAGAATGCACCGACCGAATGGAAACGAATAGTTCGATGCGTAGTCTTGAAGTTCGATGAGCAAGAAGCAACCGTAGTAGGGATCGAGAGTTCCGTTTGGACGGCCAGAAAGATCTCGCTTCCATGCGTTCCGACGCTCTTCTTGTTCTCTTTTCGCGATCGGCACTTCACGCCCGCGAGAGAAAAGTGCACTCCATCCCGAGTCGAGAGACCGGCGGCGCAGATTATCGCTAGGCGAGTCTTCATAGATAGGGTCGAACAGATAAGGAAGCGGGCCAGTTGGCGGATAGGTCAGCTCGAAATCGTAGCCGCATAGCTGGTATCTAAGAAGATGGTGCCTCTTTGAACAGAGTGAAGAGGAATTCGGTGTCGATGACACTGACTGCGTTTGGAAATATTCGAAAACCTCGGTATCGTAGCCGATCAGCTGGGGATAAGTGGCAATGATATCCAAGACTGTGATTCCTCCAGAAGTAGGGTATTCGCCAATGGCACCGTCGCCGATTGCGATTTTCTTCAGCTTGACAGGTGGGTGGGGAGTTGAAAAGATCGCTTTCGTGATGTATGGCTGAGAAATAGAATCAACTCTGTGGATCGACATTCTGATTTTCTCCAGGTGGACTCACAATGTAAACTCCGGCATAGCTTTCGCCTACAACTGAAGGTAAGAAACTTGCTGTTTAATTTTATCAAGCGAAGATTCGCACCCGTTAAATACAAGGGCCGAGTCGCAAGACTGGGGAATATATTCACTAAATTGGACAGAAAGCCGATCTTAGTCGTGGAAGTCAACTAGTGCATGATTGCGGCGAAAAAAAACGCTCACGAAGTCTTCTCCAACTTGATTTTCGTCGGCAGCTAGTAGAATTGATCTTTGAGCGCGAGAGTTCCAGGAATATGAGAATATTGAATGTACCATTTGCACCAGCGTCTGATGTTGAATATCCAACTCCGACTAGGGAGAGTCATTAGACGTGTTTTGAAGCAAATTGTAAATTGTTCGAAATCACCAGGTTGATCGACGTATACTATGTCCGCCAGTTTGTCCCAGCTATATGGATTGTCAACGATCGAGTAATCCCCCGTCACACGGAGAGGTCCATTCTTGATTATAGTGTGAGACCCACAAACGGTGACCTACACACGTCCCATCGCACCTCAGTCATCAGCCCAATGAAGCTCGAAGAACCAGGACCGCCATTAAGCCAGATGATCCACGGTTCTTGTGACGAGTTTTGAGGTGCAGTGAGGCTACCAGGCGTGTTTTCGAAGGCCCAGAAGAAGAGGGTGTTGTTGGGATGGTTGTCTCGGTTCACAGGCACATTTCCTGCGAAATTGTGGGGGAGCGGGTAGGTTACATTCGGGAGTGGGTTTGTCACCAGATCTGCCAGAGTGGAATGAATCGTTTGTTGAGTGGGTTGGATGTGTACTTTGGGAGATGGCGTACAGTCTTTCCAGTGCAGGGTAGTACAAGAGACGGCAGTGAAGAGAGAAAGCGGTAAAAGAAGGGAAGGAAGCATGGTGCTCGAGGAGCAACGACTTGGTCTTGACCTGTTATTTAAATGAGAAAGGATGCTGGAGCCCATGTCAATCAGGAAGCTTAACAGCCTTGGCGACCATATAAATGTTTATAGCCTGAGGCTTCTCAGGAACCGAGTAAGTAGTTGGTTCAATTGCGACCACGGAATGTGCATGGATGTTGCAAGCAACTTGACGGCCGATTTCAAGTTGAATGAAGTTTGTTGGGTCGTAAAGCTTCGTAGAGTCGAACACAAGGGAGAGTTTTTCCTTGCAGTGGTTGTGAAGATCCTCCCCGCAAAACTCTGCGGCAAAAGATTACCGAACGAGGATCTGGATATTTTTAACCCGCCAATACCATCGGAGAATTGCAGAATTCAGCCGTATAAGGCCGTATATATATCATAGTCCTCGAGCCGGGAAACAGACTGAGAAGCGTGGGTTGCTTCGCCGCGTGCCATCATCATCATCATGCGCAATTCAGACGTTCATAGGTTCGAAAAGCAGAAGGAAAGCTGGTCAACTGGAGGGGTGGTTCGACTGTATGTAGCCTGAATCGCCGTTTTTCGTCGAAGGCGTGGTTGTGGAACGACAAGATCGTTTGTTTGTTCGAGGTTGGTCAATGCGGGATGGCCGGCCCGTGCCCCCAGACTACCTCCTCTACTTTTGTTCTACTACTACTAGTACTTGCTCCTCTACTAGACTCTATCCTCTCAAACGCCTTCTGGCCGCGTTCGGCACCAACAGCTGGCAGTCGCATTCGCAAACCAAACGCTGAACAAAACTGAAGCTCGAGCCTCGGGAAGAAATATCAATGGAATACGGCGAGGCAAATGTCGGTCGGACCTCGGTTTTGGGGGCGAAGACTGTCCCTCACGTCAAGGAGTTCAAGGAGTTGAAACAAGCCTGAGGGCTTCCAAAACACCAGAAGTGAATCAATGTTGGCTCAGAAATCTCGCATGAGGTCGTTCTACTAGTGAAAAACCTTAGACCTATCCCTCTGCCTTCTTCCGCACTGGAGTCAGTCTTGTCGACAACGGACTCGAGCCGCTATCCGTCCGCGTTTCGGAGCGATAATCTGAGTAAGGGTCATAATCATCCGCCGTACCGGTGACGGGCTCCGCGCCAGAAGAATTTCCTTCCACCCTGCCTCCAGTATCGGATCCTGCGGCGCGTCCTGTGTTCTCCCACGAGGCGAGGTACGACGGGGGCTGCTCGGCTTTGAGCTGCTCGTCGATGATGACCCGCGTTTGCTCTCGCTTTATAGCCTCCACTCCGCTTTCCCCACCAACGCCAGGACTGCGCCGCTCCTGTTTGAGACGTTCTACCTCCTCTCTCAGAGCCAAAAGCTCCGCCGCCATCCCCGGCTCCGCTGTCTGTGTGCCTGTCGGATTCCCGCCCTCGTCGCGCCCAATGCCTTTCTCCACCGCCCCGGGCGAACGTGCACCCGCTGCGCGTCGCCGCCAAAGGAGGAATGCAGCCCCGAAGCACGTGATGAGGGCTGCGATCCCGCCTACAACTCCACCCGCGATCGCGCCAGTATGGTTTCTTGATGTGGCTTGGGGAGCGCCTGGTGGATCTGCGCCCCAATTAGAACTTTGTGGGGGAGCTGTGCTTGTCGCAGAAAGTGAGGAATCGGAACCTCCGGCAGAGTTGGGCGCGGATGACGACGAGCTAGGATTAGGTGGGTTTGAGCTTGTGGTCGTGGTAGAGCGGCTAGCTGGCTTGGAGCTGCTAGCAGGAGCTGTACTCGAGGCGGCTAAAGTGTGTCGATTAATGAGAGAATATGTAGACAGAGAGTCCACGCACAGGGTTCGCAAGCACGACCTAATATGTCCAGGGCCTCTTGTTTCTCTGCAGCAGTGCAACTGTCCGTCAGGCAGTTCACTTCAAAGCCGGTGATCTTCGTGCACAAGCAGATCAAGTCCGTGCTGTGAAAATGGGCATATAAGAAGGTGGGGGCACGAATTGAAGACCGCCTTACATGGCGCAGGGTTGCACACCAGGACCTGTTTCCCCCACACTTGCCAGACAGTTCTTGGCACACGCCGAAAAGTCCTGCGCAACGGTGGCCACGGGCAGAGCGGCGACGGCCAATGCTAGCAGCGCGAACGCGGCGCCGCGCATGGTTGGTCGATGCTTCCGCCGGCAATGATGGTGGGGATGAGCAGGAAGTTAGGTGACATATTGCGTGGAGGAGAAATGCGATTGACAAGCTGATTGGCGAGGGCCCTAGCCTAATACTATCCAATTAGGGTGTTGTAGGTACGGAGCGGCCCACTGGTGCTGGAGTTCTTGTGCTCCGAGCTCTCGTGTAGACAATGGAGACGATCTGGAACTTCGAAGGGGTTTTGTCAAAGTTTGTTGGACATCGGTGTGAATGGTCTTTCAGTTTAAACGTTTGCAGCATGGTACGGGTATTAATGGTGTCACAGGGAGTCCCGCTGTTGACTGCAAGTATGTAAACCCCAGCACCTTACTCCCTGTGTTGGGAAGGGTTGAAAGGCGGTTGAAAGGAGGGACAGGTTGAAAAATTAGAGAAAAAAGAGAGAAAAAACGGTCGCACAGGATACTAGTGATGCGCTCTACCCCTGAGTTTTGGCAACAGGTTTATTTGGTTAGCTCCGTTTTGGCATGTGAATCAGTGTGAATAGTCAACAAAACTAATAAGGTAACAAAAATTAGCCCGAGAGAACGAATTCCCGCTAGCCGATTTGAACGACTGACCTTGTCATACCCAGAATATACTAGTGACACGCTCTACCCCTGAGCCAAGCGGGAATTTTTTTGTTGCGTTCTCCATGCATATACAACAGGGAGAGCTCTTGGGAGCAGCATAATTGAAAAAACGCCAAGTTGATCGAAGAAGAAACAAGTGAAATCAAAGCAGATGAAGCGAAAACGAGCAGCAGTCTTACATAGCCGGCCTAATATCCCCAGCACAAGCATAGCAGGGACCATAACCTGTTTCACAGTACAGTGGGGTAGGGAAGCCAAGATTGAGCACCTTCCTATTCTGGACACGGGTGTTGAGCTGTCAAACACTGTTTGGTGGTGTTTTGTCTCCCCCGAAATTTCTTTCGTCTATCGTTAGCATAGCAGCCAGTCAGCCTCCACAGTCACCGCGCTTCAGCATCAGCTGCAGCGAATTTTGAGAGCTCGATGAAATTTTCAACTCAGATGTCGTAAGTTCATTTTAGGACTCCCACGGTTCAAGTTCAATTTCAACCTCTACACAGACCGCGTAATTATGTGTTTTCCCCCACTCAACTCCACTTCATCACCTTGAGTGTCTTGGACCACGTCGTCCACGGTTATTGATCCATGCCCAGGGACACGCACTACACCCTTGGTTCCCTCCGGAGTGTCGACCGTCAGAGTCAGCGTCCCAGATTCAGAAGCCCACTTGACGCTGAAGAATCCCAGCCCGGTCGTCAAGCCACCTTCCGCAGAGGGAAGACCGCTCAGCACAGGTGCTATGCGCCACGTTGCGCCTTGGGCGGTAGAAAGTTGAATCCCGAGGACGTGGAATGTCAATGCTGGCGTAGGACCTGATAATCCGTGTCAGAAATAACACGCGAAAATAAATATCTAAATCACCGGTTGACCATCCGTGCGCATGACTGGTGTAGGAGTGGTCGAAATCGTAACCGGAAGCAGCACGATAACTGAAGGATCGGAATGAATGCCGCGAATCAAACAGAAAACAACGAAAAGATACCCAAGTGATCCATTAGCGGTGAAGCCCTCGAGTAGTGTTGATTCGACGCTGATGTTAGTATAAAGCATGTATCCCCATTCCTTTTCAAGCAGATCAATGGCGCGTTCGCCCTGAGCAGCGATGAAATGCGCTTGAACCTATGCGACATATTAGAGTTCTGAATTCTCCATTCGAAAGACAATTACCTCGAATCCGCCTATGAACGGAATGATCGTATCCGCCAACTCCGGGCTCAGAGGCCCAATGGGCGTCCAATACTGCGTCAACCCTTCGCTGATCTGTTCATTCTGAGACGCGGAGGTAGTAAGGTTGAACAGAACCGCGACCGAGTTGCCGTCCTGCGGGTGATGACTGTCGGGTGAGTCGTTGTCGCGGAACATTCCCGCCGACTCATCCCAGAGGAGGGCGTTATACGCTCTCTTGAGGAGCGTGGCGTTGGTGAGGTAGCCGGAGGCGAGGGCAGTGTCGCCGAGCTGGGTAGCAAGATCGGAGGCGGTGACGAGAGTCTGTCAACAATGAATGTGAGTATGATCGCGCACCAACAGAAACCAAACTAACCCGATACAGAAGCGCGTTGAATACGGAATTATGCCCGGCTCCACCGTCTCTGCCCCAGTCGTTCGCCAGCCCTTGAGGAACATTCGCCAAACCCGTGCTATCTACTTGGCTTTCCAAAAACGCGACAGCCTTCGTATAATTCGCCCACACGAACTTCACAAAGTCCAGATCGCCGGTGTACAGGTAGTAGTTGTGCGTCCCGATGAGCGACCAGGCGTTGTACGTATCGCTGCCACGAGCGTTGTTCGGTGGGCCGGAGTATCCGAGTTCGCCGGAGTTGGAATCTTGCGTGGTGAACATGACGGTGAGGGCGTTCTTGGTGGGGAGGAGATCGTCAAGGGCGACGAATTCGGTGTGGCTGGCGATACCGCAGTCACCTAGATGTGAGCTTATGTCAGTTTTAGGCTGAACATATAAGAGTGAAACGGAATGACCTGGCCAAACGTTCCTGTCGAGAATGATTGCGTTCGTTGGAATGATGAAACAAATGTCTGAAAGCACACACCGGTCCCGTTTCGCTCCGTCGACTAAAATCGGGCCATTTACGGGTCCACCAGAGGCATCGTTCGACCATCCCTCTGTTGTAAGAATTAGGCGGGGTATCGAGACTTGCAGCTATGTGTCACGTACTATTTCCGTTCCTCCTAGCCTGTTGAGAATCGATTGTGTTTGTTTGTACTGTATATGCGCCTACAACCGTGTTAATAGTTGAGCCTGCCACAGCGTTTTCAAACCCACCAGCATACCACAGCTTCGTCAAAAAGTCCTCATCGTGAAACCCCGGATCCGGCGCATAGAAGTATCCACCATAAGCTCGGAGATTGTCGCGGTGCGGCATGAACGTTATCTCCAGAGAGATATTTGAGATGGTGAGCGGAGCATCGTTGTTTGATACAATCGTCGAGTAACGGAAACCAGGTCGCTGTTGCCCAATAGTCTGTCTGAGCAGCCCGGTTTGAAGAGAGGGACCGAAAGTCTGGACGCCGTCAGCGTCCTGGGTGTAGATTACGTTGACAGAGTCGTCGGATTTGAAGGGACTGATGAAGAGGGGGGATTCGGTGAAAGAGAGCGAAAATTGAGACGACGGATCTGCCGAGTCGATGGTCAGCGAGAGGATACCGCCAACCTCCTTGCCCCAATCCAGTACGACGTAGGAACCATCGCCGGAGAAGGTCGCCTGTGCTTCCGAGTTTTCGACGAGACCGTTTGCTCCTTGAACGGTTCCGCTAACGGTGCGAACAGTGACCGGTTTCACAATTTTAGAGTCCGGAGCGTAGTTGAATGAGTCCCAAGGCCCAGGCGGCGCAAGTGCTGCGCTGAGAGTTGCAGTGCAAATCGCGAAGGATAGGGCCCGCAACATGTTGGTAGCGTGTGCGGAGAAAGCAAGCCGCTTTCGTTGCGCTTTCGAGAGCTTTTTGAATACGGCGCGTCCCGCATTTGACAACCGAGCTCGTCCTCGTCATCCACCGTAACTTGACTGTAACATGCCGAAAACCAGGCGGTGGGCGGCTTCGAAACCGGTCATGGGTTGGCAAACACTTGGAAATCACATTGCCCGCCATCAAAGCGAGGTGGATAGGAAGACATATGTGAGAGCGATGTCT
The DNA here is from genome assembly GCA_037176885.1 of Favolaschia claudopus. Lineage (NCBI taxonomy): Eukaryota > Fungi > Basidiomycota > Agaricomycetes > Agaricales > Mycenaceae > Favolaschia > Favolaschia claudopus. Next base: position 175,061 of record JAWWNJ010000017.1, read on the forward strand.
ACATCATGATCTAAGAGCACCGATATTTATTATTCCAAGCTCCAACTTGAAGTCCAATCAATTGCGTGCATAGAGTGACAGTCCTCTGGACTACTAGTCCGACTAGAGTTTGGGCGATGCGATTGAGATAAATTGAACCACGCATGCAAGCTTGGAAGAGAGAGAACGTCGCGCATGACAAGATCTAGAAGACGTTGGGAAGATGAGATCGTCTGAATGTCTGAATGGTCAGTGAACGAGCGAGACCAAGAGCTCGGAGACGTGTTCCGAGATCGACAGACCCGCGGGAACGCCAGTTCACGACGCACGTGCATGGGCGCCAAACAACGCGTCAATATTGTCACGGTCACTAATGTCACACTGCCTCGCTTAACCACCAACCTCCTAACTTCAAGTTCTTTGTCTCGTATGGCGTCTGTTATCTGGATCGACAGCGACATCGACGACGATGACGACTTCATTGAAATTGTTGAGACCTCCCCACGCAAACCGCTCGCTGGACCCTCCACTATCGTCAACACTCCGCGGCGCCAAAAAACCGACAAGAAACGCTACCGAGCCGAATCTCCTGACTCTGACATAGAGTTTGTTGAAGCTACCCCGAAACCCAAGGTACCTCGTTCGGCGCCGCAAGATCACGACGACCATGCCATGGCCATGGCACTGCAGAAGAAGTGGGAAGAGGAAGATGCAATTGCGCAGAAACAGGCTGCTGAGATCGAGGAGAGCAGTTTGAAGCTTGTTGCTCGTCTTCAGGAAATGGACCAGAAGATGGCGGAGAAGCGAAGGCAGCTTGCCGGCAGCCAGGATGTCCCTGAGGATGGCATCGTGTTTAGGGTTGTCGTTGACGCGGATGGAAAGACGATTGAAGGAGACGACGATCCGGACAATGCAGAACAGTTAGCTGTCTTTCATTGCTTGTGCTTCTTCCTCACCCAGGTTTTATAGCTTGGAAGTAGTCAAGAAAGACTTTGAACAAGCTATTGCAGGCGGGCTCAAGGTCAAGACAGGTCGGTCTGCCCATTAAGTCGTGGAATCATTCAATGATTCATTAACCATTTTCGTGTTCTAGTGCAATGGTTTGTCAATGCGAAGCTGGAAGCACGCTTCGAAGCCGCCAAAGCCCAACTCGTTTCTCTTGGAATCGATGCCACCGAAATGAACCTTTTTCATGGCACTGCCGAAGCTAATATTCAGCCAATCCTCGAGGTACGATCACAAAACGAATGTGCATTTACTTTGTGATGAATCTGTTGTAGAACGGGTTTCTCATACCCGGTGTCTCGCCTGGCGTTCAAATGGTGAACGGCGCGGCATGCGGTATTGGCATCTACCTTGCAACTTCTCCGAATACATCGCTTTCATACACTCAAGGCGCGTCACGGATGTTCATGTGTCGCGGTCGGCCCCATTCCCTTTTTAAATTCTTGACCCTGTAGCAACTGATGTCCCGCGCGCAGTAATTCCCGGACGCACATCGCCCAAGAGTGAGTCCCGACCGACACTTATCGGCCTGCTCGCGGTGACATGATTATTTTCAGTCTCGCAGGCCGTTCCTGCTCCGCTTGGTCAAAATGGCCACGAGTCTTGGACGATGAATGCAGGAGTGTACGTCGTGAAGCATGCCGACCTTGTCGTCCCTCGATATGTGAGTGCCTTCGCTCCATCGCTCATAGTAGCAGTTTACCGGGATGCTTCCGTATAGGTAGTGGAATTCCAAAATCCTTACAACCCGCACGCCTATCGACTGCCCGTGGTCGCGCCTCCGATTGTCGCGCCGCTAGGCGGACTTGGAGTAATTGGTGGAATGCCTGCGGGATCAGCTCTTCCCTTCAATTATGCTCAATGGGCAGCGATGTTTATGGCAGCAGCCCCGGCTCTCCCTGCAGTCGCGGCGCCGGCGCCGAACCGCACGCGAGCAACAGCTGCGAAACCCAGAGCACCTCGGGCTGTGAAAGGTGGTTGAGTTGATCTCGCTCTTTGAGCCCTATTGATTCAGCTGTGTAGGCAAGGGTAAGGCGAAGATGAAGCAAGAGGATCACGATGGTCAATATTATTAGATGCTGATGAGGACTGAAATACATTTGTATTGCTCTCTTATTTATTAACCAACCAACATCTTTGTTGTACTTCCGTTCCTTGCTACGCTGGGGTCATCACTGCCTCGGCCTCCGATTACTATGTGCGTCGGCTTTTCCTCTCAGACTCTGGCTGATCTCCTTAATTCAAGGGTCGGAGTTAATTTTGTCGAGTTCCGGTCTTCATGTTAGCTGCTGCGAAGGCGGGTTTCCGTTTCGCTGTCAGTCCTCGCAACTTTATCACACGCCCAATGAAATTGAGGGAATGTCGATAGGCAAATATAGTCGAGTGTGAGGAATCACGCCTTGCTTGAATGTCGGTGCTTGTACCTCTGTTCATTGATATCTTCGATTCTTGTGTTGGATCGCCTGCCAGGCACTTCTCGGGTTCTCGACGGGCCGCGATCTTTTGCTCTGGATGTGGTTTCCATACTCTGTATCGCTTATGTGCTAAGCTTTGCGAGCGAAGGCAGGGTATTTTTCCAGTGGAAGGCTCAGGTGATGGTTTCCGCTACTCTTCGGGACACGACACACTGACACCGCGGAGAATCAACAGATGTGGGCAATGGGGAGTACTTCGAGTATCAGAGAGGAACTGATTCAGAACGAAAAATATCCAACGCATACAGGGCACCCAACAAGGTGTAACGCATGAGAAAGAGATCTGAACTCGAGCACTCTCAATACGAGGAGAAACCAACCCAAGTACTTACCGCGGCCGCCGCTGCAAGCTATGTAAAGGACGAAGGTGCGGCAATTTCGCACATATCCTTGGCGACAGGCTATTAATAGGCGCCCCTCTGATCGACGTTGCTTGATGGTTCCGTCATCGCATCACTTGCATGAGCCTTATTTGCGAACTTTCCCCTTGCGGCCGGAGCTGGGTGCCTCCCTTCCCCTTCGCCCTCCACTGGAATGGACGACACAAATTTTCAGAACATTGCCCTTTCGCCGCGAACTCCTAGATTCACGCCGCATGCTGGCAGGTTCTCGCCCCGCACGCCGAAGTTTTCTTTGTATCGAAAATTCGAAGCTGACCTTGATGGTCTGGGTGAGGAGGAGGAGGATGAGGTGGACGCGGAGGTGACGTTGCTTGATGAAGAGGAGAGGAGGCGCTATGCTCAAGGGCTTGAGGACGGATTTGGGGTCGTAGAACGTTCGCAGCAGCCGATTCCTGCGGAAGACAAGCGGGCGATGGTCCTTTTGTGTGTTCTTTGTACGTGTCTTCCGCGCTGTACTGCGCTTGGGCTGACGCATAATTAGATTTGATTCAAGGCATCCCAGTATGCTCTTCCCGTGTTATGAAATTTTGTTCTCTACTTACAACCAACTCCAAGCTGGGTCTTGCTTTAGGTGAGTGGCGAATGTTTCTTGCGCTCGTCACTTTGTGTTTATTTTCATAGGCTCTATGCCATTCATTTTACAGAAGCAGCTGTCGTATTCGCAGCTCGCGACATTCGCGCTCTGTGGATACCCATACTCGCTGAAATTATTATGGTCGCCGATCGTCGACTCCGTCTTCTTTTCCTCCTTCGGTCGTCGGAAGTCTTGGATAATCCCAATGCAGCTCATCACCGGGACTCTGATGCTATACATTTCCCTCAATATACAACGTCTAATGGATAATGTGAGTTGCCCGTTATCCCCAGCGCGCTGTTTATTAATATGCTGGTTTCTCTTAGCCAAGCCACCATGTCACCCATCTCACGAATGTCTTTACCGCGCTGGTATTTTTTTCCGCGACGCAAGGTATGCCTTGACTCGCTCACCTCTCAGCAAAGTATTGATTCGGTATCCAGATATTGCCGTGGATGGCTGGACGCTCACGCTCCTTTCGCCTGAAAATTTATCATACGCATCTACTTGTCAGACCATCGGCCTGAACACGGGATATTTTACCTCCTACACCGTCTTTCTTGCTTTGAATAGCGAGACTATTGCGTAAGGACGCTCTCGTTCTTCTTTCTTCACTCAATCCCTGAATACTGTTTCTAGTGAAAAATGGGGCATACCACGGCTCACACTGTCCGCGTATCTCAGATTCTGGTGTTTCGTTTCTTATAGCGTCTGTGCCTGGCTGCTATTCAAGAAGGAGGTCGGTGTTCTTTTTCGTCGCTCCACTCCATGAACTCACAGTTGGCTGCATTTAGCGCAAAGAGGAGGCTACCAACTCAAAGATCGCCATTAGACAGGTGTACAAGCAGATATGGAGCATGTGCAAAATGCGGCGTACGCCTTATTTCAGTGTCGATGCACTCGGTCCCACTCACACACCAAAACAGATATTCAAGCTCTCGCGTTCATGTTTATATTCGGGAAGATCGGCTTCGCCGCCAATGACGCTGCGACCTCGCTGAAGATGGTGGAGAAAGGGCTGCAGCGAGAGGATCTTGCTGTTGCAGTCCTCATTAACTTCCCCTTCCAGATTGTCGCTGGCTGGCTGGTTGGCTCCAGGTGGTCGCGCGGCGAGTATCCACTGCGGCCGTGGTTATACACGTTCTGGCCTCGGATAGGGTTTGCCTTGACAGCGATGCTCATCGTCTATTGGTTCCCAAGTCCCCCTGTCTCTGGCGGCTTTTTCGTTTTTCTGGTCATACACACGATCCTGACATCCTTCACCTCGTATGAATATTTACTCTTTCCCGGCTACCTAGCTGTGCTTACTTTCAATCCGATCATGCAGGACTATCCAGTTTGTGGGCAGCTCCGCTTTCTTCACGCGGATAAGCGATCCTGTAATCGGTGGCACCTATATGACGGTGTGTTTTGACAGTTTTGTTCGGTCTATTCCCTTTTCGTTGCCTGATTTCCGTGATAGCTTCTCAATACTTTCTCGAACATCGGAACAATGTGGCCCAAGTGGTTCGTGCTGAAGAGTACGTACTTCATTATCTCTCTCTTCACCCGATGGGTGTCTCATATTCTATCAGGTATCGACAAGTTCACCATTGCCACCTGTCAGTTGGTAGACGACTCATCTTATCTTGGGGAAGGTGAATCCCACCTTGTTTGTCGTCATGCCTTCAATGAACTGATCAATCTATCCACAGCTGCAACGGAGTGTGTTTCCCAACGCGGGAAGGCGCTATGCGCTGACCTTGACGGTACCTGTCTGGTTGTTAGAGACGGCTATTATCTTGTTTCGACCTCTTGCATGATCTTTGGCGTTGTTTTCCTCGTTCTCTATACCACTCCTACTGCTTGGAGATTGCAAGGTTCGTGTGTCCTCCGTATTTATCTGCTGATTGTCCCTGATCTGATTATTTTTCAGCGTTGTCCCCGAGTTCGTGGCGCGTGAAGTTATCGTAGTTTCCCTTTGCTGTCCATTCTCTATAGAACTGTATTACATCTGTATATAAGTAGCACGCCCAATAAACACTTAAAATACTTATCTGGTGTCTTTGATTGGGAAACTCGACCTCCCGTATGTTGCCTTGTTTGTGAGATGCTGTACCCTTTCTTCACTACATTCTCACTAATAACGCCCATTCCCGCACCGTCCAACAGTGAGGGTAAACATGACGATTTGACGCCATTCTTGCGAACGCTCGGCATGGTCGGGCAGCTGACTGTAGACTGACAAATCTAGTACAAACCGCATAAAAGCCGCGAAGTGGACGTTGAGTGGACGCCCGGACGACCAGAAACGTTTCTGTCAGTACCATGGTATCTTCTGTAGCTGTTGTTGCTGGTATCACGTCGCCATTTGCTCAATTCAGCCGTTCTCACCTTCATCAGGTCTCGGGAATGGGTCGGGTACGGGAGCAGCTGCCGCGTGTGTATCTATCTTTGTGCCTTCAGGATCTCATCTCATACAGCTCGAAATTACAGTCGGCTGTTCGCGAAGGAAGGATACACAGTTGCGCTCGTTTCACGGGGGTCTGAATCCCTGAATACTCTGGCCAACTCTATCAACGCCTCTGGTGGAAAAGCAAGCGTCGCGCAGAACCGGTTTTGCGTGAACTAATTCTATATCGCAGGCAGATACATTTCCGGTGAAAGCATACGACGCAGAAGAAGTTGCTGCTGCCTTTACGGCCATAGAGGCCCGCTTCCCTTCTTCCGAATACGCAATTACGGTCGCGATCTTCAATGCTGGGCATGGGGTATGGAAGCCTTTCCTTCAGGTAACCCCTGAGGATGTACGGGAGAGCTCCAAAGTGAATATAGAGGCCTCGTTCGCATTTGCTCGGGCTGCCATCTTGGCGTTCCAGAAGAACCAACCTACGACTGCGACTGGTGCGAAAGGCACCCTCATTTTTACCGGAGCTACAGCTAGTCTGAGAGGAAATGTGCTCACCAGCGCTTTTGCATCCGGCAAGGTAGATTCAACGCTTGGAATTATTTCGATAAATTGTGTGCTCATGATATTCCTTTCCTCATAGTTTGCGCTTCGTGCTCTTTCTCAGAGCCTGGCGAAAGAATTTGGCAAAGAGGATATCCATGTGAGTGGTAAACCCATTGTTTATTTTTTCATACTCAATACTCATTAAAACAGGTTGCCCATGTGAGTGTGATATTGATAGTGGTGTCGAATTCCGATCTGACCTGAGAAATTCAAGGCGATTATCGATGGAGGTAGGCGCAACATCCACTGTCTCGTTCAGTTGATTCATATCTGTGCCCTCAGGAATTGCGACCAACAATGAGCGAGGCAATCGGAACACTCCTCCAAGCGGACCAGTGGAGAACCCTAAACCGGCGGCACTATTGAGCCCGGAGAGTATTGCCACTGTACGTTCTGTGTCGATGTTTCGTTGTATCAGTTGTGCTCAATCGACAAAGAGCTATCTCTATCTAGTGAATCAGGACAGATCTTCCTGGACATGGGAGCTCGATCGTGCGTGGTTTTATCGTGAATACCACTCAATACTAAAATCAACATAGTCCGCCCTGCGCACGAGAAATGGTGAAAAAGAGAGGCATGTGTAAATTGTAAGTTAGGTATATGAAACCAATACAGGCGTATTTTTGCAAGGGCTGGCGAAACGATATTCGACTGAAACCTCCGAAAATCAATGATGCTCAACTCGGAGTCAGTGCCATGAATGAACTAACCATATTGAAGATGTTCACCACCAACGCATGTATGGAAAACGGTACCGGCCGTTCTATTTAGGACCTCAGCAATCCTTGCTTGAAGTTGAACATTGGAGTCATTGAGTGTCAGCAACGAAACGTGAACGGTCCCGGGACTCCAGTGAAGCGATCCATAAATACTGCGGGTGATGCTTCTTGATCTGAAACTTCTGCTCTCTGTAGATGTCGCCCACCAAAGTGATCATCGTAGGCTGCGGTATCGCTGGACCCGTTCTCGCGCTCCTCCTCAAGCAGAAGGGCTATGAACCCGTCATCTATGAACGCGGCAAACGCGACGCTGGCGGTGGTCTCAGTCTGATGTGGGCTGAATTTCCGCCTCGGTTCACGTCTTCTCATTTTTCATCTGCACTTTCAGGCTACAGCTCAACGGTTTACGCGTGTTATCAAAAATTCCCGGACTAGTCGAAAAGCTCTCCGGGATGCCGATTGACAAGTCGACAATGTATTCTATTGTACCCTCCGACGAACGCCTTCTCGTTCAGCTGGAGTTTCCTGAACAAGTACGTCAGAACTACGGAGTCGGACTGATCGGGGTGCAACGTTCAAAATTCCTGGCACTTCTCGTGGATACTGTTATCGAGCATGGGATCGAAATTCACTTTGAGCGCCAAGTTGTGGACGTGGAGACAATGGACGAGTATGCTCGCGTCAAATTGAACACGGGCGAGACGGACACTGCAAGTATCGTGGTGGGGTGCGATGGGCTCCATAGCAATGTGCGGACAGCACTGTTCGGGATGCAGCAGGCTACTTTCACCGGTCTTACGCAGGTTCTTATGTTCACAGAGTATTGATTCAGAGCCTTGATCTTCCATAGACTGGAGGCATAACAGAAGGCGTGTTTTCGAACGAGAAGCCAACGATGTTCAATTTCTATGGGCTCAATATGCATTGCATTGCCTACGCGATCTCCAAGTCGCAATATAGTTGGGCGTACGTATCAAAATACCGTTCAATTAGTGGCAGTGAGTTGGATATGACGATTCATTGCAGCATCACGCAACGTGAATCGGAAACAAAAGAAACTTGGCGAGCTATGGACGAAGCTGCACAAGATTCTGTTAAAAACGGGCCATTCTCGCAGCTTCCCTCTGGCGTAGGAGATCTTGTGCTGAAATCAGCTCAAATCACCAAAGTGCGATACTTATTGATTCGAACTGCATTCTACGATAATTTAACTCTCTCACAGTATGGGTTGTACGACCGGCCGAAACTTGAATCATGGCATCGAGGCAGAGTCGTTCTCATAGGCGATGCAGCGCATGCTACTAGCCCGGTATTTCTCCAAGTGAACTTGCCATTGATTGAAGTAATATAATTGCCCTTCCAGCATCTCGGCCAAGGAGCCAATCAAGCCTTCGAAGACGCAGACTACCTTGTTCAATTACTGGTCAAACATCGCCCAAACGCGAGCCAGGAGTCAACGACCGCTGAATTTTCGGCCTGGTTTAAAGAGTTTGAGGAGGCGCGTATAGAGCGTACAGATATGCTGGTTCGCGGGGCTCGCGAGACAGGGGAGACGCGCGTCGTGGACGGCTTGGAGGAGGCACGAAAGCGAAATGATGCAATTTGTGCACAGTGGGCCGAGGGAGGATCTGCTCTGCGCCGAATGCAAGATCTATACAATTCGAAATAATTACTCGAGCACAATCGTCGCCGGGAATCGAATCTCTTTTTTGTCACTGCAATCGTATTTGTAGAGTTTACTGTACATCGCGAGATCAATTTTCGCTTTATTTTCATTTATTTCTCGCGTCGCGCTTTATTTCTGCACGTGAATGTGACCGTCACGCGTCAAGCTTTCTTTCTCCCCTTTTCTCCCTCTGCTCCTCCTCCTCAGGTACGAGTTACGCGTTCTTGCCTCCGTTTCTGGCCCATAAATTGTTTCGAAGCTGTCATGGAATTTGTTCCCCCTCCTCCGAGAGAGGTCATTAACATAGACGACGATAACAACGACTCGGCGCAGCTGCCACTGGCATCGACCTCTGGTCTCGGTGGAGGGCTTCAGGGGTCCTCTGCGGCCGACAACGCGGAGAATGTTATCTCTGACTTCGAATCTGACGACGAAGATCAACGGGAAGTCGACCATAAGCCCCTCATTTCCCCCTCCACCGACATCAAGGTATTCGGAACTCTGCTTATGTCTACCGTGCCTAACTTGCTGTCCTGAAAGGGAGATTTTGAGAACGCGTTAGAAGACAACTTCTACTTCGACGGCGTTTTTGCGTATTCTCAGAGATACGATATGGGCGTCGCGCCTAACCCTTGCCTCAAAATCGACGGACTAGGAACGGTCGGGATACCTCTCAGTGAAAGAGATGCGCGCGCCATAATCTCAGCCTCTACTCCCGTTATTGGCACCAACAATGATACCAAGACTTCAGGAATGTGGGAACTATCGTCAGAGAAGGTCTGGTCGTTTTACCAAATTCAGTTCGCCACTGGCTAACGAAATCAGGTTCACTTCGATAATCCAACCTGGGGAACCTGGATAGACGGAACTGCGGGGACGGCTGCTTCCAAAGTACTCACTGCTACGAGCATCAAGCCCTCATTCACGCTCAAGAAACTTGTGATCCATGAACAAAGCTCCCAGTGAGTTGTTGGTCCGGAGTTTCAGACTCGTATGCTCACGCATGTACCCTTCTCAGTACGACGCGCCATAGAGAGTGCGTTTCTCGCAAAAATTCTCTTGGATTCGATCGCTTACCTCGTGATTCATTCAGCCCCATTGTCGACGACGAATCAAACCCAAAAATCGGCGATTTCATCGTCGTTCTGCCTAGTTGCTTTGAAGGCGGTCAGCTACAGCTTCGCCATTCAGGCCAAGTCAAATCACTCAACTTCGCTCACCAAAGCGGTCTGTCGACCTCAGTCGCCGCCGCTTACTCCGGAGTGGAGCATACACTGGCTGGTATCTCCTCCGGTTACCGTTTGTCGCTCGTGTACGACATTGTGCAACCCATAACGCATCTTGGGGCGCGCCCCACTCTCCCTGAGATGCAAGGTGCTGCATCCAAGTTACATAGAGTCATGCGTTCCTGGAAGGAAAACCCGACCGAGGGGGCGCCTCAGTTGCTGGCGTGTTTGTTGCAGCACAAGTACCCGAAGAGCCTGAAGTTCAGTGCCAAGTCTCTGACCGGGTCTGATGCGCTCCTCGTTTCGCATCTCCGTCCACTCGCTCGTGAGCTTCAATTTCGGCTCTATCTCGCCCATGTTCGGGTTACAGTCTCAACGCCAAGCGAAGCTCTTGGTTATGATAGTGACGATTATGGGTATGGCGGCTATGGCTATGGTGGATGGGGGAGGAGGCGACGCTATTGCGCTTATGATGAATACGATGAGGATGACATCGACTCAGATGCATTTGAGGACATCGAGGACGAGCGGGAAGTGGCTCTTGATGTTGTGCAAGTGGTTGATGTCCGGGGAATGCCTGTTGCTGTCAATTTCGATCTCGAGGAGGAGGACATCATCAATGGCTCCATTCTCAATGGCGAGCCAGACGAGGAGTCTCTCGATCGTGACGCGCGTACGGTAAGCTGCCCATCTTTACTATTACTCAGAGTGCTTAAGATTGATTCCTGTTTCCGCAGACGGCAACGCGCAGGGAAGGTACGTATGACCTCTCCGTTCATCTTTCACGATCGCTCAACCTCGAGCTTAGTCTATAACCGAACAGTCCTCCTCGTATGGCAGAAGGACAGCGATGTTGACATGCGGGTCGCAATCGGCGACGTCTATGACTATTGCTGCCACAGTCTCAAGATATCTCTGACAACCGCTCCAACGAAACGAGAGAAAACACTGGTCAAGGACCTGCTCGCTTGCTCTCAGATTCGCCCCAACCCTCAAAAGCTACCGACCGTCATCCAGGTTCTTCGAGAGTCCGCCGACCGATGGAACGATGCACAGCTCCTCATACGAGCTCTTAAGGCGTGCAAAGCGGAGAAGAATATAGACATTCTGGGGCTGGAAGGTTTCGTTTCATCGTACCAGGCGTTTGGGTGGGACGTGCTGCGGGAGTTCTGCGAGCAGTCTATGGCGGGTGATGAGTCGAATGCGCGGAGGCAGGCGTTGCTCAGTCGGCTGACGCAGATGGGGAAGGACGAACAGGACGAACAGGTTGCTGCGTGGTGCAAGGAGCAGGTTGAGGTTACGCTGCGCTCGCTCAAGAAGGTCGACGCGGAGCAGATCCCTTGGCTTGCAAACCTCGGGCTGTCGCGTGGAGGGGAGTTCCTTCGTGATGTGTACGTCTCAATTGTTCCGCCGTTCGAGTCCTCACTGACGGCGGTCGTTAGCATTTTCCCTCAGCTCGAAGCGCAGAAACTTGACAAGACGTTCTGGATTCCATTCCTTCAAGAACTGCAGCGCAACATGAATAACACCCCCGCAGCGTCACCGGAGATCGTCAAGGGCCTCCTCTCTAAATGCGTCACGGAAACCGTGCGCAACCTTCCCGCGTTCCCGACCAAAACGATCACGCCGACCTACGCATATGGTGTCCCGCGGGAAGAGAAAAGCTCTGGTGCGATCTTGGAGGTGGTTCAGCTCTGCGTTAGCACGCAGAACCTCACACTCTGTACGGAGATTTTCGCGAAGATGCGGAATTCAGCTCGATGTGGGTCTTATCCCAGCACCTTCCCGCCTTGGATGTACTATGCGGAATTGAGCCCTTCACTCGTTCAGCTGGCTCAGACGCCTGCTGTTCTCAATGTGTTCCAGCCGTTCTTCGTGGACGTTATCGTGGCTTTGGTGTCAGCTGCGCGGAAGAGTCCTACTGGTACAACCATTACGCCTTGTCCCTTGAGCGACACGCATAAGACGGTCATCATGAATGCGGCACGAAAGGCTGGTGGGGTCGTGATTCTTAAGCAACAGTACGTTGGAGATATTTCCTATGCTTAACTTTCGACTGACGAATTTCGGGCAGCTTGACGGCGGAGAACCTCAAAGGTCATGATTCGAGTACTCTGCAGGCCTTGGTCCGCACCGTTGTGAAGGAATTCCCGCGCCAACAGCTTCAAGAGGACGCTCAGCAAGCATATAGCGCTCTCCTCATTACGCTTGTACGGATCGCCATCGATAGCTTTCGTTTGCCATCCGCTCAGCCAACATATGGTGGTTACGGCGTCTCTTACGGCTACGCTCGAGGCCCGAGCGACCAACTGCTTGACATGGTCAAGTTTTGCTTCGAGGTTGGCGCTAAAAGCCAATGTCAGCGTCTCCTCCTCAGGTCCGTCACGCCTCCGAAAGACACCACTGTCGCGCAGCACGTATCGAAGGTCCTGACACCCTTCCTTCCCGTGTTACGCCAGTTCCTTGTGTCAAAGCGCCTCGACTTCCAGGCCGAGCCGTATAAAATGTTCGCGGCCGCGGTGGTGAAAGCGTATGCGGAGCATGTTATGAAGCAGAAGCCGACAGAGGTTGTCCCCATCGCATCGTTGGAGAAGATTGGGTGCCAAGCCTGTGCCGATTGTAGAGAGCTGAAGGCGTTTTTCATGAGCGATCGTGCGGAGACGTCTTTCTCGCGAGTGCAGGGCATTCGAACGCACTTGGAACGCCAGCTTCACAGCACCAGAAGCTGGGGTGTTACATGGACGACCCTCAAACACGGATCGCCGCACACTCTCAGGGTTACGAAACCTGCGAGCATGACTGCTGTGGGATTGTGGGCTGCGAATAGCCAGGCCGGTAAAACGCTGCTGGGGAATCTCGGCGACGAGACGACGCAGGCGCAGATTTTGGGCGTTGCATATTCGGTGGTGTATGCGCGGATATATGGCACAAACCCACCTCCCCTACCGCTTGCAAATTCGAACCAAGTGCCTAAACGGCCGGCTACAAATGCACCTGGTACCAATCCCGTCGCAAAGAAACCCAGATTGTCGACCTAGCTTCGAAAACACATTACTTTTTCACTAAGTCTGGAAATAATACTCATATCTTGTATACTCTGCGTACGACCCCCTCTTACTTGTATGGTACTCGTTTTGTATTCGTTGTACATGGATTCTATAATTTTTTCTTGGATATTTCTAATTTCCTGTGTATTTTGAGATATTTGGAGCCAACGCCTTTAGCCATCAGCAAGTCGCCCAATAATTATTTTCGCTTGTAAGCTTGCTCGTCTCTCTCTCGACGCCCTTGTCGGATCTTCCTGACCGTTATGACTTCAATCTATGCTGCAGGGTGCTGTGATACCCTAGAAATCCCTTCTCAATCCTCTCCAGTCAGCAGTCTCGGCTTGGTGTCTCTCGTCTTGCTTTGGGTGAATGGACGACATATCCATCGACTCTCAGAGTCAATCGGCCTCTCCACCTCCTCTCCCGAAGCTTACGCTTCTTTTGCCACCGCTCAAAGACCTCAAGAAAGCTTCAAAAAAGTCCAAATCGAAATCCAAGTCAAAGCAGTCGTTTGCGTACTCTGACTACCCGGATGCCTCTACGTCGCAGAAAGCTCCCAGACCCGTCAAATTGAAGCCATTGAAGGAGGTTCTCATTCGACTTGTTACTCAATTGAAGAAGTGCGTGCATTGCTGGGCCCATGACCAACTCCTCAATGTGCTCTTCACAGGAAGGACGACTATGCTTTCTTTTTGAAACCAGTGAACCCGGCTCAGGTTACGGGATACAGCGACCTCATCAAACGTCCCATGGACCTTGGTACCATGAGCATCAAGGTGCAAAGAGGGCGTTACCGTTCGTTGGAGGATTTCACGGTAAGCATCGCATTCACATTTTGTTCACGTACTGGAATTTATTTCGGCCTCAGGACGATTTCCGACTGGTGACAGGAAACGCCAAGATATTCAATCCACCAGGAAGCATCTACTACACCGAGGCCGACAAGCTCGAAGTTTGGGGGTTGGATCAAATATCGAAAGCGTCTTCCACGGTGATCCAGTATGAGACGGATTGGAATATTGATGTCGAGAAGGACGACATGGAAGAGGAGATGGAGGATTACTCTATGGCTATAGACCCCGCTGCTGATGCCGAGACACGAAGCAGGTCGCCTTCAGTGTCTCTGCCGGGTGCGGGTCCTTCGCTACGACGTGGTCCCCGAGGGCCAAATAATAAATCGTCAAAGGACAATCCTGGCCCAAGTACTGAGAAGATCGACTCTGAGGGCAGGTTACCAGGCTCAAAGGACGGTCTAGGGGCTTTTCCACCTGGCTCTGATCTGGCGAGAACAATGGTAGCGCTCAAGCTCAAGGGTTCGTGCATTATACATTTCCGCTGACGGATGCTGACATTCTCCAAGGCAAACGATATAAGACGAAGAAAGAGCGCTTGCGCATAGAGAAAGACGGTCCGCCTTATCTTCCTGACGGCAGTCTCGACTATTTCGCAGGTATTTGTCCTTCTCGCCGTATCTAAAGCATATCTAATTACTGGCAGTTGAGGATCCATTTTCTTATCTGTCTGCGCTGGTACCAGACCCACCTACGCGCCCACAACTCATCCCCGTATATCTACCCTCCCCGCAAGCATACCAGCTTCCCACCGCACGCGACACGTCAACAACACCCGCGCCATCCGTTCAGCTCTACCCACATCCTGTAGCCATTCCGCCATCACACCCGCCACCTCCTCCGCCACCAAAGAAAATGAAACATTTCACAGTGTTGCGTGGTGGTACCCGAAGGCCGAAGGACGATGTAGTCTCTGCCGAGAATCCAGACGAACACATGCGTGAGGCGCATGTGCTGGATTATGGGTCGTTTGCTGTGTTGGCTGGGGAGCTTGCGGAGGAGATGCGTCGACGGGGAGTTGCGATGCCTGAAGGCCTGGAGGATGCTGACACGCAGGTGCAGGCTGCTGTTCGGGAGAGTCTGGAGATCCCAGAAGGGCCGGCGCGTACTGGGAATGCAAATGCAAGCGCCACTTTTGATTCTAAAGAGTACTGGAGCACTGCGCACGCCTTGGACGCGGAGGGTTATATAAGGGATCTGGTCGATGGCGGGGTAGATGGATTAGCGTATCTGCGGAGCTTGGCGGAGTTTGTCGGGTCGCCTCCCCTAGACGTCGACCATCCCGAGGAAGACTTGGATATTGACACGCGCATGTCTCCAACCTTCCCTCTCGGGGCATCACTTGCATCCTGGGTCGATCAGCAAATTGTAACGCCAATTACTGAAGGCCGACATACCCTCCTCCAGCGCACTGCCCTCGAACTCGCACATTCAAGACCTGACGCCGCCAAAGGCGCGAAGCAGGCGCAGGCTCAGGATGGTGACAAACTCCCTGCTCGTGTCTCCGCCGCACTCCACGTGCGCCCTCATGCAGACGCAGCACTAGCAGCTCTGCGGCAGATATACGCGGGGAAACTGGACATGGCTGCGCTGATACGCACACCGGAAGAGGTCGGGCAGAGCGAGAAGGAGTGGGCTGGGAAAGATCTGGTTGGGAGAGGTCCGGCGCAGATGAATACGGTGCTTGACCATGTTGCGGGGTTGATCATTCGTCAGTTGCAGGCGGCGGAACGCGGTGGAGATGGTCCTATGAAGCAGGAAGCGGCGGACCCTGATGTGGTCATGAACGGCGCAGGTGACGGCGAGAGCGCTGTGATGCGCAATTTACGACTGAATTTGCTGGCTCTTGTCAAGCATGCGCCTGTGGATACTATTGCGCCACTGCCTCGGGAACTGGTGCCGGCGGATATCCAGCAGATATTCGTGCCCCTGCCTGCAGCGCATCATGCGTAGAGGTCCTTCTTTCGTCTTTATGTATTGCCTGACTTATTTTGTTCTTGTTACCATAGTTGTGAGCCGCGAGGCGCATGCGCATGCCTCTTCTGCTCGTTGTTATTTGTTACTTATAACCAATTTGTATAATATGGACGGCAGCTAAAATACACAGCACGAGTATGCATCGAGAAGGGAAATGAATGCGACGTAACCTCAGTAGCGGTAGCGCGTCGAATAGTCTGAGTAGACGCGTCAGAATCAGAGGGATGCAACGGTGAATACTTGACCAACCTTTCGGAGAGACGACAAGACCACGCCCTTTGGACGCTCCTCGATAGACAGTTTCAATGATGTCGATCATCTGGAAGACTGTTAATGCTAAAAAGACGACGAGCAAAGAGACACGTACCTCTTGCTTGTTATCCATAGCCCAGTTTCTGAGGTGAAACGGTAAAGTTTAGCTTTCGAGAAAGGATGCCACAAAGTGTTACTGACATCTTGTTGTTGTTTCCTGTTCCCAAATCGATCATGATATGTTTGTTGCTGCCAGTTCCGGGGTCAGTCCAGGCACTTTTCGAATGCCTCAGGAAGCTTTATAGGCTCACCGATAGAAGAACATCACAGTGCATGGGTCATACAACTCGTACATCTGGAAGCAATACAATCACTACACCTTCACCCAGAAGATACAAAATAGCGCACGAGATGCGCAGCCCACGTACCTTATTGAAGTCCGGGACCTCCGTGATATCCACCAGATATACAACCGCGAAATTTTGAACTTTCTCTGCTACAGAGTAGAGTGTCTCGTCCATTGTCATGCACTGGCTGTCCCAGTCGTGACCAAACCTGATAACCACGACGCGATCGTCTTCAGATTTAATAGCCTCGTCGACGTGCCAGCCAGAGGGGAGATGAGGGAGGAAATATGACATGGTGAGCAGCAAGCAAGATCGGAGAGAATAGAGGTGTGACCCGATTCTGTGACATGTCACACCGTTTTTGTTGTTCCAACAACGTCACGTCAACAACCTCCCAGTCCTCAACCCAACTCGACGCCGAAGGAGCCTTGTTGACTTCGTCTCTAGTATGGCTTAGCTCTGGTCTATTCTGTACTGGCGGCTGGATTCAAACCTTCTCTCGACTCGTGTCACACATCGAATTCTTGAGTAATTCTTGGTTCTACAACAATCTACAACTCGTCAACGACTTCTTGTGATTCCGTGTCGATTGCAGTGTACGGTGTGTCGTATGAAGTGACACACTGTAGGTCATTTCCAGCAATTGGCCTTGATTTTGCTGACCCGCCACTGGAATTGAATACACTCCTTCGAAATCCCGCTACCCCCTGCCAATTTGGAAACCTTTGTGCGTTCGGTAGATCTCCTTCGACGATCTCATAACATCGACTCATGGACTGGTTCCGTAGTCATCGAGTTTTTATCTTGTTTCTCTCTCAGCTCTGAACCTGAAAGGACTCGGGCGTTTGCGTGTATTCGAACCAGCACGCGCAGTGACGTCGGCGTCTGGCAATCTTCACACGTCGACCCACGGCGACGTCGACGAGCGTCGACGTCTCGCCAAGATGATCTACGGACATGTCCGACCCGTTCCGACGGTCCATATCTTGTTGCTGACCAGTGACAGGTCGCGTCCCCTCCGAACCTATATCGGGCAATAATACAATCCAGCGTTGCGACCGCTTAAGCGCTAGAGGACGTACGTGTTCCTGGTATTCTGTATTCCCGCTATCCGAATATTTATACGTCGCCGCCAGCCGCATGTCGGATTCCTCAATATCGATTCCTGTTAGCTCGGCCGTCCCGGTTGACAACGGGGGTTTATGAATTGTAAGTCCGCCCAAACAGAGTTCCCTTCCGCGTGGATGGACGAGATTTGCTAACCTTGGAATTATTAGTGCTGTAATTCGATGGAGGCGGCTTCTTCTGCTGTGGGTCTGGACAAAACTCCGACAACTAATTTTGTCGTCCCACGCAAAACTACACTGCCTCGATGAATGGAATTAGCCATGTGTCGGCCATGCACCTTCTATAACTGGTGCCAGGTTTAGGGGCATACCTCGTCATTGTGCAGACTATGAGAGACCATGAGAGTCCATTGAGAGCTGTCTCAGGAGTCAGGTCCGGTGTGTGAGTTCGAGTTGTATCTGAGACTTGTTTCTCCACTTACTTCCACGCTGAGACCGAGCTGTTTACGCGATCATCGGCCCTCGCCACCTGTATGAGAGTTGTATGAGGGCTCGTCTGAGACTAGAAACTGGACTTGAAATCGCAAACTGTGGGTACGTGCTGTCATGGATTCACCCAAAGATCGCTGGACTCTATGAATGCTCATAATTATTCACGATCGCGATAATTAATTCCTTCTCGGTCATTATGGCTTCTTAATTATCCCAACGGACGAGGTCGCGATTGAATATTGTCGTTTGCCCGTTTCCCCATTATCTTCCGCTCAAGGACCTCGCTTAACTCGACGGTTCTAGCCCTTTCATGTCCGTCGCTTAAAAAGAACCGATCAAAACATGCCATAGAAGGATATATGTTCGTCACGGTCACACTTTTGCGAGCCTGTTGGTTGCCAGAATATCCAGCCGAAGTTAACTGGGTGCAACGGTCGCGATGTGCCTGTTTTTTCTCGCTGCATCGGCCGTCTCGGACAGGACAGCACCCTCCTTCAAGCATACCTGAGCCCTCTGGCGATGTTTGCGTGGATCTTCTTGGAGGGCTTGCCTGGATTTGGATGGTTCACCAATGATTCGCAATGTTTTCAGAACCCAAGATTCAGCTTCCGATCGCCTTTACGGAATCTTTCAAGACGTTAAGCGACTAATTGAGCTTGTCGGTTGCGACTGATAAAGTGGACACTGTGTGGGGTTATTCACATGAATTTGACGCGCAATCTGTGCCCGGTGTACAGTTGCTGCCAAGTTGCTGCTTTCTTCCTTCTACCACCACCACCTCTTTTTCCGTTTCGTTCTCTACTGCATGTGTTTGGGCTCGTCAATGCGTTGAATTTGTGCGTCGGCGCATCGTCTGCACTACCTGTTCTTCAACCCAACGCTGCATGTCTAAATCCCGTTCAGTTACTCCCACACCTAATACCTACTCCACTAATCCCGACTCCTCCTCCTCTGGCCTGACACCTTCACGAACTCTACCCGACGACCCTAGTACTACCACTCCTGCACCCACTACCACTAGAGAGAGCTCTCAGACGTCTCCCACGCAGTTCACCCACTTTCATTCATTTGTATCATCCCAAGCCTCTACACACGACCCTTTAGACCGACGTCCCTCCCCCGATAGTCCACCTATGGCCAAACGAATGCGCCGCCAATCCCCCGAAGATACATCCCATTCCTCTGATTCCCAGAGCGGGATGGCAGATACTGAACCCGAAGGCATGAGCCCTTACTCCGAGACCACCCCTCCCCCGGTCGCCCCACTGAAAAAGAAGCGTACTCGCACGCTCACCACACCTCACCAATCAGCTGTGCTCCACGCTCTACTGGCTGAGGTTCGTGCCAAAATCATAATTCCCAACGGCGCGTGCTGATAATATAACTCTATCTCAGTCCCGATTCCCCACCACGGCAAAGCGGGAAGAGGTTGGACGTTCTATCGGACTCAGTGCCCGGAAGGTTCAGGTAGCTACCCTCCCCGTTACTGCTGTCGTCGTCGATACTGACGCGCTCTATTAACAGATCTGGTTTCAAGTGAGCTTTAATTCGTCTCATCTCGGCGAAACACTTACCTGTATGAATGTAGAATCAGCGGCAAAAGGCTCGTCGCCCCGGAAGTCAAAGCGAGGCTTCCTCGCAACCTGGGCCTCCTCGTTATACCTCGTTCCCGAGCGCGCCACAAAGTTCATATCCTCCCGGCGCGTCTTCGGAGCACGCGTTCACGCATGGAGAGCGCGAGGGACGCGTAATGCCGCATGCCTACAGCGGTTACCCGCCACCGGAGCAGTTCCTCGGATCTGTAGAGGCACCGCCTCAGTTGTTGGGTCCTGGCATGCCTGGTCAGGGTCCACAGAGAGGCCGCCCCATGCTCCAACTCGCGTCAAGCGCGTCGGCTGATTACAGCCGCGAGCTTCCTCCCCCGCCTTTCTCAAGCCGCTCGCTACCGGGCCTTCGAACGCTCGATCCTGAAACCTCTGAAATGCTTCCATCCTCGTCCCCCTTCTATCGTATTCCTGGGAATGTCCCCGATCCATCGCGGACTCTTCCACCGCTCACCTTCAACCAACCTTCTGGACGTCAAAATCTGCCTTCTTCCTCTCATTTGATGCTCGCGCGCTCCGCGCCAACGACCCCTTCACACGCTTCGTTTCTAACGTCCCCCTCCCCCTCCCCGACGTTCGCCCATAATCTTCCTCCTCCTGAGCATCATCAACCTTACTCCACCTCCGCACTCGGCCTACCCCCACCATTCACTCTCCAGCCGCAGCCGCAGTGGGATAGTTCCTCCTCCCACCGGCCACCTTCTTCTACCTCATGGTCCCGCTCTGGAACCTCCGGCTCGCTCTCTTCCACCCGAGGCAGCAGCTCCTCTTCGCCCCCGAGCAGTTATCTCAGAGAGCCGTCACCCGAAGATAACGGAGATACGCCCCGCATGGGACCCGCCGTCCCCTCACGACGCTACGATCCTGTTCGCGCGGCATTCGTCCCCACTAGTGACTCGCCCCCCACCACCTCCCGCGGTCCTTCCTCCTCCTCCTCACCCCCTTAATCATGCAGCCAGCACGCTCTTTAATCCTTATAATTGGTGTCACGCCTTGAACGACCCCGATACGTCGATTTACGACGCCGCCTCTCTTTTGCCAAAATAGTCGTAACGTCCTTCCTTGATTTCCATCACGATCCCTACAATTCGGTCCCTTCATACTCTAACGATCTCTTAATGGCCACCCGCACTCTCTCTAATGGCGGCCACATGCTACTTTTCGGAGCCAACTGTGGTTCTACCTCCTCGTTCGTTAATCTACAGAATCCAAAGAACCCTACTGTATCAACATACTCCTAAGCTAACAGACCCTTGAACTCCGTGTAGTATTTGTCTCTCGAACTTGAATAGTATATTTAGTAGCCTACAGTACACTAGTATTTAGTTATCTCAAATTGTTGTTTGTTGTCCTCAGGCTGTTCTCCGTATTAGATTAATTTCTCTCAATTCAGTCGCTCTCTGCTACCAACACATCTCGATGCATTCAGTCAGTGTCAAGGAATTACAGTAACACGTTAAGAACTAAGTTACGGTGCTCTGCTCGATCGCGTGCTGTCGTTTTTCAGCAGCGAGACGAACCCGCAACTGAGCTTGCCGACGCAGACGTGCTTCCACAGCGTCCACATCCTCTGCGGAACGTGTGAAGCTGTCAGTTGAAACTACAACTGGTTTTTCGACTTGAGAGATCCTGTCCGACGCCACTGGCTCGGCGGATCCAGGAGAAGTAGATTCTGCACTGCCTCGGCCACGTTGTGCTTCTTCTGCTTTCAGTTTCTCTTCTTCGAGCCGACCCAACAATTTTGCCCGACGTGGGGATTCCTTCCGTCCGGTATTTTCGGCATTGACACCGTTGCCATCCTGTCGCGAACCTTGTTTTATGAATCAATATTCTAGTCATTCGGAGGACTTGGTAGAGGTCAAATCGACGACGCACCTAAAGATATTGAAGCAGATGGCTGATCTACGCTACCATCTATCGAGAAAGGTGTCTGAAGAGCAGAAAGCCGGTTGAGCCGAGCGCGCGTTCGTGCCATTATTTCGGGAGCAGAAAAAGTGCGTTCGGGATGAGAACCCGCGAATGAGTCCTCCTCTCGAGCGGGGATCTCGGTGCTAGGATTCTCTTCGAGGCAGGGCGTCGCCCCGCTGTCGAGACCGGAAGTATATTGGCCATTGAGATTTGTATAGATAGGCCGCAGTGTGTCAGGATCGGAAAGACGAGTGAGTAAAGACGGCACGGATCCAGCAGCAGCCTCTTTTTTGGATGTCGAGGTGGCCAAAAACTTGGAGGAAGAGCTCGGCACAGCTTCCACCGCCGCAATTTTGGTCTCACGTTTTCGGAGTGGGGCCGAAAGGTGGGCGTGAACGCTCTCAAATAAACTGCGGTTTCGCACTCGTATAGGTCTGCGTGATACCTCGGCGACTGCGGGAAGCTCATTTAGCTCTGCAGCGCTCTCCCCTGGGAGAACAGCACTTCCAAGCCTTTCCTCTTCAGAAGCATCGGGCTCAGAAATATAGCGCGCCTTTCCCTTCGAATCCTCCGCTGTTTTCGTGGTGGGACCAGGGGTAATGGGCGAGAGGTCGGGCTGATCCTTCTGCATGCGTGCATCAGTCAGGTCAGCGCCGCCGGTGGGGAAAATGCTATCGTGATCGGGATGGTGATTTGTGGACCGGCCAATAGATTGTCGCCAGCCATCGCTCCCGCGGGAAGTGTGTTCATTAAGCTCTCTATCCCTCGAGGTTGGCCGCCGGTGACCAGAGCGGGAGCTAGATGAGGAGCGAGAGTGTCGTAAACGGCGCCGACGAGTGCCTTGCCCACGAGTATCACGCGCTGGCTGAGTGTCCTCAGTCCGCTGCGCTGCAGGCGATCTAGAGCGCGAAGCTTCGCGCCACCTCCGTCGGGGCTCCTCACGCGGAGGAGGAACATCCGGCGTGACCTCATACTAGAAGATAATTCGATAAGCATTCGCTGATGTCGTCGACGGAAATAGAGAAACGGACCTGGACCACGCTGTCGTAAACAAATAAATCTTTGTACGGAGACCGGACGTAGGAATAAACCTCTAAAAGGTTTTCATTCAGGATGCCATTTTCGGCAAAAAGAAATGCATCCGGCTCACCGTGAGCGAAATGCTCAGCGTTAACATGTCGGCCGCCTTCGACATAAGGGGCGTCTAGATCCAGGAACTCTGAAAGAAGCTTTACTGCTGATTCAGAGCGTATGTCTATCGCTTTCATGATAGATATAATGAAAGTTGTGAGAAACTGGAGAGAGGTGTATGAGCCACAGATATCAAGATGCATGGAGACGAAGTTACTTCGACATCCAAATTAACCCATACTTGGAGTTCTCGGCGCAAAAACATGGTCGTTCGCGCAATATATTCTGGACTTGCCGCAAACTGCTGTGGACTAGGATATGGGCGATAGCGGGTGTAGGCGTTAGAAGCGACGTGCTGAGACACGATTCAGTATGAGATATAGAGTTGCAGACCACCTGGAGACAGTCACCTTTGCGTATAGATCATGCTCGTAAATCCATTTTCGTTTAGCTATGGATCGATCCAGTCTGTCAGCCTCGTCTGACTCAGCTGTAGCTCTTCTTCCCCATTCCCGCTCACGAGCGCGGCGTCGTGGAGCACGATTCTGTCGTGCTGCCAAAGGAGGCAGTGGCCGAGAAACAGGCGAAGTCGGAAGCGGATTCAAGTAATGTTTCTGATAGTCGTAGCGCGAGCGTATTTTGTGTATTAGAAACGGGCCAATTCCTTGTGAGCACAGAGGGCATCTTCGGGATTGCTCTGCAATGCTAGATGAATATTTATTTCAATTTTGCGAATGACTCTCTTACATACCGGTCCACACAATTAAGCAGTCGAAGCAAAATTCATGGGCGCAAATGGGGACAACTGTGCGGTCTATGAGTCCTTGCAAACATATGCTGCATCTGTCTTGATCTTCTTCTACTTCTTCCTCGAGTAGCGGTCCGTACATTTGGTCAGCCGAAGCATCGGGACTTGGGTCAAGCTTGGACCTGGTAGGGGAGAGAATTCTAGGCGAGTCAGGGTCTAGCTTGACGCGTTTTGGCGAAGGACTACGAGATAGACCCATGAGTGTGACTGCGTCTCCAGTGTCAGCTTCAGTACGCGACTGGCGGGGCCAAGTCGCATTTTGATGGCGGGAAATACCGAATCGAACAAACAAGCCACGCGGCGCTTGTTGAACTCTGACTTCCGCCCAAATTGCTTTCCGCCAACAGATCTGAGCTCAAACTCAACAGGATCATGGCCAAGCAGCAAAAATAATCGAACAACTGGTAAATACATGGTCTGGCATTCTTCAAGTTGAGGGTGTTAACGTTAACGTTAGCGCACCAAAACTTTCAACAGTGGAAACAGGGACTACTCAGAAGCATCTCAATGCATGCAAGACTACGATAACTGATGCTCTCAACAGTCTAACGATTCCACGACCAGCAGGATTCGTAAAATACGCGTCTTGTCCGGAGTGAGCGCCCGTATTCAATGCAATGACTGCCGCTTGGGTGCCATCCATGCGGTGGGTTCACTGCGGTGTTTTACAGACCAGCGCCTGTTCCGAAACTGTTTTCGGCGAGGACACCAGCTTTTTCTTGAATCCCAGATTCCCAATTGCAAGATAAGCAACTCGAGTAAAGACTCGGCTTGACAACGGAGCGGAATCATTGGAGTTAGTCGTCTAAGTACTTATGTGCTCGTTATCGTTCTTATCCCGCTTTCGAGAAGGGATCTAACCAGAGAGACTACTCGTGATTGAGAAGAGGTATTTTAAAGTTGTTTTGCACCTGTGTCCAATGACCTGGGAATGGCCCTGGCAAAATAAGTAGCTGGCCTCTGTCCTGAGAAGTGAGAGTCACAACCCGCGAAGAGAAAGATCATTCATTTCAGTTGAAGCTCTACAGGTTAACTAGAACAAACGGGTCGGGAAGAGTTTTCGGACGATATCCGACTTGATCTTCCTCGAGTCAAAGTGCGTAGCGAGTTCCTCATGTTCAGTGATTCGGTAGCGCAGTTGATTGTCCTTTCGTCCCACTTGCAAGCCATCGGGATTTTGTTAAAACTGCCTGGGTTCCAAATTTTTGAAGTGCATTGTTGTTTCGTACGTGCAGCAGTTACATTGCAATTGAACCCGAGGTCGTTCAAGTGTTTTCTCTGCCTTGATTAGCGAGGTGGAGTCTAAAATCACTTGAAACGAGGAGTATAGTATGTTGAAGACGGTCACTTGCCGCTGATTTTAAAGTCCATCTCCTTCGACTCATAGTTATCATTGGTTGTGCAGCAGAGTTACTTTAGGCCGGTCCCCGCCTTGTGCAACGGTGTGGTAAGTCCGAATGGCGCAAACCATTTTGCGGTTCGTTTTTGTTGCGGAAAACAAGGAAAAAGAAAAGGCGAGCTCGGCTCCAGGATGTCTTTGGATACAAGCGACAAGTTTGCGGGTTTCAGGCGAAATCGAGTTATACCAATGTGCTTTCTTGCTGTGGGCCTGTAGATGTTCTATATTCGATCTAGAGTCTGGAGGCGCAGCCAGGTGTGTATGAATTGAGCCGTGCTGGATCCACTTTCCTTGTGTGAAAGTGCCAGTTGAGTGAGTGGGTAATGTCAGTCTCCGCGTAGCGCGCTGCAAACGTCAGCTCGTCAACTGCTTCGATTCAACTTTCGTTACTTCACTTACATACGTTGAGCGGAGAACATCACATACTGTCAGACAGACGCCACTACTCACAGATGTTGGCTCCAATGTCTGGAAATTCCATGAAAATTCGCGTAAGATGTTGGCCGAGGGTAATTCGTCACTTCGTTAAGCTTGCCGGTGTGTTGAGTTCCAAAGCTGCGGCGACGCTGGATACTCCCTTGTGGATCCCTAGGATGAGCAGCTATGGCTTCGAGCTTGTTGAACTTGAAGTAATCTTCCACAAGCAAAGCTCCTTGGCTATTCGTGGTTTCTTGATGATAGCGTCGTCGAGATTCTTTGCGTTCCCAGAGTTGTCGACATAAATACAGGATGTCAGTGGCGCCCTGCGGTGAGACCAGAGAAAAGAGAGTGCTCCTCTGCTTGTTCTCTTGACCTTTGCATGTCCGCAACTTGTCCTCAATCTTGCCGCCGAGACAGCGCTTGAGCCAGTCGAAACAGATGGTGCCCCGCAGAGCCCCGCAGTCCGAAATTCTGAATGTTGCCCGAGTCCATCGCCGCGGAGGGAGAGGGGGATGACTGTCCACGGTTGGCGACGAACAGATTTTAACCGTGGTTCTCTGAGTTGACCCACAAGAGCAGCGTGATGTATCAGTCGAGGTAATTAGCAGGGTGATGGAAGTGGACTACAAAGGGAATATGGACCCAGAGTGAGATGGATGGACGTCGCCGATGGCAGCGGCAGAGGAGGAATGTTGATGGAGCCACGTGATGGGAGTCGACGCGAAGGCGGCCCTTGTTCTTCCCGAAGTTGTGCGTGTGTTCTCTGCCAGCACTTGGCTGACTTCGACTCCGACTACTACCACCACCGGGGGGCTCGCCTTCAACGTTCCTTCAATACCCCGGCGCCGACGATACCACTACTCTATCCCATCTACGCTATCCTCCCACTAACAAAATCTATCATAAATGCCAGTTGCATCTTCCCTCTTTCTCGGTCTCGAGCTCGCTGTCGACCAGCTCAGAGCCTCACTCGTTGACGAGAGTCTTGAGCTCGTCGGCGTCGAGTGCGTCGACTTTGATACTGAGCTCGCAGAATATCAGTGCGTTTCATCTCCATCGATTGATATTTTTTTCTCATTTTCTTTGTTTCTCTCCTTCTCAGAACGCAGGGCGGTATTTTCACGACGCCCGGGGATGCCTACACGACCCCGGTGGAGATGTGGATTAAAGCTCTAGGTAAGTGGGGGATCGCCCTTTCGCTCCAGTTTTTTTGTCGCTCTCACACTCACAAATTTGCTTCCGTTCCACGTGTTGCTTCGATCACACAGACACCGTTTTGGAGAAACTCGAGCGCACATACGACCTCACTCGTATAAAGTCTATTGGAGGCTCCGCCCAACATGCCCTCGTCTGGTGGAAGTCCACAACCGTCCCCTCGCTGTCGTCTCTCGACCCACACGTCCCCCTCGTTCAGCACTTTTCTCAGGCACTGTTCTCGCTTCCCAACACCTCCATCGCCCAGGATGTCTCGTCGCACACTCATGCCCTCACCATCGAGGCTCTGCTCGGCGGTCCTGATCATATGGCTGCGCGCGTCGGCGGTTCTGCTACCCCCTCTTGCATCGCTGCGCAGCTGCTGCGCGTGCGCGAGACTTGGCCACAGGAAGTCTGGGCTCGTACCGGTCGTGTGCAGCTCGCGTCTGCCTTCCTTGCGTCGCTGATTGCCGGTAAATGGATGCCCATGGCTGAGGCGGAAGCGTGTGCCTCGGGGATGTGGTCGCATACCACTGGGCAGTGGGACGAGAATGTCCTTGATATTGTTGGAGGCTCTCATGAGGAAGGTCGTCATGTACGAGGATGGCTCGGCGATGTTGATGTGAGCGGCGGTGGACGCCGTGCTGGTACTGTTGGCCGTTATCTCGTGGAACGCTATGGGTTTGACCCGGAAACTATTGTCACTTCGTTCACCAGTGACGGGCTCGCCGCCTATCTCTCTGTCGCTCCCCAGCCTTCGGACGTCGTTCTTCAATTTGGTCCTATGGATGTGATGATGGCGCCAGCTCAGCATTATATCCCGACACGACTGTATTCTTTGTTCCCTCACCCGGCTCAAGATCCTGCCGAGAAGCGCCGCTACGTCGCTGTTCTCACCAACCGCAACGCCGACGTCCCTCGCGCGCTCGTTCGCGACATGTATACCAAGAGCTGGAGTGCCTTCGACCGGCTTGTCGCCATCGTCCCTCCAGGAGGCTCCATCGGGTAAGTCTCTATTTATTTTCGATTATCATCAATCTAACAGCCATCCCGCTCAGACTGGACGACAAACTCTTTGCCTTTTGGCACCTGCAAGGCGACGCCCATCCATTCGCCCACGTCAAAGGCATCTACCGCTTCGAAACAGGCATCAAAGTCACTGAATTTCGTGACCTCCGCGCCAACCCACGCTGCCTCCTCGAATCCCAAATCCTCTCCCTCCGCGTACGCTACGCCAAAATGCTTACCACCGGCGTCCTCGCGCGCGCTCTCCCCGCTCCTGCCAACTCCGCCACCACCGCGTCCATGGCTATCAGCTCTATACCCACCCGCAGCACCACATACCGTCCCGCGCCGCCCGTATCCAGCGCCCTCGGACTCGCGTTCGATCCGTACGACTCCGCCCCGCTCCCCACACGGGTGATTGCGACCGGGGCGGCGGCGAACTTCCCGAGTGTGGCGAATTTGGTGTGCGACATCTTCAACGCGCCCGTGTTCGTGCCCGGGAGCCAGATTGCGTCGGCGCAGACGGCACCGCATCGGAACGCGCCTGCGTCGGGGTGTCCGTCGCGTGCGAGTCTGGGGGCGGCGTATATGGCGCGGTGGGTGTGGGGGAGGGAGTGGGGTGTTGGTGGGGCGGCTAACAATGCTAATGCGAACGGCGTCGTTGTGAGCTTCGAAGACGACATGCGGCGGATGCTTGCGAAACGGTGGGCGTCGACTGCGGGTGCGCCGTTGCGCCCGAGTATGCATGGGCCGCCGGGCACGGCCCCGGGGAGCGGGACGAGTACACCATATGGGAGGGGGGCAAGGGCGGCCAACGCGTTGTTGGAGGAGGACGAGGAGGATGAGAGTGAGATGGGGAGGAAGCGGGGTGGGACTCCGCATGTGCTTGCGGTGGAGAGGGCGTTGAGTAGCGGGCGGGGGAGTCCTGGGGTTGGTGTCATTGGTGGCGCGCAGCATGCGGGGTATGGGGTGGGCATGACGCCGAGCTCGAGTAACAGCAGCATGGGTACCTCCACGTCCACCTCCAGCATCGGCGCGCCGTCGACGGCGTATACCACCCCTGATTTGGGGTTACTCAGTCCGGGGCTCAGTGGCGCTAATGGGAATGGGATCAACAACACCGGGACGGGGCAGATTGGGTCGAATGGAGCGACGGCGGGGACGCCTACGACGCCGACGCCGTTGACGCCTGTTGCGCCGATGCCGACGGGGGATGCGGAGATGCAGGTTGGGTTGGCGAAGGTGGCGGAGCCTGATGCGGATGCGTTTTGCGCGTATGCGGCGATTGTGCCGGAGTATTGTCGGTTGGAGGGGATGCTTGTGAAGGGGATTGTTTGAGCTTGGGGTGTGGGGGTGGGGGACGAGGACGACAAAACGACTCGGGGGCGGCTGTCGACGAATCAATGCAAACGAACTCCTAGAAGAAAAAACCGAAAACGCGACTCGATGAATCCACTCTGTCCTCTCTTTACATGGGAGGATGTGAAAAGAGAAATTCGAACTAAATACAGTATATCCCCTTTGCTGACGCACGATACGAAAGTCGTCGTCGTCGTCGAGAAAAATCTAACTTATCTATCATACGTACGGTACGAGCAAACTTTCTTACACTTTACGCACGCTATGTAGTCAGTCGGTTCTTTGTTTTATTGTTTCTTACTTTTATTTTATTCCCACTAACGTAAGTGAAGTGGGTTTCTGCGGGTGGCCCTCCGTACTTATTTTTTGACGTGCGAGTTTATTTTTCGACCTTAGCAGGCCTTTTATTGATTGTCGCGTTTTAATTTCGTCCCGATATGGCAATTGCACTTCTGTTTCCGTTGTTTTGGGTCAGTTTTTAGTTTTCGGATCTTTCGTGTCGCTTCCGACTTCGTGACTCAACTCCTTCGTGACTCTGACTCGACTCTGACTGCTTTTGTTCTCCACCTCTATTGCTCTTTTCGTCGACCTCTATGTCGCTCCGTGTCAATGGTGTCTCTGCAGGAGAAGTAGCCTTTTCTCCTGTGTCGCAATCGATATTCTCTCGCGAGTTGCTCTTCGGTGCATATCCTTCTGGCCAAATTCCTCCTTGGGTGCCTGTTACTCTTGATACTCTTACTTGGGGCACTTTCACCGTTTGTCTTCGTCCTATCGTTGGCTCTGCCGGCTGTGTCCCTATTACCCTGGGTCTTGATTGGAAGGCTTCTGTGTCTGAGCTTTTGAACGCATCTGGTGTTCAAATTCCCTCTTCTTTTGATCCTTTTTCTTTGTTGTCTCTGTGTGAGTTATTCGAATTCAGTTTGCTTCATTTTGTTGATCTCATTCTTTTTCAGCGGGAGGTGGTGTTCCTGCCTCGTCTTTGGTACCTTCTTCTGCGTCGTCTGTGTCTGTTACGTCTGTTAATGATGTTGAAATGTCTGACCATGCTTCGCTTTCCGCATCCGCGTCGGGGTCTGGATTGTTCTCACTTCGTGCTGAGTCTGGGTTGTGTGTGCCGCCAGAGGGTATGGAACATCTTCGTGCTCTTCTTTCCGGTCACGAACCTAGTTCTTGTATCTTCTTCACCAATAGTTTGCCTGATTTACGCGATCTGGTGGTCGCGCACGGCATGACCGATACTCATTTCACGTCTGTTGACCAGTGTCGTTTGGCGCTCTCGACTCATCTGCTTACTGGATGCTGTGCTGGGTCCGCTATGAACGATCTTAGTGGTTGTAGTCGCGTGTTCAAAGGCTTTCAGTCTTCGCATGAATTAGCCTTTAGTGCACTTCATTGTATCTTGAGTTCTCTCGATTATACTTACCACTCTAGTCTGCTGGCAGCTTGTTCCCTGGGTTTCCGTGATCCTCCTGTGCCTCAGTCTGCGACGGACGTGGCCGCCCAAGTGGCGATTTTTCGGGAGTTCTTGTCTGATAAGAGACGTTCTATGCTGCAGTCTTTCTCACATGCGCATCCCAGTGAGATGGTTTTGGCGGACGTTGATTATCTTCAAATTCCTAGTCTTGTTTCTCTCGCTTCTCTTCATCGATTATCAGTGGATATTCGCCCTCTCGATCGTTTGCGACAGGATATTGTTGCTCATGTTGCGTCTGGAGAGTGTGCTCTTCGTTTGAATGTGGATCATTCTGTTGCCTGCATCTCTTTGTTTGATCAGTCGTTCCCGTCCGGCCCTCCTACCGTGGACTCGCCGGAGTCATTGCGGACCGAGATGCAGGTTCGATTGTTGAGCTATTTGATGCCTCGTATGTCTCGATCTATGTGCCGTCGGGTTCTCACGTTGCATGGGGTCAGTTGGGATGCAACGCAAGGGGTATCTAGTCTACGAACTTCGTTGAGGAAGTATTTACAACGTTTAAACAAAGGAAAGGTCCTCCCTCGTGCTCATGCTCGTACCGCCAGACATCAGAAGCGTGATGACCTTGCAGATGCTCGTATTCGAGATACAATGAGGGTTAGGTCTGAGTGGCCGTCGGTTGCTTCAGCTTCAGCCAAACAGAGATTTCGCGATGTCTTTTCTCAGTACATATCGGCAGCTGCGCTTGAGACGTTTGTATGTGGATCTTGTTCAGAACGATGCTCTGTGTCTGTTAAGACCTCTGTTTCTTTCGAGTCCTTTGAATGGGATTTGTTACGCCACCCTGATCTTGTAGAGGTGGACGGTTCAGAGGACGAGACTGCCTCGGCGTCTGATTCGGGCGATTCTCATTCTCCTTCTGAGGACGTCGAGAATTTATGGTGGGATCCGGATGTTGAGCCCCCAGAAATGCCTTGCCCGTCTGGACAGTATTCTAGTCTGCTTATTGATCCCGATGCTATCATCACCTCAGATGAAAGTGGTGAGCCGGAGCTCCTTGTATGTCGTGAATGTAATTCGGAACTTGCGCGTGGCGTTGTTCCTCGCAAGTCGATGGCTAATAGAAATTATCTCGGTCCTGTGCCGCCTGAGCTTGAGGGTTTGTCTGTTGTTGAGGAGGCTATGATTGCGCGTTGTAGAGCTAAGTGCTGGGTGATTCAGATGCGAGAAGTCGACGATCGCGGTTATGTTAATGTGCAGAGAGGTTTTAAAGGTAATATCATTGTTTATCCGCAGCGACCTTCTTCTGTGGCCACTCGATTACCGCCTTCTCTGGAGGATATCACTACCCCGATATGCGTTGTATTCGTAGGCTCAAATGCACCGACAAAAGAATGGTTGAGAGAGAACGCGAAGCCGTTGATTGTTCGCAAGGAGAGAGTAATGAATGCCTTGCGTTGGCTCTGCAAACACAATCGTCTGTATAAGGATGTTGAGATCGATGACACTGTATTTGCTGGTCAAGGGGATGTGGTCGACGTGCCTTTCCGCGTCGAGCATGTTATTCCTTCGGATGGCATCGAGTCTACCACTTCATCTTACGCTCCCTTTTCCTCTGCTTCAAGTTCGTTGGCCACGCCAGACCCTTTGCCCGTAGACACCCTTTCAGCGGACCATGTTGCTCAGGCTGCCGATCAGAATGCCCATGTTAGCGCTGTTTCGATGGACAGTCTTCAGGACATGGTACGTCCCAGGATGTTTGACCCCATTCAGTTTCAGAGTGTTGTTGTTACTGACGTGCGAGGGCATGAACGGTCGGATATTCTTCGAGAAGCTGCTGCTGCCCACCTTAAGAAGCCGGGTGCCAATTATTTATCTCTTGCTCACGACCCTGATCCTGTCAACGAGTTCAATAATCCGGACCTCCTTCCTCTCATTTATCCTACCTTGTTTCCTTATGGCATCGGTGGTGTAGAGGATAAAGCTAGACGCACCCAGCTTGGATTTGAGTCTCATCTGAAACACTTATTTAGTCTTGCGGATAGACGGTTTCAGGAGCATTATTCTTTTCTGTTCACGGTCTTCAACATGATGCAGCGTCGCAAATTGCTTCAGCATGTCAGTTACAAAGTCAAACGAAAGAATTTTGATACCGTGGCTGCACAACTCGCATCTGTTTCACCTGCTTCTATCCACGCTGTTACCGAGAGGATCAGTAAAGGCGATTTTGCTACAGTCAACTCTGAAGAGGAGCGTCGAGTCTTGTCTCTCATGAAGGAGGTCAATCTGGTTAATTCTCATGTTTATGGATCGCCTCAGACTAAGCTCGTCATGCGCAATGAAATCAAAGCCCTTATGATGGAGAAAGGCTTGCCTAGTTTCTATCTGACTATTAATCCTGCTGATGTTCATAGCCCCTTGTTGCGATTTCTGGCCGGGGAGGAGATTGACATAGAGCGTTTGACAGCTTTGCATTTGCGCGGCCGCAAAAATCAAGAGATCCTAATTGCGAAAAATCCCGCTGTAGCCGCCCAGTTCTTTAATCTCTACATGAAAGCGTTTGTTGCAGCTCTGGGTTATGATTCCGCTCGCATGCAAGGTGAAGAAGGAGTGTTGGGTGTTGTGAATGCTTACTATGGTTGCGTCGAAGCACAGGGACGCGGTTCCCTTCATTGCCATCTGTTGCTGTGGGTCGAAGGCGGATTAAATCCTGACCAGATTAAAGAACGTGTTCTTGCGCATGACGGGGGATTGGAGTTTCAGCAGCGTCTGGTTGCCTTTTTGGAGGATTCGATTTCTACTGCTCTGCCGCCAGACATCCGTCCCGATTTAGTTGACCCACTTTCCGAATTTAATCCTTGTGCGACTCGTGGTCCCAATCCTGACTTGGTAGCCGCATCGGATTTGGAAGATGCTCGCACTAAGGATCTCCGTTCGCTTGTCGAAGCATGTCAGTTGCATAAACATCAGCCTACTTGTTACAAGTATTGGAAAGGTCCTGGGTATGTCAAGGAATGTCGTTTCGATTTAGATGAGGATAACGTTCGGCCTCTTACTGTTGTCGATCCTGAGTCCGGAGAGATCCAATTGCGATGTCTCAACGGACTGGTCAATAGTTTTAATGCGACTATCCTTGAAAGTATTCGTTGCAATATGGACATCAAGTTTATATCTTCTGGTTCCGCGGCCAAGGCTGTCATGTTTTATATCACTGACTACATAACCAAGACTCAGTTGAAGACTCACGTCGCGTATGCTACATTGGAAATGGCTGCTTCCCGATTAGCTGACACTGAGACCGGTCTCGATGATTTTGCCATACGTGCACGACGTTTGTTACAGAAGTGCGCGCATGCGATGGTCGCTCAACAAGAAATGTCTGCGCAGCAAGTTGTATCCTATGTCATGGGTTTCGAAGATCATTTCACCAGCCATAAATACGCTAACTTGTACTGGCCGAGTTTGGAGGGCTTCATTAATTCGGAACGTCCTAGTCCTGAGTGTTATCGTACGAGCAGGCAGACATTGGAGTCTGAGACTGACCCTGTCACTGATGTAGCTGTTCCGAATGAGCTCTCTGATGGAGTGGACATCGATGCTGGTGTGTCGTCGAATGTGTTGGGTGTCGATCGCGATTCAGCTGACGAGGATGTCGAGGCTTTTGTTGATGGTCCCGGACCCATGGAGGATGACGTGACTTTGACGCTTGGTCATGACGGAAAGTTTACTGCGCAAGCGAATCAGTCTAGAGACTATCAATGTCGTGGTACCGAACTGGCCGACGTGTGCGTGTGGGACTTTGTTTCACGCATTGAGAAGATACGCATTCCCCGGTCTCGTCGCCAGCATCGGCAGAAACCTACGGATTCTAGTGTGTCCGGGAATGCGTCTGCCTTGCCTGTTGATCCTGTAGGTCAGGATGTGTTGCACGATCTCAACAGTTCGGTGTTTGAGTGGGATTCTGATATGCAGGGCGATATTCTCGCTTGGTCTGGACGTCTGAGGCCTAGGGTGTCGTTAATGGAGGATCATTTGGAGGACAGGACACATGAATTACGCGTGTTATCTCCGGATGATCGTAGAGTTCCAGTTCCTATAGGCCGCAGTTTGCCTCGGCGCGACATGGATGACTCTAAGCATAGACATGCACGTCTGATGTTGATTTTGTTCAAGCCTTGGAGGCATTGTAGTGATTTGATACGTGAAGGCGAATCGTGGCTGGAGGCCTATGAACGTTTCTTGACAGAATGTCCCGCTCGCTTTCTGCGTGTCATCGATAATATGCAATTGTTGCACGAGTGTAAGGACAGTCGTGATAGTCATTATGCGCATCGCAAGTATAAGCGGACTTCGGATGTACCGTTGAATCTGATTTCCCGTTCTGCCGACGGTGACTTGGGCGATTATGACGAGAGCTTGATACTAGGGCATTTGGATTCCGTCGACTCGTGTTTTTCCCGTCATAGGGATGCCACTCGCGCTAGTATCGAAAACGTGGTAGCGGCCTTGATTTCTAGCGGTATGATTCGGTCGCAAGAGGACTCTGGCGCTCCTTCGGTCCGTGACCCCTCCTGCACTGTAGAGTCAGAAGACCATGTGTATGTCGCGTCGAGAAAGCCCGACCTTGAACAGAAGTGGGAGCAAGTGTATGCTGCTCGTCGAGATGTGTTCAAAAAGGTACATCAGCAAATCTACAATTTGATTGCCGTGTTGTGGCTGTTGTTACGCGTTGTCGCGTTGCGCACAACAGGCCCCGCCAAAACCTCCTGCTTTGTGCCCTCCCCCCCGTTCACTGTCGACCTCAATGATGTTTAGCAAGGTAGGGATATTCCAAATACACACCCAGCATTCACTCTCGTGGCATTACCAGCACTTTTTCGAGGAGTTTTGTGGTGCCAAGACTGCTTGTTGTCAAAAAGCTGATCCGTGTTGTCGATGCAACGCATTGTCGTATTGTCAGCTGTTTTTTGCCGTTGTTAGGCGTTGTACAACAGCACAATAAAAATGTCAAAACACTGATGTAGCTGCTGGTCAATCAACGGAGTCTGGCACTAGCGGTGAAGGCGCACATGCGGGTTCCTCTGAAGGAGTGTCTTTGTCCGATGGTTCAGTTTTTCGTAGCGTCCGTTCGACGTTGCCTGTCGAGTCTGATAATGTCGCTATTCAAGCAGGGCCTAATCCGGCTGTTCAAGACCCCTCATCTCCCCATGCCTTGATGTCGTCTGTCGCTGCTGATTACACGCTGAATTCGGAGCAACGACGCGCGTTTAATATCGTGGCCGAGCACTCCTTGGATCGTTTGGCTGACCCTCTTAGGATGTATATTGGTGGACCAGGGGGTACTGGGAAGTCCAGAGTTATTGACGCTTTGAAACAGTTCTTTGAAGCTAGGGGCGAGGCGCGCCGGTTTCGTTTGTCTTCGTATACTGGAGTTGCTGCTCGTAATATCAGTGGGATGACGCTCCATGCTGCTTTGGGTATGAATCACCAATCTGGTAAAGGCCGTTCTGGCAAAGGTTTGCGCGATCTCGTAGCCATGTGGGAGGGAGTCGATTACCTGTTCGTTGATGAGGTTTCCATGATCGGGTGTGTGTTATTATATGAGATCAGCAACGCTTTGTGTGATGCCAAAGGCGACGCAGACTCTGCCTTTGGAGGTCTCAATGTAATTTTCGCTGGTGACTTTTATCAGCTTCCTCCTGTCGGGCAAACCAGGTTATATTCTCACGTTACTCGTGTCGCGAAGCAGGGAAAGCGTAAGAGGACAGGGATATTGTCTGCCTCTGCCTCAACGAATAACGGTCAAAAGGAAATATGCGGAAAGTTGTTATGGCTGAGTGTCAAGACGGTTGTGCTGTTATCAGAGATTTGTCGTCAAACAGGTCCTGAAAATGAGCGATTTCTGGAGCTCTTAGGCCGACTGAGATATGGACGCTGTACGAACGATGATTATGAGTTGCTGAACAGTCGTGTGTTGGCGAACAATGAGTTCGATTGGCACGTCCTACCTTGGTCTGGTACGCCTTTGATAGTCAATGAGAACGAGATGAAAGATCACTTGAACGTTAGAGCGACTTATGATTATGCTCGCCGGTCTGGAAAGGCTTTACATTGGTATTACGCGGAGGATAGAATCGCGCGGGACCCTGTTGGGACCGGACCATTGTCTGATCGGTTGATGGCTTTGGATAGTGGTAAGACCAACCAACGCCTGGGTAAAGTTCCCCTTGTCATCGGCATGCCTGTCGTCATAACCCAGAACTACGACGTCCCTGGTGGGGTGGTGAACGGGGCGTCGGGCATTCTCAAGAGAGTGCGCTATTACCTTGATTCCGCGGGAAACCGCCATGCGGTTTCTTGTGTTGTCGAGTGTCCAGACACTACCACTGGCATCATTCCCCAACTTCCCGATCACCATGTCGTCGCACTCGAGGACTCCACCAGTTTCACCATTACCCATCCTTATTCTCAGAAGCGGTGCGGCGTCCGTCGCACACAGATCCCATTGCAGCCCGGATTCGCTATGACTGCCTACAAATCCCAGGGCAAAACGCTGTCGACTACCGTTATAAACCTCGCCGACTGTCGAGGTACCGAGTCACCTTATGTCATGGTGTCTCGTGCGACCTCTATCGAGGGGGTCGCTATAGCAGTTCCTTTTCCTAAGGAGAAGATTTGTTGTCGGTCTTCCGAGGATGTCCGTCGAGAGGGCGCTCGCTTGGAGTATCTGGCTTTGCAAACAATCGTCGATCATGGCACCCCCCAGGAGGCGGAAGAGGCGCGTTCTACAATCGCTGCTCGATTTCCTGGTGTGCGCGACGAGCGTGAAGACTTCGACTCAGAGGGCGACGTATTTTCTGCAAATCCGCTACAACGCCTAGAACGTCTCGAAGCTTCTAATCTGCTCATAACGGATCCACCGTTACCCGTCAGGCGTCGCAGAGTCCCCCTAGATCTGCCGCTTACCGTCGAATCTACGTCCCCACGCTCTGTCCCCCGCAGGCGTCGCGTGGAATTGGACGCGCCCCGCGTGCTTCAGGAGCCTCCACCTTCAACTTCTAGGCCAACTGCTTTCGAGCTACTTGACACTGTGGATGCCGCATCTCAGCAGCGGGTTCGGAAGCGTCGGCGTCTCGATATAACCTGAACAGGTGCGGAATAGACGCGTTGTTCAGAAACTGTGGCCGCTTACACGTCGTTCATTCACCAGTTCTTCCATTGAGGGACGATGCTAGTGGAGAGTTGTCGAATCTTCGTTGGGACTGGGGATCCGGGGTAAGTTACTAAAGCCCGTATCGACTATCTGGACGTGTCTAACTTATCATTCTTCTCTGGTCAGAATCTGTTCATATTGAAGCTATGTTATCGCTGGGATCGGTGTGTTACAAAGTTTCGGTTGTACCTCCAGACCAGCACTGAGGATGTTGATACGAATGAAAGTCGGGTTAGGCTTAAGGTGACAGGGAGAGGAGGCAGGCGATGATCTTTACGTAATTTGGGCTTACTTGCTTATGTCAAGAACTTTCCGGACATTGATCCGAGAATTGATCCTATATCATCCGTTTCATCTGTACTTTCCAGACAATCCTATTTTGTTTCGGCATCTGTGAAGTGCTCAGTGTTAGAGAAATGGATAGAAATTAAGCGAGCGATTTACGAAGACGTACGTGTGTTATCGGGGACTTAAAACGCCCTCTCGACCGATCCACTGAACTGTCCGACTAATTGCATACGACCTCGTATCGTTTACC
Source organism: Favolaschia claudopus (assembly GCA_037176885.1). Taxonomy (NCBI): domain Eukaryota; kingdom Fungi; phylum Basidiomycota; class Agaricomycetes; order Agaricales; family Mycenaceae; genus Favolaschia; species Favolaschia claudopus. The sequence continues at coordinate 213,124 of JAWWNJ010000017.1, forward strand.
CAAATACTCCAATCCAAGCGTTGCCAAAAATGTCGCCTCCTCCCGCTCCAAATCCAGTAAAATGACCAGAGTCATTTTTCCTTGTGGCAACTTGCCGAATTGAATACGTTCCGCCACCCACACTTTTACCACGCGAATGGAAAATCCGGTTTGGGAGGTGATATGCGCTTGCGCGTAGATGTCGGCCACATGCTCTCGTTTCAGCGGGTACGGGAAGCCTGAAACCACTACGCAGGTGCCCCTCGAGAATGGCATGAAACAGGCACAGTTAATGTCGGGGCAATTGCGCGGGCGACACAGGTCCTCTAGCTCCGAGCATCTCGACCTCGTATACGTATTCAGGCGCTTTTGTGGGTCTCCTCGTATGCCGATAGCTTCGAACCTGTTGTTTTCGTTCATCATATACTGATAGAACAGTCTTCTTGCCAGGACCTGTAACAGCGGTGCACGGGGCTCCGTGTCGGACGCTGTAAGCCGCTGTAGATAGGGGCATTTTTTGAGGATATCGAGGAGTACTGCATTCGTAATGGGGTTGTTGGGCAAAACTAGTGTGGTCAGTCGGCTGGCCAAACCCGCAAGGTCGGATATTATGAGCACATCTGCAGGCACGGTGCTGTCTAGTATCTCCAACAGGTGCAGGCACGGTGCGAATACGGGAGGAAGAAAGCGCACGGTCCATACCGTCAGCCGTCGAAGTGAAGGTAGCGTTATGACCGGTGACGATTCGACGATGCGTTTCTTGTCCCAAAGGAGTTCAGAGAGATTGGTGCAGGTCGAAAAGAATTGGGACCAGTTCAGGTCCAGTGGGTCGTCATCCGTATTAATGTGCAGATACCGAAGGCAAGCGGAAGGAATGAACGCGACGTGTGTTTCAGTTATGCAACGAGCGATTTGTAGATTGTTGGAAGTCAGGATAACGCGTTCATGGCCTCTCCAGCAAGCCCGGGGATGGTCGTAGCGATGGTCGCTATAGATTCTCTTCGTGATGTCCGCTATTTTCAAGTTTACTGCCCCTGCTAGAACAGCTCCACCCGCTAATGTTTCCAGGCATACGCTCTCCATTCTGCATGCATCTGCCCCGTTGAGGAAAAGGGAACTCCATCGGCCGGAGACTTGCACCAACGCGTTCCAGATGCACCACGGCGCATTCAGGTGTGATTGGACGACAGGTAAGTCGAAATATATATGCAGAGGTCGCCCTCCGGATTTGCGGATGTGTTGGTTGATAGACGATTTAGATGTATCTAGAGGAAACGGTCGCGAGTCGTTGGCGGTTTCGAGCATGATACAGGACCATAGTGTTGGAACCTTGTCCACAATCTTTGCAAAATCCGAGCATGTGTGTTGTAAGCGATCTCGAAGCAGTTCGTTCTCGTATACGTCCTCTTTCGTCCACACAGGGTGGAGGGCCATTGTAAAGATTGCGGCGATTGTTTCGTCTGGCACTTCAATAGCTTCAGCCGTGCTTGTTGTGCGTTAGTTAGATGCTGACTCACTGCTCAAAACCTTGGACGGCATTTTTGCTTAGTTTCTTATTTAGCGAGGCAGATGAGGAAAAGTGGTCCGGCTCAGTGGCTCGGTGCAGCTTATGAGACGACGTCGAAAAGGGGTGCACAGCGACGAAGCATAAAAGAGCAGGATATGTACACAGTGTTTTCATTTTGGCGACATAGTCAAATCAAGAGAAGCTGATCTCAGAAGAAGCGTCTGCGCTAAAAAGGAGGAAAACATGTCAGAAATGGTAGGAAGAATGCCATGCACTTTACCGGTCCGTAATGCAAAACCTTATTGAGAATGAGATCTGGTAACCTGATTCTGCATATGTCGCAGCATTCAGTCCGCAATCGGGTAGGCTCAACAGATCGGTTTTCGTTTTATCCGTATTGCAACACATTGTCGTTCGGATGACATCCCGTTCTGATACCAGCGATGACCTGGATCTTGGATAATGACTGAGGCGAGTGCGGTCATGCGGCGGAAGGACAGATTAAACCTCTCGAGTACATCATTCTTGGACTAGATAGCGTTTGTGAAGTTAAATGCCGGTCCTGTTCCATGATAAGTACGAGTGGGGAGGCGTGAGCCATGCTGTCGATAGAGAGAGAGAGATAGAGCTGGTCTGTGCGCGATTTCTACAGACGGGCCATGTACAGTTGAGCTAGCAAGAGACGGTCGATTTGGCATGCATGTGTAGCGTATGTCTGTACTAATCGTTTGAAAGTGCTTCGTCGACGTCTCAGTCTCAGATCTCCTGAAAGCGAGCTTGTGGCCGGCGAGTCTTCGGTCTGGATCCGTCGTATCTGGGCAAAGGGTCGCTGTTTGCATCGAGTGCTTTCAGAGTTCATGGGGACGGTGATTGATTAAAGCTTGGAAGCGACGGTTGTCACGTGACAGCATCCACCGGTTATGCGGCAGACATTCATCCGGTTATTACGCTCATGTGATCGTATCTGTCCTTTCTGCTAATTTCAATCGCGTAAGCTATGTTCGTGGGAACTGATGGGAGATTACGTATTCTTGAAGACTTTGGTGGAAATTTCCGGTCTGGACTCTGGAGCGATACTCGATTGTACGCCGCTGCTTGCCTTGAACTCGCAGGTTTTCAAACGGCAACGCGAGGACACACTCGGACGCGTATGTTTCCGCGTGGGACAACGAGTTGTCCGCCATATAACCCCGTGCATGCGCGCGTTGTCCTGCCCGTGGATCGTTCTGGATCTCTACATCGATTGCCTTTTTTTTCGGACAATGTTTTCCACTCAGGCTGGAGATCAACTTAAGTTTCGGATCTATTTCATGCTCCCCACCTCTGTACTTCCCGTCGCCGTACGTCCACACGCTCTTATGTGGAGTGGGATTCCATTGTGTGTTGTGACTCACTGGCGTTCAGCTCTGACTCATAAATTGCTTCACAGCCGTCCAGATCGAATCTATGTCAAAGCGATCATTGATGCTATAGTTGATACCCAATCGGATCTTGCTCGTGTGTTTTGGGTTGTAGGTCCTGATTCGTACCAAGGCTTGTTCATGTGTTCTTTTTCAGCATGGAGGACGTTCATTGGATGCTTTTCGGTTCCGCGATATTATCCGCTGTCGCGCCAGTGGGGTATAAAGAGCGCGTGTCTGTGTCGTCGTCCTTTGCTTCGTCTTATCCTTTCCACCTTGTTTTTGCTGTTGTCTGCACTGTTTGCTAGCCAAGTCTGTCAATGTTGTCTCATGCATCTGTTCCTGACGGCCCTCCTCCTACAAGTTAGTTTCGTGTTCCGAATACGCAGTTTTGGCCAGCAGATGCAGCTTACCTCTTGCGCTTGTTTCTAGTTTTCGAGCAACGCCTGACTTCCGGGTTATACGACGAGTTGGTGCAAAATCTGCAAGCCATGGGGAAGTTGGCGCTGGGTAATGTCGATTGTCCTGACGACTTCGCTCGGCACCAGCCTCAGTACTCGAATAATATCGAATTCCGAGCGTCCTCTGGTTTCGAATTTCGGACCATGATCGTCGGCGAGGTTGCGGGTTCTACGCAGGGTACCGTTTTGCGAGCGACCGGTAACTATTTCACTGGAGATCCTGTAATTTTCTTCTCGGTGCGGATTTTGGAATCTTCTGACTGTGTTTTTTTCTTTTTCTTTTTACAGTTCCAGCCTATTGACGATTCCAAGAAATCTGTCAAGGATATACTCGCGCTTGTTACCCCTACTTCTGCCTCGAATCGGCTGGCCAATTTTTTCCAAAACCAGACCGTTCCACTTCGCGATGCTATCGATCAAGAGATTGAGTTGGAGTCTCGCGCAGTGCCGTTCCAGGTCAGTTTATTTTTGTTCTAGTCCGCCGTGCACTTTGTTTGCCTGACGCTCGTTTTTTAGGAGTATGTTCTTCGTCCGTGGATGCGATCTCTGCAGGAGAATAGTGATCAGGATGACATTATCATGGTGCACATGGCTCCCAAATATGGCGTATGTATTTCCCTGCTTTGTGATTGTGATGTTTATTCGAAGTCAGGTACCCGCGTCCGTTGGGTCTGCTGTTTCCACGCCTCGTCGCGGGAAGCGCAAGCTGGACGAAGTTGTCAGTCGCCCTGCCCTTACCCAACCTAGTGCCGTGACCTCTGTTGCGTCCGACTCTGAGGTGCCTAAACCAGATGGTTCGTGCCTTTGATCTGCGCGTCGGTGATATGCTTATGATCTTCTTTGCAGCTTCTCAGATTCGAGTGGGGGCGTTTTATGATCCCCGGTTGCTTTGCGATTACGGCGGTGAATATTTCAGACAGGTCAAGGCGAGGCTGATTCAACTGGACGTGCGGGATGCTACGTCCAGAAGAGAAGGAGATCAAGAGGATCCTCTTGTGCCTCCGTGGGAGTTTTACGAGCGTCTTCGACCCGGTACCCTTGTTTTGGTGGATGCCTCGCTCCACGTTTTCGTTATGAACGACACGGATTCCAAGGGGGCAATTCGTCCTAAGAAGAGAAAGGTGTGTGATACATTTGCGCACGCCCTATTCAACTTCTCTCCGTTGACCTGTTCGTCCAGATATATCAAATCAACGCACATAGTATCAAGATTTTGGCGAACTCGGATTTTCCGGTAGAGGAACGCAAGATCTTGATTCCTCGTGGTTTCGAAGGAAATTCTGCTGCTGTGGCCTCGCCCCCGCCTCAAGAGTTCTCCTCTTTTTCTCTTAGGACGACTTCCACTTTCCGTCCAGCTCCGCCGACTTCTTCTCCTGCCGCTCCTTATTCAGGTAGGTTACTAGCTAGACGCATGGCACGTCGATTAATTGACGCTCGGTTTTTACAGCTATTGAGGTCGATGAGGTGCCCGAATCCGATCAAAGCAAGAAGAAAGTCAGGAGCGGAGGTAAAAGAACGGCGTCAGCAGGATCTGCTTTATCGGGGTAAATGCTGCTTCATACTCGTACTTCATGTGGTTCAACCCATCGAGAACAATGTCGTATACATCCTCTTCTATTTATATGTACTTCTGGTCAACAAGCGCCGGTTAAAACCGGCATTTTAGCGCACTATTCGAGTCAGTGAAGCCAGCCACAGCAATGATATTAGTAGGGGGGTAGGCATAGGAATTACTATACTACTAGGTCGCCCATTGAAGCCCGTGTTTCGCGTTGATGACAGGCCACCGCGATCGGGGAAAGCTGGTCGGATGGAGATGCACTAAACGAAGGGGGTGGATTTTGTACGACAAGTCTGACGGGAACGGAGTCGAAACGAGTTACAATTCAGTTAAATTCATTTCGAGTACAAAGATGGAGCGATGACTTCAGCACAATTAACTATCTGTGCAATGGAGGATTCACTGACTTCCAGGAACAGAATTAGTATTGGTCATTAGGATTTGAGACGTGGCTGTAAGCAAGTTGAGGCTCCGTTTCTATCAATGGATTCAGAAGAGGTGCAGTGGATGGCGATGGGAACGAACCTACCGGGTTTTCATGGCGGTAGAAGCTCAATACCGCTCAAGCCGTCGGTTAGGATGAGCTTTTCTATAGCTAGCCGTGCCGCGTGAGGGAGGTTCCATTCGAACCCGAACACTGGAAGCTTCTCCCATTTGGTGATCAGCCTGTCCTCCCATTCCAATATAGTGCGCTCCGAATAGTTCGATACATGGTCCATCTCCTTTCGTTTGGACCTAAAACTGAGAAAGCCGAGATTGTTTTTGAAGCGAAGTCGAATCATGCGTGTCAAAGTGGGTACAGCGTCAATTTCGTCCAGGGCGCTTGGATGTCTCGTTGAATTACCGCCATCTGCCAGCCTCAAGAAGCGGAGGTGGGGAACGAGTGTCATGTCAGACAACTCCTGGAATAAGGAATTGTTCACGAGCTCTGGACAACAGAAGTCAAGCTCCAAACGCAGGAGAGACGGACAGGCTCGAAGATGGGCGATCAAAATGGCAGAGGGGTAGGGAACCGGGAGCGCAAACTTCAAAGTTTGGAGGAGTGGACAACGCGGCAGGAACCGCGCGAGGTCTGTATGAAAGCGCTCGCTAGCTTCCGACACACGGAGAGTCTTGTAAGAGCTTCCGTAGAGGTGCAATTGAGTAAGATTAGGGCAGTTGACGGCTTCGAACGTCTCAATTCCCGGGACCCAATTCCAAGGGACGATGTATTCGAGACAGGTGAGTTCGTGGAATTCGACACGTCCAGTGTCGGGCATTTTAGGTAAGAACACCCCTCCCAGAGTCAGCTTGGTAAGCGAACTGAGACGGCGCAAATGAGAGCAGGGGATAATCCCATTCGCGCGAGCAGTGTTCAGCTCGGTATATACAGTCAACGAAGACCATGGAACGTGGAGTCTGTGCTCAGGCTCAATCGTCTGAATCAACGCCAAAGTTGTTATTCCTCGCTCGATGTGAATTTCTGGTTGTAGATGGTTGTGGTCCATGCTGGCAAACCAGGTGGGCAAGCCGTTGGCGGAGGGATATTCCCCTATGAACCAATGAGCTCCAACAAGGTACAGCTCGCTGATATCAGGGATCGCAGCAGACTCAGAGAAAAGCGATCGGGTGGCAATGCCGTTTGGGGAATAGATGTCGTGTACTGTCAAGCGCCGAATGCGCGGAATGGAAGGTTTAAGCAGTGGCTGTTGAAATACAGACTGCAGAAGATCGTGGTCCGATCGGGTGTCGTCGGCGGACATGATAATTTCGAGGATGTTCGATGCAGTGACATAGCTCAGCTGGGCCTTCCTTGCGGCTATAGGACCGCCATATTTACGCAGATCTACTGGGTTCCACAAAGCGGCTGCTGGGGAAGCAGTCAGCAATGTTCTCCATTTCTTACAAACCTGCGTCAAAGTGCGCAGAGTGTCCTCGGGCCAACCAATGCGACGGTCGCAGGCCAATCCGAAGATCTCATTCCATAGCTCGTCAGGGACACGACCAATGGAACTTAAGGCATGCGATGTCCCCAGTACTATGTGCTTAGCGCACGCCTGCCTGAATATCGCAAGTTCCAATTTCTTCCGCAACTTGTGGACCATTTGATCATAACCGGATACTAGAACCTCCGCCCCAGGGAGCCAGTCGGAAATGAGAATCTCGTCGGCGGATAGATTGGAGTTTAGCGATCCAGATGGTTGACGTCTGCGAAGCGATCCAGGTCCATCGTAATTGACGTCCTGCGGTATAGATGATACTTCGACGGCTGGCGCCGTCATCGGATATTCGAAGCATGGAGATTGCATGTCGCGCCTAAGAAAAATGTAAAACACATTGAAAACCGAAGGGAAAGCACAGAAGGGCGCACAGTACAAGGTCCCAATTTGCCTGGCGATCCTCAGCGGACAACGACCACTCTCTAAAAAGCAAAGTTAGCTGGTTAGGGACTCATTCGCGCCGACCGTTTACGGAAGGGTTCCCGTCAGTTCCTCGCCATCGGGTTCAGATGGTGACATCGAAGAGCGGCCGCTGCGAAACGAGTAACTGATCATGTATCGGTGACGAGAAGGATGAGGTTTTACGATGGTTCCGAGGTTTCCTCCTCTCGCTCCGTCCAGGTGTTGGACTGGAAGTTCAGCGGCGCCATTGTTTTGTTGTACGCGTAAGTGTGCACCGGGAGAGATGTAAGATGTGAAGAAACTCTGACTGTCAATGCAAATCAATGGTCATTCTTAAATCTTGGCTCTAAGAACGCGCAATAACCGCCAGAGTTTAGGAGACTGTAATGGAATTAACAACGAAGGCGTTCGAGCATGATGGACTGCCAGCAACAGAAGTCGAGTCACTAGAAGCAGCACAATGGTACTGCCACGCGCAGCCATTGAATCTCAACCTTCTTCTTGTTCTCGAAATATTTTTTGCTTCCAAGATCAGAGCGGTCACGACGATGCAGCAAGCTGTGCTATATGTATGTACTTGTTTTATTTGACGCGCCGCTTATACGCGTGATCCTTACATAATCCCGCTTGATCCGTGCTCGTGGAGTTGTTGCGCCTGATTTCGCAAGTAAACATATCAGATATTTGGCGCGACGCGTACCAGTCCGACATGTATTCAAAGGCGAGCAAAAGACAAAGTGTGATACTTAATGCTATTTATCTTGACTTGTTGCACACCACGCCGTATCGCGAGCCATTGTATTCGAAGCCGAGCGACGCCACGGTCTTCGCCTTTTCCCACTCCAAATCCAATAGAATGACCAGAGTCATACAGCTCGTTGGCATTTGGCCAAAATGTATGCGTTCGGGTACCCAGACTTTTAACACGGGTATCTCAAACCCAGCTTGCGATGTGATGTGCTTTCCCGAGTAGAACGTGGTCACTTGTCTCTTCGTCAGTGGATCGGGTAAACCTGAGACAACGACGCAGGTCCCGTTTGTAAACGGCTCGAAGCAGAGGCAATTGTCGTACGGACACTTGCGTGGGTGACACAGCTCCTCCAGGTCCAAGCGCCTGGCTTCTGGATACACGCCTTCTCGCGTGGGTTGGGATAGGATAAACCGTATCGCAGACAGCCTGTGTGTCGAGTTCGTTCGATACTGGTAAATGAGCTTTTTCGTCAGGAAACGGATAATTGAGGTACGCGACTCTATGTCAGACGCTGTGAGGACCTCCAGATACGGGCACTTTTCGAGGATCTCCAAAAGTCCTGTATTCGTGATGGGATTGGTGGGTAATATCAAGGTGGTCAATGGGGCAGTCAAACCCGCTAAGTGGACTAATGACCGTGCAGTGAAGGGCACGGAGCTGTCCAGAATTTCCAATTTGGACAGGCGTGGGGCGAATACGGGAGGAAGGAAGTCTAGGGTCCGTAAGGTCAGCCGGTCGAGAGACGGTAGTGTGATAACCGTGGAAGATCGAAGAGGGTGCCTGCTCTCCCATTTGAGTTGCGCGAGATTTGTGCAAGACGCGAAGAACGAAGACCAGTCTAGGTCTTGTTGTTCACGATCGGTTATGATGAACAGATACTGTAGGGACGATGAAGGGGCAAACGCGATGTCGGCTAGCATTGCGCATCTGACGATATGGAAAGTGTTGGAAACTAAGGGCAGCCGCTCGTGCTTTTTTGGGCAGGAAAGATTGGATTTTTTCGCGACGTCTACGATGTTCAAATTCGTGGCGTGTGCCAGAACGTTCGGACCCAGTAAGTCCTCCACACAGCGGCCCGCTAAGGTGCACGAACTGGCCCCCCTAAAGAAGAGTGACCTCCAACGCTTGACGGTAGGAAGTAGGTACATATTCCAAATGATCGTGGGTTCGTCACGTCCATACGGAACAACAATGAGGTCGAAGGCTATATGAAGCGGGCATCGCGTCGATTTCGAGATGTGCGTGCGGACATTGGCAGAAAGTTCGGATGTGTCCAGAGGAATGGGTCGTTTGTGGTTCGCAGTCTCGAGCATGATAAATGACCAGAATATAGGCAGGCCGTCCACGACCCTTTTGAACGTGAGACAGGTCTTTTGCAGGCGTTCACGTAGAAGCTCATTCTGGTAGACATCTTCCTGTGATACCACAGGGCGCAAGGTCAGCATAAATATCCGAGCGATTGTCTCGTCTGGCACTTCAGCGCTGTTATTAATGATCCAGTGCGTTTGTTGGGTACCCAGTCACTCACGTGTCGTAAATTTTGATTTTTTGAACAATTTGGACTTCTTCGTGCTGGTCTTGGTGGTCGAAATACCTGTCATTTCGTTGGCGCTACGCGTTGTAACACAGCGGGATGAGTGAGGTTCACACTCCCGAAGCGCAATCGGTTGAATTTATAAGAGGTGCCAGTGGTCGCAGCATGATGCGCAGCAAAAGTGAGTAGCCATTGAATCTAGCGGGCGTTTGTGAGGACATAGTCAATTCAGAAGAGGTTGATGGCGGGAGTTGTGGAAACTGGAAAGAAGACAGAAGACAACGGCATTGGTGTGCCATGATTAGGCTTTCTAAACCTTATCCGATAAGATCGCTTACCAATCACCGACGTGCATCGAGTCCTTCAATTTCAAACTTCGCGGTCGATTACTATTCGCTGTGCGTTTACTGGGTACTACTTTGGGAAAGGCATGTATCGAGTGGTAAATGTAGCTTATGGAATGCATCGCAGTCAATGAAGGCTGAAGGTTATAGGATGGTAATCTGTGGCCCGTTCCGGGCATTTTATTTGTTCGTTACGGTGAATAAGCATTAGGTGGGGAAGCCACATTCAGCGTCCAGCGAGGAAGCATTCGGAACTGTGAAATCGAGGGGGCCGATCTTCTGTGTTGAGGCAGGAAGCCATGGGAATTACGAGCTTGTATCGATGCGCTATATCCCTTGAATAGGACGATGTAGAGCTACGCGGAACGTCGACGGCGGGACTGTCTGCGATGCCGTCGAGTTTGTCTTGCGCGTACTCGTGCATCGTGCCCACGTTCTCATCGATCGTGACCTCCCGCAATCTAGGCAGAACGACTGGCCAATGTATAGCGATCGCGTGCAGGATACAGCAGAAACTGTCGGTGCACCCCCTTGTGCTGAGCGGGTCGCTGTTTGGCATCAGACGATCGATTTCCAGCAGGGTGTCGGCAGCGAGTTTTCCACTCCGTATGGCTAGTTTCTCGACGTGTTGGCCCAGCTTCGTGAATTCCTTCAAAATTCCGAGGGCAGCAGCATCGCTTGTCGCCTCAAAGTGCAGATCGACCAAGGCAGGCATTACAAGCTTGCCCACTGCTTGTAGAGCGGACTCTGCATGCATCGCGAGGCTGAGATGCGTTAGATGATGCATAACTGGTGGGTCTGAGGTTTCGATGTCGTAGTCGTAGAAAGTTAACCAGTCGAGGCGAATGCGCTGAAGCATGGGAGACTGTCGAAGGAGAAGGAAGAAATCGTGAGTTGAGATACCGAAAGTGTTGTAAAGATATGCCAGCGTTAACGAAGTCAACGAGGAATATACGATGGGGGTCGTCCACTGTGTGAGGTCTCCTACCACAGTGAGATCCTCGATGATCGGCATTTGCCCGCCGAATATGGGGTGTATCGGCTGCCCCTGCTGGTCTTGTGGAAGCCATCCGTTCGTTGCCATATCGACCACTGCGCATCGCAGCTGGACTGCTTGCACAGTGTGCAAAAGGTCCAGGAGCAGTCGAGATAAGGCTGCGTCTCTTACTTTAAAGAGCACGAATCGGCATCGAGCTATGCATCCGCTCAATGCGACCACGCACTCTTCTAACCATTCCTCCATTCCATCCCAATCCTCGATATCGTCCAGGAAGTAAAAGGCCAATGAGACTGGAACGCTGCTAGTTCTGTTGTCGAAAGAGTGTATGTGGCTGACACGAGTGCTTGGTTGGAAGCAGAACGTAGAGCGAAAGCACATTGTGCCCTCGATCGCTCCCTTCCACATTTTGCAGACCTGCGCTAACCGACGGCAGGAAGTCTTCCATTTCTCGGGTCGCTCGTTGAAACGATCGGGAATGAGCACGAGGATTGCAGTGAGTATTTCGAGAGGAAATGCGTTTATTTTGAGAGCTGCAGTATTAGATTAAGATACAAGAATGGTCGGCGAAAGCAAGAAATATAGGCGGGATACTCCACGTACCGACAGCGTTTTGGACAGAGTCGAATGAGATGTATTTGATATAAGCCAGAGACAATTCGGGAGCGTTAGCATCGGAGGCGGTCGATACTACGTTGAGAAATTCGTATTCGGAGTCGTCGTCGGGCTCTTGGGACATAGTCGTTACTGAACAAGCGAAACCAGAACCCAGAGAAATCTAATGGGTATACCCAAGGTTCCATCTCGAATAGCCGCGGAGGCAGCGTTGATAGCAAGCTTCGAATACAATACACACTGGCATAGGAGAAAAAGCTGCGGTCAGAGATAGAGACTTGTATGGGAACGAGCTGGAGAAGTTAAAACCCTGATCGAGGCCTAGAAGGTCTTGGATTTATTCACACGACCCCCTCCCCCGCCCCCGAATAAGGCAGTTGTGACTAAGCCGCATCAGGCGGCCCGTCCACCAATAACTGTGTCGCTATCGTTTGAAGCTTGGCCATGGCTTACTTTCACTGGGGATGGGGGGAGGCCAATGAATTCGCACTTTGCTCCCTAATACTTACCTCACAGCTAAAGGGAATATTGTTGGAGATTTGGCGAAGTCCGATGTCACTCAACGCCACCGCACGCGTCGACATCAAATTCCACGAAAATAGAGTCTCAACCTCTCGTTTGGGCCAGTCGCTGGCTCGTTAATTTGGGTACGAGACCTTTTTCCGGCAATCAGGGCCTTTGTTGAATGTGCAAAGGGACCTCAGGGTTAGACTAGTTGAGCGACATCGAGATTCGAGCCCATTACCCAGCCATTATTACCTGGTGGGATGTACATCTTCATCAGTGTTTTGACAATTTGATTGCCGTGTTGTCAGGCGTTGCGACAACACGACAACGGCCACAACACCCCGCCAAATCGCACAACACCGCTCGACAACACCACAACACCACTTCATCGACAACACCGACCTCGAAATCCACAACACCCAAAATGACCCACCCCCCGCTCGGCATCACAGAAGGGTGAGGGTCTTTGTTTTGTGCACAACAACAAACACTTATACCCCCCGACCTCCATCCACCCCAAACCAGCCATGGTCGACGGCATTGTCGAGCTCGTCGTCGTCGACAATATTCCCGACACAACACGAAAACGGCAAAAAACACCTGAAAACACCGCAATGCGGCAATCAAAATGTCAAATTGCTGATGTTCGGAATTTGTTGCTCGCACTAAGGGGAACCTCCTGCTATGTCTAGTCGCGTTTAAAAGCCAGTCACTTGCTCGGAATTGATTTCGGGTCCCATTTCGCATTATTCTGCTTTCGCTCTTTTCGATGTTCAACATGCTCGCCGACTCGAGTCTTACTCAGTTACTGTCTGGATGCAGCAAATTCTGCTTTTTTTTTTCTTTCTTTTTCTTATACCCCCTTGCAGATTGAATCGGATATATATTACACTAACCGCAACGCAGTCCACCATCTGATCGAGTCGAAGCCTGAGCTTGAGTGGGTCCCTATTTTTCGAATAGCTGCACAAGGCAAAACTCATTCCGGATCACACAGTGACTCCTTGTCTTTGAGGCCGGTTCAAATATTGTCCTTCTTGAAATGCAGGGCTGCCTGTATCTCCCCTTTGTTGGCTCCAGCCTCTTATAGCTCGTTATCCTCTGCCCCCAGTGAAGTCCGTTCGATGTCGCATCCGTCCTTGATTCGCCCGTGCTCTGTCTGTAGCCGCGTGACTTCGACGTGGTGTAGTCGCTGCCAAAAGGTGTGGTATTGTTCGCGAGAGCATATGCGCAGCGTGCGTGTCACTGTTGTATCCACATCCACGGATTCACGTATTATACAGGACTGGCCTCAACATCGACTACGCTGTCGTTCGGCCTGCGATGAGTCTGTTTCCCCTATGATCACGATTCCTCCACCGTCTGCGCCAGAATATATGTCAGTCAGCGCGATCCTTTTTCCTGTGCACGAAGGTGAGTGTAATACACTGTCAGCACAATATCTCGTGCTGAGCTCTTCTTAGCCCAACCCGAATTCATCACAGTCGAGTGCCGTCTCCCACAGCATCCTTCGCATGACCAGTGTCCGGTTCCAATGCTCCGAGATTACTTCGACGTGCCCCCAGACAACATAATCCTCACTCAAGGGCTCAACGGCGAAACCATTCGCTATCCTTTACATGTATTCTGTTCACCGACGGCGCTCAGCGTCGCCACGCCCAAAAATCGTGCCATCGATCATATCACAGCAGATCAAGCGTGCAAACCGTTTTCTGGCAATGTCGTTGCACTCAAGTTCAGAGGTACCTACCTTTTGACATACACGGACGCGATTAAGAGTGACCTGGTTCACTTGTCTGCATATTTCCATTCTTTTCGATAGTGTATTTGCTTTGTGATTCATATTCGCGACCAGACTTGCGTTGTTCACCCTCTTGTCTCAAAATTCTTGCTGTCTGACATCGATACTATTGTATCTGCTGCGCGTATGCTTATAAACCACTTGTGCATTGTGCTACTCAAACCGCCTTTCACCATACACGCAATATATTTCCGTTTTACCGGTGTATCTTTGAATGGAATGATTGTTCGTAATTGCAGCAGTTACTGTGTCACGTGATCGCGTATTTACGTGCCTCTGATAGTATGTCCACGTGATCGCGTATTTATGTGCCTCGGACAGTTCCGGTCGGGCGTCCAACCTGTTCATCCTTACGTTTGGCACTGACATGTAAAGTCAGAATCGCCCCTTCCCCCCAACCCTCTCGCCCTGCTTTTTTGTCTGCAGTGCAATGATCAGACCGGCGTCTTCGGCCCTGGGTTTCTTTGAACAAACATCCCGGTAACCGCAACACACATAATAGTAGGGCGAGGATGACTTACAGAGGTAGGCGAACAATGGCTTGCGTTTCGGTCTATGATTTATCTCAGCGCACTCGTGGTGGCGAAGTAGCTTCACCAATGGATTCCTATGAATTACCTGTGGAACCGGAAGATGATATCGGTTAGCACTTCATTACACAGTTCTTGTTGTCCTTTCGTGCTCAATCTCGACATCGTTCCTACTTTCGTAGGTTTCATAGCAACGGGCGAGACTACAGCACGCAATTCTGGTCCTATACTTCCCAGTCTTTCAGACATCGCCTGCTGTTCTTCTGTCGGCCTGCATTCAGATGAATGTGACGTTCCACCATTCCATAGGCGACTTTCTTCTCCCCTATCCGTGAATTGTTTCACGATCTACTTTTCATTGGAAACTTATATCTCCTCGTAGCTTTCTGTCTCGGACGCCAGCTCTCTCGTTGGCACTTCGCTCCTCCCCCGGTTTTCGTCGTGGGTTAGACTTCGGTCTCAGGATGTTTACCACGGGGATATTGCGTGGATGCCTGCTTATGATTCTGAGGAACAGAAGCAACGCATCTTCATCGTCCCTCGGTGGCCGGTACGCCGTTTGGGAAATCTCGAGCTCACGTCAACCCAGTCGAGTCTGAGGGGGACGATCCAGCGACTTTTCCCTTCTCACGTGGATGATACTTTGGATCCTACTATGGAGATTGCTCGCGGGGGTGCTACCTTTCTCTATGGCTTTATCGTGATTCAGGTGCCCTTTCGTCGCTTGATTTACGGAGAGGTTTACCCGTCTGTGGCTGAATTGGAATTGTGGACCAAATCGCCGCTTTGCCTTCCCGACTCTGTGTCTGAAAGATTCGTCTCGAACTTCGACGCTTACCTTTCCGAATGCCTGTCTTCTTGTTTGTCCCAGACCCCTTGCGCTGCTGCAACTTCCGCGTGCGTTGCTGTAGGGGATCGCGTACGGCTCTTGACTAGCAGGACGTCTTCCTGCTCCGCTCAAGTGATGTCCGTGCGGGATGGAGACCGCTTCCTGCTGCTTGTTCAGTCAGGCCCTTCCTCCAGTTTCCACGCGGTCGTACCTAATGCATGCGTGGTGTTGGATCATCAAGTAGGAGACATTGTCGAGGTTTTTTCGGGTGCTTTTGCCGGATTGTCTGGTTGGGTTGTTGATCTTGACTGGGAGCGGAAACTTGTCGCTGTGGCCTTTCCCTGTGGCCTGCCTCCCCATTGCCGCTCTGTTCAAAACCTTTCCATTGACGCTTCTGATACCCGTTCGGCGTCCAAGGTACGCGGCTTTCCTTTTTCTCTGTTATGTATTCCTGACAGCAGAATCGTGTATATCGTTTTACAGGAGAACGTTCCTTGGCTCTGCATGCGGCCTTGCCGTCGGGGTGCTTTGCGGGTCTGCCCTGAACCAGGAGACACTCGCTCGTCTCGTCCGCCTTTGTTTGGTTCCGCACTTAGAGATCCTTTTATTCATTTGGAGGTCGCTGCCTATCAGCGCAATATCGGGACCGTACACGGTATGGTAGTAAATGCAAGCGCAGACAGAAGATATGTGTGGGTCAGGACCCACGGCAGAATGGTCAATACGATCGAGAAAGTTGCTGTTGCAGCTGTGCGAGAACTGCAGTTCGTGACTTTTATTTATCTCCGTCTTGTTTCTTGGCTTATTCTTAATCAAGCACTGGGATTCATTTGTCTCAATACATAGCGTGTTCTCCTCGACACGTAGCCCGTCTTCGTGCTGCGCGAGAGAATGCTAGAGCTGGAATCAGCCCGAATTGCGTTCCCGTTGGCCTTTGCGAGTTTCGCGGAGAGACTTTACCAGACGTTTCTGGGTGGTCCGAGAACAGTGCTCCAAATACTGATGGGCCACCTCCTACTGGCGCTATCTCTGATGCTTGGTTGCTTCAGCCATCGTTGCTCGGCAGTTATCTGGACGTAGTCATACGCGGATCGGGGTGGGATGGCCGTTATGATGGTCAAGTAGGAGTCATTCAGTCCCTTCCTCGAGTCAAGCGCGGTCATCGCGGGTCTCTGAAGGTTCGTATTGGAAGGGTCGTTACGACTGACAAATACATCAAGATTTCGGCCTTGTTTCCTCTGACTACCAACGAATTCGAGGGAGCTGTGACTCGACAGCAATCCCGGTGTGTTTTTGAGGTAATGGGCACTTATCTCGTGGTCATAGGTCCGGACGTGAATGGAGATTCGTCTGCTGTCGGCAAAGTGGGTTTCACCACGCACGGCGGTGCTGTCAATATTGAAGGTCGCTTGTGGAACTTTCCTATCGTCAGTGTCTGCAGATCCGACCCTCTACCCAAGTATGTCTAGGTGTATTGTTTATTTGTACCAGTTTGTTGTTTGTCAATGCCATGTTTGGTGTTGTAGGCGGCGGTCTGACTCGTGTTTGCTTTCAATATACTTCTCTCTTGGTAATCGACTTGCGAGTCCCGGTCAGTGTGCTTCTCTAGGTTGTGTTGCGTTAACGTCCGGGCATTTCTAGCACTCGCTTTCTTCGATTGCACGATGGACCTTTCGGATATGTTAGGTGAGATGCGCGTATTTGTCGTTCTTCTTCGTGCTCATTCGAGTCCCTTTTTTAGTGACTACATCTGCTCTTTGCTCTCCTGGTACAGTAGCTCGTTGTGTTGCCTATTACAGCTGGTTTACATCATTTCACAGTTTCTCCGTCTTCACCGCAAGTTTTCTTGGAGGATCTTGAGTTGCTGTCGTCCACGAAGCAAGGTCTGTTTCCAGTGTATCTTTCCTGGCTAATCTAACTTCCTCTATAGGCTCTCCGTCTAACGAGGTCAGAGTACTGAAGCGTGGCTCGAGGAAACGAGCTATACAGACTTCTCGCATCAGCGATCACTTCCCTCTACTTCGCAAGCGCAAGAAGAAAATACCATTGCTCCGTGATCATGCTGATGCGCCACGCGACACGCCTTTGGCGGGCCCACCTGGATCGTCGTTATCTCTGATATCGAAGTATAATCTGCGGCTTCACCGTCCGCAAGTCATCGCTGCTCCCTCGTCACGTCGCCCGCGCCCCCTTCGCCACCAGGCTCATCGCGGTGCGGACCGATGGAAAAGAGTGATACCCCTGCTCCCAGAGCATCTGTACATTGGTCTCGTCGTTCCTCCCCTCATCCAATCACCTCATTCGATGCTCAACTGCTCTCTGTGTACTTGCCTGAAGTCCCATCCCGTCGCGTGAGTTTGATTCGTCTCAGAATTTTCCGGCATCGAATCGTCTTCACAGGTTCCAATGCGAGCATAGTGCTTGTTATGTCTGCACGAGAGTTTGGCTGGAGCGCCGTTGGGATTGTCCCGAATGTCAGGAAACCATCACCCAGCAGCCTTCTGCGAGTGCAGATGTGGAGCTTACGATCCATTCTCAGTACGGGGATTGGGATCCCAGCGTTGTAAATTATGGGTGGGACGGACTGGTGTTTCCTGTCCTTAATTAGCGTGCATGCGTATTAGGTGCTCTTCCACTTTCCTTCTTGTACCCTTCGCTTTTGTTTTATCGAAGTTTAGCTCACAATATTTTTCTTTCCCGTCTTGGAATAATTCTGCCGTTCTGACACACTCTCGGTGTATGGAACCGTGTCGACCTCGTTCGATCTGTTGCTGCAGCTGAGTCCACGCATTATTATTTTGTTTGTGCCAGTTGACTCTCGTTGACGCTGTTTGGTAGCGTGTGACAACATAACTCTCTCAATGACCACCACCACTACTCGTCGAGTTTCTCTCGACGCTCCGAGCAGCTTCAGTCGATCCAGTCCTCTTGCTGGTGGACGAAATTATCCCGTTACTACCTATTCGCCAGACGAGTGGAGGACGCGTACACATACGGGTGGGACCAGGTCGTTTATGGTGGGATCCAGATTTGCACAGATGTTGGCAGACCACGCAGTTGCTGCCGTTCAACAGCCGTCGACTGGGAGTCGTGCAACACGGGCCGTCCCTTTGCGTGTTCAAGATCTGTGGATTGGCGCAGCCAGGCCTGTCCCTCCTTCGGACGCTTTTGAAGAGCATATATGTGCCATTTGCCTGACTCTCAAGAGTCATCCGGTGTCGTGAGTCTGTCTACTCTTACTCTTCGTCTATATATCTCATTTCTACCTAGATACACGTGTGGACATGGCCATTGCTTCGTCTGCATCAGGATGTGGCTGGAGCAAGATTGGCGTTGTCCTGATTGTCGTGCGATTATGACGAGAGCGCCTTTTCGAATCATATCAGAAGAAAAAAGTATCGCGCGAATCTATGGCGACTGGGACGAATCTGAGGTAGATTACGCCTTTACTGGTTTGACCTTTCCTTCTGAAAGCTCGTAATTGGTCTTGTTTCCTAAAAAGGATATTCCGTACAGTATATAAGCCGTATTTATCTTCGTGTGTCTTTCTCGCTCTCTTCTCTCTCGGAGTTTTGCATCTCATCCTCAGCCATCGTCACATGGAGTTCCCTATGCACCCCGTAGTTGTTACTCAGCCGTCTTCCGAATTCGATAAGAAAATCGCCAGTCCGACCGCCTACTCGGAGGCAGAGGTTGACAAGACCGTTCGCCACCTTAGAAACAAACCGGTACGATGTTTCCCTCGCGCTTTCCTCTTGTCCTCAGGTTAACTGTATCGTATTGTTAGCACCTCCAGGGTGGAGTGAAAGGGTTTCTGTTTGCCGCCAAGGTCTTCGAAGGGATCGAGGTTCCCGTTCCCTTCCGTATGGGGCCCGGAATGGTAGCGGTCCCCCAGTTCGCCGACGATCTATACACCGAACTCTGGGTTTCTCGCACTGGGCCTCCTAACATTATGGACTTGTCCAAGGGCAGGGTTACTATTCGGGAGTTCCAAGGCGTGCCGCTCGAGCATCCCTATACGATCGTCTTTGTCCCTCAATATGCTGACGAGCTTGCTAACATCAACTCCGTCGTTGGCGACCTTCATTGGGTGGGCAACATCCTTGTTGTTAAACATTTAGAGGGGCCCGAGTTCCCTCTCGACGTGCTTCCCACAGACCACTCTATGATTTTCGATATTGTTCGATGGTGAGTGCTCTGACCCTCTCTTCACTCTTTCTATCGCGTTAATATTCGTGCTAGGTGCTTGCACAAAGGAATGTTGCGGTCGGACTGAACGATACCTGCTTTTCATTATCCGATCCCACATTTTTATCTGTGTTTCGTGGGGCTTTGTCGGGTACATTAGAAAACGCTTTCAAGCGGGCATGTATTGCTGTCGATCGGATACTATTCAAACAGTTTTTTTGTTTTTCCCCTCTTTTTTTTTTACCTTTCCTTGCCTCAGTGTTTGCGGTCGTGTTCTCTCCATTAGAGTTTCTACACCTTCCCCGTCGTCTTGGCACAACATTGCTTGTTCCGGTACGTGTCGCAATGACGTCTCTGTCCGGAATCTCACTGCTCCATAGATTGACCATGCTTCCGACTCGGCGATGCGTTGACTCCTTCGTGATTCGGCGATGCGTTGACACTTACATCAGATGGCGCAACACGAGGCTACGATCCATCACACGGTAACAGTCGCTTTTTCGTCCTCGATGTAGATGGATCTGATTGGCCGTTCGTCGCCGGAGCTGCTCAATCTGGCTGGGTTTGTTCGATAACTTAAGTAAAGCACGGAAATTGAGGTCTAAGCATTTCGTCCCCCTTTGCCTTCATGTCAGGAATCCGTACGTTTACTACCCGGGGAAGCAGGGCTCCTGCTAGTCCACCGTCTCAGACTGTCGTCCTGCCCAGTAGCAAGACCCTCCAACGCGTTGGCGGTTCTGGAGGTGGTTCTGGAGGTGGGGGTGGGGGTGGTATGGAAGGCGGAGACGGTGGCGACGACGAGGATGATGGTCCTCGCACGGGCTTTTACAAATTCCTGCGTATATTCGACGTCGCGGACCAAGTCTTCAGGCGATTGGGCTTTCGCGAGTTCCACAGGATGGCATCCACGTACGTGCAGGGGGGAGGGGGGAATTTGACTTGCGCGTTATTTCTTGTGCTGATTAACTTCCTTCCCTTTGCATTTCTAGTACCACTGAAACTCAGGTTGCCGCTCGAGTTCATATGCTCAAGCGCATCGAGGACACTATCGTCAACTTCCTTGCTCCCGAGGACTTTGTGCGCAACGAGGACCGTCGGCGCCTTCTGTCCGCGTTCTGGAAGCAACTGGACGACTATAATTCTGGCATCCATGGTTCTGCTGTTACATACGCTACTCGAGCTGTCGACAGTACCGAGCACTGGACACCGAACAATCTAAACATTAGCATCCCTCGCGGGACGTTTACGCAGTGGAGTGCGTTCTTCGCGTCTATCAAACCCCACTTCATTGCTACTTCTCTTCCTGTCGGCGAATTTGTTCGCTCTAATGTCCATGCTAGATGGAGCATCGAGCTTCACCCGGTAGGTGCACGCGCGCGCTCTAGTCTTGCCTGTCACTCAACGCGCATCTTTTTCAGGGACGGCCTATTCTCTTGTTGGAGACTAAGGGCCCGTGTGCGCTGGAGGCTCTCCTTGTCGCCGAGCATACCGCCAACATGCGCATTATAACCAAGCATTTTCTGACGGTGTTCTACGTCGAAAAATCGTTTGATTACAGAGCTCTAGATGCCTGGCATTATCCTACCATGGCAGCTAGCAAGACCCTTCATACTCGCGGCGTGCGCAAATCGATTGACAACACGGGTTGGGATTCTCCGTGTGGCTGGGCTTGTCCCATTGTGTGGCGACATCTTTCTCGTGATGACGGTGTTTACCATTTTCGCCTCACGCAGGATGGCCCCCCACGTCTCAAACCCGCTTATACTGCGACGAAATTGATGTGGAGACTGGGGGACTCCTGTCTGAACTCGGAATGCGACAATTATGGTGCTAACTACTATCCGTTCGTCGGAGTAAGTGATCTGCTGCCCTCCGATTGCTTTCATTGGTATTCATTCGATTGCAACAGTGATTATTGAATGGTGTTAACGACCCGTGCATTAAACAACCAGACGCGTTCAACACGCGTACGCGCCTCCGTAGCCTTTTTATTTAGTTCATTAGTACATCTTTGTCCGTCGTCCGCAATCTATCTGCTTGTGCCGTAGGAACCGGCTTAATTTCGATGATGTCATCTCTTGAGAAGTTCTTCACGTTCTCTCTCAACATCGTATGCACCAGCTACACTCGGGTGGGTGCATATGCCGTTTTTATACTACTGGTGTTAATTCTTGACAGTGCATGGGCCGCAGATGGAACCGCTAGTGCCGTGGGAACCGTTATAATTTCGATGACGTTATTCCTCGAGAAGTTCTTCACATTCTCTCTCAACCTCGGATGCACCAGCGACACTTGGGTGAGTGCATATGCCGTTTTTTATGCTAGTGGCGCTAATTCTTGACAGTGCATGGGCCGCAGATGGAACCGCTATTGGCTCCAGATACTCGACGCTTCGTTTTGTTTCCGATTCGCTTTCCACAGGTGTGTGAACGATATAACTGCCTGCGCTGAGGATGTTCTAGATATGGGCAATGTATAAGCACGCGCTGAGTCGGTTCTGGACCGTCGAGGATCTTGATCTTTCTGGCGACCTTATCCACTGGGACACTCGTCTTACCGATGAGGAGAGGCACTTCATCACTACCGTGCTGGCTTTCTTTGCGTCAGCTGATTGCATATCGGAGGAAAATCCTGTTCAGCGACTTTCGGCTGAAATTCAGAGTGCAGAGGCTAGATGCTTCTACGGCTTTCAGATGGCTATGGAGAACATCCACGCGGAGACGTACTCATTGCTCATCGATACTTACATTCGAGATGCTGACCTCAAACGTCGAGCGTGTCTTTCTGCCTGCACGGTGGCTTATATTGCTCGCAAGGCTGATTGGGTATTCCATTGGCTCTCAGCAGATCGACCTTTCTGTGAACGAATCGTCGCTTTCGCGGCTCTGAAAGGAATATTTTTTTCTGCTTCTTTTGCGTCTATATGGTGGCTCAAAAGGCGCGGACTCATGCCTGGCCTCACCAGTGCGAACGACCTCATCCGCAGAGACGAGGCGATGCATACGCGGTTTGCGGTGCTAGTATATTCTCTCCTTCAATCGCATTCTCCCGTTTGTGTCATCACAGACATTGTCTGCAGTGCAGTTGATATCGAGTGCGAATTTGTGAAAGGTATGGCATTCATGTCACACTCCTATCTCGTTTAAACGGTCTTCAGATGCTCTGCCCGATGGCTTGTCTGGCATGAATCCAGCTCTCATGGTGCAATACGTCCAATTTGTCGCCGATTCACTCCTTGAGTCATTCTGCCTTGAGAAGTTTTACTCTGTCCGTAATCCGTTCGATTTTATGGATGACACTTCGTTCATGGGCAACACGAATGTCTTAGACTCCGAGAAACGGGTCCTTCGATACGCTGTCGGCTCCTTGGGCAGCCAGTCGTCCGCGAGTTTGTGCGTGTTCTCGTCGCTAGCCGGGGTTATATGGGTACTGATTAGTCTTCTTCGACCTCTAGTTCCACAGACGCTGACTTTTAAATCCCCTCTGTCGTATCTCCTCACTTGTACTCGGCCTTGGTCGACCTAGGTCATTGAATTACGTAGCGTTAATTGCCAAATTTGTGATCTTTACAAGATCTTTGTCTCTCTGATCTTGCCCTCATGTATGGCCGACCTTTGATTGCAATGCAAGCTTCGGTGAAGCGAATGCTATGGAATGACTCAGTAGAGCTCTATTTGAGGCGCATGGACAACGACGAACTGTTCCAAACGTCCTTGACTGGCCGTATGGCGGGTCGAAATGTGCATATTTTTTTGGGTATGCGCTTCGATGACGCTGTTCGAAGAGATCGTGAGTTTCTCTCGGTGTATGCTGTGTCCAATCCTGTTCGTTGAGCGATTCGCCTTTTAGTTAGATATCCTGAAATGCAAGAGGGCATTATTCGACATCGTAATTGTTGTTTTCTCCGCATTGTAACTTTCTGCTGATAGCTTGTCTGTTCTAGCTCTTAACGACCGCTATGACGGCGGCCAGATCACTTCGGACACTCTAATTTATCTCATGATTCGCCTGCTACCACCTCATTCTCCGACTGCACTTTCCCCAGATGATGCACAGTTGCGCGGACTCATCGTGCAATATCGTCTAAGCAGGATTCTCGAGTCCTTCGGCATATATTTTGGGGATATTTTTCTTCTTCATGCTCTGACTGGGACCCTTGTTTCTGGAGAAGCAGTCGAAGCATTGCTCAACGATCGCGTCCTCCCTCATCGCATCGACTTTTATTGCGCCAAGCGGCAGCTGTTTAAAGTTGCCAAGTTTCTTAACTTCGCGTGTGGATTCTCCACGCAGATGTCGAGCGTCATGTTTACTGAAGGAATTATTCGGTGCGAGATGGTACTCTGCAATGAGCAAGGTGCCCAGATTCGCATCGTGCAGTCAAACTCCGATAATCCTTTACATGTAATTCCCGGGTCTGCTATTGCTGGTCAAGGTGAGCCTCTTGGTTGATGGACCTCTCAGCTCTCTGATTCGATTGTCTTCCATCGCCTTCGTCCATTTCCAGCGCTATTGCTTGAGAAGTAAATTATGGCAAATATAGCGGCGAATTTACGTAAACAGTATTATTCTATGTGTATTCTCTTCTGCTTCTTACTACGATCTCATGGCCGATCCGTCTCCTCCTTTGACCTCTCCTTCCGTTCCGCGTCAGTTTCGACTCATCCTGGTGGCGGCGTCAATCTCTCACACAGTGTATATCCACAGCGCAGCAACTCGATGTCTTGAAGTTTTCCGCGATGCAAGTCTCGGTCGGACGACTATTGTATAGCCTTCAAACTGAAGGGTACATGAAGCTTATGAATTGGAAGCAACTATTTGCTACTTCTCTTCGTTCTCGCATGGCGGCCCGCAATGTCCATTGTTTCGTTGCTAAACATGTGGATTCTGCGTTGGCTACCCAGTGTGAGGTCCTACCTATGCATCGCGAAGTTGTCCGTCCTTATTGTGATCCTAGTGGCTGCTCCTTCCGCTGTCCAGGCCATCAAAACACACCGTGAGCGGTTTCTGATAACATGATCACTGCGCTACTGGCTGAAAAAAATTACAGGTTTCAATCCAGACGGAGGATTGCAGCATAAAAGCGTTGCGTTTACATTCAGACGCCTCACTCGTGCCGACTCTGGCACGCTCAGCGCTCAAGATCTCAGGATCCGTACTCTCTTGGCCCAGTACATGATCGTTCACGCGCTCAGTTTATTTGACCTCTCATACGGCGACATTAAGCTCATGCAGGCGGCTACCGACACTCGAATTTCTGGATCTGTGGTTGCTGCCTTGTTTCACGGAGGGTTTGAGCCCAATGACCTCGATTTCTATTGTGCTCACGGCTCCGCTGACGATGTGGTGTCGTACATGCGCGAAGTCTGCAGTTACCATCTCGTTTTCGACTCCAATCGCGACTATGACGACGTCTTTGGCATCCGTCGCGTTCTCACCATGCGTAACTCAGCCGGCAAGCGCATTAATGTCGTAGAGACCTACTCCGATTACCCCGTGGACGTTATACTAGGTTTCCACTCGACTCCCCCTCGCGGATGTATCTCGTGGGATAGGTTTTCGCATTTCGAGATCAACCGGCTCAGAAAGGGTGTTGCGCTTGCGACTCCCACCTCGATGCGCCTCGCCGGCAATGTATTGGATGGACAGGTCCAAATGTGGCGAATTTTGCACAAGTACACGGATCGAGGCTTCGTCTTCGAATACGATCACCCTATCCCTCACCAGTGTGGGGTCGACATCGACTGCCCCGCCACTGTGCGCACGGTGGACGATGCGGGCTGCCTTCATATAGACCTTCTTCCGTGTTCTGTACCAGATGTTACACGACCTCAGCCTCCGTTGTTCACCTGGTCTCTCGCTCCCGTCGGCATTTGCGATTCTGGTCGGATTGGGGATGTCCCTGTTCACAACATTTATTCCTACCGTGGGTCTAACAATGCATGCATACTCAAGTGAACTAATCCTTTCGTCCTCTGTACAGAATATCGCATGTTCCGTCGTTTAGCGGCAGCTCTGCTCAAGATGCCTATCCCTCCTGTTAATCTGCTGGAAATTTCGCCATGGGACGATACGGACTATTACTTCAGCGGTTACGATGGCTCGGAGGAAGAATCCGAGGAAGTCTAGCGAGCTTTCATGATGTTCGTATGTACAGTATTTTCGCCGGATCCTTCCTTCTTCTTCTTCACTTGTTTTTTGTTTTTCTTTCTTCAAAACCGCTCTTCGATCCAGTGCGCTCCTTGCTTATCTTATCGATGATGTAGTTAATGTCAATTCTTGATCTGAATCATGGCAGCCTAGGTAAGATCCGGGTTGTGGAGAGTTGTGGAGTCGAACAACTGTGCTGATCCTGGTTGACGAGGTTTCGTGTCAATGGTTATTGCGCTCCGATGACTCCGTTTCCGCAGCCAAGCCAATCCCGCCCACCGTTCGTAACGACATTTTTCCTTACTCGATCGCTTCCGGGATCCGTGACATCTTCCTTGTAGGTCCTCATGTATTTTCAGTGATTCACAAGGCAATTTATCAAGCTGATCTTGATCGCGGATCTTGGTTGTCGTGATGACTCGTGTCACCCGCACAGCTTGGACATAACAAATGCCACTCCCATCCAATCCCGCATATCGATTGTGTCAATGACTCGACCGTTGCCCGGACCCGTAAGTTGTCTTGTCTGTCGGTTCTTTGTAGGTCCGCGTGGCTCAAGTGAGAAATCTTCTGATTCGGGAGCACGATGCAAGGGAATTGCAAATTAGACTTGGTCGGCCAATTAGACCGGGTGCGTTACTCCTTTTCGTTCTACCCCCATGTCTACTCTATTCCAGCGCTTCCGGAAGGACAGTAGCGTCGCCGCTAATCGCTTTACCCGGATTCTTGCCCATATTCAGTACAAGGAGCATTTTGACTCCATTAGATCTCACACGAGGAAATCCTCGACATATCGGGAGGCTTTTTCTTTCATCGATTTGCAAGACCCTCCTTTGCCTGTCGTTGCGCAACGAAATCAGCAACTCCCGCAATTTGTCCGGCGGGAGGTTCCCGTTCTACAAGTACGATTGTTTGGAAGCTTGGTGTCTGCCTCCGAAGTCTTCGATGCGGTAGGTCCTGTTCACCATTAGTCTCATGGTTGGTTATTCATCTTCAGCGTGCATGAAACCGGATTGTTGCGATACACGGCCACATTGCGGAATCCGAACCTGGACGACTCTATTAGCAGACTATTCGCCGATCAATGGGCCACCTTGGAGTCTATCATGCGCATCGATGATGCCGATACGGTGCGCATCCCATCTTTTGTTCTGTCATTGCTCACGCGGTTATGTATGTATGACGACTCTTCACAGCCTGGCCCAATAACACGGTCTTTTGGGGAGATCTCGTTGCACTGGCAATACATCACGGTAGTCGGATCTAGTCATGCTTGTTCTTTACTGATTTGTTCAAGATTTGGGACACATCACCGTCTTTATTGGACCACGATGTGGGACATGTGCTCGAGTTGGAAGCGACGTTGCAACGGCATGAGAGTGCCGCTGACGCTGACGGTCTTGTCTCGAAGGCGAGCGCAATTCATTTCTCGACCCTCCTTGATGTCGAATCATTGCCAGGATTACCGGATCTGGGTTCGTCATCGTGAAAACGACTATTTGCAGTATGTTTAGTTGTCATTGTAATACATCTACTTCTTCTTCCTTTCCTGCCTGTGATGCCTTCTCGAGCCACGGTCTTGTTCACTTCGGTCAGAGATCCTACTCGATCTACTCTCGCCGTCGACCGCGTTGGAGAGCATTACATCGCTACTCGTGATAAATGTGTCACTGATGTCTGTGGCCCTTTTGATCGTTTTTCCTACAAAGAAATGTTTCATCAAGAAATATACGAGCGTCACCTCAGTCCGTATCGCATGCAAGTGCCAAGGTACCGGCCTTGCTTCATTGGCTCTGTGGCAGGATCAGAGCTCGCCTATCACGATAATCCTCACATGGCGGAGGTGAGTATCGCTCTGAATCTACAGTGTTTGTGCGATTCATGTCCTTCAGACTTCTGGATGCTATTGCAATCGAATCCTTCTACAATGCCCTGGTGGGGCAGACAGCGAAACCGTTCGATTATTCAATGAACAAGTTCGCGTCTTGGAGGAAATCATTGAAATTGATGTTAAAGAAACGGTGAATATCTGGTCTAACACTTGTACTATACCACTAACTCTGTTCCCGTTCTTATTGCCACCTTCCTTTCTCGACCTTATCGTATATTCCAAGCCCGGAGAGGTATTGGGTGGATGGATTCGGTCGTTGAAAGATGGTTCGAAGGCAATCGAAGTACGTTTTATTTTTTGTTGTGTCTGCGTCGGAGACCCCATCAATACGTTCCCGCTTCATAGGTTTGGACTTCGCTTAACGATGCTGGTGTTCAGTTCGATTTTCCAGTTGGCAGGGACGTCGAAGTTGTCGTTAATTTATGCAAGGACGAATCTTATGATTGCCCTGTGAGGGGTGACACCGTTAAGGTCAGTCTAGCTACATCTGACAACTCCCTCCTTCTTATGGTACGGCAGACCTTTAGTCTGTGGCTTCGCAGCCATAACTACCTGTCGGACGCTGATGTTGGGAGAGCGTGAATGTTATCGTTTACGTATTCACCATTTGTCTGCCGGTGATCGTCACCTTTCTCAGAGATTAGATTAGATATGCGCGTACGTATATATAGCCTGGTGTCCTGTGTAGTTCAGTCTTGATACAGTCGCCATGACTCGGACGCTGGCATCAATGTACTTGCGATCCACGGCAACTACCTTTCCTCGTCAAATTGCTCTTGACAAGTGTGGTACGGATTTTGTCCTGACCCGCGACCGTACCATTAGATCGGTCCAAGAATTGGCCTCTGGGGAGCTAGCTCTGGAGCGTTTTACTTATAAATCTGTCGCTGTGGATTTGTTCAATGCTCGCTTTCCTTCTACTACCTTTCGATTGCAAGTGCCGCTTTATGAGGCCACGTTGATTGGGGAAGTAGTTGACCATCAGCATATCTTTACTTGGAATCCTCTCAATTTGGAGGTACGTGTGTTCCTGCACTGTTGGTCGTTAATGACTTCTCGTATTGCAATCCAGGGCAAAGGAGGCGAATGCGTCCGCTTGCTCGCTAGATGCCCTCGCACTACAGACAAAGACACGTTGCAGTATTTTAAGATGCAGGTTCAAGCTCTCCAAGCCATCGTCCAACAGGACTTGACTGAATCGGTCGGTTTTCGCGTGCTCTAATTCGTCGACTCATGGTGCTTTGCCGTAGAACGGGATTGCTCGTCGCAGCTGGCTTGTTGACGACCCAGACGATGGATTCCTAATTGAAATTTTGGTACGTCATTTTTAATTTAGTCCTCTATTTCAATGAGGTGATAACCAGACGCGCCAAGGTGGCCATTCCTTGCATTGAATTGCGCAAGCATATCGCGTTCCGAGATGGCCAGGCTTTTCAGGTCACCGTCAATTTGTGCAAAGACGAGACCTTGTCTGAAAACGGCAGTGTCGACAAGGTATGTAAACCCGTCCTGTTTTTTGGTCCATGACGCTCAGTGTTTTCAAAGTTCTTTTCCCTCTGGTTCCGGGAATGGAGCGCGCTGTCCGCCTCCGATGTTGGCCGTTGAGTAGTGTCGGTGACTTCTGCATAACTGCATGACATCGAGTCTTCCTTAATTCCTTTCTCCACCCGAAATTTCGTACTATTATCCCGTCACCTCAATTGAAGCTTCAAGTATGGGTCCCGTCCCGCTATTCATTTGACCCGCTTGGTTTCAATTTCATAGCAAGTTAGATTGTTTATAGCAAGTTAGATTGCTGTCGTCGTCTGCAATCTCTACTTCTGCAGTAAATTCTGAACATGAGTGGTTTGACTGTTTGCCTCGATTGGGGTTTGACTTTCGCGTGTACAGACTCCGCAATATCGTGTGTGTGTCAGTAATTGATCGACTCGGAGGCCGGAATTATCAGCAGCGCGACCACTGACTCTTGTTCGATGTTGAAGTGACCTTGACACCCTGTCGTCGCGATACGTGTCGACTCTCGACGACATTGGGACAGCGGCTGAGATCGCGATACGAGTCAGTCACAATTTCCAATATAATTGCTTATGACTGTCTCTGCAAGTGGAGTCACGAGGGCGTGTTCCGGTTAAGTTCGGCCCGGTCTATTGAGGTCGTTTGTTATAAGCTGGGTCTGTTTGCTTTGACTGACCTCTGCCGCCAATCGACTACGCACTCAGCGCTCACACTGACAGCAGTGCGCCATCAAGATAACAGGAGATGCTCAGAGATTTTGTGTAGGGTCACTATCAGCGAGAGTTTTTCGGCCGATTACTTTCTGGGACCCACACAACGTGCTCTAGTCTCCTTCTCAGGTTGATCCTTGGGGCTGATTCTGGCTCCTGGTTTCTTTCGATGTTTTCGGCCATCTGCATCGTCGATGAGGGTTCCACAATCTAGTCCTCGTTCGTTGTCGGTCGTTGCTGAGATTAATTCTCCCACAACACGGAGCTCGTCTTCCATTAATACTTCGCATTCTTTTGGCGCGTTGCTCACCAGTATCTGATTTTTTGTTTTTTGATTTCTTGTTTTCTCCCGACGGTTTCGACGACGGAGAGCACTACTCGGTAATGACGTATGAATTCGAGAGTGGGGCGGGTCTTGGGTTGTTCATTCATTTCTCTATGTTTTCGTTGACATCGTCATTGTCAGATGGTTTCCACCCTTCGTTGTCCCATTTGGTTCAGGTGGTTCACTGGGGTTGTGTGAGTCATGGTTGTTCCTTTTCCTTTTCCGGTATATGACTCTCATCTGCTCGTGGCAGCTTTTAAACGAAATCTTGTTCTCTTCATCCACCTCCATTTCGCTCTTCCATCCACCATATACGCCATGGACAACGTTGATCTCCGGCATATGTTTCAGAGCTTCGCCGCTGGTGCTGAACACTCCAATAGTGCCGACTGTCGGTTTTTCGCATTCGATCGTCCCGACATCGACTACGTCTTGACCAGGGATAGAACTATTCCCAATACCGTGCATGGTCATATTGACTGTTTCTCGTACAAGGCGACTACTCCTCCTCCACCCCTACGTCACCGAATAGCCAATGTGGTCAAGCGGTATCCCCAGCAATACCATGCATGGTTGATCGGAGAGGTGCATTCAGTGGAAGCGGTCTTCGATCGCAGGTTGAGCAGTGTCGCTTTCCCGGTCAGTTGTATACTCGGCTTGCTGTACGCTGTGTGCCTCACCGATCCGTCGTAGGATACCATAAACTGTTGGATCATCACCCTCAAATGCCCTTCTCACTCTGGTTCGGCGGGCAAGCGTGTGTTCAAGAGGCAGCTTCGAGCTTTGAAGAGTCTATCGTCATGTCGCTGCCATCCTCCCCCTCTTAAGGTCAGTGGTGGCAGTTGAGGGATTCTGGTTACGTTCTGGTACCGTTCGTTAATCAAATCCGCGGCTTCTATATCTATACTTTGTTAGGATTGCGACCCTCCTGCTGATTGTACGATGTATACCTGGATCGGCCCTGTGGTTGACGATAGTGCGACTATTCAAGTGAGCGGCCGAACTAGTTGAGAGTTGTCCAGTGTCGCTCATTCTTCTCAGGTTACTGTCGACTGTGAGAAGATGGCTCTATGGGAAGGTGACTTGTGGGCGTTTTGGCCTGGGCAACATATTCAGGTCCGAGTGACTCTTGAGTGTCAAGATGGTGTTCAGTTTAAGCGTGTAAGTGTCATTTGTTGTTGATTTACTCTTTAAGTTCATAGTCTCGCTAGAGTTACTCCGCCTGGCTTGATTCCTTTGCTATATTCGATGGAGCGTTGATAGAAGGCCTGTGATGGCGCTGATCGATGCTTGGAACGATCGTTTATTCACTCTTACATATAATTTGTTTGACGATTCCCAAGCGCGGGCGGTGAAGATGCCATTTCCTGTGTGCAGGTGTGGCTTCTTCGTTTCTGGTAGTGTAATCCTAACATCAGTTTTGCTCCTTGGACCGACGCCATGACGCGTGATTCGATTGCAAGTAGTAGCTCTGATTCCAATGTACTCGTTAGTCGTCAATGTGCCTGTTTCCGGTTGTCCCGCGTTCAGACCGCTATTTCGGAACGAAGGAATAAGTACTATTGGTTAATATTTGCGTGCCATGAACGATCAGTTGCGTGTAACTATTTCCAAAAGTTACTGAATTTGCCGCCTACATACCATGGGCACAGTGCCCATGACCAGAATACTATCTTGTTGTGAATGTCGGTTTCCATCCTCGCTGCTTTTCCTTTGTAACAATCGTAGGTGTACCAGTCGATGGGGATGTCGACTTTCCTCTGTTGGGCTGTCATTGCTATGGCTGCGACGAGCTGATAGTGTAATTCCAATCCGGCTTGCGCGTCGAGTGCGGCATCTGTTTGCAGTCCCAATGAGCATGCACTACGTGCCGCTTTTGTGAGAGCTTACACAGCAGCATACTGTCCAACGGTCGTCCTTCCCTATCGTCCCTCAAACCAAGCTCCCAATCCGCCATGCGATTGTCTTTTTTGAGGTCGCGATGTAGGACATCCGCGACCATTTGCTGCAAAGACAGCGGGGATGTCGTGTCTTGGTAGTGTATTGGGAACGCTATCCGAATCATGCAGCCCAGATCTTGGCAATTCTTGACGTCGATTGAAAAACATTCAGAGATAATTTTTCCGTCACAATGGAGACCCGTGCCAGCTTTTACGATTGTAGGGTCCTCCAGAATTCTGCGCAGCTCGGCGGGGCAACCTATGGCATCGTCAGCTAAGTCTAGGCCCGTTGTCTACTCGCACCGTCGAATCGAGTCATATCCACCACATAAGTGTTGTCGTCGGTCGTTAATTGCACGGTACAAACCTTGCCGCGCTTGTCCTTGACGGACTGCTACATCGAAGGTTAGTTCGTGTCTGTGACCTTACAAAGATTTCGGCGTACTTTGAATTCACTGTCGAAGCCGATGACTGAGTTTGAGCCAATGGAACGGAGGTGATTGTTGGCCTCGTCGACGTCGCCAATCAGGATTATAGTCTGTTGCTGTTCGTATGCTTTGAGCTGGGAGACTTCAGCGACTATTTGTGTGCTGCCAGCGCTTCACGCTCACGCTTTCGGACTTCGGATTGCCCAGCTTCATTTTCGTTGCTGCGTCGTCCGGGGCGAAGCGCTGGGGTTGTGTGTTCATCGTTCTTTCGACGCTGGATGAAAGTTATGGAAGAGAGTGGTAGCGTGGTGAGAACTGCAACTGCAAAAGTTATATGGGATTTGACCTCACTATGTCTTCTCTTGATTTGAGGTGTTCTCTTGTTTTTGCTAGGGATAAATTTAAAATGCGATTGAATGAGATCCAGCGGAGATCCAGTAGAAGCCACCTCGATTCATATCCAGTGGCCTCGGCAAAGAAGACCGCCCTGCGGTTATAGGCGTCCAATAGGAAGTCACTTCA
This sequence comes from Favolaschia claudopus, assembly GCA_037176885.1. Lineage (NCBI taxonomy): Eukaryota > Fungi > Basidiomycota > Agaricomycetes > Agaricales > Mycenaceae > Favolaschia > Favolaschia claudopus. Next base: position 245,987 of record JAWWNJ010000017.1, read on the forward strand.
GCGAGTCATTGTTGTTTTCGGTATATGACGATATCTGAAATGCGAGCGGTGTATCACTTGTTTTCCAGCAGAGCGAGCCAACGAGAGGATGCCAGCACGAATTGCGAGTAACTGACCAAGAGCCATATCATATAGTGCTTTTTCTTGAGCGCACGAACTTACTCTGCGACCCTAGAATTTTTGCTTGTCTCGTGCTGTAGCGTCAATAAAGAATGAGCATCGAAGCAGAACACGAGCGCCATAATTGAGCAGGTTGCGGTCCCGATAACCAAGATGACCTCTGCGCCTTGCAGGGTACAATTTGATTGACGACCAGAAAGACGGTTTGTAGACTTTCCGATTGGGCTTGATTCATTGAGTCCGCATTTCAACCGCATTTTGCCCAACTTGTCTTTGTTTGATAAGAGCATTGCACGCTGTGAATAATTGTAACTTGAAAGTGGTTTTGAAGCTACGTGGCCAACATCCAGCTCCCCAGCATACTTACAGGCGGAGCTCACGATGCGTTTTCTTCTCGACAGTGTGGGTCGCAGGCTGTCGGCCGGTAAGTAATTGCCGGACGTCTCGAACTCTATTGGCACTGCTGGCACGTTTTTTCTGACATCGATTTCCTCTCAAACGCCCTACAGTTCTTCCCTGGTAGTCATTTTCCTCTATGTCGCTATTGAGGCCCAAAGTGTACACTTCTTCGAAATCTGTAGACCTTGGTGGCCTCTCTAGTTCTGTTTCGAGCTGATCCTATTGATTAATATCCTGATGTGACCAACTACCGATTTGACGGCCGTCTCGATGCGAGCTGATTTGATTGATCTGAAGGTGACGGCCATGATTGCCGGTCTCTTTCCATTTCGTGCCGGTTTACACGATACACTGCCTTTGTGGCCGTCCCAATGCCAGCTGATTCAGTTGATCTGAACATGACTGCCATGATTGCCGGCATTTCTTGCCGGTTTACACGATACTCGCTTTCACTTTCTTCACTCGACATGATTCTTTCTTGCTTTTCGTTCCTTTTTCTGGGAGGGGAAGAAAGGGGCGGCGAGAGTTCTGTGCGCTGTTTTCTGACTACCTACTGCGTTTCTTCGAACGACTCTACAGACTTTCTTGTTACTTCGCGTGGCCTCTGCGTACTACCCCGCCATGCTGCATGATTACAAACTTCTGTCCGAACTTCCCTCCCGCAATGTACTGCATGTCTGCTTCGTTAAATATACCCCCGCATTTGACCTCCTCCAAGTCCTCCAGCTGGCCGCCTTTACTCACGAATTCCTTCAACGCCGCCACGCCCGGTGGTCCGAAACATGCCATGTCGAGTCGAACGACGTCGTGCATTGCGTGCAGGACTGCAAGCGTCGCTTCCCGCGTCTCCAACTCAGAGTCATGCCGCTGAGCGACGGTTATCTTCCGGCTCCTAGCGAATATGGATGGATTGCTGGCGACTGCGTCTCGAAGGTCGCGACCTCCGTATGCGCGGATTTCCAGTGTCTCCAGTCCACCAATTTCAAGGCGTGCAAGGACCGCTGCTCCCTCCACGCTCTCATAGGAGAAACGTAGAGTATCAAGTGTGTCCGGCATTTGGACGACTCTGTCGGAGTGCCATCCGGCGATCTTGATTTTGTCTAGCGTTAGGCGGCGTATATGCGTCAAAAGGTGGAGTATGGTTTCGAATCCGTTCCAGTGCCCGCAATCACTGTTTCGCAGAGCGAGGTCGTGGAGGGAAGGAAATACGGAGAGAGGAATGTGTCGCGGAGAAGCGGTGTCAAGGTGAAGAGTAGTTATCTGGTGGGTTTGCGGCAGATCGAACACTCTTGGTGCCGCCCCCATGTTGCTCGATGGCTGCAGTGCCAGTGCCTGTAAGCTCGGCCAGCTGTGTTGCGCCAGCAGGTTTGTAACCTGCTCGATCTCTCTTTCTCCTCCGGATTTCACGGTCACCCTCGCTACTTTCCAAGCCGAAGGCATCACCTCCGCGCCTATCATCGCCAGGAAGCGATCCATATGAACGTTTTCGACTTTCTGCAGTTTCTTGTCTTTCACGGTATCTTTCCTAGCTCTAGCGTCGATGGTCAATACTGCGTCGGTCCCTTTATAAATGTCCATGCAACGTCTTAGAAGGGCGGGCGTGGAGAAACGCTGAATCGTGATTGTGGACCACAGCGTGGAGTGCCCTTCGACCAATGTCTTCCATATCTTGCACACAAGACATAAGGTTCGCCTCAAGTCGACAAAATCCACCCAAGTCGTGTTTGGGTTCGAGGGGTCGAGGGCTTCGAGGAGGATGGCTTCGACCATTTCGGTGGGTAGCGACTGGTGCATTGTAGGAAAAGATGAGGAACTTGTTTATTTGTTTGGGCTTCTGAGGGCTTTATTTTGTCATCACCCAGTTCGTTAGCTGTGCTTCTATTATCGATGCAATCGACTCAATTCAAACTCACCAGATTTGACAATACTGGCTACACTTTGTCCGGTGCCCATCGCTATACTCCACTCCCTCTCTTACGCCGGGAATTCGGGCGAGTGAAGTGCGCTAAGGCAGCTTGTCACCTTGCGCCGAAATGCATCGACTTCATGGGAGATACTTGCCCTCGAAACACGATAATTGTGTGCTGACCTCTATACACAGACTGGAGTACAGCTTGACGCGGACCATAATTACGTGCTTATAGGATTCAAAACTGTGGCAGCAGCAGCGAGCATCAGCAGCGGCAGAGGGATGGTAGGTGCGGCGGCGCAATGCTGGATCCCGAAACCTTATTGTGCCCTGTCATTTCATTCGGTGATCGATGGAAGCTTTCGAGGAACTCATTGAATCATTTCGGGAGTTAACTGTGATTGGCTGGAGACGCGGACATTGCTGCTCGTCCGACAATTCAATCTAATTGAGCTATAACGGCCGCAGCAAATTGGTCGTCACAATCGCAAACACGCATCCCCTCCTTAACCACTTCCACTGCTATATCCATGTCGGACCGCAAGCATGGTCGCGAGCGCAAGGACCCAAATCCCCGCAAGGTAGATTCAATGTGACCATCGTATCTAGACGCCGAATCTTCTCCCTCTAGTTGCCTTCGTATCCTCTCAATACACCGCCAGTAGTAGTCGACAGCGTCGACAAGGCAAACAACATCTTGGCGACCATCCTGCCTGGCCACTTCATAGGCTTTGATGTAGAGTGCGGGGAACGCAAGGTGTCTGCGAGGGAAATGACATGCGCCACTTCTGAAGAACGCAGAGGAATCCAGCGGGCCGAGTTGGAGGAGGCTGGACTTGAAGGGTATGTCGTCCCATGGGACGACGCGGGGGTCAGTCTAATTCAAATCGCAACGGCGTACGACGTTGTTGTCCTAGACATGAAAAAAATTCGAGGTGAGCAACCAAATTCGTACAGGATGCGGATCTGAAGGAGGAGCTAGCCATCCCCGTCCAATTGAAACGAATATTGGAGGACAGCGCCATTTTTAAATGTGGAAGCGGGCTCTTGTGCGACGGTAAGTATGTGTGGGAAGACCTCCGTCTGCAACCCAGAGCATTATGCGACCTCGGCTTCATGCTCCGCATTGGGGAGCCGGAGAAGTATGCGAAGCTTTCCGGCAACGTTTCTTTGCAGGATTGCGCTGCGGAATGTTTGGGACTATACCTTGATAAGACGGAGAGGAACGAGCACGATTGGCGCCATGGCCTGCCTTCACCGACGAACGAGTCGTACGAGGATATGTTAAAGTGTAAGTGGCCACGAGTTATCGACGGACTCTAACTGAATATATAACAAACACTATGCAGACGCGGCGCTCGACGCCCGCGCGTCGTACGACCTGTACGACCCAATATTGGCAAGATTCGTCGCAAAGGAGGGTCACCTTGGACGTGAACTGCCTTTTGACTGGTTCACATTCGATTTCATCAACGGCAGGGCTGTGCGGATGCAGCGCGACGTCGACGGGCTCGAGGTCGGTTGGACTTACACCTTGTGTCCATGGTACAAGAATGGCAAGTTCTCCGGCTATTGGGGCTATTGGGACGTCCGACCGAGTTTTTGTGTATCTTTGAACTGTCTCTAGAAGTACTAGTAGCATCTCAGATAAATCTATGGCATTCATTGTTTTGGACAGCGTATAATGTGGTCGCAGTCAGATGGTGCCGAAAATTGTACTTATGGCTATCCGCATGTCTTGGTGCGGGCTCAGGACCAATTACGACATGCATCAATCCGGCAGTGCGGCATTACTATGCCTTGGATGACCGGGTCAACTAGCTTTTGATCCCGACTCAAACTTCAGTACTGTTGCTGTCGATGTTCGGTGCTAGTGCCGTTAGTGGGCTTTGCCGCGCTAGCGGGCCTACGGTCATTATTTTCTTTGTTGTTGGCGCTGCTCTTCTCTTCGTTTGTTTGCTTTCCAGTTGCAATTTGTACATTTGTATAGGTGTTTTGATTGAGTATCTACTTTCTGTGGGCAAGCTATTGGACTCCCCATAAGTATGACGTTCCGGATGTTGTAATATGAAAACCACAAACATATACTGTACACTTTCGACCAAAGGTTCACGGGGTGTCACCCGTCACCTTCATTGTTCACTGAACAAATAAGTAGTTCCCAGCACAGCAAATTACCCGATATGGTAGGCCAAAAGCCGGCCCGAAAATTTTGACGGTTTTTGCCCTTTTTTGAACAAGAAATAGGAGTGTCTTGTCACCCATCACCATGTTCAAAATTGTTCAGTTCACAGGTGCCCGTTGCCCATCACCTGGACCTTTGGTCGAAAGTGTACAGTATGTTGGGGACCCACACACATCTACGACGGTCAATTTGTAGTTTTATTGCTATTTTCAAAAGACTAATGGCATTCACCAAAAATATATATATATTAACGGCGTGGGGGTCACCGGCGCGACGTGATGGTGACCGGTCACGTGCTGATGCGCGTGCTTAAGCGTGCTTAATTCACCGGATGTACCAATCGTGGTGACCTGGGCAAAATATATTCATGATTGATGTTTTGATCTGTCGTTCGGAAGGTTTGAAACCTTCGTTTGCACGTTCCGGTAAGTTTACATTGTGTACAATCTCAGAATAGCAAGTTTTTCTTCGTCTTCAGTTCCTGCGCGGCCCGCGCTGACTTCCCGGGGTTCTGTCTTGCTTGCGAACCGCTTATTGTGGTGGTTTGAAGATGTCATGTCTTAATACAGGGTTCTTTTTGCTACAAAAGTTTGGAACAAATAAAAACTTTCATTCCTTCCGTTCGTGACCTGCCGTTCGAACCGATCAGGCACTTCGGTAATGTTCAAATGTCACTGTTCAATCGTTTCGATCGTAAACTTTGGGTGGTTAGAATGGAAACTCTGTGTGTTCTGGTAAATCAAAATTTGCATTCCTTCCGATCGAACCTTGCAATCCATTCAATCCATTCAGATTGAATTACTGCAAAACAAAAAACAAACCAGGTTTGTGTAAGCTGTTCCACCGTATCTGCTGTCCAGAGTGATGCTATAGTCCCTCAAATCTTTTATTTTGAGCAAGATTCAGCTGTCTGTATATCTTTCCCTGTGAAAATTACATTTAGAAACAGTGGAAGGTTAACAGACCTTATTCTTTCCCTTGTCATAAATCTGCATAGGGACATTACTCATAAGCATACCATACCCAATATATTGGTTCACAATGCCAAACTCGCAGAAACTCATACTACTTGGCAGCACAAAGTGGATTCTCCCGCGAAATTCAAAATGATTGGGAAATTTAGGTGCGGACATCTCCTGAATGAATTGACTGAACTAAATCATTTCTTTTCAGCAAGCATGGCGGAGAACGTTAGATAGAGCTGCAATCTATCTGTTTCTCTCATGCCCTCTCTCCAAAAAGCACGTTACAAGTGCATTAGCAATTTAGTTGCATACTTATCACCCAAGCTTCTATTTCTCGGAATTCAGCTCTTTTGCGTGATTAGCGAGAGCTACAACAATTTAAAGAGACTTTCAGACCATTGTTTAGGGTCAGGAATACGCTCAATGCATGGGAAAAGCGTGCTTTCGACATTCACAGTTTCTCGGGAAGTAAAGCTAATGGGGGATCAAGATAAAATTATGAGATACTTCAGACAGCATAAGAGGGCTCTTTTATGGCTTCCTATTCCTTTTTCAATTTTTTCGAGCCACCAGAACATCAAAGCCTTGAGTTATAGATTAAACAAAGGTCGCAGTTGCGTTTCACACGCAATTGGCAATTGCCGGAATGTGTTCCTACAGCCCTGTCGGGCCTCGGACCCAGTAAACCGATCACCAGAGTCTACAATCGTATACTCTGGTGGTTACCTCAGCTACGCTAAGCGGGGGTCACCAGCGAGGTAACCAGAGCGGTCTGGTTACCCTAAGTATACTCTATATATTCGAGTTCAGTTGAGGGACCGAATTTCGAGGCGCTCGGCCGACGGCCTTTTTGCCGTGATGTCATTGTGACGTGTCACATCTGAGCCGTTCGTTTGTCCACTCTTTGCTCCCCGTCTTGCTTCTTGCTATACTGTATACTGCTGTGGGCTTTGCGCAATGTCTGATTATGACGACGACCAGTTCACTCAAGGTGTGGATGACAACCCAGGTACATGAGCTGGGATCCATTTCAAGAATCTTTGCTCCTTCTTCGCATCTCAGAGTCAAAGTACAATGACGGTCACGGCATTCAGTACTTACTTCAAGGTTGTGTCTGGAAAGCTACGTGCCAAAAACTTCAGTGTAACCTGGTCTATCATGCGCACCGACTTCAATAAAATGGAATTTGCTTCCACCGATGATTACAACGGCATGGTCGAAGCAGCCACTGAAAAGGCCAAGCCCACTGTGAAGTTGGAGTTGATAGAGAAGGGTGATGAGGTGTGTTTTAGTCCCTCATCTGTTTACCTGCACTGACTTGGGGAATCAGCCGGAGGAAGAAGGCGCTGGCACAGAGAATGAAGGATTGGCATCAAAGAAACACAAAGTATGTTGATGTATAGTGTGATCTTAACGGCTCTCACCGCTTGACAGTTGACGGACGAGGAACATAAAATGGCAGTGTCACGTCCCGTGCCCTTCCCAGGACTCCTACGCACTTTCCCACGCAGTCCCATCCCTCTCCAGCACTGGACCTATCTCCCTGTTCATCCAGTCGACCCTTCTGATACTCGCTTGTGCATTCCGATATGCTTCCGTCCTATCCGACCCTCTTGTCCAAGACTCCTAACCTGGACTCCAACCTCCCGGAGTATCCTACTGCATTATACAACTCCGAGCTCCCCTCACCGGAGTTTCTGTAGCACTATGGAACCCAGTCGGACTTCCAGTTTGGATCTCGACTTCACCTTTGCCTTCTCCATGCCGTTCCGACCTATGGCGCACTTCCCCATGGAACCCTCGGACTCCGAGGAGTGTCCCCCGGAGTTCCTGACAGTGCCATCGACTTCCTCGGACTTCCGTACAGTCTGTCGGAGTCCCAATCCCATTGGCATTCAAGTCGACTCCGCTCCTATCGCACTTCTCCTGTCCATCCCACTTCCCTTGTGCTCTCCATGCTTTGCACATGTCCTGGACTAATTCCTTGGACATCTCGGACTCCGACACAGCCTCGGACTTCGGAGTTTGATCTACAACTCCATAGCCCTCAGCCGGAGCAATGGGTTTTTACGCAATGAAGTATTCTGAGCGTTTCCCGTTAATTCGACTTGTGGACTCTTCCTCTGTGGCACAGTGCAACTCCGAATAACTCCGCTGGAGTTCTCCGACCATCCGGTCCGACTCGGAGTTCTCCCCGCACCTCAAGAATCTCCCGGACTTGCTCTAGTGTCCCGGAGTTTGGGTTTTATCATGTGTGCGCATTTCCGTTCATCCGTCTTGGCATTTTTATTGTCTTTGTTACTTCCTTGCCTCATTGCTATGCCTTATGACCCTATGCATCACTTCCGTCACTTCCCATCAATCCTCCCTTATTGTCTTCAGTTCCACTTACCTCCTTCCGGTTACATGTCTTATTGTTCTTATTGTTTTAGCTCCGGACTTTGCTCGGACTTTCTGTTTAGTTTAAATATCCTTCCGTATTCAGTAGTACCTCAGTCTGATTATCGACAACAACTATAATCTTGTCTCTGGTCCTCCTTGTCCTGCTTACCTTATCCTCTTGCTTTAATGCTATTTATCTTGCTCTTCACTTCTTTGTTCGACTTGGTCTGAAATTGGGCACGAGCGTAGAGAACGGCGCAGCGCGCGAGCTGAAGCCAAGCCCACTCCAATCCTTCCTCCGATCTCCGCTCCGAACTCCGATCCGAACTCCGCCGGACTTTCCCACGACTTTCGGAGTCCTCCTGTGCGGAGTCACCTCTTCTTTCTGCTTCTGCACCTGCACTTGCACCTCGGACTTCATCTCCGGTTATCTCCGACCTCTGGTACTCCGAATATGCTTGTGTGCGTCTGGAGTATCTGTTCATCTACTCCACTTCCCCTTCTCGCCCTTTGCTTCATCTCCCGGAGCATTGTCTTGTCCACCACTCTGTCCCGAAACTTCATTCCGTCCATTTCGCAGTCTTGCCAGACTTCCGTCCCTCAACTCCGGCTTCTCTGATCTGTCCCTCGGAGTTTTCCACGGAGATCCGTCCCGATCCGTGACAGGCAGAGACAATGGCACAGTTCAAGGCGACTTACAGCTGTGCGGATAAGAAGTGCTCTTTCCTGACATGTTACTTGGGCAACCGGAGAGCACGTCCGCCTGACCCCCGATTCATCTGAATACTTGGGCAGCGGCTATTGTAAGTGTCCAATCCGGTGTCATGAGGTGTACTGAAGTCTCAATAGGTTGCGAATGTGCCGGAGGTTGATGTTCACCACCCACCGGCAGACAAGATGTGCTGCGCGCCGGCGAGTGCACGGCACCGCTGGGCACGGAATCCAGCAAAAAAAATCCAGGGGGTTTGGGCGGAGCCCCGACAAGCTGTGTACCCCCCCACTTGTGTCTATCAACGAACATGGTGAAATATGTGTTTTGACACGTTGAGTAACATGCAACACAGGGATCATTGTTCCTCAAGTATAGATGTGATATCCAAGAAGCCATTAAGGGAAGTCAACAATGATGTTACTCAGGTAACATGCATGATACTGATGAAGCCTTTGGCCATATCTTCAATATACTGTGACAGTGCTCACAATGTAAGTGAATTTGTTACACACACATTGCTCTTGTCAGGGAAGGCAAACTGTGTATATAGTATATTCAGGTGTACAGGGATACATACAGATGAACTGGGAATGAACTGATGACCACAAGAGAAACAGGATTATTCATACAGTAAGAGCTCATTTTCTACTGTGATTTGTGCAGTTTCAATGTTGTCTTGACAAAATTAATAATCCTTGTCTTGATTTTCTGCCTCAATGGATGTACATTTGTGGTAGTAGAGAGAGGTGCAGATAATAGTGAATGAGCAGTAACAGAAGAGGAGTCCACTAATGGCTCGGATTCGTTGTGGCCTGTCAGCTTATCTCCCGTGCATGGTTCAACGACATTCTGTACAGCACAGTCATTTTATCCCTCAATGGGCTTTGCTGCTGGTCGGAGAGCCTGAGCTTCAGTGAAACAGCACTGACTTTCAAGAGTATGTGCAAGGCTTGCCATGCTGGTCAAAGTGTCGGGATGCTCCTTGCCCAACACTTGCTTTCTTGCTTCTAGAACAGCAACCTCAAGCTCTTCTGCTTCATTCAATCTCCCCTGGTTCTGGTAAGTAGATGCAAGGTTGGCCATGCTTCTCAGAGTGTCAGGATGCTCCTTGCCCAACACTCGCTTTCTTGCCTCCAAAACTGTAACCTCAAGCTGTTCTGCCTCATTTAGTCTGCCCTGGTCCCGGTACGTACATGCAAGGTTGGCCATGCTGAACAGAGTGTCTGGATGCTCCTCTCCCAACAGCCGCTTTCTTGCTTTCAGAACTGTGACCTCAAGCTGTTCTGCCTCGCTCCATTGGCCCTGCTTCTGGTAGGTAGATGCAAGGCTGGCCATGCTAGTCAAAGTGTCAGGATGCTCCTTCTCCAGCAGCTGCTTTCTTGCCTCTAAAACTGTGACCTCAAGCTGTTCTGCCTCATTCAATCTACCCTGGTCCCGGTAGGTACATGCAAGGTTGGCCATACTTCTCAGAGTGTCAGGATGCTCCTTGCCCAACACCCGCTTTCTTGCTTCTAGAACTGCACCCTGGAGCTGTTCTGCCTTGCTCCATCTGCCCTGCCTCCAGTATGTAGATGCAAGGTTGGCCATGCTGTCCAGAGTGTTAGGATGCTCCTTGCCCAACACCTGCTTTCTTGCTTCTAGAACTAGGACCTCAAGCTCTTCTGCCTCACTCCATCTGCCCTGGACATGATAAGTAGATGCAAGGCTGGCCATGCCAAATAGAGTGTCTGGATGCTGCGGGCCCAACAACCACTTTCTCGTTTCTAGAACTGCAACTTCGAGCTGTTCTGCCTCGCTCCATCTGCCCTGTCTCCAGTAAGTAGATGCAAGGTCGGCCATGCTATCCAGAGTGTTTGGATGCTCCTTGCCTAGCACCCACTTTCTCGCTTCTAAAACTGTGACCTGGAGTTGTTCTGCCTCGCTCCATCTGCCCTGCCTCCAGTAAGTAGATGCAAGGTTGGCCATGGTGTCCAGAGTGTCAGGATGCTCCTCCCCCAGCAGCTGTTTGCTGGCTTCTAGAGCTGCTACCTCAAGCTGTTCTGCATGATGAAAATGGCCTTGGTCATACAGTACCAATGCTATCCTAGGTGCAACAGCTTTGTCTATGCTGTTCAGAAATAGTTCAAGATTTTGCATAATGTGGTTCAAAATCTGGTAGCGATATTGATAGGCCTCCATTTCAAATCTCCATGGCACAGATAATCCAAGTATGGCAAGAACATACTCTTTCATCTTGTTCTTTGATATTGACAAAGCACTCCATTGCTGAACCAAAGGATGGACAGTATATGAATCATCCAACTGATTCTGCTCAATCAATGAATATGACTGCAGCTCTCTGGTTACTTCACTGAAAACCAAAGAGTCCCACCCGCAGTCTTTGTTTCCTCCTCCAATTTGGGCCAGGAGTTCTGTGACTTCTTCCTGTAAATTTGAGTCTTGAAGCTTCTCATCAGACAGTATGGCCCTTTGGAAGATTTCTTCTCTTATGTTTTGGTGATGTAATTGCGAACATATCTGTAAAAGTGTTTGTGCAGGTGAACTTAGCTTCTTGTAGCTCAGATCCCAAGTTGCATATACTGCTAAAGCATATTGGCTTTGAGCTTGAATCCCACTTTGAGCCAAAAGCCTGTCTCGAGAAGATTTATAGACTTTCAGATAGATATTCAGTTTGCCACACGTATAAATGTATCCTCCAGCTTGTGCAACAGCAAGAGCAAAGCAGTGAAGTTCCTGGATTGTATCAACTTACATGACCTCATTTGTCAAAAATTCTGCAGACCTTTACTATGGCTGTAGCCAGCTCTTCTTTGTTAGGAGCTTGGGCTTTGGTACCAACCAGCTTCAATAGCAGGTTCTTTGCATCTTCAATCTTCAAGTCTGCTACTCTGAAAACCTCTCCATTTGGACAGAGTTCTGCATGCATACAGACTTCAGGATTCCGAGTTGTGATTATGATATTGCCAAATGAGCAAGGAGGGAAGAATTTTCCAATATCCAGTTGGGTGTCGTCAGCATTATCAAATAGGAGTAGCCATTCACTTTGCTGGCTTGCAAGCCACTGCAAACCTTCCTGTGCAGTATCTGCAGAGCCAATAGATGCAAGTAGTTTTAGGTCTGTTTCTGCTGTTTGTTCGCTTGTGGCATCAACAAACAAAATATCAGAAAAGCTGAGGGCAGCATTAGTAATCTTTAGTACATTTTGAAGATTTGTCACACCGCTTGTTGGCTTGTGCCTCTTCTACAAATTTCAGAGCAATCTGACTTTTTCCAGAGCCACCAAGCCCATGCAAGACAAAGATATGTCTGGAGCCTTGGTTTTGGTTGAACAGTTGATGCATCTTTTCCAAGATGCCTTGTTGTCCTGTGAAAGTGGACACTGGCAAAGGGCAAGGTTTCCGGCTCTTTGTTTTCCTCGCTTCAGAGGCAACTTGCAGATCTATCAAAATTGTCAGGACATTCATTTAACTTATTCTACAAGCAGAACAGACATACTGCCATTGACAGTGAAACTCAATTGAGGACCCTCTCCTGCCCCACCATGCCCTCCTGAGCCACTGCCTCCTGTACCTCCTGACCCCCCGGTACCCGCCTACAACAGAATCTGATCACCAGGTACAGGAGTTTTGTCCACTCAAATTACATACCATAGACCTTCATGGTGCCCAGAGTGATTGAGCTTGAGCTCATTGTGGAGAGTTGTAAGACTGCTAGTGAAATTTGTTGTCGTGGTCAAGTCGAGAGAGTTTGGGCAGTGCACGTGGTAACCGCATTGGACATGTCAAATGAAGGCTGGCGCGGCCCGGTCCTAAAAATACCAACTGATTACAATTTTTTTCCCTTGTTTTGAGCAGTGAATGCAGGATGGAGCGAGCAGATTGTTACAGTCCCATTTGAAAGCTTTTATACATGCCAGCTTGACTTGAAATTTTCGCCAGGAACAAGTCGAATCTTTGAGTTGTGATCGGAGACAGAACACCTAAGGCACATACGTTTTGATGCCGTAAACGGCCTTTGAGGGGGGTTTATTGTAGTAGTAAAACCGACCTCAAAGGGGTCGCCTCCGCGGGGAGGCTTACCTAACATCCCGAGGTTTATGGGGCTAAATTGGGCCGCGAACGCGTGACCTCCGTTAGTAGCCTCCGCCGCCATCCTCCTCAACAAAGCCTGCTCCGGGACCGTGTTTATGGCCCTCTCAAGTACTGCCGCGCCTCTCCGCTCATCACTCCTCCATCCCCGAATGAAATCTGCCCGCTCACTTGCCTCTGGAGCCTTCGTCAGCTGGCTCTCTCTTAGTACAATGTCGCCATTCCGACCATTTCTGTCCATATGTTGAGATCTAGAGCCCACGGAGACTTATGAAATAGCTCAAATTGCCCTACAATATCGCTCCCAACTTCAAATATGGGCTATAAAACGGACACACGATTCGGCGCTCTGACGTAGCCTCCGCCATCTAGAAAGTAGCCTCCGCCAATCCTCTGCCGCAACCTTCCTCGACTTCACCAGTCTGCGCTCCGCAGCCTATGGTCTCTTCTGCCCTAGCGATATCTCTCTCAATGTTAAAGGAGCAAGATGCTCCTAGATTCGACGGACTCGGAGGACTTGCTCGGACCTCCGCCCCGAACCTCGGCTTCTTTAACCTGAGCTTTCTTAGCCTTTCTCCACTCTACGCTACAAACCGTGCCCGTTATCTCTCTGACGGTGCAAGTTCTTAATTGAACAATTTATATACAGGTATGATTTGGCGGAGCCTTCGGCGAAGGTTTGGCGGAGCCTTCGGCGGAGGTTTGGCGGAGCCTTCGGTGGAGGTTTGGCAGAGCCTTCGGCGGAGGTCTCGCGGCCATCTTTCGCGACTGGTTTTGCCCTTCAGCATACCCGGTACGTACTTCCCTAACATCCACTCAGAGTTTTGGCTTCTGCTCACTTCTAAATCGGTGCGTATCAATGCAACAGGCAAGAGTTGACCTCCGCGAATGGTCGGCGAAGGTTCCCGAAGGTTTCGCACATCCCTCCGCCAAGAGTTCCCGCCAGCCTTACCGATTTGACCGCTGTGATACAGTATATTCTGTGAATAAACGGTTCTTTTTTGCATTGGTGCGCTTGACCTGGAGAAGATGACGGTTTACGATCATTCAGTCCAAGCTCTATGTTGGGGATTCACAATGGGAGGTGGTCTGTCACGCGAATTTCAGATCTTTGTAACGATTTGGAGCTCAGGCTACGTTATGAAAGAGTATTTGAGGCGTTGTTGCATGCATCTGGCTGGAGAATCAACTGCCTTCTCATTATCTTCATATCTCGTTAATTCGGTACTGATATTGCAGGGACGGGAGGCAAGCAAAGCTCCTATAGTCCCTCTACAATTGAAGAATGAAGCTGTAGATATTTTCTCGATTTCAAACTCGTTGGAACAATATTGAGAAAAATCAACATCACAGAATTGAGAGATGGTGAACGAAGGAAATCAGAACTGAGAGCAACAGAGTTGCTATAAGTGTATTCAGGGAGGCATTAGCTTCAATCAAACACCTTCTACTCTTTCAAACGGGATTAAATGCGAAGATATAATTCATGTCCTTGCGGAAGTTGAGAAAGCTAAAAGGAACTTACTTGTCTTTTGGGTTATTTCGTGCACCAGTTTTTCACAAGCATGTAAAATCACAGCTTAAATTCAGATACCTTGGGGCAACATGCTTGAACAATTTCCGAGGAAAAACTAGCCCATTTTGAGAAACAGATGTCCTACAGAAAAATAACCGGAGGGGTGGAGATTTATAATGGATCCTATTGGTCGACTGAGTGCCGTCGTCCGAGGGCCGAAGTACACACCGATTATGTACTAGGTCCCCGAGAGTGGCGGAGGGTGGCGCGGCGGAGGTTGCGCGGCGGAGGTTGCGCGCGCGGAGGTTATGAGCGAAGGGCGGAAATTCTTAGCTAAACCGCTATGTTTGGTACACCCCTCATGGGCCCACAGCGAATTGTCGATTACCAAAAGCCTGATTTAACCAACGGGTAGCCTACAGCATCGGGAGGGTGGCGTGGCGGTACCGCGGAGGTTGCGCGGAGGTCTGGGCGGAGGTGTAGGCGGAGGTGTAGGCGGAGGTGTAGGCGGAGGTTTTGGCGGAGGTCCTAGAGGAGGGTGAGTGGAAGGTGGGTATTAACGCAATCCAATGTGTTTATGCACCGTTTCAATTTATTCCATGTATAAGATAATATAATGATCGCAAACCTGTGCCGGTCTCTGGTAGAATGTTTTTGAAGGCGCCATTCCCACCCTACTCATTGAATCTAGAATGAAAAGTAACGAAGCTTCAGTTTCCAGCCTGGGGACCGGATATCTGCAATCAGTTAAGTCCCATTGAAGATGGGCGAAGGTGTTACAGAGACCTCCGCCAAACAACGAGAAGGTGGTCAATATGCAGAGCCCTAGATATTCATGTAAAGGAGGGTGGGAGGGTAGAAAGAAGAACAGTACAGAGCATGAATGTATGGTTGGAAACAAGGTACCAAGAGCAGGATAATCGGGGAAGCCTGAGGTGGAGGTGCGGAAGGAGGCATGCGCAAATGTGCATTTGCCGGCAAGCTGCTATTCGGGATCCTATCCTGAGCACTGAAAGTGAGAGGGGGGGAGTCTGAGTAATCGGCTTGGAGCATGCGACCGCTGTTTGAAGCTTTCAAGTCTGAGAAGGTGGCGGAGGGTAGCGCGGAGGTAGGTGTGTAGGTACGAAAATTTGATTGAGTTGTGTTGAGTGGAACATGCCTGCATCAGGAGGAAGAAAAGAAGAGACGAATAAAGGTGGAAAAACAGGTCTGGAGGTCAAGGGAGGTCAATATAAGCCGCGAGCGAGGGCTGGCGGAGGTGATGGCGAAGTGTGGCGAAGGTCGAGTTTCAAGCATACGGCGGCTGTGTAGACTTTACTATTGGAGGCAGCTGGTGGTAACGGCACAGATGCATTATGTATGGCACTGTTTAGTGGAGGAGTGAACTGCAGTGCAGCATGGCTGACGAGCGTCGAGGCGGAGGCTGGCGGAGGTTACTCGGAGAGGACACGAGGTGTGATCCGGGCATGACTAGATACGAAAAAGATTAGATTTGAGGTAGATTAGATGCGGTCTGATGCGGTAGATTACAGCTCGTCACGGCAAGTCCGCCAGGCCAAAAGCCCCACAAACCTCGGGATGTTAGGTAAGCCTCCCCGCGGAGGCGACCCCTTTGAGGTCGGTTTTACTACTACAATAAACCCCCCCTCAAAGGCCGTTTACGGCATCAAAAACGTATGTGCCTTAGGTGAGACAGAACTTCTTGAATCTTGAAGTTGTCTTGAAGACTGTGACAGAAGCTGAGCACCATAAAGGCTCGAATAGTCTCTTGTAAACAGACGCTACAACATATGGGTCCTCGTACCTGCGGTATGTTGTAAGGCTCGAAGTGTTTCGGGGTCTCGTGGAGGAATCAAAATTTGTGGATTGACGCTGAGTAGAGTTCGCGCGTTCACTGGCACGATGAGCCAAATAGTTTCGTTTAGAGCAAGTTAACGTTTAGAGAGAGGTGAGTAAGTACTGTCTCGGAAGAAACCGGCGCCAACGCCAACTCCGAACAGCTCCGACCGCTCCGAAACCCTCTCTCCTCCCCCCTCTACCATGCCAACCTCAACGCAAGGACACGGTCTCCTCTCATTGATATCTCGTTGCGGTTTCGCGGACGCACGGCTACCGAAATCAAGCGGTTTTCCTGTTCTTTCTTTGTGATTCGGAGGCCAATTCTTTTGCCAACCTATCTACGACTTGGAGGCTCGCTCTCGCGAAAATCAATTTCAAACCAAGATGCTGCTGGCGTCCTCTGGACGCCTTTCGACATATTCTATGCAAACACTATCTTGTTGAGCATCTCTGATTCTCTGACCACCATCGGTCGCACCCTCCTGCCTCCCTCCCCCTTTGACAAAATCCGGGCATTCAATCACAATGATGCTTGACAGCAGTCACGCTCTTTTATCCGTGGAGCGAGCCCTCCGTTTGGAAGGTCAAAGCCAACGCTGTGTACTCCGACTACGCGTCAAACGGGAGAAAAAAAAGCTCGCCGTTATCTCTATCGGTGTCGAAAAGTCTTCACTTGGCGCTTGGACTTCAAACCGTCACTGTCGACCGAGAAGACTCAAGCTTCGACGCTGAATCTTGCGTGGGCGGGACAGTATTATGACCAGCCGTGTGTTTGCATGAAACCGAATCGCATCTATCAACACGCAGGGTAGCCACGTCGCGCGAGCCATGCCTTCCTTTTAATGGTCCCGTCCGACGATTGCCAGTACGGTATTGGTGCGTCAAGTTCTTCTCGTTTATTGTATCGTCGATCACCTTCCTTCTTCTCACATCTCTATACATACTGATGCAATGCCGAGCCGATTTCAGACTCTCATTCACTAGAGTCAACCAGCTTTGGCGGGAGTGAATCGCTACGATCGAAAGGTTTCAACAAATGCAGCGTCACTTCCGCTCGTCCGAGTCATGAAGGCTTCGCTGACTAGACTAGGGTGCGCAGATTCCCTTCGGTGGTCAACTCGTGTTCCAGCCGCACACCTTCTCGTAGTAGCATCAAGGCAATTCTTTGTTATCTCCGTTCGTCGCTTGTCATTGTGCAGAGAGGGTGGGACGAGGTGGGACTCCTTGGATTCGGCGAGCGTTTGTGAATGTGAGTGCAGAACGGGGAGAGGATGTGCTGCAATGAATCCGTAGTCAGTGAGAGCATCGGTGTTGTTGAGACCCGCTGGATGCGAGGTAGGTAGTATTAGATTGGTCCTCTTGCTCATTGCAATTGTGCACCGTGCGTACTTGTCGCGCGAGGAGATGTAGATCATAATGTATGCCATTAGGTGTGTAGGTAGGGCAGGGGAATATATATTCTGTTTATCTGTCGTCAGGGTGCGCACGAGCGAGAAGTCGTTGTTGAGGAAGGAAAATTGATTCGTAGCAGAAGTGCAGATGAATGAGGTGGGTGGGGGCACGGAAGGAGAGCGAGGCGGTTGGAAGGAAATGAGAGACGTTGAGAATGTTTCGGCGGCGGGTGAGAGCAGACGAAAGCAGGTTATCACGGTGGAGTCGTTGACGAGTACCGCGCGGAGACCTCAAGTGCGAGAAGGCAGGAATGTGAGATGACGGGATGATGTATTGTAGCTGGGTATCGAGGTTACTAAGCAAAAGATTGTGCTTGCGTTGATTCGAGGTATGCGAAGAGCGTGGAGCGTTGCAAGGCCGCTCATGCCGGGCTTGATAGCGATATACCATATGGAGGGGGGAAGGCGCTGAAGCGTGAGACACGACAGAAGAGGAGGGGTGCGCGAGAGAAGGCGGGGTCGTGAGCGATAGTCGACGTGATCGACGGTGTGGAGAACGCAGGAGTGTCAGAGGCGAATGTCTGGGGAAGCTGGCTCATTTGGTGCACCGGGGTGAAGGAGGGGTAGAGGGACTGTGGATGGTCGAAGGAGGCGTTGTCGACGGTTGACCAGTGTATAGAACGACTCGTGGATGGAGACGGTCAGAAGAAGAGGAGAAGAGGAATATCAGGGACTTTCAAAAAACAGAAGTCGACGATGGCGAGACGAGCAGAGAAGGAAAGCGCGGTTTTTGGCGAGACAGGTCAGCGTATTTCGCTTGTACAAAGTATAATTATCGAAAACGGTCCTGGCTGGTTTTTCATCGCAAAGTTGGAGGGAGGTCGTCCAAGACGAGGTTCTATGAGACCATGCTGAGGTGGCCCGAGAGTGCAAGAGCGACGCATGGTGGTGGCAGCAGTGGGAAAATATGGGGGTCCAGCCGCAAGAGTCGCACCAGCTTGAAGACAGAAAGAAAGGCGGAGATGGGTTAAATGCAGAAGACGGCGTAAAGGCAATGTTGTCGAGGATGCAAAGGCGGAGCGATATCTTGCTGAAGCAGTGAGTCCGTGTAGCCAAGACTACTTTGGATGAGTGGTACAAGACGAGTAAACTGCCGAACGCGTTGAAGGATGTCGGAGGCGGAAGAGAGCGAGCGTGGAATTGTGGTTGATCGCCATCCATCACGACGAACTCTTTCTCTTTTTTAACTCTTTTCACTGTCAGTGTCATCGTCCTTTGCTCCAACCTCACTGAATCAGGCGCCTCTCTTGTACCTTTTGCATGGCTTGCTGGGGTCGGCTGTACTCAACCGCCAAAGAATCGATTTTATTTTCAACGATGACCACTTGGGTCTCATATTCGCAAGTCCTGGACCTGGACAACTCACAGCGTTCGCAATGCAACTCTCAAGCTCTCACCGTGTTAGACGCGCCACGTAATCCTCAATCCGGTCCAGCTACTACTCCTCCAATCCTCCGTGCTGCTCGCTCAGCGTTTGCGCTTCGACACCGAAGACCTGGGGCGCTCAATTCGGACGTAGATTAGTAATTAGTATCTTCTGCGGGGTACTGGTACGCTCGGCACGCACTGGCCAGAGTACATATCTCACCGACGTCGACGAAACGACATTCACATCGTCTTCCAATGCCACTACTATCCATGTTACAACGGGATCCATACAAAAAACCCTCACTCGCCTCGACAGCATCTTCAAATTCGTCTGCGTGTCTCGACAACGAACGACGCTGACGCCACCCGATCTTCAAGTCTCTCGAGACTCGCCGCTTTCTGTAGTAGACGTGGCCGATTTATGCGACCCGCGCACTCTGTCCGTCCACATCCGTAGCGCTTCTACTTCAACAGCACCGTATACACCCCGATCCCTACGTCGGCTGCGATGGCTGCTGCCTATTGAAACGCCGTCAAGCTCTGCTCGGAGTCTCACCCACATAGTGAGTTCCATTGTACGTCGCGTTCCTTCTCAGCGCCATCTCCTAATCAAAGACAAACTGATAACTAACCCCAGGGATCTCGCCTTTCTCCTCGGCTGCACACGTCTCCCTAAAGCTCCCCCTCACGTAGACCTTCGACTCCTTCCTCCACTATTTGGTCCTCCACAACAGCATCCCGGCATATTCTTCCTCACACTCTCCCCCGCACGACCACCCCGTTACGATCTCCAACGACAACGGGTTTGACCTCGTTCATCTTGATTGTCTGCAAAACGTTCTAAACGACGATCGCAATACCAGCTGCGGCGTGGGCAGAATCGACGTTTCAACGCTACCGCTATCGACGTCACCATGCATGTTTTTATAAGTTATACATCGGATCCGAAGGCTCCAAGGTCCGACGCCGGCCCCGACTAAACCATCTTGCAGCTGCCCGACGCTCACAGCCCTGCATCGTCAAGCGCGCGTGTATCATCTCTCAGACGAAGCTTCGCAAGTCGAATATCCATTTTCATGATTTCTAGTATTCCCTTCTATTTCTTTATCCCTATCGGAAGACGACCTGTTGCTTTGCTTCAGATGCACTGTCTACGTCGACCACCTTCTCAAGGATTCCTGCAAGGCTACCACCGTCGCCTCCTCGCCCCTGGGGCTCATACTCCCCCACATGGCACTAGAACCCTCTTTCGATATTCCGATTCTCTCCCTTTCCATTTCGAATGGGACACTTGGGCGCAGCTACGACCTTTCGCGCAGAAAACTCAATATCGTATTGGCATCTCCCGTTCGCTCAACATTCATCATGATCAGTGTGTCTCCCTCTTTCCCTGCGCCCTCCAGCGCCTTCCGCGCCTTCTATCCCAGCCGCTCTCGCTTCCTCTGGCACAAAGCTGCTTGCCTCCCCCTCAGCCCACCCCTCCGTTCCTTTACCTGTCTCTATAGCCAAATACAAGACCTGCTTGTTTGCCGACGCCAGTGGGCCAAGTGGAAACTACTTATACTCCTCATTTGCTTGTTTTCGAGGGCGCGCGATCACACGGACATGGGTAGAGAAAGAATAAGATCTATGTATATTTGCGATGCTGGAATACACTTTTTTGCATCCGAAACCGCGTTGTCTGTAAAGTACCAAGTTGTAGGTAGTGTGAGCCGGTCTACAGGGACAGGGACAAGAGTCCGAGTGTGAGCGACGAGGGAGTGATGCGCGTTCTTGTATGGCTGAAAAATGAGAGTCGTGTTGATTTGAAGGAGGATACGCGGCGAGAGAAATTGAGCGCCAGGGAGTCGAATCCGAGATGGTGGAATCGCGTGATGAGGGGAAGAGAAACACAGGCAGCGAGGAGACGAGGGAGATATCGGTTTGCTAGTTAGGGGTGCGGGTTGTATCGGATTCCGAGACGCATTTGAGGGCGAGCCTACAGGGGGTGATGAAGGGATTGCTGAGCGTTGCAGATGTCGATGGTGACGGGTTTCCATGAACTGGAAGCGAAGCGGGAGGGCGATCGAAAGAGGAAGAGATTGGGTGGTAGAGCATGGTGAGATATAGAGTTTTGAGGGCAATTTTAGGTGCTGTCGGCTGGTGGCATTGCTTGAAGACTCGAGAGATAGTCAGGGAGCGTTCGATGGCCGGTTGAGATTTGGAGGGGGAGGCTTGAATGGTGTGTCGAGAGAGAGAGGAGTGCGGTTTCGTCAAAGCAGGTATGCGCAGACGAGGTACACAGTACTCCAGACTAGTTTCCACCAAAAGTGAGAGCGAGATCGTACGAGTTCAAGATTGTCAGAGAGGGCGAGAGCAACGAAAGGCAGCAAAAAAAGGGGCGTCCAAAAGGGTCGTTGAGGTAATCGAGCTGTAGCAGCTGCTAGCTTCGAAGTAGGAATCAAAGAGGATCGCAAAGCTCAGTAGACTAAGACGGGATTCAGAAGAACTTGAAGGTCGGTGAGGATAGCAAGGAGAACGAAGTAAGGTCTCCCGTCACCAGACAGCATGACTCACAACGGGGGTATACAGGCAGGCACCAAGCACGAGTTGGCGTTGGACGATGTTGGCAGGAAAGGAGTAAGCGTGGGAGTCGTGGTTGATCGACCATCAACGCATCCTTTTCTCTCTCTGCGACGCTCCCTTTGGCTTCAACCGTTTGCTTTCCGTGGTACTCAAACGAGACATGTGCTTCATGGAGGGGCTCTGCAATCAAAATTCTGCTCGGCGACCCCTCTCTCCGTTTTTGCAACACTCTCATCTCAAATTCTTGTGAATCCACTGTCTCCCTGGTGCCTTCTGGATGGCTTTCTGGGGTCGGTTTCACTCAACCGTCGAAGTACAACCGTCAAAGTATCTTGGCGACGGATTTGGTCAACGATTGCGTCTTGCAACAACGCCCCTCGCGTCTCGCCGTCCTCGTCGTATTCCCAAGTCCTGAACCCGGGCAACTAGTCACTCGCAAAGGTTGTAGTACAACTACCGTGCATCTCACCGTGCTAGTAGTAGACGCGCCACGTAACCCCCAATCCGGTCAAGCTCCTCTTTCTCCAATTCTTCGTGCTGCTACTTACCGGCCGTCTCACTCCCAACCCCGACATTGACGACGCGGGAACTCAATCAAGACACCTCTCTAGTACCCTCCACAGGCTGTTGGCATGCTAGTTATGGTTCATGAGTTAACACCAGCTGGAGCAATGTATATCTCACAATGCATCCGCATTGACGGAACGCCATTCACCTATAGTCTTCCAATGTCGCTGTCATACGCGGTACGGGCCTATACCAACTATCACTCGCCTCCATTGCATCCTCAAATTTGTCTGCGTTTCTCGTCGGTGAGATCTAGGCAACGAATGATGCTGGCGCTGATTCGACCTTGAAATCCGTCTGGACAAGCCGCTTTCTGTGACGGACATGCATGCACCTATCTATGCAACCCGGGGACTCTGTTTCGACAGCAACAGCACTGCATACACCCCGATGCCCTCCCTTGGTTTTCACGGATAATGTCTATTGGGCGATCGCCCACATATGGTACGCCGCATTCCTTCCGAGTGCTATGTCTTCAAAACATCATCCTTCCTCAGGCACCTGCTCCTTCCTTCCTCATCGGCTACATGCGTATCCCATGAACTTCCTGCATATTCTTCCTCTCCAACGTCGCCTCACGCGACCACGAACTTGTTACCTACAACATGCGAAAATTCGCTGATGTTGTTTTAGACGCACCGTCTTCGTCGGCCGTCTCCCCAAGAACTTCCTATCAGGCAACCACTGTTGCCTCCTCACCCCTCTGCTCGCTGTCCTCTCGCCCAGCTCAGGATCGTCGGCGTTCTCTCGTAGTCTTCACATCCGCAATGCAGCCGCTTCTCGCCTCCTCGTCTGTGATACGCACACCAAATGACCCAGAGCGAGTTTGCTTTGAAAGTACTGTCTCGTCGTTGTCGTTTTGTGTCGGGATCTATTGCGTGCGTTTACACCCTATTTCCAATCCAAAATAAATCGCTAACGGTTTTCTTGTACAGGCTAGACGACAAACCCTTCCGTTTTCTCGTCTCCCAACGCACATTCACCCGCTTTGCTTCGATCAACTCCCTCCCGAGGCGCAGCGCGAGCGGCGCGTTTTAACTCTTGGTGCTTGTGAATCCGACACGTCCAAGGTGAATTCAGGTTGTTTCAGCATAAGAAACCTCGTGCCGGCGCTGTTGGGCTTCGACGCCGCCGAGTCTCGACTCTTGCAGAGCTGGCGTCAGTGGGGTAGATGTGCATCGTCCATGTCTTTTATGGAAGTGGACGTGGAGCCAAGGGGTGAGCAACGCGGGTCGTGATGCGTACGCTTACGCTTGACGATGGATTCTGGGTTGACGGGCACGGGCGCTGGCGCGGTGGGTGGATGATCAGAGCTGGAGTCGACGAGCAAGCGCTGGATTTTTGGGGAAAGGAGGATGAAGGATGCGCTGGCTGGCACCGTCATTATCAACGTGTGTGGGCTGGCCTAGAAGTAGGTACTTATGCATTGCTCGACTCTTCCTTTGTTTTCGACGGCAGGCGATTACACAGATAACCGTAAAACGAAAGAATAGTATACACATGTACTCATAATACTGGAATACATCCTTGGAATCCGCTACGCGCTGTTCAATCTGTAGTACTAAATTGTGTATAGCGTCAAGGTCAGTCGGGACATGGGCCAGGTGCGAGCGACGAGGGACGCGCGTACATGTGCAGCATGCTTGGAGGCTTCCAGGATGAAACATCGATGATTTGACTTGATTTAAGGGCAGAAAGATTGAGTGCCAGGTATTTGAATTTGTGATGGCGGAATCGCGTGAGATTGAAGGGAAGAGCAAAAACAAACGGCGGCGGGAGTCGGTCTGCTCCAGATGGAGTACGAATTACGGCTGCACAGATGGGTTCGTAGCGAAATGCGTTTGAAGGCGAGAACATGAGCTGCCAGTGCGGGAAGAAAGAAATTAATCATCGCTGAACATTGTAAATGGTGTTGATGGTGATGCGTTCGCACGAGTAAGGAGGGAGAGGGAGGAGAGGGAGGAATTTCGAAAGGAGAAGAAGTTGTGGGTGGGGGTGAGATGTAGAGAGTGGGAGCGATTATGTGTCCTTGAGTAGCCAGAGTCGTGCGGTCAGCTCGGAGGGGAAGAGGGGATAGGTGGATCGCTCGAACGTTGATGTTTCGCAGACGGGTGGCTGAGGAGCTGAGGAGGGGGGGGGGGGCAGAGGTGAGCGGGTGTGCTGAGAGTTGGCCGACAAAACGAAGAGCGCGAACGAAAAGCGCCATTTCGAGCGAACATGCCAGTCTACTTCGAGTGCATAGACAACAGGATGAGGGGACTCTTCTCCAATCTTCATCATCATCAGAAAGCCAATACGGAAGCTTGCCAGGTCAAGGGGTCTGGAAGATTTGCGGGCCGAAAGCGTTTTTCAGGTTAAGACGCTGCAGACTCGGTATTGAAGACTGAAATATGTTTCGCAGGCGGCCACCAAGTTCAGAAAGGAGGATACATTGAAATTTAATCCGTGCTGGGCAGTTCAAGGGGAACGGATTGCGAAGGTGTTGTAGCACATCGGCGTCTGAGCAAAGGAACGTGGGAGTTGGGCTT
This sequence comes from Favolaschia claudopus, assembly GCA_037176885.1. NCBI lineage: Eukaryota > Fungi > Basidiomycota > Agaricomycetes > Agaricales > Mycenaceae > Favolaschia > Favolaschia claudopus. The sequence continues at coordinate 270,581 of JAWWNJ010000017.1, forward strand.
GATTGACCATCAACACACTCAAACACTCCTCCTTTACTGCGATGCTCCTCAGTTTCACCTGCTGTCTCGATGGCTTCCTGGGTCCGAATTGAAAATCGCGCGCTTTGGAGAGCTCGAAGATTCACTTGAACACAAGGGCTACGTGCAAGATTTGTAGACCAGCCCGGACTGACAAGAACATTACTGTTATGTCCTCCTGGTGGCATTCGAGTTCGCAAGTTACAAACCTCTTGGGCGTCTAGATTTCTATTGGGCTGTGGTGTATCTGCCTGCCGCACCACTCCCGCTGTCGTTCGAAATTAAACCATCTCAAGACAATATACGTGATTCTTTTCTCTCTTTTACCTCTTCGTTCCGCGCCCAGCTGGTGCAGGCTGACGCTTCGAAAAGCGACCTCCGCCGCATCATCGTTGACACCGACACGCAGATCAACTACGACCCCAACCAGTGGTTTCCGTCCGACATCAAACTGAACTCGCTGGGTAACCTAGGCCCGGTATGGAACAATGCAACGCAACGCACCAGCGTCGAGGGCACGACATTCACCTTTCATCGGAACCGCTATCGACGTTCTGGGCACCATACAAGTTAGCACTCTTGCCGACAATACTATCGACCTGAGCGGGGTTTGTCTTGTCGATGACATCCAAATCACCGACGGTACAAATCCGAAATTCCAGTTGCTCAAACACAACTGGATTCTGTGCCACCAGGAGACCATTCGTCTCGTGAGTTTACTCTCCACGTTCGCACCAATAGGGCAATTCTACCTTGACGGTGGTTTCCCATGGTGCCCGGGGACAGTTACGATTGCACCGTTTTGGACTATCTAGCGCGGGCGACCCAGTCATACAATATGTCAAAGGACAAGTGTTGAAAGCTTCCTCAAGCTCAAGACTCACAAGTTGAATTCGATTTGCACGGTGCGTTGCTCTTTCTTTCACCAAGCACTAATCTAAAACACTACCCAGGCACTACCTCCGTTCTTGTCACCGGCTACATTCCGCAAGAACTACCCCACAACGTCGCCACTGCAATCTCCACCTTCGACTTCTCCCCCTCGCCCTTTCCGGCCTCTCTAAACGGTACCACAACCCTCTTCAACATGCCTCATCATGGCCTACTCCACCGCCAACACCACGCCGCCCGCCGTCAACCCCGCCCGTCTCGAAAAGCTCGTCCGGAGAAGGACCAGGGTCCACAGGGGGCCAAGACAACTCCGCCACCTCTCACTCCTCGTCTTCGCCGGCAGGCGCGATCGCAGGCGGTGTCGTCGGCGGCGTCGTCATCCTTGCCATCCTCGCCTTCCTCTTCTTCTGGCTCCGCCGCCGCAAACGACGAAACTAAGAAGACACGCCCACCCCCGCTCGGGGCACCGCCGACCCCTTCGGCATCGAAACAGACGAAGTCGGCGGCGCGGGTGAGGTACTGCGCGGAGTGTCGCGACAGACGCGACATATAGTGGGACAAGTTCGGGCAGGGCGGCATATGGCGCGAGTTCCGTGGCGTATGGAAGCAGTAGCGCCGCGGGTAGCTCTTCGCAACACGACCCATTCGACCGGTATGCGGACACTCGGGCGCGGGAGCGGGAGCCGCCTGTGACTGCGGCGGGACAGGGACAGTATCTGTATCAGTACGCTGCTGTCCCGCATGGTCGGACTCTCTCGGGCGGGGGCTCGTCCTCCAATATAGCTGCAGCCGCGGGTGCGGCTACCGCCGCTGTCGCATTCCCACACGGCTCGTCCCCCAACCCCCCAAGCTCCTCCTCTGGCGCGGCAGCCCCCCACCCACCACTCACGCCCCTCCGCGCCGTCAACCCCACCTCCCATTCTCATTCTCATTCCGACTCCGGCTCCAACTCCCACACATCCCCAACGCAATCATCCTCCCTGTCCGACCTCGCCGCCGCAACGACACTGCAACCCCAGCGTCGCACCAAGCACAGGAAGCCGGTTTAGCGGGTCCGCAAATGAGGGTGGTGGTACCGAGACATCAGGATAGCCGGGTGAGGTATAATTCTACGCCGTCGTTGTTGGTGGGGGAGACGGAGGTGGTGGATTTGCCGCCGGATTATAGTCGGGATTGATTTGGACGGAAAGAGTGTGTGGACTGGTGTGTTCTGCGAGATTTGTTTTTTCTTCCATTCATTCTTACGTGAGATTTATTTTTTTCTGCATACTTATGAAATTCAATGGTTCTCTTCATAATGTTTTGTGTATTCAGTACACACAACACATATATAACTACTTGACAAGGGTGAAAATAGAGACTGCAACACAGCAACGAACATATGTGCTCTACAACCGGTGCACTAAAAGTAAACACAGGATCTGAGTCTCCTCTTTCGTTGTGGATTTATCAAATAGGGGGTGATTACAGTTAAACAGTATTCTGTGATTCCTTAATCTGTTTTGCTGCTGTTCTGAGCTCCTGAGCTTTGGTATCATGTCCCTGACTCTCGTAAGTGTCTGCCAGGTTTGCCATACTACACAGAGTCTGAGGATGCTCTTTGCCCAGCACCCGCATGCTAGCTTCTAAAACTGCGACCTCCAGCTCTTCTGCCTCGCTCCACCTGCCCTGCTCCGAATAAGTTATAGCAAGGTTTGCCATGCTCTCCAGAGTGTCAGGATGCTCCTTGCCCAGCACCTGCTTTCTTGATTCTAAAACTGCGACTCTGAGCTCTTCTGCCTCGCTCCACCTTCCCTGCTTCGAGTAAGTTGAAGCAAGGTTTGCCATGCTTTTCAGAGTGTTGGGATGCTCTTTGCCCAGCACCCGCTTTCTTGCTTCTAAAACTGTGACTCTGAGCTCTTCTGCCTCGCTCCAACTTCCCTGCTTCGAGTAAGTTGCAGCAAGGTTTGCCATGCTTTTCAGAGTGTTGGGATGCTCCTTGCCCAGCACCCGCTTTCTCGCTTCCAAAACAGCGACCTTGAGCTGTTCTGCCTCGCTCCACCTTCCCTGCTTCGAGTAAGTTGAAGCAAGGTTTGCCATGCTCAATAGAGTGTTGGGATGCTCTTTGCCCAGCACCCGCTTTCTTGCTTCTAAAACTGTGACTCTGAGCTCTTCTGCCTCGCTCCAACTTCCCTGCTTCGAGTAAGTTGCAGCAAGGTTTGCCATGCTTTGCAGAGTGTTGGGATGCTCCTTGCCCAGCACCCGCTTTCTCGCTTCTAAAACTGCAACCTCCAGCTCTTCTGCCTCACTCCATTTGCCTTGATCTGCATAAGTTACACCAAGGTTTGCCATGCTCAATAGACTGTCGGGATGCTCCTCACCCAGCACCCGCTTTCTCGCTTCTAAAACTGCAACCTCCAGCTCTTCTGCCTCGCTCCACCTTCCCTGCTTCAAGTAAGTTGAAGCAAGGTTTGCCATGCTCGATAGACTGTCAGGATGCTCCTTGCCCAGCACCTGCTTTCTTGCTTCTAAAACTGCGACCTCCAGCTCTTCTGCCTCCAGCTCTTCCGCTTCCCTCAATTTGCCCTGGTATGCATACGTTGATGCAAGGTTTCCCATGCTCAATACAGTGTCAGGATGCTCCTTGCCCAGCACTCGCTTTCTCGCTTCCAAAACAGCAACCTCTAGCTCTTCTGCCTCGCTCCATCTGCCCTGCGCTGAATAAGTTGTAGCAAGGTTTGCCATGCTCGATAGAGTGTCAGGATGGTCTGTGCCCAGCAGCCGCTTTCTCGCTTCCAAAACTTCAACCTCCAGCTCTTCTGCCTCACTCCATTTGCCCTGGTTCCAGTAAATTAAAGCAAGGTTTCCCATGCTCGTCAGCGTGTCAGGATGGTCCTTGCCCAGCAGCCGTGTTCTTGCTTCTACAACTACGACCTCCAGCTCTTCTGCATGTTGGAAATAGCCTTGCTCAGAGAGCACCAGTGCTAACTCCAATCCAATATCCCTGGTGATACCCTGGGTAATCTGATCAACAGCTTGCATAATATGAATGCAAATTTGACGTCGATATATATAGTCTTCAATTCCATATTTCCATGGCACAGATAAACCGAGGATGACAAGAACATACTGTTTCATACTTGTCTTTGATATTGACATGGCACTCCAATGCTGAACTAAGGGATGGATATTGTATGACTCATCATCCAATTGATTTTGTTCAATCAGGGAATATGACTGCAGTTCTCTTGCTATTTTGTTGAAAACAAATGAATCCCAGTCTTTGTTTGCTCCTCCAATTTCAGTCAGAAGTTTTGTGACTACTTCCTGCATGTCTGAGTCTTCTAGCTTCAAATTGGATAACATGGCCCTTTGGAAGATTTCCTCTCTGATGCCTTGGTGATGCAATTCTGAGCAGATCTGTAACAAAGTTTTTGCCCCTGGACTGAGCTTTGTGTAGCTCAGATTCCATGTTGCATATACTGCCAAAGAATAGTGGCTTTGACTTTGAACCTCACTCTGTGCTAGTAGCTTGTCTCGAGACGATTTGTAGAGTGCTAGATAGCTGGTTAGTTTGCCACCTGCATAGATGTATCCTCCAGCCTGAGCAACAGCAAGAGCAAAGCAGTGAAGCTCCTATTTATTGTGTTAATTGATCACAATGTATGAGCTATGGAAAAATGCAGACCTTTACAATATCTGTAGCCAGTTCTTCCTTGTTTGGTGCTCTGGCTTTAGTACCGACTACCTTCAACAGCAAGTTCTTTGCATCCTCAAGTTCCAGGTTTGAAACTTGGCAAAATGCGCCATCAGGACAGTGTTCTGCATGGCTACAGATTTCTGGATTCCGAGTGGTGATCACGATATTGCCAAAGGCACAAGAAGGGAAAAATTTTCCAATGTCCAGTTGGGTGTCGTCTGCATTATCAAATAGGAGAAGCCATTCTTCCTTCTGGTTTGCAAGCCAATACAAACCTTCCTCTGCTGTCTCTTCTGAAGTTTCAGGTGCAAGAAATTTCAAATCAGCTTGAGCTGTCTGTTCATTTGTAGCATCAATGAAGAATACTTGTGAAAAGCTTGAGACAATGAGTAATGTTGAGTGCAATATTTCAAAGAGCGTTAGCGCACCGCTTGTTCGCTTGTGCCTGCTCTACAAATTTCAGAGCAATCTGACTTTTCCCAGAGCCACCAAGTCCATACAGACAAAGATATGTCTAGAGCCTTGATTTTGGCTAAACAGTTGATGCATTTTGTCCAAGATGTCTTGATGTCCTGTAAAGGAGGGCACTGGCAAAGGGCAAGGTTTTCGGCTCTTCATTTTCCTCATCTTAGCAACATGTAAATCTATCAAATTATCAGGACATTCATTTTATTTGTTCCACAGCAGAGCATACATACTGCCATTGACAGTGAAACTCATTTGAGGACCCTCTCCTACACCACCTTGGCCTCCTGAGCCACTGCGTCCTGTGCCTCCTGACCCCCCGGTACCCGCCTACAACAGAATCTGATCACCAGGTACAGGAGTTTTGTTCACCTCGAATTACATACCATAGACCTTCATGGTGCCCAGAGTGATTGAGCTTGAGCTCATTGTGGAGAGTTGTAAGATTGCTAGTGAAATTTGTTGTCGTGGACAAGTCGAGAGAGAGTTTGGGCAGTCAAGTGCACGTTGTAACCGCATTACTTCCCATGCATGTCAAATGACTCGCTGGTGCGGCCAGTCCCCAAAATACTCACTGATTTACTATTTTTTTTTCTTCTTGTTTTGAGCAGTGAATAATAATGCATGACGGACCAAGCAGAATAGAGCGTTTGTGACGCAGCCATTGGAGCCATCCACTGGCTGATTCGCGTTGCGTAATCTGGTGGCTCCACCCGCCAAAAGTGGGCGCCTATGGCTGCCGTAGCCTAGACTCGTCACCAGTCTGCTACGCTACGCCCGACGTGCTCGCCACATTTGTCGGCGACGCGTAGCAGACTGGTCACGAGTCTAGCCGTAGCCACTGGGCGGCTATTTTGGCGGGTGGAGCCATCTCGTAACGCAACGCAAATCAGCCATGGAATGGCTCCAACGGCTCGCGCGCAAACAGGCTATTGTCGCATTCGAAGCTTTTATACTCGACAAGAACAACTGAAGTCGAATCAAGTTGAGTTGTGAGACACTGGCAGAAGTTGAGCGCTGAGCACCATCAAGGCTCGAAGTGTTGCATGTTTCGAGGTCGTGGAGGAATCTAGATTTCTGGATTGACGCCGAGTAGAGTTCACGCGTTCACGACAGCCAACTTGTAGTAATAGTTTCGTTTAGAGCAAGTTCAGAGAGGTGAGCACTGTCTCGATAGACACCGGCGTCCGGCGCCAACTCCGAAAGCTCCGAAACCCTCTCTGCTCTCAGCCTGTGCTCTGCCTCTCACTCCAACCTCAGCGCGACGGCCTCTTTCGCAATCATATACACAATAAAACCTCCAGCTGTTATACAAGGACGCGATCTCTCGTTGATATCTCGCTGCAGCTTCGCGAATGCACCACTACCGAAATCAATCGGTTTTCCATTTTTTGTGCCTCGGAGGGCATTCTTTTGCCAACCTATACGACTCGGAGGCTCGTTATTGTGCGAAAATCAATTTGAAACCAAGATGCTGCTTGAGTACTCTGAGCGTCTTTCAACGGATTTTATGCAAACGCTAAGCCTCGTAGTCTTCAATCTCGAGCGCCTTTGAAATAGAAGAATCCAAGTTGATCCCCACCATCCCGCACTCCTGCATACCTGCACTCTTCGCAAAATTCATCGCTTCATCCTGTCGTTGACGAGTACCGCGGAGGCCACAAGTGCGAGAAGCCAGGAATGTGAGATGACGGGATGATGTACTGTAGCTGGGTATCGAGGTTACTAAGCAAAAGATTGTGCTTGCGTTGATTCGAGGTATGCGAAGAGCGTGGAGCGTTGCAAGGGCCGCTCATGCCGAGCTTGATAGCGAGACGCCATATGGAAGGGGAGAAGGCGATGAAGCGTGAGACACGACAGAAGAGGGAGGGTGCGCGAGAGAAGGCGGGGTCATGAGCGATAGTCGACGTGATCGTAGGTATGGAGAACACAAGAGTGTCAGAGGCGAATGTCTGGGAAGCTGGCTAATTTGGTGCATCAGGGTGAAGGAGGGTAGAGGTCCGGGAGATGACCCAAGAAGCCGTCGTCGACACTTGGCCAGTGTCGAGGACGATGATTAGTGTGGAAAACAATTCGTGTATGAAGACGGCCGGACGAAGAGACGAGAGGAATAACAGTGACTTTCGAAAAACAGAAGTCGACGCTCGCGAGACGAGCAGGAAAGCGCCGTGTGACGAAACAAACCAGCGTAGTTCGCTTTGTACAAAAGCGATCTTGGCCGGTTTTCAATCGAAAAGCTAAAGGGAAAGTCGTCCAAGATGCGATCAGGATGAGGTGGTCCGACAGTGCGCGACGCATGGTGGTGGCAGGAGTGCCAGAATATATTTGAGACAGAAGAGAATTGAGGAGGTCCAGACGCAAGAGTCGCACCAGCTTGAAGACAGAAATAGAGGAGAAGAATGTGGCAAGGTTGGCGAGGATGAAAAGGCGGAGCGATATCTTGCTGAAGCAGTGAGTCCGCGTAGCCAAGTCTGCGCTGGATGAGCGGTGTAAGGTGAGTGTGAATAAAGTTACTTTTCGGCCGAACTTGGTTAACTTGTCCACGCTTTGGGTGGTGTTGGTAACTTGTTCTCACGCTTGGCTAACTTAACTTGTAACTTGCGTTTCACGTTGGATGCTGGACCGCTGCTGTCTGTGTACCCTACTTACCTTACAAATCGCTCGCCCTACTCTTTTGCTTATATACAACACCTACTTATCACACTGCCGTCCTCCCTGAATCCGGATCCTCGCTCCCTAATGAAACCCCAAGTCCGAGTCTTTCCTCTCAACCGGCTGGCCATGTTTTTATTCCACCGCGCTACCCAGCGTTGACGATATTGACATCCAAAAGCATCCTCTGGAACTCCTTAGCTCAAATAAAACTTTCTCTTTGTTCAAGCTGAGCCGGTTCATGCTATGAGATGTGCACTACAATGAGCACTCCTTCAACTTTCACTGCGGCCCAAAGGAACACTGACAAGTTCACAAGTTAAGCCTCAAAGTCAACCTCAAGTTAGTAAGTTAGGTTATGTACCAAGTTAGTAAGTTAGCTTTGTTCAAAGTAACTTGGCAAGCAAGTTACCCCGCAAATCAATACAAGTCACCGCTCAAGTTAGCCAAGTTAGCTTCAAGTTAACGTGTTGGCTAACTTGGCACCTAACTTGGGAGTTAACTTGGCCTAACTTGGATACGCACCGCCAGAGAAATATTGTTTTACCTCCCGGATGTCGCTCTCCCTGTCAAATCTGCGGGTAGATATAGACACCCACTAGTACTGTTAAGTAGTTTTTTTGAGTCGACTTTGATTGTGTTGTGACAGCTAGTTACGGCTACTTACTTGTAACGACGGCGAGCACCTTTACCATCATCTACTGATGGTAAAAGTGCTCAGCGGGACAGCCACGGTCACAAACTTTGCACAAACTCGTCACTCTCCTAATGCGCAAACTGGGTGGGGGGGAGTTTGAGATTTTAGTGCCGAAACATGAGAGGTAACTGCCAATGTGCTTGTGAACTTCAGCTTGTCATTAGTATCGGCAGAGTTCAATTAAAAATTCCCTCGAAATTTTTCTCTTTTGATGCTGTGACACAGAGATCCAAAAAGGGAAGCGCAACGGCGAGGACCCAAAGAAAAGCAGTCAAGTAATAAGTATTTTGTTTTGTAAGATTATCTACATGTATATAACTGAATTAGGCTCTACGACAAAGTAAATCGGACCCGTTTCTCTGCCGGGGGATTCGCACCGCCCTCCTCCAAGTCCAAATCACCCTCTGCAGGCATGTCTGCTTCCGAATCATCTGCAACCTCGTCATCCGAGTTTTCAAAGGCTTCCCGATGACTCCGCTTCTCGCTCTCACCGGCTCCCGTTGTCGACTCAACAATCTGAACATTTTCTGCTGCTTTCTGCTGTCTTGTCAGTTTGAATTTCGGCTTTGGTTTGGGTCGTTCAGCCGAGACCTGCATCGTTGGTGGCATGTACAATCCCAACGGTGCTGCTGGGCCCCATATATATGGTAGATCATCAGACGCAAGTGGGGAGGCCAGAACATAATCATCGGAGAGGTAGGCTTTCGATGATTTATTGGTCTTCGTCTTGAGACGGGATTTCGTATGAATCATTGGTGGAGCTGTGCGTGTGTCTTGCACTCCCTCAGCCGCCAACAAAGCCTGCTCCAGAATTGTTGAACACCGCATAATACGACCCAGCTTTGCGGCTGCAAAAGGATCGTCAGGGTTGATCCATTCATCTGGGGCTGATCTCCGAGCCAGATGATAGATTTGGAAGTCGTCCTCCCACAAGCGGCCCAGATAAACACGGAGGATGACAAGCTTGAAGAGGAGGGCAGGGATATCCATCAGGATACGACGTTCCTCTTCCGATTTCGTTTTTGCAGCATGTATCATCACATAGGATATGTGATCGTCGATTAATGAAACATCGCCAGGCAGGACATGGAAGTCGAACAGACTCGCTTCGAATTCTTGAGAGCGACTGGCCCGTCTACCCTCTGTGATTGTGAGCTCTGATGTACTTTTCATCCAGGCATCGTAATCATCCCAGATTGGATGTTCGAGCTCTCGTAGACATGTTGCAACAACTGCGCCACGGGCTTCCACCAATGCCTCTGAGATGCGTGAATTGGTATAAGCATGGATACCCGCAGCGTCTTCGCAAAGCCTCGCAGGCCAGTGGATTTCACCGCAAGTATTCTATAATGGTCGTCAGTGACTTCAGTACAGCCTCAAGCAACAAGTAAGTACTTGCCCGGTTATATAATTTGGCCGCCGTGACCGTACTGCAGGCAGCCAGACATTCTGTCGTAGTCTTCACAAATGAAGTCTTCGCCGGTTTAGTCTTCACAAATGAAGTCTTCGCCGGTTTGTCATTGCGGGCGTAGACATTGCCCGAGTACCATTCCAGCTGGACAAGGTTGTTCCGCTGCGAAAGTACTAGAGCAGGATAGTACTTTCCTTCCGTCTTCCCTTCCGTTCGGGTCCGAGTCTTGAACATAACATATTGCCCTAGCCTATCGGTTTGGAAGCAAGCACAAGGTCAGAAAACGTACAATGGCTTTGTAAAGACACACGTACAAATCCTCCTTCCAAGTTGTGCGCTCCGTGGTAGAGGTACAATCTGGACAGATCCAGGTTATAGAGGCAAGATTCTTGAGGTCGAGAGTCGGATCCAGATCCGTCATGCAGATGACATGAGACCACTTTCCGCATTCGTCACATTGTATTGTATTTCCTTCGCCGTCTGTCGCAGGACCAACATAACCACATCGCGAGCAGTTTATGTCCCACGGCGAAGATGTTGCTGGTGTCGTAGAGCCTGTTTTGGGAGGGGTCTGAAAAAGTGCGGCGGGACCAAGGCTTGGACTGAGACCAAGCAGGGGACTCGATAGAGGAAGAATTGTGTTTAACGCGCTGCTCTCGGGGATTGTAACAGGAGAGAGAGAATGAGGGGATACCCTTTTGGGAGGATGAGTACCTGAAGAGCCATGAAGTAGTGGCCCAGAGTCATCAGGCAGGTTTTCATGATCGGACTCGTCAATCTCAATCACTGGTGGCGCAGGTCGTTTAGCGGCTCTAATTTCAGCTTCCTGATAGTTGCTGATTATGTCGTCCAATCGCCGAGAAGTCTGTATGTATAGTCAGTCTTGTCGGCCAAAACATTTTTGTTAATTGAAGTCTTACCAAGCCAACGACCGATGTTCGATGGTACATGAGCAAGACTGTGTCAAAGCCCGGCTCGTCAGGAAGACAATCACCGTCATGAAACGTGTCGGTCAGTCGCAATCGACCAGCGTTGAGATCATTGTAAGTGTAATTGTGTCCATCGATGCGGACTTTTGACGTCCAATGTAGTCCTCGGTACGATATTGCACCAACAAGCGTGTATTCAATGGTCCCTCCTTCAGCGGGGAAAGCCAGTCTATAAGAATTGGGCAGGCGGGGATTGCCAGAGGCATCGGGGGACAGGTGAAGGATGGCCGGCCACGCAATATCGACAATAACAGTCCGGGGATCGATGGTAGCCAAACTGGTTGAATGTGAATGCGGACAGTTCGGGTCCAGGCAGAGAAGTGGCGAGATGAGCTGATGGACCGGTGTAGAGCCGGAGTTACCTCCACGAACTCGAGGCGGGGTTTTTTCGAAGTATTCTGACCAGGTGCAGACAGTGCCGGATGTCTCCCGCAGGTCAAGCAAATCGAAATGGTTGATAGCAATGAATGCTTCGGGCACGCCCATTTTTATGACATTTGTGTGGCCAGAAGCGCAAGTGAATCGTAATGAGTGTTGGCGGCCAAAGTAGAGGTGCACCTGCTCTGAGGTCTCACCGTCCTATTGTTTCGGAAGCATTGATACTAGTGAGTACTTGCTTTGGCCCAATGCACAGAAAGCACGCACCGCAATGGCATGGGTAAGCCAGGTTTTTGCGCAACCGTACTCTGTAGGTTTACCGTAAAGTTTCCATTTTCGGAAGATCGCGTTTTTGACTACACGTTGCGCCATTTCAAGCTCGTTCAGACCGGCGCGCAGAGAATCATCTCTCGCTAGCCCATAGATCCACTCTCGTCGCCGTTCGTAGTGATAGAACACGGTAGCCAGAATGGAATGAGTTGGGAGGATGCTAATAAATGTTCTGCGAGCACGATCGTCCCATAAAAGCCACACTCGGAACCAAAGTTCCAACCCGTTGTCGAAGAAGCACGAGTTGGGGGCAAGCCAGGGATAGGACTGAAGCAAGCGCTTCTTTCCAGCCTTGTCAAATACTTCTGTGAAAGAGCTTGACGGGTCTCCCGCCTTTCCTTGAGGTCCGGTGAGGCCGAGGGCAGCAGCGGTGTCTGGAGCCCTGCCATCATTCGGTTCCCATTCAATTGGGCGCGGACGGCGGTATGAACGAGGCGGAACAGCGTTGAAATGACCCGCTAAAGTAAGTTCACGACCATCAGCGATTAATTATACACAGAGACCAACACAACAAGAGTACCTTTAATAGCGTCATGTTGTTTCTCCAATTCGCGGACATGCAACCAGATGTTTTCCGCTCCTTGAACCAGATCCATGTCGATTCCCGTCGCATGATGCAGGAGGGAATGCGCGTGCTCAATTGGATTCGTGGTAGACGGCACCTGAGCTGCCAAGTCGGGATCGACAACGCTTCGCGCGGGAAAAATCATAGATGCTATCGCTGGCCGTAGCCACCAATTTATCCATCCAACGATGCGCGGAAAGGTTTTCTTGAGTGTGTTGACTGTATTGGTAAAGTCTTCGGGGCTCGTGTTCTTCGACAGCATACACCGGATTCCAGCATCGAAGACATCAACACTTTCTAGAGGAACGAGGGCACCATTTTTCTTGATGCGCACAGCTGATCGCTGGAAGTGGAGCTCACATCCAACTTGTGTCCTCTGTGCTTCTTGAACGAGCAACTCACGCTGGACATCTTTCGCCGCCTGATCGAGCATTGAGAAGGCAGGTTGCATTGTACTGATAACCGCATCAGCGTACTCCTCAGCATGAGCAGCACGTTGAGCTCCCGAAAAGTCCATGACCTGAATCACGGGTTGAGAAGAAAGGACAACCTTGTAACACAACACTTACATTGAGAAGTAATTCTCGGTTAAAACGATTGCCTGCGTATTTGATCACCGACCGGAATAGACAGCGGAAGTGAGCGCGGTGATGGTCGGTATCTTGCTGGTCTATCCAGGTGTAGAGCACCGGAGCCCACTTTGTGAAACCGCCGTTGAACACGCAGGAGGCAAGGAGCGGCCCATGGCGGAAGAACGTCATGTCTCCATCAGTCACAAAGCCATGACGCCCTGCCTCAGGCCCTTCTGCAAAATCAGAGAGCCAGGCTTCGACTGCATCTTTAATCAGACCTTCCATGAACGGAGTCTGGAATGAGATGTAGGTCGGCCCATTCAGACTCGAGTCCACGATGAAGGTTGTCGTGAGTTTGACTCGGAGCGCAGAAAGGGATTTAAAAAATGCAAGCCCTCCTTTGGCACTGGTTTGTGATGCAATACCGAGACGTGCTTGACTTTGAGATACATGATATCGTGCAGATCTCGGGTTAGCGAGGGTAGCAGAGATGTCGGCGAGGGGTTTCGAGCCCGGCCCGGCGTCACCTGTGCGTAGCTGATGTACACTCGCAGTCTGGCGGCGGCGAACTTGCTCATCAAGCTCGTCAAGCTCGAATTGCGAAAGAGAGCCCCCGGGCGGTCGCTGATGTGTGTCGTGGTTTCCTTGATGCTCCCATACTAGGTAATCCACCTTATTGCGCGTTATTTTGAAGTGGTAGGTGCGAGCTGTACAAGTTTGCTGTTGAAGAGGTTCGCTCGAACGGCAAGTCGTCGCCGTACAGCCTCTCGAGACTTGTCTCCTGCGCGAGTCAGTCTGGGTCAATGGGCGCGTCACCCGGCCACATGTTCCACAGATGAGAGCCCCAACACAGGTGCGTGTCTCCACCCGTCCATGATCCTTGTAAGCATTTTTGCCTACGGAACGCCAAACCCACTTGTTGAAGTTCCACCCATTGTCGTCAGATTCCTTGCCGCAGACGATCTCACGGTGCACAAAGCCGACTGGGTAATTGAATGAGTCGTTGGCGGGGTCTAGATGAGTGTTGTTAGTTGTATTTGAAATCATAGTTGTATTTGAAATCATGGTAATTAAAACTTGCCGTCTGCATCTGTTACGACTTGATTTCTACGTGAATCGTCGGGAAGGTGCTGGGGGAGTCGGCTCGGACCCGGAATCGCGTGTGGTTGAGGGGGCAAGTGAGCAGGTAAATAGTTTTGAGGCGGGTAATTTGGTGGAGGATAAGCTGGGGGCGGATAATGACTGGTAGCGGCTGGCCAGGTGTAACCGGAAGGGGCGCCGTGCGGAAATGGGCCAGGGAAGGAATCCTGGGGAGGAGGCGCCGTGTAGTGATTAGGATTGAATGGGCCTGTAACCCCGCCGCTGGCAGGAAACCCTGAAAAACAATCAATAGACTGCTGGATACAATAGAGACTTGCACTGTACCTTGTCGTGGGCCGAAGGCGTCGTAAAATGGAGGTTGAGGGCCATAGAAAGGAAACACAGGAGCTTTAGGAGGTCAGGGACCGTTACTATTGAGTGAAAGCGGTGAAACAAATTTTACCCGGACCAAACTGAGGGAAATTGTACTGTGGAGGAAAGCTCGCGCTGTTTGACTGCCTTGCATGCTCTCGGGATGGCTCGAACCCAGCTGACGGAGACCAGAGGAAGTCTAAGAGAGCCCTGACAGCTCCGAACATATTCTGCAGTTCAGAGACTGTCGTCGACGCTGTATGGCGCGTCACGCCGACGTATGGACAAAAAAGGAAAGCCGGCGGCAACTCAAAATGCTTAAAACGCGAAGATCCACTGCAAGAGATTCAAGGGTACAACAAGCAGTTTACCAGAAACTTTGCAGACAGACTCAAGGAACCGATGTTACCGTCGATATCGATGAGTCGGGCGTGATACGCAGTGAGGGACAGACATAGATGATTGAAAAGATTCATTAGAAAGATTTGAACTGCAGCCAAGTACATTTACAGAGAGTCGTCGACGAAGGTAGAGGAGCTGGCGCCCTGCGAGGTGACTGAGCGCATAGAGGGAGACGGAAACAAGGTGGACTTTGCGCTGGCAGGTTCCGCATTCGGAATCCCACGACCATGACATCGGTACTGTGTACGAAACAATTATATTACGAATCCTGACTTTAGGAAGGAATTCGTTCTTTATCGAAAGAGGTGCATTCATGATTTCCATCGTTTGCTGTGCGCAGATCTTTGCCTTCTTTGGTGAATTTTATCATTTTTTTTCGATTGTCGGCTCGCTTATCGAATTTGGGCGTCGCTTACTTGATGATATATCAATTGTGATAGATGTTTTGATGCTGCCCTTTTTTGCCTCTCGTGAGGGCTATGTCAAGCTTTGTTACCCGACGACGTTGTGAATGCCGCATCGGGGGGCCACTACCTAGTTCAAATCTGACTTCGCATAACTTAGGACAGCACATGCGTAGCGCGCCATGTTTGCGCCGTCAGCCCTACTTCGCAACAGAACGAGGTGTCGGCACGCCCCAAGAGCGTACAAGCCGAGGCGTTAAGGGTATTGCCTGTGTTCCGAGGTATGCCGTGGCATGGCTGACCGTCTGAGCCATGGCGTGCCGCTTGCGGCATGCCCCCTCAGTGTAGCCTAGCTTTGATATTCTGGGCCGGTACGTTTGCCGCTTCGTCCGCTCTACTTGGGGCGTGCCGACACCTCGTTCTGTTGCGAAGTAGGGCTGACGGCGCAAACATGGCGCGCTACGCATGTGCTGTCCTAAGTTCTGTAAAGTCATATTTGTTTCTAAGGTGTTGTCCTGCGCTGCGCTTGCTCGTTGCTTCGATTGACGTGGTCGTACAGAGTTTGTTTAATATTTTTTTTTTTGGGTTCAGAGGTGATGATTCTTGGAATTAAGCGAATGAACGGATTAATATGCTAAAGCTACGGGAGTTTGCCTGCTAAGGCGTCCGTGGTTAATATCATAATGGGTTGTGCTGAATATAAATGGTTACGGAAGTGCCCATAGGAGACGCTGGTCGACGGCCTGGAGAACCGCGTTTATGCAGGAGGTATAGATGGGCTTAGAGACTCGTTCCTTTAACGCGTTTGGCTGTGGATGTGCGCTAGCTGGAGCGATATGACCTGCGACGACTGTGGCTTGGCTGTCTCTTCTGGGCCGATGTGTTGGAGGCGTGTATTGGAACTCGTAAAATGGCCCGCGACGACCCGTGGTCTCTCCAGTTATAAGGTGTCGATGGCGCGGATGTTAGCGAATGTATGCATTGACGCGCCGTCTTGATAAGACTCCGTTTTGCGTGGCGCTTCCCTGAGACCTCTGTTAAAGTAAATAAATCTTGAGTAGGAGCGCTGTAGTGTGGCACGAAATGGGGCGTTGCTCACAGGTGTCTGGTCGTCTTCGGTCCAATTGCTCTGTATGAATACACTGTATGAATGGCGTGACGCTAGGTCTATTGTCAGCTAATGTTTGTGTTCTGTGCGGTGCATAAGTTGGGCGGGTGTTTGCGGACGAGTTGGTCACGCATCGGTGACCGCTCTCTGTTCTGATCCCCACCATCTGCGTCTTCCCGATGCTCGTTCGCGTTGAACGTGTTCTCACCCTCAACGATCTGCTGCCTGTGGAAGTTATCTGGCTTATCTTCAGTTGGGTTTTCGACACTGCGGACAGCTGGAATGACTTTGTTCGCAGAAGAATCAAGTGTAGAGGCGTGTGTGCGCATTGGCGCGTCGTCATCCGCGATTATCCTCGTTTCTGGAGCACCATAGTGGTTGCTCGTCATACTACGCAGGAGTTTTTTCAGGTGTGCGTGGAACGCTCGAAGGCGGTGCCCATCCAGCTGACGGTCGACGCATCCGACCATGGATGTCTGCTTGAAGATGGTGGCTCCGTGTCCCACCTTTTGCTAGCTCAGCCGTTGCATTTCTTCAACAAGATGCTCCGCGACGTTCTGCCGACCTGTGCAAGTCGAGTTACTAGCGTCCGCATCGAGAGCGATGGATATTATAACCTACATTCCATTGCCAGCACCCTCGCGGCTCTGACTCTGCCTGCCGTTGCTTCGCTCTCTGTGGGCGTGGACTGGGTCTTCAGTGCTAGCCCCTTGTGCGTGTTTCCTGCGCCGTCGTGGGGTCCTGTGGACAGTTTAGCTTGCAGGGGCGTGTTACCGGTCGTAGGAGGCATCGACGCGTACTCCGCACTCCGCGTTGCCAGAATAACATCAATCCGAGGCTTGGACACTATCAGTTTCGCCGGGTTTCTCCACAGTTTGCATCACCTACACGAGCTTCACATCGCCAACGTGGAGTGCGACGAAACGGATTGCTCTTTGCTGGTGGAGTTGGTGTCAGTCGAGATCCTCCACTTGCGGTACGACGACGACTCCTCCGCTCGCCTTTTTCGGTGTTTGCGGTTCCCGAGGCTACTTACCTTCACTGCTGTCGTGTCCGACTCGCGAATGTGGGAGAACGTTAGCTTGTCTTGCGCCCATTTATTGCCCACCGTCCGACATTTTGGGCTTGCCTGTACAACCGACAATTTGGAGCCTCCCGTTGGCCTGTGGTCTGTCTTGACGAGCGTGCATACGGTCAATGTCGCCATAGCTGGACCTGACGTGTCCCGGTCTTTGTGGCGATGGATCTGTGATAATCCGACGTGCTGGCCCTCGTTGTGCCTGCTGGAGTTGGGTGCGACTGTTCGACAATGCGACGTCGAGGACGAGCTGAATAGGCGTACCTTCGCTCGACGCGTTAGCGCTCCAGGTTCTCACCGTGGGGTCGTAGCCCGTTCTCGTACACACTCGTCGTGTAGTGTTCGCGTGGGGAACGTAGGAGAAAGCGCATGACGAATTAAAGACGGGTATTGGTGCCTTCCTGTAGAGAGTCGGAGGTAGGCCTTTTATTCCCTCACAATTTGCCTGCCGCTCACGATGTACACCTGGTAGTGTCTCGGCGATTGTCCGTGGGGTGCTGTTGGTCTTTCAGAGGTGGATGTTGAGTGTGGGTGTGATGAATATTGGTTCTGATGTATATTGGTGTATTCGCGTTGTGTTGGTTGCCTCATGGATCGATTGTCTAGTTGAGATGAAGCCTCTCGTAGTTGTTTTCACTATTCTCGAGCAACTTTGTTCTTGCGTTGGGACGACTTGTTGACGTGAACTGTGTTATCGTAGTGTGAGCGGTCCGGATCACGCGGTGGCTGTGTTTACCGATCTCCTCTTCTCTCTCCAATTTCGCCTTCGCCGGTGCTTTCCAGATGCAAATGGCGAAGTCGGTCTTTGTCCTTCGCGAACAAGATATCTCTTGGTCTCACCTAGTGGCCTCTCCCCTGCTCTTGATGGTGAACAAATACCCGAATTATCGGGCTCGCACAATTCACAAGAAATAACAGGCCTCGTGTGCGCGTCACCGTCTCGCTCCAGAACACGAGTATTTTTGGTCCCGAGACTCGCTTGCTGCCTACATCATCGGCACCCCGAGATCTCCTGCGATTTGGTACAGATTTCGCGTAGGTGCGTGTCGGATTTGACTCTTGATGCGGTATTTGATGTCGCGCGCTACGTTTTTCTTGGTTCTCTCGGCAGTTTTGGGGTTCCTAGGGGTTCCTTTTTGCCTCGGCTGGTAGAGGTCCGTTCCTCCGTTGGTGGGATCAATTGGGCGCCACAGCTGCAGCCTTTTTGCTTATTTATCTTCGTTCTTCGTTTATCCTTCTTCGAGAATTCACCCAGTTTTCGTATGCTGCCGGTTTCTTGTCTATCCAATTCCGCACCTCGCCCCGACTGTGATGGTGCGGGCGTCGAGGTACGACCGCTTTTGTTTCGAATCTTATTTTTTTCGGGATCCGATTGCATGCTGTCCCGTAGCTCGCGACGCTGTCTTGCTAATTGTCTCCCGTTAGATATCGCGCGTCCAGACATCAGTCGTCTTCAAAATGCCGGTTGAAATCGTGTCCAGCGTCCTCCTTCTCATGTGCGGAGTGTTCGAGAATAGCCCTCGCCAATTCCTCCTTTCGCGCCTCATTTTACTCGAAGTGTGTGCGTATTGGCGTGCTGTGGTTTGCTCGGACCCCCGGTTCTGGAGTAACCTTTTTATTGGGGATTGTCGTACCCTGCCCAACCTTGATCTCTGGTTGTCTCGGGCTCGAGGCGCGAAACTCCATTTATTCGTGGACACTGGTTCCTACGCCGACGACTCTAGGTCCTTCACTCGCCTCTGGTGCAGCTTGCTCGACTTGTTGCCTGTTATCGCGGAAAGAATCGCCCGCTTTTCCTTGTTAGACCGCCATGGTGATAGGGGTGCTGTCTTGTTGCGTTGTATGTCCAACTTGGCCGCTTCTGCTGTGTCCCGGCTCGATGTCTCTACTGTTTCCACTACAGAGATCGACGAGCGAGTCGTGGAGCACGGCCGATGGGGACGTTATCTATCAGGCACTTCAGTCCCTCTCAAGCTCTTGCCTTCGGCCTCCATCACTTCTTTGCTCGTTCGGCGGGCTTTCTTGGTGCTCCACTCGTCCATGCTATCTGGCGTCACTCACCTTATGCTGGGTCCCTTCCCTTCGGATCACAGACTGGCATGGAGTAGTGTTCGTGCTATGCTGCTGTCTTGTACCGCATTAACGCTGTTTGTATGCGACGACGTGCGGTGCGAGTACGGCCCGTTCGAGATTTGCGATCTGCCCTCCCTCACCCATTTGCGTTTCATCTCTAGAGATTGGTCTGCCGACTATATATTCTCTGTCTTGCGCATGCCTCATCTCCGCATACTCTCGCTCGATGGATCTCTTCCATCTTTAGGTTCTGTCGGTTCTACTTCGACGAGTCCATCCTATACCTCCGTCGAGCATCTCGTCCTGGATTGTCCTATTCCCAGTGATACCGACTTCGTTCACATTCTTCGCCCCTTTGTCAATTTGACTTCCCTCGACCTGAGGCGTATGCCGGCCGAATCGGTGACGGCGTTTTTAGCCGTCAGGAAAGACATGCTGGCTGAGGCTCAGCACGTTGGAGAACACCTGTGTCCGTCGCTTTCCTCGGTGCACGTCGGTGTACCTCTCTCGGCGAGCGAATCTGCAGGTGTGCTGGAGGACGTTCATCGAGGGGTTTTTTCGCCCGGCTGTACGTTGAATCATGTAGCGTCCTCCTGTGCCGGTGGTGCCGCGAGAGTGGAAGGTGCTTTCCGGATGGTGGACGGGCGGGTAGTATCATCCGCGTACTTGGAACCCGTAGAAACGTGCGATCTATTCGATGACTCTTTTTGTGGATAGTATTTGGGGTTCTGTGTAGTGAGTTCATGTGTTAAAGGCTCCTTGTTACGATGCTCAAACTTCTTAGGCCTGCCTCTCTAGGGTGTAAGCCCTCTATTTCTGGATGGACAGTCGCGGGAACTTTTACGTGATATTATTGTCTTATAATGTTTGGAGTCCGCTAGCTAGTTTTATACTGGTATATCAACCCTCTTGTAGCGCACAGTCTACTATGTTATGGCTCTCGTCCTTGCACTCTGTCTTCTCTCCTCCTTCTATGCGACATGGTGACTGTTCTCGGACCGGCTTTACTTTTCTCCTGCTCCCATCCGATCTTCGTTACCCGAACACTTTCTCTGATTTTTACTGCTTGTCTTGCGCTTCTCTCCTGAAACTGTGACTTTCGCGTCGTCCTGATGAATATCTTGTGGCTGCGCTTCTTCCTGATCTGATAATCTGAATCGGTTTCCGGAGTCTGAGCTACGCGATTTGGATTTTTTTTGGGGGGCTTGTATCTATCTCCATTTCGTGAATTTCGTACCTCACTCCTTTGTGGGGTATGTTGAGTTGCCTTAAGAGCGAGCCAGTCGTCTTGCGACCGCCCCAGATTCTCTTCATATCGTCTTATCTCTTACTTTCTTTCCTGATCCCCCGTATTGTTCTCTTGTTTGCTCGTCTTTGTGAGTGTGCTTTGTATGTTGTGTCGAGTGACTCCGCTAACTCGCGGTGCCAGGGCGCGTTCGTTCCACATGGACTCACTACCCAATGAGATCTTGTGTCGCGCCTTACGGGCTGCGTTCGTCTCCTTTGCGGAAGTCGACGCGAATTCCGCCTTGCAGAGGGAGGTCTTGCGTTCTGTATGCCCCTTGTGGCGCGATGCTATCGACAGCGACGCTCACGCGTGGTCCTACATCTTCATCACCTATTCTACGCCCTCCGATAAGCTGGACCTCTGGTTATCAAAGTCCAAGACCGTACCGCTTCTCGTCGACATGCATTTTCCGAATACCCTCGCTCCCTTGGAAGTTCAGAGGTTGCCTGACCTGCTTGGCGTGCTGGTTCCGTTCGCACCTCGGTGTGCTCGTCTTCGAATCCGGGTGGCCAATAACAGGATAGGTGTTTACACGTTCGGGCTTCTCGCTGCTCTACAACTGGACGGGCTCGCTGCGCTGGATATCATCATGGCCCCGCCGTATCAGTCCCCTAGGATCCCTACTTTCGCGCACACCCCCCCTCCCATTCTCACCAGACTGTCGTTTTATCACTCGTTTCCAACGTGGGGCGACAGGAGCGCTTTCGCGTCGGTGACGTTCCTTACGCTCTCCAACCTCACCTTGTTTCCTCGTCCTTTCCTCGCCGAGCTTAGAGAGTTTTTCGCCTCTATGCTTTTCTTGGAACACCTTGTCCTTAACTACGTCGACCCGCACATGATCACCCTTCCCTCAGGGCCTAACCGGCGCATTATACTTGACCGGCTCCTCTGTCTAGAGTTCGCTATGAAGCGGGCGAGGTGCTTGGAGTTCCTCATGGTGTTGTCGGCTCCAAACTTGGAGAGTCTTTCCGTGACTTTGGACAGGGAAGAGGACGTATTGCCCTGTCTCCAGCAGTGCGGCAGTCGTTTTTCTTCTGTCATGTCCTTACAGGTCGCATGTTGCTTCACGTCGTACTCTGTTCTGGCCTCAGGGCTGGAGGGCTTCCACGCGTTGGTGTATTTAGACGGCCGCAAGTCTCCGGGATTTCCTCTTGCCTTCTATGGAGCAGCTCTCACTACGGCAAATCTGTGCCCCGAGCTATACAAAGTTTGCGTGAGCGACCTTCCTGTCGCTTTGGTGGAGGATATACTGCGGGGGCATCTCGCATCCAGCTTTCGGCCAAATATGGTGGTTTGTGCGAACGCTCCCTCCAATGCGGGGGCCCCATACGCACAGTATTGGTTGTCTGGCGATCGGATCGCGTCTCGCAGCGTTTTCGTAGATACTCAGATCTGATGTGGATATTGCGTTCTCCTTGCAGAATAGCCCCTTCGTCGGCTTTAGCTACCGAGTTTTGTTGTCGTATCTACTTGTGGTGATCTGTTAAAATGACATCCGCTTCTATTATCTGCGAGTTTTTGCGTGTGGAACTGAGTCCTTCCGTTGCAAGCCTACGGACCACGGATCCGGTCGATCAGATGTCGTAATACTCCTTCTCTCCACTTCCTATAAAGACGCGTTATGGATTTCTTGGTTTCCGCTCGAGAACCAGAAAAACATGGGCAGTGAACGTCTCTCAGACGAAGCGTATGTTTCTCCTGATCTTGTCTCACTACCCTCTTTTAATGGCCCTTTTGTTCTCTTCCCATTTGTAGTCTCGAGGTCGACGCGGACTTTGATCGTTTCGATGCGTAAGATGGGTCTCTTGGACGCGCTAACTAATTGCTGACTGAACACTCGGCAGTGTATTCACCGACTTATTACTCGCATCCCGCGATGCTATTGTGCAGTCAGTCCAGGAGCGCATATTGGCCGATGTCGGGATATCTACTGTGTCGGTCTCGTCGGTCTCTTCTTTGGCTGGTGCTTCGCCTCCCGCTCCAGCTGTCGATGTGGTTGCGTCGCCTGCTGCCCGTTTCGCGCCTATAGGTAGGACCGTCTCCTGTTCTTTGCCTTCCCTTATTTTATTTTGGTTTGTTATTTGTGATTTTGCCTTCTTCTTGTACTTGGCGCCCTTAATTGCGTTCGGTTGGTTGGTGTTGGCGTTTACACATGTGCTTTGACTCTTCGAGGCTGCTTCACCAGTGCCTCTGATTTGTTGCTCTTATGTTCCTGGTTCTTTTTCTGTTTCTTTCTTCCTTTCCCTTCGTTTATGCTCTGATTTATTGTTCGAGCCCGTCGTCGTCTCTGAACTTACCTTGGACTTTTTTCAGATGCACGCCCCCTTCCCATCCAGCTACTGGTTGTCGTGTTCACCATGCTCGCGCAGATGTATCATCCCGGTTCGGTCGCTTTTCGCGTTTTGCGATACACCCTTTCCCGCGTCTCACCGTATTGGTATGCCGCCGTCGTTCGGACTCCGACTTTGTGGTCGACTCTCGTCGTTTCGCCATCATCGAGTTCGGACTCGATTGCGTGTTGCTTAGCTCGCCTGGTCGACCGACCTTTCCATTTGTTCCTTACCGACTATCGCAGTTATCCCTCCTTCGACTTGCGGCCGGCTGTGCTCGTGCAGTTGCTCCGGACAGCACTTTCTGGAGCCGAGAAGTGTGTCAAGTTGAGCTTGTCTTTGCGTTGTGCGAGCGCGTTGCCGCTCGTGTACGAAATTCTCCACCGCTTCTCCTTCCCCGCCCTCGACGACCTCAGCCTATCTGCTTTCGACCCAACCCCGTCCGATATGGTGGCTGTGCCTTATTTTGCCACAGCTACTATGGGCCTTAAACACCTCTCCCTCGACTGTGTCGATTATCTCGATGCGCTGACGGACGCTTTTCCTCTTCTCGAGAGCCTGCGACTGTCCTCGATACCGCATCGATCATGGCCGACTGTCCCCACCTTTCTTCGCCTTTTGTCTTCATGCAGTATGCTACGCACCTTGGAGATCGATCGCATGGGGGTGAGGGATGAAGATGGGGGCATGTCTGACGGCTCCCTCGCACCCAACGCCTTGCGCTCTCTGCATCGGTTGGTTCTTCAGTTCGATAACGCGGACGCCGCTGGAGCTACCCTCTCTTTGGGATGTTTCTTCGCTCACCTCAATCTGCCGTCGATCGTTGAGCTTGACGTCTTTTTCGCCTCTGACGAAGAGATGTTTGAGTTTACGGCGTCTGGGCCCTCCTTCCCTTCGTCTTCGCTTCGATTGGGAGGTGTTATAACGTCGCCGAGCGTGTGCTCTGACTTTTTCTCACTTTGTCCCAATGTGGTCTACCTAGACTTGGGTCAATGTTTGGGGACCGCCGCGTATGAAGCCTTTGGGTGCGGAGATCCTTTCCAATCTACGTTGGCGACACCGGTTCTTCCTGCCCTTCAGAACATACGAGTTCGCGCCTCCGATATAGCCGCCTTGTATGCCGGAGTCCTTGATAGAGGCCTTCGGGGACTCACGTTCGGGTTGGTTGTCCTGGAAGAAGGTTTTGATGCGGATACTCCCTTCGTTGTGGACGTTAAAGATCTCTCTAGTTTCGAGGACCTGAGGTCCGTCGTGGATGTAGTGACTTGGAGCATGTCTTCCGACTTGAGCGTGCATCGCACAGTATTGTAGTGCTTGTAGTTTGCTGGTATGTATTCGAGGCGTCTTCTTATGTCACATTTTGCCTCTCTTCCTCGTTAGCTATGGTTCTATGTGTTTTAAAATATGGCGGAATTCTAGTCCTTGTTTGCAGTCATGGTTCTTAAATAAGATTGAAAACGCGTGGACGCCGTGTTGGGCGCTTGTTTGTATTATTGTGCCGCTTTGGCGCCAATCAGGCTTTTTGATTCTCCCGCGTTTTCTTGCTTGTGTCGATTTGCTGGCCAGAAGTCGCTTTTACTCTTCGTCTATGTCAGTCTGAGGCGGTCAGACTGCGGAATCCTGCCAGAGTGGAATAGTAGTCTTCGACTCTCGACGATTGTTGGGCTCGAGTTAGGTTCCTCACAGTGTGATAGAGCGCTGGCGATGACCCTCGATGGAGGCGGTATTATTCTTAGTGAGTTGCGATCGCTTTCTCGGTGTAGATTCCCTAAATTTTCGCCTACTCGCGTCTAGTACATGGTATGGATGTGCTATTTATCGAGTCACTCGGAGTCCTCCAAGGATAGTGGAATAAATTTCTGGTTTTCAAAGTGTCAGGCTCAAATGAAAGACGGCACGTTTGATTTGGTTACCTTTTTGCGAGTCATGGTGGGCTCATCGTATCCGGCGCCCCAGAAGTCGTATTCTTCGCTTCCTTTGTGGTCGTTGTGGACCTTTGGCTCGAACTGAGAGTATGTGTCTCTTTTAGTGTGTCTTTCCTTTTTGATGCATGAGCGTACCTTATACAGCGCGGGAACTGTGAACGAGAGCGGTGGGTGGTAGACAGAGGGGCCGCCTCTGCACGGCGTGCCTCCCAGGGACCAAACCGTCGACGTCTTCCGTCGTATACTGGTGTTAGGCCGTTCTCAGATCCACTGACGCGAAAGGTATAAACAAGGAGTGTGAGTCGTGAAGCGCTCGCAAAGTCGTGGGGCACGACGGATCCACTCCACATGCGTGCGACGACCATGCTTTGTGGTCTGATAAAGTTCCCCTGTGGTCTATACCTCTCTCACCGTATTTGTCAAAGCAGTAAATCGCACGTTTGCGCTCTCGCTCGCTTGCAAGGGCCGAGGGGTTGGCAATCGACTTCCCGCTCATCGTCAACTCCGGATACGCGCAGAACACTCCCCACCCAGAGATATAATTCATCACGATGGTCGAATGGAATTGGAATATAGCGGCTGCTGCGTTGCCGCTGGTCATCACCATTAAGTTGATAACGTGCGGTCCTTTCTTCAGCCAGTGTGTCCGCGCTATGCCGGCTATGTCTTGGTACGGGTTGTCCGACTTGTGGACCGTGGCGAATTGAAACGAATTTTTAAGCAGGTCCAAAGTGCGATCCTCGTCGAAATCGAAAGCGTATATGTCGAGATCATTGGGCTTGAAGTTAGGTCCAGCAGTACTGGGAGGGGGGGTAGACCCTGAGACGAAGCCGCCGCCTTCGCGGAAGTGGCTCAATAGAGCATGAGACTCGACTCCAGCACGTTTGAGTTTGCTTATGGACCCGAGCCTCAATGTTTTCAGGAGTCAGCTCCACCGCTGTAAAATGGGGGAGGGTCGTAAGTGTTTGTTGGTCGTCTCATTCTATATGGACGTCTTACCTCCTTCATGAAGATAACTGGTTCCTCCTCCGCAGCGAACATGTCGGCGTCAGGTCCATCGTCAGAGTCGTAGAGACTGAAAATTTCTGCTAGCATTTGGGTCGGGGAGCTGGCGGGACTCGGGAGACGGTTCATCGCAAGGCGTCGCTCTTTCGGGTACTGGAGGTGAGCGGTACTGCAGACTCTGACGAATTACATCTGACGTTAAAGAAATAGTCTCACCAATATCCATTCGACTCGGATGTGCTCCGTTGTCTTCGTCCCGTTAAGGTATCTTGAAACGATTGCATTGAGTTGCTGATGTTCGACCGTCTCCCGCGTTCGGGAGGCCCTCGGTTGTTGTTTCGCCGATCCACTTCGTTCGGTAGCTTTCCCTCTCGGATCTCTCGCCGCCGATACGGGCTCCAGTGGATCTCTGTCCATGTGGGCCGCCGTTCGGGGCTAGTTGTTCATTGCCGAGCCCGCTTTTGGCGTGTCTTCAGATTTGGGGCGTTTGTTATTGCGCGCTCCACGTTTTTCGAAATGATCGGGCGTGTTTGGACGCTCCTTTTGTCGATGAGCGGACTTGTGACCCGCAACCCCCGTCTGTTGTTCCTTCGTTTAATGAGGTGACTGCTTCGTATTCCGTGTTTTTCGCTCCGTTTACTCATTCTGCCACATGATTTCGTGCCTCGCTTTGGTGCGTGGGGTTATGGATGGAGGTGCGTCAAGAGTGATGGATGATGGAGGTGGTGCGTCGCTTGTCGGGCGTTGGCTTTAATTGGTACCCATGCGCTTTCTTCTCACTCGCTCGTCGACTACGAGATTTCTCGAGACCCCATGTGCTTTGATGAGCCTGCATTCGCCTTTGTTGTGTGACATTCGTTGCTGTTTCGGGAGGCTCGCGTTACACCGTTGCGTCGCGAAAACTATGCTTCTTTTAGTCGAATATAGCTTTTTTTTTGGTCTCGTTCTTCGTGTGGCCGCGCGTATGTTGAGCTCTTGTGTGCATCGAGTCTATTAATACGAGCTGCCTGTATGAAATACTACGCTTTGTCCGCTATTTTTTATTTTTACTAAATCGGGTTTCTAACGCTGAAAAAAAAGGTAATGATCTACTTCTTGACGTGTCGTGTGAACATTACCTTCAAGTCTAAATTGGAGCAAACTGTCCTGAGAAAAGTGTTTATCCTTCGTGTTGGGTAGCCCAGGGGCTTCTCGGCCGTCTGCTGATGTTCGATATTGCCCTGTACTCGTGTTACTGGGCGCTGGGTGTAGCGTGAGGTTCCTATATTGAGCAGGCAATATTAGGCATTGATCTCGTCAGACCTTCCTTATACGGTGAGCTTCCGCGGAACCACACTGTCACATCTTCGGGTTTCATCAGCGAATGACCGTTCCGGCCTCCGCACTTCTTGTCGATCTCGTTTAGTCGTAGCGACCCTCTGATGCGACGCTCAGGTCGCTCCAACCGACGGATCTTGAAGGGTTCGAGAAGCCCGGTGCAGGGCCTGTCACCGCTGCTACTCTGATTTCTCATTGAATTAGATCCATTTCCTTGTCCTCAATCGGAGCTGCAGTGGGGGCGGATGGCGAATCGCCACAGTATCATTGTTTCAGGGTAAGGGTTCTTGGTTGATATCCTGAATGACCCTCTGTTGTAGAGGTCTACACTGGCAGCATGGTTACCGACACGACGTAGCTTTTGGCCGTTCTGTAAAGTAGATCTTGTCCCACCGCCTGTATTTTATTCACAGCTTTTCGCATACATTTCGTGCTCATACATACATTGATGGACGTTATCTAAGCAGCAAACGACCGGTCCTTGCGTTTGTGTATGGTGCAAGAGTCGAGCAAACGGTATCAGTTCAATTACTAATAGATCGAGACGGTAGTAATAACAAGAAAGAGAGTAATAAGCCAGGTATCGATTGACTAAACAACAGGGGAAGGCTAGATGCGATTGTGGTTCGAGTGTATCTGACTGTTCGAGTTGATTTTGGCTTCGCTCAAGCGAGAAGAACATGTGAGAAATATATAGGTGAGGAAACACTGGGCAGGGGGGGGAAATGGGCATATTGTTCAGTTGAAATCGGTAATGTGGATACCCCTCGACGATAGTCTGCTTTGTGTAGACGGCTTCGCCTTACATCCAGTATCCGTTGAAGTCGCCTCCGATGAACCAGGGACAGTTGACGAAGGTCCAGTTCTGAAGGGGCACCGAGGTGTGTTGCGATGCATGCGAACGGATCCCGCGTTGATGTAATCGAAAGTATACCAGTACTCGGGCAAGTAGCGCCAAAGCGAAATCGACTTTTGCAGCAGCAAAAGGCGCACTGGCTCGTATAACGCCGAAGGGCACTTCTGCATCCAGAGCCGCGTCTATCGTATGGGTCTCAAGGTGAGCGAAGGTTAGCAAATGAGTTACTAGGGCGTACATGTTATGAGCTCGATGTACCGAGGATGACCGACAGCAGGAACGCCTTGACTCCAGTCGTAGGTGGTGGAGCTGGTTTTTGGGGAGTGTCCGATCGAAGATGCATTCGACGCATGCTTGAAGAGAGAGATTGTTGGCTCCGTTGGGGGTATTTTTCGGGCAAAGCAACGCGCAGCATGAAACCGATGTCCATGAATCGGCGGCATGGAACGGAGAAGTCGCGCCAGAGGAAGTTTGTGTCGTTCTGCAGGCCGACGCCTAGCTTGACTATGTCCGGAGAGGATATGACGCTGATAGGCCTGGGATGAAAACACCCCGTGTTTTCTCAATTTTTGAACATGTTTAATATTATATAACGCGTGTTTGAACTAAGAGGAATAAAGGGACATCTCTAGGATATATCTCAGAGGGTTAAAGCGTACCCGCGCTGTTAACTAAATGATGCAAGGGAAAGCTAGACTTGTCTACGACTTATGATTATCCAGAAATGGATACTCATACACGGTAGTCGAGGATAACAATCCCTCTTCTAAGTCCAACCATTCTACCAATTGAATTGGGACCTAAGGGGGACATCAAGGAACATGGGATAACATTGAAGGAATACTTAGGCAGCGCGCCTAGACCAATATCAAGGGATTCGAGTCGCGGAACGACGAGCCAAGGGAAACCGAGTAGCGGCATAAGGATTGCCGAAGATGCCGAAGAGCGGATCATCATAGGATCAATGATCTTGAGGAGAATTCCCTACTCAAGGACGAATTAGAAATGCTGGCAAGAGCCGGAAGGACCTTACCTCGAGGCGAGGCATGAAGCAGGAACATTCGTATCCTCGAAAGGCTAGCCGCGATGAGTGGGATAGAAGCCAGTATCAAGTCAAGGATCGGGAGGATCCATCACGCACACGTGACCATCACGAGGGGATCGACGCGATAAATGCGATAATGACTCCTCGTGTGTTTACACGTTACTCGCGCGTGCAACCACAACACACAGGCGTGACTTAACAGCCTCGTCTGCTAAATAAGGACAATACACGTACCAGGACACGTAGGTAGATACCCAATTAAGATGTAAATATTTATTCGAGCGTAGTATATAAAGCCTGTAAATTATTAGCTGGGCTCCAGTGGATTGCTCCCTCCTTGATTGTCCGTGTAAGCTATCAGCCGCACGGTTCAGTAAAGAGTGTTCACATCCAGTGGGACAACCCAGGGAACTTACTTAGTTTTCTGTTTTGTTTTCAATCTATAAATTGGACTTGTGATTTGATCAGAGAATTGTTAAACGCGGTGAAATAAGTGAACTTGAACGGGAATCAGACGCGTGAAACGGAATTCTGAGATAAGGGAAACGCGAGTACAAAGGATTAAGCGCGACTTAACAGTCTAGTGCCATATTCCATCGGATTGAAAGGAAACTTGAACAAGATAAATTACCTAGACTCCTACAACCAACCGACATTGCGAAAAACTAAGTCCTGAGTTCGAAAGGCTCAAATAGGATCGAGTCGCGCCAACTCAAAGCAAGTTTTATCGAGTCAAGACACCTCAAATTGTATAACATATATCCTCGGATTGGGGAATATAGTCAGATTGCCACAGTAGATACGTTACTGGAACCCCGACTCGCACGCGAAGCTGAAGTTGTGGATTTTGTTTGAAGGGATTTATTATCTCAACGAATAAAGTTATACAATAAACATATAGCAAGCGTTTCATCTGGAGCCCACCGCGAGGGGTTCATTTGGCTATTACTTCATAGAAGTAATTTATACATTCAAGGCCTATTGGCTTTTGGAACTAGATTTGCTACAAAGGCGCGCTAAATTCTAGCCGCGACTCGGGCATATCCTTCGAAGAGCTCTTAAGGCTTCGAAGCGCGACTCGGACAAGAAAAGTCGCAACTGGATCTTAGATTCAGTAAAACTAGAACACAGACACTTTGTAACTGGAGTCTTTCGAGATTTCGGGAGACGGGGAACAATCTTCAACTGGTTTTCCAAAACCACTACACAGACGTTCCGACAGGCATAAAACTCCACAAGAGTTACCTCGCCTGCCTTCAAAGAAGAAGGCAAAGTCACAAACGCCTGCTGAACAAGGTAGAGCCGAAGTTAAAGGCAAAACCTCTGCTCGAGCAAAAGCGTATCAAGAAATAAGCACGGCTTCTTCTTCACAACCACAAACGAGCCAGGAACCTATAATTGAGAGGAGAGAAAATCTCGACTCACAAAACAGTTCTCAGACTCTAGGTTCAGAAGATTTAAGTCGAGGCAGAATGGCGGATCAACAAGATAGAACGGAAAGACGGATCGCGAGTTTCAAAGTCCCTCATGCCTGGGATTCCAATGCTCCGAAATTTACAACAGACGACTATGAGGATCTTATGACCTTCGTGGACCATGTTGGACAAATATTCGAGTTAGGAGGAATCACGGATGACAAGGAAAAGAAACTCCAGATCACCAATTACTTGCCTAAGAAAAAGAAAGACGTCTGGCGGACGCTCAGTAAATATGAGACTGGTACCTACGATGACTTCCTTAGTGAAGTCTATCTCAGTTATCCAGAAATCAAATCGGAGCGCGCTGGAACTGTTGAACTTTTGAGGCAATTATGTCGACGCAACCGTGGGATAGCGGTTACCGAAGAAGGACGTCTTAGACGATTCGGCATAGAATTCTTGAGAGAAGTCAAGAAATTATATGTCGCGCCTGCGTTAATGACTAACCAGGTAGCATGCGAGCAATATTTGGGAACTCTAGAATCTAGCTTCGCTACGACGCTTAGAGGATCAATTGACAGTACTATGTTAATTAAGACTCAGTTTCCCGCGCTTGCAGGAGTCGCGGACAAGGATAATGATGACCGCAAGGAGGATCCAATAAAATTGGAAGAGTTGATAAAACTCGCTGAGACATTGGCCTCCAAACAGCACAAAGCTCCGTCGTTGAAGATAGACTCGGAAGCTAGGCAGACGGCAATAACCCCAATGGTTAAAGTCGAGCCGTATGAAGAGAAGATCGAGGAAATAAATGGAGCCATTGCTCAACTCCGAGATCAATATGCTCTCATACAAAGGTCGGGAGAACTGCGACACGAGGAAGTGTTGAAGACTTTACAGAATTATGTAAAGGACCCTCCCCCTCATCAAACTCAACGCGAATATCCGCGACAGAGTTACGCGTATAACACGCAACCCCAATCTCGACAAGGCCCACCGGGTGAAAGACAGGAACGTAGGGGTGAAAGTAAATGTTTCTATTGCGAGGAAACCGGACACTATTCGCGTGATTGCCAATATAAAGATGAACACATCAAGAAAGGGCATCTAGTAATAGAGAACGGAAGCCATAAGCTAGGAGACGGAAATTTCATTCCTCACGGACAAGGGAGTCAGAAACAGAGAGTAGAGAACTATTGGAAGAACAAGGCGGTTGGCCAAAATTGGCAAGCTACCTACGAATCGTTCTATAATTCCGAGAATGATACCTCTACCGGTTGGGACCAAGAGTTGGCTATGGACGAGATAAAGACTCTGAAGGTAAAACTTCAAAAAGCTGAACAACAGCTTACTGGTCAAAATCAAGTCCCACAGGTGGTTCAACCCACCTATATGGCCCAAAGTCAGTCAATGCCTTTGGCAGGAAATAATCTCGACATGAACGGGATATTTCAGACCTTGATAATGAGAGGTTTACAAGCAGGAGAGCTTCCCGCGACTCAAGAGCAATTTGCTCAGACGAGGAATCAGAGTCAAGGAAAGCCCGGACCAAATTTTTGAAGAGCTCAGGGATAGGGGCGAGCCATCAAAAATCCGACAGTGCTAAGCCCCTTGAGAGCCGGAAAGAAAAGGGTCGGGCTGATAAAGACAAAGATTGGAGAAGCAAAGCGGCTGAGGAAGTCGAGTCTGAAGATAGGCGCGACAAAGACAAAAGACCTGTAGAAAACAGAGCTTATGTTGAACTTCCTTATGTATCGGTTCCACCGGTTAGAAATCGAACAGAAAATCAACTGGTTGATTTAGAACAACAGACCACGGAAATCGAGCCGCGGGAGTATCAAGTCAGGGCCCCAGTCCAGAGAGATGGTCTAGGAAGGAAGGTCGCTGATAAGATACTTCGTACAGAAGTAACTTTGGATGTGCGAGACTTAGTAGGAGTTTCGCCAGAGGTTAGGGCAAATATTAAACGCGACGTAACTAAAGTTAGAAAGCCAGTTCCCAGGGACGCGGTTAAGAAAGTTATGTTCGCAGATGAAGTTGAACAAGCCCTACCTTTCGAGGACGAGGAAGAGGAACCGCGACTGGAGTATGACGCACTTAGCCTGAGCGAACTACCTCCGTTGAACTCTGTGTTTATTCAAAACCAGACCACAGAAGAAGTACCACAAGGAGCGGTCACTGTGTTGGACCCCTACCTTCAATATTTGGAAAATCTCGAGCCGGGTGAAAGGCCTAGGCAAATCTATACAGACGAGAAGAGACCAATATTCGTAGCGCGCGACTCTGCTAATTTAAGGGTAATATTCCCGACTATAAATAAGCAGGCGCGAGTAGAATGTGTTATGGACTCGGGATCGCAGGTTGTGTCAATGTCTCTCGAGACGGCTAATCTGTTGAAATTATCCTGGGACCCAGACATTATTGTACATATGGAAAGCGCGAATAAAAGTATTGAAAGGACGGTTGGTCTAGCCAAGAATGTTCCCTTCAAATTTGGGGACATGACTGTCTATCTACAAGTACATATAATTCGAGGTCCGGCGTATAAGGTTCTTTTGGGGAGGCCCTTTGAGATTCTGACTGAATGCCAAGTAAATAATGGTAGGAATGATTCTCAGACGGTTACCTTGAAGGATCCCAACACGGGAAAGAGGTGTTCAATGCCTACGTTTCCTCGTGGACGAGAGAAAAGCTCATCAAAGCAATCTCGAGTCACGGTTGAGGAAGTCGAGGATGAGGAATCGGGTGGAACTGCTGACCCAGATAAAGCGGAGCAGGTTTTTCGCCATGCTTCGATGAATTAGTGCATCTGCAAGAACGAGGAGAAGTGGCGCTAAAACTTGGATTTAATGAGGATAAGGAGTTAGAGATCGAGGGATATTTTAGGCCGAGAGGGCTTACATTCGATGAGACGGAGATCCAGGAGGCGTATATTAGCGCGTCAACTGGATCAAGAGCATTAAAGAGGGATAGGAAGGCGCAGACCTTGTTCCAAGAGTTTAGGCAGAAGACCCGCAAGGGTAAGAAGCTTGAAAAGAATAAGACAACCAAGAAGTACGGTGTCTTTACTTGGAGTACCAGGGAAGGACCGGAAGTCGAGGTACAAGGGGAATCAAACATCCCCGAGAAGCCCGAAGAAGGTCCACGCACCAAAACACCAGTCGAGATAAGGAAAGTACACTCCTTTACTCAAGGGATAAGGTGTGGGTGTTGCGCCTCAGCGGATTTTATATCTCCAGAACCTTGTAGCACTTGTCCTGAGGAAGTCAAGGAAGAAGTACCAAAGGTTTCGGTTCTCGCGGGCAAGAAGTATAAACCAGTAGGATTGAAAATCCGACCAGTATATACGGAACTCCCGGAGAAATATAGAATCAAGCGAGAGATAATTGGAGATCCTCTAGCGGACATGCCGCCATTAAATCCTAAACCAGCGGACTTCGTACCTACAGGAAGGTATACCGCTGAGCGTAAGGAAATAATAGACAAGCAGCATGAAGGGGATTTTCTGTGGGAAGAAGAGCGGAAACTCATGCACGACTTAATGATGAAGCAAGAGGCAGGATTCGCATGGGACGATTCGGAGCGAGGAAGTTTCAAACATGAATTCTTCCCTCCAGTTGAGTTCCCTGTGATCGAGCATGAGACTTGGGTAGAAAGAAGTATCCCAATTCCGCGCGGGCAACTCGAGGAATTTTGTAAGGTTATAAAGAAGAAGCTAGACGCGGGGGTCTATGAGCCTTCAAATTCCTCGTACCGGAGTAAATTCTTCGGAGTAGTGAAGAAGGATGGGAAGAGCATTCGCTTGGTACATGCCTTGGAACCACTAAACGCGGTGACCATTGCTCACTCAGGAGTGCCTCCCGCGACAGATGAATTGGCAGACCACTTCGCTGGAAGAGCATGTGGAGGATGCCTCGACTTGTACTCAGGATATGACCATCGAGATATCGCAGAGGGATCTAGGGACTTTACAACGTTCCAGACACCTTTTGGCGCGCTTCGATTAGTCAAGCTTCCTCAAGGGTGGACAAACTCGGTTCCAATATTTCACGACGACGTCACATATATTCTAAGGGATGAAATCCCGCATGTAACGATTCCCTACATCGATGATGTACCAATCAGAGGAGGGGGAACTCGATATCAGGATAAAGACGGAAAGTATGAAACTATACCCGAGAACCCCGGAATTAGGAGGTTTATTTGGGAACACTTCTTGAACTTGAATCGTGTAATTCAACGACTCAAGTATAGCGGAGGGACGTTCTCAGGTATGAAGAGTATATTATGTTGGGATGTCTTTCCCGTAGTAGGGCACATTTGCTCTTTTGAAGGCAGAAGACCAGGAACTGACCGTATCGGAGTTATTGTTCGTTGGGGACCTCTCGAGGACGTCTCTGGCGTAAGACAATTCCTAGGCACGACTGGGGTTCTGCGAATGTTCATAGACGGATACGCAAAGATCTGTAGACCTATTACGAAGTTATTAAGGAATAATGTTGAATTCGTATGGGGTCCAGAACAAGTCGCGGCTATGAATGCACTCAAGGAAGCGATAAAAGTATGTCCCGCGCTGAAACCTCTGAATTACGACTGGGACTCCGATATCGTACTTGCTGTGGACACTTCATGGATGGCAATTGGGATTCAAATTTATCAACATGATGTACTTGATAAATTGAAGAAGTATTACGCTAAGTTTGCGTCTATCACTTTGAACCAGAGGGAAAGCAGGTTCTCCCAGCCGAAGCGCGAGTTGTACGGATTAAAGCGAGCATTAGAGGCAATGCAATATTGGCTTCTGGGGTGCAGGAAGTTAGTAGTTGAGACTGACGCGCTCTATATTCAGGGAATGTTGAATAACCCTGGTATGGGACCAAACGCGACGATTAATCGTTGGATCGAGCAAATCCTGATGTTTCACTTCAAGCTTAAGCACGTCAGAGGAGTAACCTTCCCGCCAGATGGGTTGTCGCGGAGAAAAGCGCAACCAGGAGACGAGGAATGGCCCAATACAGAGGAAGGGTTGGATCAAAATCCATCCCCGGAGAATCATGAAGATTGGGACTATAATTGTGAACAACCCCTCGACTTCGATGAGTTCAAAGAAGAGATCGACGAACGTGGAGGATACTTCCAAGGATTGGAAGGAGCTGCCTCCTCGATAGAAGACTTCGAAGATGAAATCACGGTCGCCCGGACGGAAGAGAAAGCCATCCAGGAAAAGGTTGTTCAGACTTACAAGGCCGAAGGACTTGTAATGCCGCAATATATAGTATCGGTGGAAGGGGGAGAACCTTTACTCCCAGACCTAGAACTTAAAAATAACCCAGACAAGCGAGAAAAGTATGTTGAGGATCACCGATCCGGGGCAGCATTAGCCCAGGACGAGAGAATCGAGGTTGTGAAGGAATGGCTAAAGAGTCCTCTTGTTAGACCTGCTGGAATGGATAACAAGGAATTCAAGAAATTTATGAAATTCGCCAGATACTTCTTCTTGAGCAAGGGTGGAAAGTTATACAGGAAAGGAGAAGGTTCGATGCATAAATTGGTAGTCGCGAAGGAACATCGAATGTACATGATGAGGGCGTCGCATAATGCCTTGGGGCACCGAGGGATATACGCGACTCGTTCTCAGATCGAGCTTCGATTTTGGTGGCCAGAACTTGAACGCGATGTGACTTGGTTTTGCAATACCTGCAAAATATGTCAACAAAGGCAGAAAGCTCTGTTGAAAATCCCGCCGAGACCTACTTTGACTCCAAGCATCTTCCAGAAGATACACACCGATGTCATGATAATGGGTGAAGTCTCGAACGGTCACAGGTATTCAATAGCGGCGAGGGATTCCTTGTCGCGGTATGTTGAAGGCCGGCCGATGAGATCCGAGGATGCCGAAACTATCGGCAAGTTCTTACTCGAGGATGTAATCTGTCGTTGGGGATGTCCAGAGTGGATTGTAACTGATAATGCCAAGCAATTCATTGCCGCGCTAAAATGGTTAAACTCGAAGTACGGGGTAGTTGGAATTAAAATCTCGGCTTACAATTCCCAGGCGAACGGAACTGTGGAAAGAGGGCACTGGGATATCCGGCAATCATTGTATAAGGCAACCGGCGGTGATGTTAAGAAATGGTATTGGTTCTTCCCTCAAGTATTATGGGCGGACCGTATAACTGTAAGAAGAGGAATGGGATGTTCTCCATTCTTTGCAGTATGTGGCGCCCATCCCATATTACCTTTGGACATCGAGGAAGCAACCTGGTTGGTAGAATATCCAGGCGCGCCAATTTCCACTGCTGAACTAATTGGTTTGAGAGCTAAAGCACTCGCCAAGCATTCAGTACATGTGGAGGAAATGCGGGAACGAGTTAGTGAGGAGAAACGGAAGATGGTCAGAAAATACGAGGAGGAGAATCGCGGGAAGATAAAAGATTATAACTTCCAACCAGGCGATCTAGTCCTAGTCAGGAATACGACTACTGAGAAGTCGCTGAACAGGAAAATGCACCCTCGATACTTAGGACCCATGGTGGTAGTTAGACGTGCCAAAGGCGGCGCATATATATGTTGCGAACTGGACGGTTCAGTCTTCCAAGGCAAATTAGCTCAATTCCGAGTGATACCTTTTGAACAAAGAGAGAAACTCGAGCTGCCAGGAACTATCCTAGACTTAATCGACTTGTCTCCGCAAAAACTTGACGAACTGGCTGCGATGAAGGACTCAGATGAATATTCGGGTCAAGATTTACAGTTCCGTAAAGTTCACGTTAAGTCAAGGATGGAGCTACAGGACGAAGACGATGGAGAAGAACAGGAAGATGAATTCGAGGAAGACCAAGTCGAGGAACTGGACTTAGACGAGATTCGAAAGGAAGTCTCGTACGAAGATCGGCCTCGTCGGTCATCTCGGAGAAAGGTTCAACCGTGAGATAACTTAGCGGTGATTGCCGGGAACGGTTCAAACGCAAAGTACCGCGGTAAAGACATATATTGCATAGGGCATAAGGCATAAAGAAATGAAACAGAGGTGAAGGAGTGTGCGTATCACGAGTTGGGCGTATCAAAGAGGATAGAACTGCTCGAGGAGATCAAGTAAAGACGGTAATAGGAGTTGGGCGAAGGGTTTGCATAGGTAAACTCGAGGCGTCTAAAATAAATTACTAGCAAAAAGCAAGGTGATGGCGAGATGTGTCACAATGAGGACAATGAGTAGTCTTGGAAGTACGACGATGGGTGCGATTGGAGGACTCGATGCTAATTCGAAAGAACTAGAATCAGCTGAAAATCGCAGAAAAGCTAAAGCCCGAATAATAAACGAACTTTGGGTTCTGAGGACGTTCGAGGATCTCAAGTCGAGGGGGCTTTGGCGGAGCGGTCGTGTTGAAGGTCAAGAACTCGTTTGAGCTCATCGACGAGGAGCTGTCGGTGATTGAGAGTGTATCGAAGTTGCGAGTTGGCAAATCCAATCCGGCTCCTGAGGTCCGCCTCCTGTAGTCGAAGGGATCCAAGGTTATCATCGGAGGAGCTGGCTTCAACGAGCTTAGTAGCTTCGGCAACAGTTTTCTGGACTGCTTCGCTGTTAGTGGCGAGCTCGGTCGCTAAATAATAGATAAGCGCGACTTAAATCTGGAGAAGATGATAACGCACCGGTATACTGCTCTGAGGAATCCTCATAGGCAAAGTTGGACGGCCGCGATCGCTTGCGAGGTGGTGGGACCGGGAAGTCCTCATGAACGGGTCCAGATACTGAGTCGGGGTCAGTACGGGCAAGAACAGCCATGGCCTTGAGATAAGGGGGAGCCCTTCGGTCAAAACCCTTCATTCTTAGAAATGAGAGGCGTACCGAGGAAGGGCGCGCACTACTCGACTGAGAGGCACGCTGTCCCGACGAATTAATCGAGCAAATTGCCCGAGGATTTTCAAAGTTTGAAAAGGGTTGCTCACATGAGGACGCTCGTCCAGAGACTGAGTCGAGCGAGAACCAGGCGCAGTAGCCTCGACCTGGAAAGCGCGAAGAGCATCGCAGAGTTGGTCAATAACCTCGAGTCGAGAGGCGAGACCTAGGTACATACCGGCTCAGTATCGACAATCATAACATCGTCGAGCTCACCGGTAGGGAGAGGCAGTTCGGAATCATCGAAGGGAGAATCGTTGGGATCCTCGACGGTAGCCTTCGACTTCTTCGCCTTTGCCTAAATCATTAGACAAACGCAACGGATTTAATTCGAGACTCACCTTCCCCTTGCCTTTACCCTTCTTAGAGGGCTTACCCTCTAAATCCTCAGCGACAGCGCGCGCCTCCTCGAGCTCAGTACGATGAGCTTGTTGAGTGGCAGTGGTGCCGGAACGAAGACGGTCGCGTTCGTACTTGATGCGAGCGCAGAGGTCCACGATAACGGGGTAGCGGCCACCGATGGCACCGTTGGGATTGGTAGCGGACTGGTGGTAACTGTTCTTGACGGCGAAGTAGGTGTCGTAGAGCGGTTTTTCCTTGGCAATCTCAGGAAGGAGAGCCGACATACCATCCTGAAAAATAATTGAATCGTGGAATCAGCAACAATGCGAATCCTAGGAATTAAGCAAACACACCAAGAGGACGGTTTGCTGGTCCAGGAAGGCGCGCTGCTTGGAACGGTCGGGATAGCGAGTCGCGGCAACCTTGTCCCCAATAGAAATAAGGGTTTCATATTGAGCGGTGGTGAGGTGAGCGCGAATAGAAGGAGACATAGTTAATGCTACTAGAGAAGGGTAGTCGTCGAAGAGACTGGTGAATGGTCGAAAGAACTTGAACTCTTTATAGGAAGGGCCAGGCGTCATACGTGTTAACTGAGGACAGTTAAATTTTATGAAATGGGGAGGAGACTAGTAAATCGCGTCAAAGTCAGGCGGGACTTCATTGGTCACTCCCTAGACACGTTAAAAGACGTGGCACGAAGCCTATGGATACAGAGTCGAGATTCGACTCGCGCGTAATTACTGGGTTCCTGAGAAAACGTGACCGCGATCAAAAGTCACGAGATTGCCTTGCCTACGCGGAAAAATACACCGCCTAAGGGAAGAAAACGTGATATATCGAGGATCTCACGTGCCTTAGAACCAGAACACGCAGTCTGGACATCGGTTATAGATAATTTACAAAGCGGAAAGGAATCCGATTGAACTAAGAAGACAGAATTTGCGCGACTCGATCATAAGTCACGGGAAAGATCGACGGAGTCACGACTTCGAGAGGACTTCACACGTCAATCTTGTCATAACAAGTTCAATAAGGAAATTCCGTCGCGCGAAGTAAATTTAAGGTGTATCGTGTACTAGGGGAAAAAGTACAGGACTACATAGGTGCAGGAACAATGGAGGCTTGAAACATAATCGCCTGTTTCTCTACCAGAGTAAAATCAAAGTCAGGATGATCAACATGATCAACAAGGAACTGAACAGCCCAAGGGTCGGAAATTAAGGATAAGTGTCCTACAAATCCGTCGCGGCGAAAGTTCTTAGCCTTAGGGTTGGCTGCCTGGTCGAACGCCATGAAAGCTTGAAGAGCGTTGGCGTAGAACTGGATAAGGCCCTCCTCACGGTCTGAATTGAAATTACTTTAGCTCGACTCAAGAGACAGTCAAAGGAAGACGCACTAGGGCCGCAGAAATTATGAAGGAATTTCTCGCGTTCCATCTTGATGTGGCATAAGAATTCGGAGCGTTCTGCGAAGGGGCAGATGTTCCCAGTGTTCTTGCACTCGAGACATGGCTTGCCCCAGCCTTCGTTGTGACAAACGTATTTGAAGCCACGACAATTCGCGCACTTCTCATAGAACTGGAGAAATGTTAGCCTTAACGCGCTGGAGGATCCTCTAATAGAACGTACGCCATCGAGCGCGAGCAGCTTCATGTAACTCAAGAAGTTTGGGGCGCGTTTATAAGCAGCAGGATGGGCCACAGGCCAGCAACCAGGCGAAGAAGTAGCGTCGAAGATGTTGGGCGTATTGGGGGTGATCATGAAGGATTACAAGCCTAAGGAAAATCAAGTCGAGACAAAACTTAAGTATGAGTGACCGTGTGAATCTTTTCTCAAAGGAGTACTCGGAACAATTGGACCGGTTGCTCCCTTGATGGGTCAAACGTCATCGATAATCAAACACGCGAATTGGCGCGCTGATTATCTTTAGCGGCTAATTTGACTTAAGATAATCTTGAGTTCACACTTAAGTTTTGCAGGCAATACACTGTATTGTTCGGCCTGCGCGAACGCGCGTACAGAATACTATGAAATAAAGCTACGGAATGTATTCATCGTAGCGAGCAGCGATATATGTAAAAAGAAAATTTTGAGGCGCGGAAGCGCGCGCGACGGACAGCAGTAGATATCTAATAAATTTCTACTAAGACGCGTTAAAAAAAAGGAAAGAAACGAAGAAAGGAAAACGGGACTTACGCGAAGAATTCAACCAACGCGACTAGATCTCGTCCTCCTTCATCCCCTTGTTTCTACGAGGCGAAACACGAATAGGACCACGAGAAGAACCGGCGCCAGGGTCAGAAACGGGACCCTGCGCGCGACGATGAGACTGGAGCGATTCTTCAGCAGCGCGAGCCAAGCCCACGACATCCTCCTCGTCGTCTTCGACGTTGATTGGAGAAGAATGTCTAGAAACTTCGGCCTCTGGCGCGAGAAGGTTTACACCTTCTCCCCAGGCACGCATCACCGCCTCGCGATTTTCATCCGATAGATCCTCGAGCCCCGGCACGTTCTCTGGGCCGTATGCGGTTATGTTCTCGCGAAGGCGATCTCCGACATTAGCCCCAAGAGAGATCACCAAAGCGCGCGCCTTGAGGAAGGGCTGACGAAGGCCCTCGTAGATCTCAAACGCGTCCGAAAACGCGTCGATCTCCGAGTTTACGCCTGAGAATGGGGTCAGTAACGACAAGTAAGGAAGTTATGAAGAAATAACATACGGTTCATCGATAACCTAGAATATGGCTCGAGGGCGTGGGCCAGACCTTTCTGCTCAGCGGCAGTGAAGCTGTGGTTGCAGTGGGAACCATGCTTCTTGGCGCAATTAGAACAACGGGCGAACATCCCGTGTTCGCAATCGTCGCGGGAGCTCTGAAGGCAGGGCAGGACAGGCACCGTTGAGCTAAAGGATAATTAGAGTTAGCGCGAGTAGGGAAACGATTAAGTCGAGCATCTTACCAAAATATTATCCGACTTAGCCAGGGTAAGGACGTTCGAGAGTTTCTCAACTTTGATCGGCTCGGCGCCGGCAGGAAGAAGAGGACCTGTATTGCCAGTGCGATGGACGCGCGAGGACGGAGGAAAGAACGTCTCCGGGTTATTGGCGATGAGCTTGCCATCCGAGAGAACCACGGTTTCTTCGAGAACGGCGATGGACTTACCGCGTCCCTTTTTAGAAGGAGACGGGGTGGAAGCATTGCCTCGAGCAGACATCTTCTGTCGTTTTTGTGGACGCTCGTTGTCGGAGAGCTCGTCTTCGCCGTCGGAGGACTCAAGATCGGCAGGTGGGGGTGAATAAGCTTCTGCAGGGGCTTCAGGAAAGTCCAAATCAATGTCGATGGACTCAGCGCGATCGCGCGAGGGCATGTTGATTGCGGGACGCTAAGAGCAATTAAGATTAGATAAAGATTGATAAAAGGAAGAGGATCAGCAAAGTTTACTCACGGTTGAAGATGGCGACGAGGCGCGCTTTTTCGGGTTACGAGGAGCGTCGTCCTGTGAAGCAGATTCCTCTGTCACGACAGGAGGCAGAGAAACTTCACGAGAAGGAGTCGCGGGCTTCTAAGAAAGTTCATGAGTAAAAAGGAAACCTAGAGATTCGAAAGGAAAACAAACCTTCAGAATCGATTTAGGGCTCTTTACAGCAGAACCCGGGCGAACGAGCGCAGGGACGACCACGATCACCGGAGGTTTAGGGTCCTTCGACAAAAGAGGGTCCTCCTCGACAGGCGCGTGGTCGGAGACGGGCGAATCAGACGGCAGGAAAAGAGGTTCCTTCTTCTGAGCGAGGAGGAGTTCGTCTTTCTGAAGCTTGAGGTTCATCGCGATAGTAGCGGGCGATGGCGGCTCGGGATGAGCGGACGAGTGCCGGGAGCGATGCTTACCGCGCTTGGTAGGGGTAGCCGGCGGACTGGGGGGTTTAGCCTCGCGTTGAGCCTCACGACAATGAAATAACCAGGCGTCCACAATAGGATCGCCGTGTTCTTTCAAGTCCTGCAACGGGAACGGCTCGCGGCTATAGCCAAACTTCTCGGTTGGAAACCGGAAGCCGACAGGCAAGAACTCGGTCATCTAACAAGGGGAGAAAGATCAATTAAAAGGGCGGATTAAGAAGAGAAGTTGAAGTAAAGGGAGACGTACCTCAGCAGGGCGGTCCTTAAAACTATGCTTCCACCCGTAGGGGCGATGTTCCATGGGGACGAGATCTATCAGAGAAAGCATAGTATTGGTATACCGGCGGGTGAAAGCAGTCTCTCGAGCTATATGTTCGATGGTGTCGAACTAAAGGATAGTTGAGAAAGAGTCTAAAGATTCAAAAGAAGGCTCGAGACTCACATAGAAGGGAGCCGCTTTCTCGATCACTTGAACGACGCGAGTCACGTCCTGAGAACTCAAGGGGGTGTTCTTGGCGCGAAGCGGAACGAGGGCGTCGTGCAGGAGACACCACTCATCCAACTCCTTACACTTGGCCTCGACCAAATGGTTGTGCTCGGCGGGCGTAAGCAGGGGATCCTCGACGTGATGATCGCGATAATGGTCGAAAGAGTTGGCAAATTGAAAGTTCATTGGGAGAGGTTCCTCCTGGAATAAAAAAAAAACGTTAGAGCGATACAGGATAAGGAGAAACGAAGACGGTATTCACCTTGATCCACGGGCGCTCTTTGTCATCACGAAGGAAAGCAGGAAGCAAAAATTTGGATTCGACAGGGAGGGTCACGAGTTTGTTTCGGCGAGCGATCTCGACGACCTGTGCGATACCACACAGGACCTGACGCAAGAGTGGCGTCAAAGGAACAGAGTTGAAATGCTTCTGACGAAAGTCGGTCTAGAAAGAGGGAGTTAAGCGCTCCATAAAAAGAAAAAGGGAGACGTGTAGAACGCACCAAGATAGGGCGAACTTGGTCGGTAATAAATTGCAAGAAAACCGGGCTGGATCGAAGGATACGGCTGCGATCTTTGGCGAGACCTATGAAACGGACAACGATAGGATGTTCAAGGAAGACGAGGGCCTTGAGGTCGTCC
Organism: Favolaschia claudopus; assembly: GCA_037176885.1. Lineage (NCBI taxonomy): Eukaryota > Fungi > Basidiomycota > Agaricomycetes > Agaricales > Mycenaceae > Favolaschia > Favolaschia claudopus. Next base: position 314,186 of record JAWWNJ010000017.1, read on the forward strand.
GGGGAAAGACGAAGAGATTGGTCGGCCTCGAGCGAATGCAAAGGATAATACGGCGACTGAGGCGGCAATTTGATGTGCTCCTCGGTGATTAAGAGCGGAGCTGGGCTCGAACCGTAAGACGGCGGGAGGCCGTATTTCTTGCGCGCGAGGTCGCGGACGGCGGGGAAGTCGTTGGTGAAATCCATCATGGGGGAAAGAAAGAGAAAAGAATGGGAGTTTGTCCTTAGTTGCGCAGCCAATACAGTCGCGCACGGACCATCTCCCACGGAAATGATAAGCTCTAAGAAGTCTTGAGCCCAGATTCTCTCTGAATTGACGCAGCTTCTTCGAAGCCGCGACAAATGAATATGTCGAGGAAATTCCAAAACTGGCCTAGAATTGGGCAAAATCAGCAAAGGGGCGTGGCTAACACGTGAACACTAGTCATATCAATGACCACAAGAGCAGAGGTGGCTCTTAAGTAGGCTTGCCTTGAGAAAGGACCGTCCCGCGCTGAAAATTAAGGAATTTGGATTAGCCGAGGCGAGAGTTACCATAAAAGTAACTAGATCAAAGTGAATTTTGGTTCCGCTCGGGTGACCTCAGGAGTGTCGGCAGTGACGTAATCAGAATTACGCCTCGGGATTGGAATAACGCGCGTGCAGAGTCGAGCGGGGACGCTCGAGATTTATGAAATGGGGAGATGATAGGCCTGGGATGAAAACACCCCGTGTTTTCTCAATTTTCGAACATGTTTAATATTATATAACGCGTGTTTGAACTAAGAGGAATAAAGGGACATCTCTAGGATATATCTCAGAGGGTTAAAGCGTACCCGCGCTGTTAACTAAATGATGCAAAGGAAAGCTAGACTTGTCTACGACTTATGATTATCCAGAAATGAATACTCATACACGGTAGTCGAGGATAACAATCCCTCTTCTAAGTCCAACCATTCTACCAATTGAATTGGGACCTAAGGGGACATCAAGGAACATGGGATAACATTGAAGGAATACTTAGGCAGCGCGCCTAGACCAATATCAAGGGATTCGAGTCGCGGAACGATGAACCAAGGGAAACCGAGTAGCGGCATAAGGATTACCGAAGATGCCGAAGAGCGGATCATCATAGGATCAATGATCTTGAGGAGATTTCTCTACTCAAGGACGAATTAGAAGTTCTGGCAAGAGCCGGAAGGACCTTACCTCGAGGCGAGGCATGAAGCAGGAACAGTAGTATCCTCGAAAGGCTAGCCGCGATGAGTGGGATAGAAGCCAGTATCAAGTCAAGGATCGGGAGGATCCATCACGCACACGTGACCATCACGAGGGATCGACGCGATAGATGCGATAATGACTCCTCGTGTGTTTACACGTTACTCGCGCGTGCAACCACACCACACAGGCGTGACTTAACAGCCTCGTCTGCTAAATAAGGACAATACACGTTGTAACGCTGACACTTGAATATATCAACTGAAGTGCTAAATATAGCGCAGCAGAGAATCTACCACCAAAATATCTATATAACACAATCAACCAACACACACAACACTACAACACAAATATCTCCACAAGATACACTCAAATGTCTCTCGAAGAGTTCGTGGGGTTCGATCCGAAATCCAGATGTCACAGTGACGAGGATATAAGTCGACTTGCAAGTAAGGACCTTGCACAAAACACGCTCTCACACACCGTAGATGGAAGTGATTCCGTCCGCGGACCTTTCCTAAAAATAGGAACTATAAAACAGTAGGATACAAGATACCCAACGAAGTTGAATATCAGGGCGAGATTGAAACAATGGCCACAGACAGTTTCCGCGGCAGAATGCACAATTCTTATAGCGCCAGTTACGCTATAGACCTGAACCTCCAAATTCCAGGAACCTTTGACACTCCTTTATATAGCACAAGCCTTTCAGACGAGGACTAATCAGATCTCTTCCGGTTATGCGCCAGCAGTTCCAACGCAATGCTTCAGCAGATGGACAGTTCCACTCTTCCTCAGACTCAGGGAGATACTAGTTCACTCTCGAGCACACGTATCCTTACAACGAAATAGACAGTCCGCGGGCAGTAGAGGCAGGCAGTTCCTTGCACACTAGGGCCACGACAAAGCTACTCGAATGCAAAGCCTCCGCGGGTGAACACTCTCGAAACAATGCTTAGATTCACACTTGAACTGAACTTCAACACAATTTCTATTAAGACAAACGAGTAGACAATATCTTTATATATGCCTCTACGTTGCTGCCTGAGTTCACCAACGCTGTCTAGTAGACTGAGCGCGATGTCCTCCAGCTCAACGAGAAATACAGGTCCTTTTATACTAATGCCAAGAAATACATCACATAAATAGTACAGAGTAAGCAATGTCGATCCAATTGAGTAGAGAGATGGTATATTGGTATTTGGGTGTCCCGGAGGACCTTCGGCAGCCTCTTGGCTTGTCGATCCAACGGTAGAAAGTCAGCAATTATGACTCCCACGGTTGAATCACTGAATTGCGGAAGCCCGCGGAACGCCATCATTGGTGATCCCGTCAATCCATCACTGGCGGCAACCCTTCCGGTGGTGCCATCAACGCCTCTAATAACTCCTAAGACTATTCTTGGGACATTCCAATTCACTCGCAATATCACAGGCTCGTCTGTTGTCCAATTAATCAAGCCACCAAGTCATCCGCGCTGACTCCAATATAGAAATAGATTTCTAATGAAGTTGCCGCACTTGTCCGGCTTCAGCATCACATCATCAACTCTCCTGTCAAAGACCTCATGTCTTGCCATAACTCTGCCTTCTGATCCTAGCACCGGCATCTCCTGTATGAGATCCCTTTCCGCTGTTCCAGCCGTCTATTTATAGTCGGCAGCCCGCGGCATCTGTCTTTTGACTGATGTTGACTCTGATAGCCCCCGCGGCGCCTCCTACATCCTTGTAGACCTTCGTCTAAGTCCGTAGTACACAAGTACTTGACTCTTCGTCACTCTTCTGAGGGTTCTGTTATGGAACAGATCCATAGTACTGCAGTAGGCTATTATTATAATGCCTTTCTCCTGTGATGGGTTTTACGGTCAACAGCTCGGAGCTCACTTTGACCCTCCTTAGTGTCACCAACAGAGGTACTGACTTCCTATTGATAGTCGAGTAAGACTATAGTCGTGGCGGGTAGTTGGGTTGTTTAGGGCCGCACTTGACTTAAAATAGCCAGATATAACGCGCAAAAATGGCCAGTCGTTACATCTCCCCTTCACTAAATCTAGACCGTCCCCGGTCTATAGCCTGCACCAAAATCCGTGCTTATTTTTGGCTTTAAATCTAGTGGACCGCAAGGATGACAACTCCCGCGGACGTCTATTTTTAGACCAACTGCAAACTACTTTTCTGTCCCTTTTTCCTCGAGCGACTTGTTTTTAGTCAAGTCCTCCTGCACTACTCGCTAAGACGTTCCGTCTGTTAATTTAGACAGTTGCTTCCGCGGACGCCCATCATTACGGCATATGACGTCATTGACACTTTCTGTCTGAAATTTTCGGACAGGGGTTTTTCACCTCTTTTCCTTAAATTTTTCGACTCGGTCAAATTTTCGCCGTCCTGGACTTCGCCATCCCTAATCCTAAGTGCGTTTGCACTTCCGCTTTATCTAATCTGTTCCTCCGACTTATCATTCGCCGCGGCCGCCTCTGCCCTGGCAATCAGCCCTAGGTTCTTCATCAAACCTTAATACTTGGCTTCTAATTACTGCGGCTGCGCCCTAGATTAACTTCCGTCTTCTATTCTTCCTTCAAGGTGAGTCACTGAGTATTCAATTCAGTCCTCTGAAGGCGTGGCGACTTAGAGAAATTTTCTCTAAGTCCGCTTTCCCTTATAGTTTGGGTGGGTGCGAGTTTTAGCGCCCACTTCTTCCTTCCCTTCCACCACCACACACAGTGTCTTACACCCTGTGGCTACTCCTTGGTTTTCTAACTGGCCTTTCGACGCGCTCCTCGACGCCTACGTCGCCGAGTAGCCCTCTACTTGGATTCTTTCTGCACCTCGTCTTTCACCTACACCCACTGGTGCTCGTCGCCGGTTGATGCCCGTTAAGAAGGCCACTACTGCACCCACTCGTCGCTCTACCCGCAAGATCACCATGGCCTCTACTAAGCGTCCGCGCAAGACTAAAGCCGGTGCTAAAGTGGGCCCTGGCCGTTCCTCCGTCGTCGTCCCCAAGGACGTCGAGCCAGACCTTCCCGAATCAGAAGAGTCAGCGGCGTCGACCCCAGAGCCTCCCGCGCCTTCTTCCTCTCGCAAAATCAAGTCTCCACCCGTGGAGGAGCCTGTCGTCGTCGTTGCTGGGCCTTCGATTCGTTCAGCACTGTTTGAACCGCCGCCGCAGATCCCCTCTGACGATCCTTCTGCTGTTTTCTGGGCTCCATTCGACAATTCTTTCGCACGCGACCTGATTCCGCTTTTTATCCACAAGCCGCCGCCGCCGTCGGTCGAGCAGGTCCGTAGCTTAGCGTTATTGACTCCCGTCCTCGTGCGTGTCTATTTTCTTTTCATCCTCAATCCAATACTTATTATTCCTTTAGAACCCTTATCGTCGTGAACACCCCAACGTGCCGTTGAATGTCGAGGCATTCCTGTGGGCCCTCGCTCGCGCTGCTCGTCACATCGCCAAGACTATTCCCGACGTCGACGCCGCGGAGGAGTTGATCGCACTCTACCGCGATCTTCGTCCCTCCTCTGAAATCCAGGACACCATCCTCGCCGCGGACCCGCTAGGCAAGCATTACGGTGCGGGGTTCTGTGTCCCCAGCATCGTCACCGTGCCTACGCGCAAGCCCCGGGCTCCCGTTTTCTCTGATAGCGAAGATTCAGACGCCGAGGAGCCGCCTGCGAAACGTCCGCGCATGGCCATCTCTCCTTCACCTGGGCGCTCGCCGACTCCAGCTCCCGCGTCTGAGCGTTCTGCGACCCCAATGGGGCCCGTCTTCGACATTACCACGCGCGCTCAGTTAATCAATATGTTTTTTGACATTCCCGAGACCGGTAAGTCCTATAGTTCTCTTCTCTTTATACGGTGGCTTATCTTTTTATCCCAGGCATGCCTTCACCAGCACATATGAAGATTCCTACTTCCTACGTCCAGTCGTCCCTGGTACCACCGATGCTGTCCAAAATCGCCTTCCCCTGCCTCAACTGCGTGCTCAACTACGCTGAGTGCAGGCCCGTCGGAGGCCGTTCCTCCGTTTGTACTCGTTGCGCGGACCGCAAACACCAGTGCTCCCACAACTGGACGCCTCTCGAATTCAAACGGTTCGCCGAATGCATGCGCCCCTTCATCGCTGTCGCTCCCCACACCATCGCCTCCGCACTTCAACGTCTTGTGCAGGCGTACGAGGATGCCCAGTTCACGAGCTTCGCCCACGTCCGCGCGCTCAACAATCTTCGCTTGCAAGCGCAAGACTCCGCCCTCACGATCTCCGGTGCTGAGCGCTCCCTTGCCGTCGAGCAGTTCAACGACTTCTTTGTGGATAAAGAAGGTGCGGACTTGGCTCGCGACTTTGTGGCGCACGTCTTGTCGAAGAAGCCGTTTTACGAGCTGGAACGAGACTTCGTTGCTCATGAGGCTACTTCAGGCGCGATTCCGGTAACGAACGAGGCGGGCGACGTCGAGAGTTATATGTATCATCCCAAGTTCTCCGCGCGCATCATTCCCGACTTAGATCTCAAAGGCGTTTTGAAGACGGTGGACCCTCAACTCGGTCCTGTTGCTTCTTTCGACGACCTTTCTGCCGCGGGACCCTCTTCGTCTAAGCTTGCCCCTCCGACGTCTACACTCGCAGCCCCACCGTCTACTCCTCCTCCGCCTGCGTTTGGACCTGCGCCTTTGTTGGAGTCTTCAACTCCCAGTTCGTCAAAGGCCCATCCTTCCGCTTCCGCCAGTCCGCGCAAAGGGAAGGAGGTGGAGAAGTCTCCCAAGGTGGATAAAGGCAAGGGGGCTGATCGCGGATGAACGCTCGTGCCGTACACTGAACTTTTTCCTTGCTATATCTTATTTCTTTGATCATTACAAATATCTTGTTGTGCTGTCGTCTCCAGCCGTATCGTAGACCAATTCAAAAAAAACCACTCTGTATATAGCTCGACTCAGTAGCCATAGTTTTAGTTTACTTTGTTTGTAAACCCGCTACTTCGAGTCCAATACACTAGCGCCCACTGGCGCCTATTGATGTCTTGATTCAACCGTGTGAACGCTTTCGTAAGACTTTTTTGGTCTTAAAGAAATCCACCAAGTCCACATCAACCGGCCATCATGCCGTCATCAATCCTTCGGAGATTGCCGAAGACTGAATTTTGACCAAGTCCATCGTCAAAACCCTTTTTCAACTTCTATTGGAATCAGTCCAATTTCTCCTGTACTTCAACCAGAAGTCACGCTTGACACTTATTTGACACTTTTCTTCAAGTCGTCAAAAAGTTTCCTCTAGTCAACTCTTCTTTCAGTTTTCCGCGGGTCTATTTATAGCACAGTTTAAACTCTCTCTCTTAAGTACCGCGGTAGATACTCAGCGGAGAGTTCTGTACTCCCGCATACATATTCCACACAACAGTAGAAGTAAAGTAAAGCCTACATGTCAGGCTGTAGCCTAAATGTAAATTGTTTATTTGCGCGGAGCTAGCCAGGCCCTGGTAAGCGTAAAAACAGGGTTTTTTGGGGGGCAGGGAACTGCCGCCATGTTCGGCATCACACAACTTGATCCTTTTGATGGCAGTTTCAGGAACAAAAGAAGGGGTTTAAAATGATAAAATCATCCTATTATTTTGTTATAAATTATGAGATGATACGTTATTTAGGTATTTTAGGTATTCCAATATATTCGCAAAAAGAAATGAAATGAAAAAGATACATGATTTGTCCAAAAAAAAAAAAAAAAGAAAGAAAGAAAAAGAAAACCGGCTTGATAAGCGCGACAAAATGTTGCTCTTCTGGACGCTCCCGCTCTTGTGCGCCTGCTTCTCCAGGGGCCCAGCAGCGCCATCCGGCACTTAAATCGCCTTCAATCGCGCTCGTGCACACCTTGCTTCCGGCCGGCTTCACCCGGTGCACGCGCGTCCCAATTCTCCCCACCCCTTCCACATCTGCCACGGCTCACTCTGCGTCCCACCTCCTCGCTTTCTCGACACACTTTCACCTCTCACAGACGACACTCCGCTCACTCCACCCTCGTCAATATCAACGACGTAGCCCCGGCGGGGAGCATTCCGAGACAAAACCTGTGGCACAAATCAGATCCATGGAAATTCTTCCGGTCTCACGACGAACGGAATCTGAGAAGTTACCTGCTTATGGGACCGCACTGCGTGAAGCCCAGCCATTCGCATTCGCCAATAGACGAGAAGAGCGTTGGCGAGCTGAAACGACGTCGGTGGCGTCGACAGCGGAAATGGCGGAAGTGATAGGAAAACCAGAGACGGCAGCGGCGGTGCGAGCGAGCCGAGGGGTGGATTGAAGCGTGATGGCACGAGCGCGGCGCGACGACGACACCGGGCTGATCGATTTTGAGGGGTTGTGAAGTTTACGTGCCGGTAGTGGAGTGTCGGCGTGGGGAAGGCAAGACCGAAGGCGGCAGTGTCGCCGTCGGCGCCATCCAAGTCGGTCGGCAGTGGGAATTGAGAGGGTACCCGTTGTACGACGACGCCGGCGTCGTGGTCTTGGTAGAAAACGATATTTGCTTGTGGCGGTGATATGAGGATCCGCAGGATGCATCACGAGCATCGATGGGAACTAGGGGGCAAGGCGGTGAAGAACTCGGCGCGCAACTGGGGAGACAACAATAAGTAAAGATACAGAAGACTCGTTACCTCTCGACAGAGACTTCAAGCCAACAACGGCTTACCACATTCCAAGTTACACGCGAAAGACGGGAAGAGTTAGAAAACTGGTGGAACGCCGACCGATCGCGGCGAGCGAGGGTGGGGGACGGAGAGGCGACTTGAAACGAAGTCGAGGATACTCGATAAGATCTGGGTGCTATGTCAATGAGTAAATCAACGGTGTACAAGATGAGATGAAAGGGAAGGAGAATTCATTCCATACCCTCGAACCCTGGCAGATTTCTCGCGTCCCATTCGACAGACGGACTCTCATTCGCACTCGCTTGCATCGACGGAGACCCTTCCGCCCCGCCGTCGCACTGCTCCGCTCGGGCGACTTCCAGCTTGTACCACATCAAGCAGGCGGCACCGGAACGCACCCAAGTCTCTTGAATGCATCTGTTCTTGACTGGGACGCGATCGCGCTTACAGGAAGCGAAGGAAGACAGCAAGAAACAAAACTGGCAACGAGAAACAACCACTTACGACTTCACCGTCGGTCCGTGCTTCTTGTCTTTCAGATCCCCCTCTCATCCTGCCTTCACATGCCCAGCTCCACGGCGTGAAACAGCTGAGTATCTGAGCTGGCACCCCGCTGTCGGCGATTGTGCGCAGATGAGTTGGAGTCGAAGGAGAACATCGCCGGATGCTGAGGTAGAGGCACGAAGCTCGGGTAGGGTGGAGGAGCCGCGGAGAGGGGTGTATTCGACGTCGGATATTTTGTAGCAGAAGATGGAGGTGCCGGCGAAGGTCAGTCAGAGTGTCTGGAAGGGAGGGAGGGTTAGGAGGACAATGAAAATGAGATTAGGGATTGAGAAGAAAAGAAGAATAGGAACAGGGAGGGTAGAACGCGAAGAAAGAAGAGAGCACGAGAATCGACGCGCACCTTCTTCACGATGAGTACTCTTCACGCTGCTCAGACTTCCCGCCACTATTGTTCAGGACCTCCTCCTCCTTTCCCATTCCCCCCATTCTTCACCGATCTCCCTTCAGCCCTTCACTCCCATGATCGCACATAAACGGCATCCATACGTTGGGCAGTCGGATGACGGTGTCGAATCGGCAGCGCGGGCGTTGTGAGTTATCGTCGAAAAGCGCGGCGGAGACGTGAAGGAAGGGTGTGAGATGGATGTGCTGGACGGGTGACGCCAATGTGACGCCGTACGTCACTCGTTCGGAATCGCTGCCGATTGGCTGCGGGTACCGGTCCGAGTCCCGATACTCAACGCTTTCTTCCGGATTAGGAAGGAGCGTTCAAGTAACTGAGCATGGCGAAGAAATACTGGGCCTGCGAACGATATCGGAGACATATTGCAGTAGCTAGTGTGTACTGAGAGGGGAACAGGCTTCTGGATCTCAGAATTATGGGTATTTAAAGCCTCTTCTTCGTTGTATTGTCCGTCTGAACAAAGAATTTCGAGTGTAGTCGGGTTCCTAGAGGTTGTTAATCGTATAGTGGTACGCTTCAGTAAGCAGCTACTCAAATGTTGCACTGTTCTGTTAGAATTTAGAGCTTTGACTCGAAGATCTGAAATCATACCTTTTGTCGAAGATTTCGTGCATTTTGAAGCGTAGGCGGCCGATGGGGCGTGCTATACAGAGAGATATGGTTGAATGAAGACTCATGAGTATGAAACCTGAGTGTTTTGAATGATTTTATTTCGAAGATAAAGAAAATCCAAGACATGAACAATGTTCCATAGTGGAACTAAGCTTCAATGTAGCTGAAGTTGAGCGATTTGAAAAATAACAAGATAGGCTTCATATTTTGCCAAAAAAGTTGTTGAATATCGTGACTACTACTTTTGAGACTCCAACGAGTACTTGCTCCGAATTTTTGAGAGCTCTGAGGCCTCAAAAACAACGAAAAAACGTAGCCATCAATTCTCATCTGGTACAGTTCGTCATCGAAACTTAATATCACAGTGAATATGGCGTTTCCATGGGTAAAAACAAGGTATGTTGTTTATAGTGGGATTAGACGCCATTCTAGCTAATCAGACGCGTATTATACGCGTTGCTCGTTGTTGAACGCGTCGAGCTCGTCGACGGAAACGGAGCTCGGACCGTCGTCCCAGCCAATGGGACGGTGTTCCGATAAAGCCGAAATATCGGTCGAGGGACGTTTCCACATCGTACTAAGTAAGATTCTATGCAGTTTACCGCAATGCTCACTTAAACCATGCCTTGTAGTTCAATACAACAAGATAAATTGGTGTGTAGCATTACAAGTCGTCAATAAAGTATCACAGAGATGCAATAATCAAAGAAACTAGAAAAGATGGAGGGAATGGAGGCGAGCCAAAGGGGAGGGTGGGTAGGTAGTGCTCGGGAAAGAATAGGAAGACGTGGATGCAGTTAGGGAGGTCGTTGAGGTCGACGAGGACAGTGCAGAGCTTGGAGAGGAGGGCGAGGTTGTGTGTAGAGCGATGGAGGAGAACGAGTTTGTAGTTTTGACGTCCAGCGTGGTTTGCGAGGTTGAACGTCGAAAGTGATATCAGTCCCGCTGAAGAAATCACCGTGGTGAGGTAAGTAACTCTAGGTCAAGGGCCGGTTAACAACGGCTCTGAAGCAAAATGAAAGACAGCTCACCTTGTTGTTAGATAGCTGCGCACCGCCCCTGTATGCCGCCGTCCCGAATCTCTCAAGCATCGTGCTCTGAGGACAGCAAACTTGCTCGTGTTTGCGAATCTGGTGAAATCGCCCTCGTCGTGAAGTCGGACGAGGAGGACTTGGCCAGGCAGTGGTGATAGAACCCCGACTTCAGATGCTCTGCAAGACGGGGCGTAGGTATGCAGCTTTGTCGTGTGTATAAAAGCTCACCGAGAATCAGCTCTACGAAAGTTGGTGGAGACGAGAAGCGAGGTGTATGAAACGTACTTGATTAGGTAGTAGATAGCGCTTTTGGCGGCTTTGTTTGTCGTTGATAGCGGGATAGATACGGGTGAGAGCGGGGTGGGAAGATCGGCGGCCGCGTCGGGCGCGTCGGCAGCAGGGAGCGGTGGTGTAGTCCTTGCGGGCAGTGCAGCGTAGGAAGGGATACACGGTCCCGGGCGTACGACGGGAGCGAAGGCGATCGTTGGCTTCTCGACCTTTGTATTTGAAACATCGACTACTAGCTTACATCATTGAATCAGAAGAAACTTGGGGAAAATTCACCGTGAAAGTAAGTACCTCGAACCCAAGAGTATTGATTTGGAACGGGGAATCTCAGACATATTGAAGAAACCTAGAGCATAATATAAATAGATTGGTTCATGGCAAAACTTCGAAAAGTGAAGTAGGTACGTGCCGCTTGGGTGGGGATAGTGAATTTCAGCTATCCCATCAAAGGTCGAAGCGTTGCAGCTGGTTTTGGAGTCCTGAGACAGATCTAAGGGCACAGTTACCTAACATGCGTCAAATAGAGCCTTGCGGGCAGTTAGATCGAGGGGAAAGGTGGAGAAATGAGCTGAAAACACGTACTTGTGGATTCTACGTGGTGAGCCTGTGAAATCATCAAATACCTTGAATATGCGGGCGCCCCGACGCTCGAGCCACGAGCGGAATGTTCTAGTATTGTAGGAAGAGTCATTACGAACAAATGACACGCTTGGTTTGTGCAAAAAAGGCGGAGATCTGACTGAGATAGCGACACTTCAGGCTTCAAGATTGGCTTGTCTTGTACTTAGCCGCGCGGGATAGTTGAGGTTCGGAGGGTGAGACTTTGCTAATACCAGCCTGTTGCTGTTTCATTGAAAAGTTTTTTGATGTTAGAGAGCAACAGGAAACTAAAGAGTAGGTTGGTGGATGTCGACATGAGGTGAGGAGTGGAGCAAGAGTGGAGATCAGAATGATCAGAGGGTGATGACAAGCAACGGCAAACTTCCCAGCTGAGAACAATTTTGTTCAAGTCCGACAAAAAGAGGTTGACAACAGAAGATAAAGTTTCAGGGAGGCAAATGGTTCCAATATAAGGAGAAGATTAAGATATGTCACTGATTACCTTGCTTTAGCTAGGTCCCCCTCCGTGGAAATTCGGCGCTGGCATCAGCAAAAACCAAATAGTCGCACATAGTATTACACAGAGTCCATTACTGTTCCCTGCTACTGAGTAAACATGATTTGTCACCATACAATACTTTTCAATTGATGAATAACTTAAATAAGTAAGTACTTAACTTACATACGAGCTTCCATCCTGCAAAAACCAAATATGTACAAAGCTTGGAGGAACCCTGCTCGTCGAAACTCATTTCCTGCAAAAACCAAATATGTACAAAGCTTGGAGGAACCCTGTTCGTCGAAACTCATTTCCTGCAAAAACCAAATATGTACAAAGCTTGGAGGAACCCTGTTTGTCGAAACGCTTTCCTGCAAAAACCAAATATGTACAAAGCTTGGAGGAACCCTGTTTGTCGAAACGCTTTCCTGCAAAAACCAAATATATACAAACATTTTTGGCCGACATAAGGTCGAGCGCCTAAAATTGGACACCTTGGACGGTGACTGGAAACAAGTTTGGATTAGGGTATCTCTTCAGGAAACACCTTCACAAGTGTAATGGAAGTTCTGAAATCATGAATTTGCACCTTAGCTGAGATGAAACCTGCGCTGCTATTCTCAATAACGTTCCGAGTGCTGCACCTTCAGATGCTTGGTTCTGATTCTGCTTGTATTAGGTTTATTTCAAACCTTGGGTGGTGGACTTTGTGGCAAAGGAGGAAGGCCTCCATTCCGTATTGCACCCCAACATCTCGGATGAAGTGCTTCAACTCCACGCTATATAGCTGTGCTTTCTCTTGACCAGATGTTCCCCCACTCATTCATCATCTATACTTAGAAAGCTGGGGAGGAGTTGGAGAGAGATGCTTCTTCTGAAGTGGCTGGAAAAAAGGGAAGAGGGGTTGTTTCATTCACATTTCTCATGAGCAGTTGACGGGAAGGGCAACATTCCCAGCATGAGTGCTATAGTGGTAGATTATATGGTGGTTGAAATTGATGTTGGTGGCAGTGCTGCCAGGCTTAAGCCTGTTTCTCACACTCCATCAATTAATTACACATGTGACTTGCTTGTGACGCAACATGTTATATGAGTATAAATCACGTGAATCACCAAACACAGACAAACCAACTTTGTTTACAACCACCTACTCATTTCCACTGTCTTTGCTTTTGCTCATGAGGCCCTCACAACTAAAGGGCACAGATTAGGGAGGTAGGTGGCATAGCTGGTGAATGTCAGAAACCTTTAGGATGGGGGCATCTTTGTTCCGGCCTAGGAGCCTTCGTTGCGCGCCGAAGCGCGCTCCGTGACACTAGCCAGGACTGTTAGGTGTGCCTTATCCCAGCCCAACACCCTGTGACTCTGTTGGTGAGTCCTTGGTTTGTTGGTGCCTAAGAGCCTTTGTTGTGCAAGAAACACGCTCCTTGAAGGTGGGTGCAATTCTTAGGTGAGTCTTTTTCCAGCCCAACACCCTTTGCCTTTGCCTGTGAGTCTTCGCTTCTTTGTTTGCACCTATAAGCCTTCGTTGCACACCAAAAGGCGCTCTGTGACACACTCAAACAAAATATTCACCAACCTGTGGTTGTGCGACGGTTTTATGTTCCTTGGCAATAACCTTTACATAGTAGAGAACATGGAGGTCAAAGTCATTCATGAAGCCAAACCCCTCAATGCCCCCGTCATACATCCTAACATGTTGGCTTATGATCTCATTGAACTTGCACAAGTTAGAAAAACAGCATTGTCTAGCACTCAAGGATTGTCTGCATCAAGGAGTCAACTGGCTGCCGTCCTGCCTGCCCCAAAAATACAACCCCCGCACACTGTGGCCAGGGTGTGTTGAATGATAATTAACAATGTTTCACATTTTTATGACTAAATTCGCAGCCTTTGTACAAGCCTGTAAACACCAATTTTAAAGAAGGAGTAAGTAATTTACATTGAGAAAATATAAACATGCCTCAAGTGCTTCCAATTTTTAGCCCAGACAGTCAAATGAATCTTGGGCTGTATCCCCGCTTCCGTGGAGGGAAACAAGAATTGCAAGCGAGAACAACGAGAGAAAAGAAAGTCAGGGCCTGATCGGGTGCCCATAAATTTCCCATAAATAACGTATTGCCTGTAAAGTCACCGGTGACAAAGTGTGACTCAATGTGACGAGCCGCGTTCCACCTTCTCGACGCGTCCTCGCGTTCTGTCTTTCTACTTCTCGCAGCGGTTTCACCATGCCTGTCAATGCTGTTGTTCTCCCCCGTCTACGCAAGCGTGTAACTACACTATCTCATCTGCAGCGGCGCCGTACTGCAACCCATACTGCTCTCATTGCTGTTGCCTTCTTCGCATCGAATCTACTTGACAGCAGCATCCCGAGGCCACTAAACACTTCTATCCTCACTGGACAGCTCTGGCTAGATGAAATTCTGCTTGGGAACCCCACCCGTTGCCATGATCAGATAGGAATGTCTGCTCTTGAGTTCTCACTTCTTTGGGCTGAACTGGCGGCAATGGGGGAACTGGAGAACACTCGGTTTATGACGGGAGAGGAGAAGCTTGCTATCTTTGTCTACTTCATGGTCCATGGAAGCAGCCAGCGCGAACTCCAGGAGAGGTTTCAGCATTCTGGAGATACGATAAGTCGGTGCGTACCTTGCAAATCTTCTCTGTTTTGTGGCTGTCTGAGATTTCCATAGCTACATCAACGACCTCCTCATCACTTTCACCTCCGATTTCTACGACAAATACGTCCCCGATCCTGTTGACGAAACCCCCGAGGAAATCAGAGACGACGATCGCTTCTTTCCATACTTCAAATACGCCCGTGGCTCTGCTGACGGCGTTCATTTCGACTTCTGGGCGCTGCTCGCAGATATAACCCGCTACCGCGATCGGCACGGCAAGGTTTCTCAAAATACTCTGGCGGCTTGCGATCAAAAGAAGTGTTTTCTGTATGTTATGCCTGGGTTTGAGGGTACAGCTGCCGATGGACTGTTGTTTGAACACGCACGACGAAACGGATTTTCGCTCCCGCATGGACGTTACTTTCTGGCTGATGCGGGCTTCCCTAACTGCGATATGCTCATGACTCCTTACCGTGGTGTACGCTATCATCTCAAAGAATGGAAGGAGGGGGATCAGCAGTGAGTCCTTCCAAGATGTATCAGTGTGGTTCATTCAATGAGCACGTTTCAAGGCCACGGACCCGTCAAGAGCTCTTCAACTTGCGGCATGCACAGCTGCGGCAGGTGATTGAATGTGTCTTCGGTATTTTGAAGAGGCGTTTCAAGGTTCTCAAATCCTGCCCGGAATTCGGGTACGAGCAGCAGGCACTCATCGTGGGCGCAGCCGCTGCACTTCATAATTTTATTTCCGTTCATGCACCCATCAACGATCTCCCAGATGACGAACAGTACGACGTAGATGGAGACGCATTCTTTGCTGGAGGCGCCGACGTGGATCCAAATAATGCATATGCAATCACCAACGCAGAGAGAACTCGAGCTGACGAGCGTCGTGATAGAATTTCCTCCGCAATGTGGAGGGATTACATTGTGGATCGGCCAGAATTGCAGTAAATATGTGTTTGTATTTTGGTGGCAGCTACACAATGGATTGCGGGATGTACAACAATGCTATGGTTTCTATTGTGATACGAAGTACAGTGAAATGCAACAAAGGGAAGGCAAACAATGCGAAAGCGAAGCTACAGAAAGAAATTGAGTGCAAACAATGCAAAGTGCGACGAGCCGAACCTAGAAATCCAACAACCCGGCATCCTCCAAGATGCCTTCAATGATGCCAATACGACGAGAACGATCTTCTTCTAAAATAAACACACGAGCAAGGGCAGCGTCGCCACACAGCTGTTTCGAGACAGCACGATAGAGTCGTCCGCGGGGGTCATCAGGGAGAAGTGTCTTGTCCTTGAGAAGCTCAACAACTTGATCGACGTGGCGAAGGTCTTCAGAGGTAACGATTGGCTGTCCGACCGCAGCTGAGAGATTGTCGATAGAACGCGCGATCTGGCTTCCTGCCTCGGCGTTGCGACGGGCATTCCCCGAGCTTGTGCGCCCGCGCTTGGAAGGGCGCTTGCCCGAGGCCTTGCTGTTTTCAGAGTCGCTGGTTTCGTCTTCACTGGGGGCACGTTCACGGCGCTTTGATGCTTTGCGCGGGATCTGTATGACATCAGAAAAGAGACGCAAGTAGGCGGAAATGGCTGACCGTAGCCAACTCATCATCAAATTCGCCAGGTGGTTGAGACGCGGGAGCAGTAGGAGGACCGGGAGCGGAAGCGGGAGCAGCAGGACCAGGAGGAGGGCGTGGGGAACGGGGAGAATCGGGTGGGGGGTTGTCGACTGAACCGAGATTGGTGTCGACGTCATCCAACGGGGTGCGCAAGGTGCTGGAAGAGGGAGTAGAAGCGGCGGGAGTCCCAGAAGCAGCAGTTGAAGCAGTCAGCGCCTTGTTTTTCTTTGATTTGCGTTTGCCGAGCATCGTAACGTTCCTTCCAGTTGCCTTGTTGACTGCGCCAGAGAAGAGCTCGTCAAGCTCGGTCCAGTAGGGGCAGGATGTTGTGAAGCACGCCTCGTATTTGCTGCCACGAACCTGTAGCTGTAGATGAGATAATGAAGACCAAGAGACCGTCGGACACGCACCCGTATAAAATCCTCGACATACTCGTCCGTATTTGTCGCGTACTTCAACTCATCATCCCACCCACTACCTGAGAACCCTTTGACGAACATGTACAGCTCATACTTCGTCTTCAGCTACAATGTCACAGAGGTTATCGACGCCTGCGAATGAAGAGACCCAAGTACGCACATTTGAAAGCTTGTTTTGACACTTCCCTGTATCTTTCTTGGGATCTGCGCTGGGGTTGGCAGCAGCGACAGCGTTCACAGCGAGGGTCCAGCCTGGAGGTCGGAAGCCATTGCCACTCATGTATTTCGCCTTCTTTGCGTCGTCCAAGCCGGAGAAAAGAGCCTTGACTTCAGTGTCATTCCAGACGGCATTCTTACGAGCAGCAGGGGTGTCGTCGGTGTCGAGAGACATGTGGAAGGGACCAAGATAGAGATAGTTTCTGTAGGAGACCGATAGTACGAGTAGAACGAGAGGTAGAGGCAAGAAAGCTGGCAAGAAGAGGCGTGACAAATGACGTGACTAATTACGGTTCTCGGGATTATTTATGGGAAATTTATGGGCACCCGATCAGGCCCTGAGTCAGTGTCTAATCAAAACACCGAAAATTGCGGCATTCATCGATCACCTCAAAGCTTTAAGCCGCGGTGGGTGCCGCCGTCTGCTGCTGTCCATGAAGTGCCGTACATGATAGCACACATGACCTGATCGATGTCCGCGATCCAGAGATCGCTCAACTCTTGCTTTGGAACCCCCGGTTTGTACACAAAGTTGGAGAATTCAAGCCCGGGATTCTGGATTGGAAAATTATCCAAAGTTGAAAGGCTTGAATATTGAATGCTTGGAAATGAATTGCCATGAAATCTGTAAAGTTTCTTTGGGATGTGCCAGGTGTAGCATACAAATGCATTGGCCTTGAATTGTACTGTCTACGAAGCCATTTACTCCCAGTCCGTGGACGAGCTTATGTTGAGCTGGCCAAATTGAAGACTGTATATCGCCGGACCATCAGACGCAGGTAGAGTAGCCAAAACAAACACAAAGATGTTGTGGATATGATGGGGCCCGTTCCAGCATTTACGAAGGGTGCACGGGTCACTACGCAGCACTACGTAGAAGGGCAGTTTTGGCTGGTGAGGCATTGAGAGTTGTTGATGTGATACAGAGTTGGAGCGGTGCAGTATATAAGGTAAGACACCTACATCTGCTAACTAGGGGCCGCCTGGGGCAACTTCAAATATATAGTTCAAGACATCTGCTAAAGCAAGGTTGCAGTCGCCGCAGGCGGCCCCTAGTTATAAACCTGTCTTGAATCCAATAGAAGAAGAAGGTAGGTAGAAGAAAAATAACAGGGAGAGCAATATTTTTGGCAACTTTTTGGGACGAAACATATTTGATCCAATTCATCAGTTGATCAGTAAACGAGAGGATTTCTGATGGCAAGTAGATTATTCGCAAAAAATATAGAAATTATAAAATTCTATAAAAATGTGGTATCTGAGCTGCTGTCAAAATGCCTAAATGAGGTAACAAAAGCCGAGGTGCCGGCCCTCATCACCTACATCAAAAGGCAATCAAAAGGGCCGGCAGGGGGCAGAAAAAAAGTGCCAGGCAGGCCCTGGGTAGTACCACACAAATAAACAATCAGCAAACCTGGCTATGACCAGGGCATTTATTCTTTATATTACAACTAGGGCTCTATATAAAGCCTGTAAATTATTAGCTGGGATCCAGTGGATTGCTCCCTCCTTGATTGTCCGTGTAAGCTATCAGCCGCACGTTCAGTAAAGAGTGTTCACATCCAGTGGGACAACCCAGGGAACTTACTTAGTTTTCTGTTTTGTTTTCAATCTATAAATTGGACTTGTGATTTGATCAGAGAATTGTTAAACGCGTGAAATAAGTGAACTTGAACGGGAATCAGACGCGTGAAACGGAATTCTGAGATAAGGGAAACGCGAGTACAAGGGATTAAGCGCGACTTAACAGTCTAGTGCCATATTCCATCGGATTGAAAGGAAACTTGAACAAGATAAATTACCTAGACTCCTACAACCAACCGACATTGCGAAAAACTAAGTCCTGAGTTCGAAAGGCTCAAATAGGATCGAGTCGCGCCAACTCAAAGCAAGTTTTATCGAGTCAAGACACCTCGAATTGTATAACATATATCCTCGGATTGGGGAATATAGTCAGATTGCCACAGTAGATACGTTACTGGAACCCCGACTCGCACGCGAAGCTGAAGTTGTGGATTTTGTTTGAAGGGATTTATTATCTCAACGAATAAAGTTATACAATAAACATATAGCAAGCGTTTCAGCGATGTCATTGATCTCACGGCATCGGATGAAGAGGATCTTTGAGGTAACTCTTTTTCGCTTGCCTGTTTGTGTTGCACTCATCTCCGCTCAGGGTAGATAGCTAGATTTCAAAGTCGCTACCGTACCCCCTTTCCGTATTATACACGATAGACATACATAGGGGCTGAATCAATTTTTCTTTTGCTTTCTACTATGTCTAACGGCCTTCCACCCAACCTCGCCGCACTATGTCAAGCTATACACAACGTCAGTGAAGAGGACCGTCCCTACTCGGGAGAAATTGAAGACGACATTGAGGCCGAGGGCGAAACACTACCGGCAGACAGTATCTATGATGTGTCTCAGTTGCAGGAGCACCTACTGGATGCCTCGAAAGGCGTCACGAATGAAACTGACAAGGAATATAGACGGTAAGTATATTTTATTTATTTGTGGTCAGATGTGTTAACCTTTACCCTCTCCCTAGCTTGATGAAGCAATGCGTACAATTTTTGAAAGAGAACAAACTCATTCAAGAGGACGACAAATTCTTCAGTAAATCCCCGAATGCACTGGTTCCCTTCTGCATCTGTGCTTGGATCATGCATGAGTTCGTACAACAACTCAGTACACTTAGATTCACTGACAATCATTCAGGTGCGATGAATACGACTTTGACAGAACAGAAAAACCTACTACCACCCCTCGCGCCAGTTATAATCATGCTCAGAAGATGCGGGCAGCAATGACCTATGCATTTGGGCGTTTACATGGTCTAGGCTCCCTTCCGTGGCATGAAAGCGAGTTGACTGGGAAAATGGTTGGTAATCCTTCCGTTTCGGAAACTGTTGCGACCTATATGACCAGTTTGCGTCGGCGCAAGGTATGTTTGTTCTCGTGTCCTCATCTTAGCATTGTAGACTTATCTCTTCCAGGTACGGGTTGGGGAAACGGCAACCAGCGCTCGGGCAATTACGCAGGTAAACAAACTCGCTTCATCTGTTAATAACTGCTAATCCTAGATACAGGAAACCCTTCTTGAGCTTTACAAGTTCAATAACAAACCGGAGGTAGCCATGGTCAAAGAGTATACTCCCGGCTCTCGGAAAGCTACCAAAGAGCCCCACGAGTGGGGAGGTGCACGAGCGCGTAGGCTATTGACATTGGCCTATGTCTTATCATTTCTCTGCCTTCTAAGATTCGACGAGGTACTCAAGATTCAAATGCATGATATTGAATGGGTCTCGGACACCTGTATCAAACTCACGCTCCCATTTCGGAAGACCAGTCAATTTGGCGGTAAGACTGGACTCCTTTTCTACTCCTTGTACTGAATGAATCCTCAGGTATCAAGCCTTTCTATTTACATCTCTTCCCTCCTCATCTCGCATATCTGTGTCCCATTCGCGCTCTTGCGAATTGGTTGGAGGTTGCAGATATTGAAGATGGGTTCCTATTTCGGAAGATTGCCTCCGGCGATCGTGTCTCCCGAGAGAATATACACATGGTAAAACTCAAACATTTCTTTGTAACGGTACTAGAACTGACAGTGTTACCTCTTTTAGACTAGCGAATGCTTTCTGGAAATGTTCAGAAACAACCTGCTTGATATTGGGATTGACTCGGCACCATACGGTACACACTCGTTCCGATGTGGAGGTTGCCAGTGGTTATATAGTTGTTGTCGCTGGGGTTTGATTCGAATCTGTGACTGGGGTGGCTGGAGTACGGAATTCAGCAACTTGACTATTGTCAAGTACTTGATTTCATACGCTGATGAGCCTGCTGAACGGCGAGAGGATTACATGAATCCTAACCGCCCTCCGGCACTGAAGTGCTTTAGTTGCGGTAGGACGTGTCATTGTATCTAGTTTAGATTATTAATCTTCTCACAACTCGCGCGAAATGAGATAGCGCAATAAAGGATTGAATTAAAGTTGAATACTATAAACTATTCACTAATCATCATCCTCCCCGTTGAAACGGTGCGTGTAGGTGTAGGCGTGAAATATACCGAAATATAAAATCACAAAATCTAATCCAATACGACGTGTGTGTGTGTGTGTGTTCGGGGTGGCGGGAGCACGTATCGTCCCTCAGAATACTTGTGCAAGCTTCAATCAATCAAGGTCGCTACGTTTGAGCGGGACGAACTACTAGATTGTCTAGCGAGAACGTAGCGGGCAAAACGATTCGCAGCGGGAGAAGCGAAGAGTCACTCTTTCTGAGACTTCGAAATGAGAAATTCTGAGTCTAGCGGGGAGGGTCTCCGTGCCAATAGAAAAGCGTCGCCCGGTAGTGGATCGTCAACCGGCAAGAAGCTTTCTGGATGACAACCGGCGGGCAGAAGGCGCGGCTCAGCGGGACGGGGTTCTTATACGACCGGCGCGGCTCTGGCGAGAAGCGGGGCTCTTATGTCGATGGCGCGGACACTAACGGTGACCCGGGCAGTTACACCACTACGCGGCGGCAAGCACGAACGGGGGTCTTGGTTATACCGCGGAACGGCTGGCACACGGGGCGTCGACGGCGCGGAATCAAGCACGAACGGGGGTCTTGGTTATACCGCGGAACGGCGAGAAACGGGGCTTCGTATTTCAGGAGGGCTCGGGCTCAAAGGCTGGCGGGGCTCTCGAAGTTCTGGCGGCTCGGTATGCCACAAGTCTTTCCGTATCACTCGAGTCTCTCTCAGATATCAAGTCTAGTCTCTTTCAAAGTTCAATTCAAATTCTAGAGTCCGCTACAAACTGCCCTTGTCTACGGGTAGGTAATTGACTGAGTAACAAAAAGTACACCGGGGGATTAAATACATGCAGCGGGAGCAGAAACAACCAAATAAAATCATGATGAGAGAGTGTCCAAGTTTGATGCCGCGCCCGCTGGGAACCAATGGTATATTCAGGATTGCGAGTCGTGAGTGAAAAGACTGCCTCCCGGAGAAAGTCCATGCGGGCGGGTGGGTATTGCGCCTTATTGCAGTGCAATGGCGTGCTGGTTGCCATGTTCCCGGGAGGGGACACGAAATTCCTCCTTCATAATATGGTCTTGCCGCTGGTCGAGTTGAAGTGGTCAAGGCTTCCCGCTGAGTAGTTAGTCAACGGCTCGACAGCGGTCAAGTTCGTCTCGTCTGTCATCTTCAGAACAGTCTAAGTCCCAGGGGAAATAGGGAGAGCCGAGCCGCGTTAGCGACTCGCCACTCGCCGTTCGGGTTGTCCGCAACCAACGGTAAATGTCCCCGGCAACTCGCCATGTCCTTCTCATCATTCTGACAGAGCCGTTGGCTAGATAGCCGCTGGCTCCGCGGTGCTCCCGCCGGTAGTCGGTTAAGTCCCGGCTGTCCGTAATCAGCCGGCGTGCTCGGTTAAAGCCTGCCGGTGATTCCGTCCGTCGGTAGAGTGGTGGCCGTCCTGAGTTTGAAGTTGAACTCAGTATGGTCCCCCGCTAGATCCTCTTCATGTTGGTCGGCGGGTGAGCGCCTAACCTCGGGGAGGTTGGTAGTTCCTCTTGGTCGCCTCCAGCACCTTGAGATAGTAGTTTCCCACTAAGTCTCTTGGCCCGGCAGTTTAGAAATAGTCAGCGGCAGAGTCTCGCACCCATGTTTAGGGAAACGTCGCTAAGCCGCTGCTACCCGTTGGTGCCCCACCAGCTTGTCGGCTATCCACAGCAATAAGATACTGCCCGCGAGGACGGACATATCTTCTAGTATCCTAGCCTCACTTCTCCCGCTGATAGGTCTCGAAAATCGATAAATTCCGGGCATTTCATGCCTAGCCGCTGAGCGGCCCTATCATCTCCCCCTTTCTAGATTTCAACTCTCCCGAGTTGACGACTTGAGACCGCCCGCTAGAGATCTTATCCATCTTCCCGGGGAAGGGGACTTCAAGACAAACTTCTGTCTTGGAATAATTTTAGATAACGAACGGGCCGCCAGTGAGGCCCGGTCCCCCGCTCGTCCCCTTTGGTATTTCATGAGAGAAAACCTTAACGAAGGACTCGTGGCGACCTATTTTTAGATCCCACTCTACCTCCGTTGACAGTTTCTGGACTCAACTCCTCGCCGCGGCCGGCGATGCCGTCACTTTCATTGTGAGGCGTCATTCCTGCCTTTTTCGGAAGTACATCAAATTAGAGAAGCGCTCGAATCAAACTCTAACCCTGCGCTCTCTAAAGCCGTCCTATTCATCCGCAGTTTGGAATGTTTGGGATCAAAGAAGCCGCGGGGACCCCCCGCTTCTTCATTCAAATGTTTTTCTCGGAAATTTTCTCGAGAATCCCATCAGACATTCAAACTCCGACTCCTCAGGGTATAAAGAGTCGAGAGGTTTCTGGGTGGATTCCCCACCGATTCCCCGATTGGGTACCCCCTTGCCCTCTCTTCCCTTCATTTATTCTTTCTGTCTTTCGCCCGCCGACTGGATTTCTGGCGCCTTGCACCGGGGAGCTCCTTCTTTGATTATTTCGTGACGCTACATCCACGGAATGTCCTCCAAACCCAGCGGCGGCTCTGCCTCTCGCCCTGAATCTCGCTCTTCTCGTCGCGCCCCGGCAGCTTCGTCTCC
This sequence comes from Favolaschia claudopus, assembly GCA_037176885.1. NCBI lineage: Eukaryota > Fungi > Basidiomycota > Agaricomycetes > Agaricales > Mycenaceae > Favolaschia > Favolaschia claudopus. The sequence goes on from JAWWNJ010000017.1 coordinate 337,520, forward strand.
ACCGCCGCTTCCTCGAAAACAGCTTTCTGGACCTGGTCAGCCGCCCGCCGCTTCGTCCTCGAAGTCGACCAAGCTCCCTCCACCGCCGCTGGAGCCTTCGAGTGTCGACTGGTTCTCCGTGTGGCGCGACAAGCCGGAGGAGTGGAAGACTCTGCAGGAGTTGCTCGTCCCGTCGAAACTCGCGAACTATTCTCAAGCGGGGGTCGGCAAGATGTTGCGTGCCATTCAAGAGCCGCTGGTGAGTTTCCACCGGTCATTTATTCTTTCAGTTTTTAATTTTCTTTCTAGAGGGAGCACCGGGCGATTTTGGGGGTTGCGCAAAAAGGCCTCGAGCCGCCCCCGATGGCCCTCGCCATCAGCGTTCACCTCCAGAAGGCTATCCAGACGTACGACCCGGACGAACACCTGCCCGACGTTCAGGCCCTCCGCTACCGCAAGACTGAGCTCAAGCAAAAGAAGGTGCGTCCCGCTAGGGTAGTTTCTCGTCCTTGCTCCCGCTGAACGTTTATTCAGCTTTTCTTGCCCCCGGTCCCGTCCAAGACCATGGAAGCTTTTCCCATACCGCCGCCGCCGACGACTCAGTTCTTCGTCGACCGAAAGACCAAAGCCGCCCAGGTGAGTTTTGTTAACATTTTTCTCTCCCGGGCCACTCTGACTAGACGTTCTTTTAGGCTGTGTCTTCATCTGGCAAAGCTAGCGGCAAAGCCGCGACGGCCCCCAGCGAGTCTGGAAAAGTCAGCGGCAAAGCCGCCACCGCGCCCGCTGAGTCGGGAAAAGTCAGCGGAAAGGCCTCCGCTAAGGTGAGTGGCCCATTGCCTGCCGATTATTTTTCTGTCTGATTCTTTCCTATAGGGAGAGGAGACGCCCCGCCCCAAGAAGCTCCCGGATTTCAAAAAGACGGTAAGCCCTTCTTTCTAATTCATTCTTAATTCTCCCGGCTTGATTGATCTTATTTAGACCACCGCCTCCACCACCGACAAGCCAAAGCCCGAGCGGGTCAAGGTAGTCACGAAGACCACCAAGGTCCCCGCCGACACCCCAGCCGCCAGCGGCAGCGGCACCAAGCGTAAGGCCTCGGGCGGCGCCGAGTCGTCTCCCTCAAAGAAGGTGAAGGAGGACAAGGCGGCTAAGGTTAAAGCGGCTAAGGCCCCCTCCCGTAGTCAGGTAGTTGTCGCCCGCTGCTGTCCCCAATGTAAGGCCGACATAGAATTAACAATAAACTTCTCGTAGTCCGTCATCAGTGTCCAAAGCTCCGGCGACGAGCGCGTTCCCGTCCCCGACTTCGAAATTCGTGAGTCGAAGCCGCCTCCCGCTTTAGAAATTCTTATGCTGAAATCTTTCTTAGTGATAGAGACCAAGCCGCCCGCCGCTCGAAAGAGCAAGAAGACCAAGCCCGCCACCGTCGACACGGTGCCTTCCCTCAAAGGGTTGGGCACCCGCGCCGCCCAAATCGCTGCCTTGGAGGGCGTTGGTATTAAGCCAGCCAAGCCGGTGAGTCGTTATCAGCGGGGGATTCATCCACTAACATTTTCGCTCCAGCTCCCCGAGCAGCCCATCAGGTCAATGGAGCCGACCAAGAAGAAGAACAAGCCCCGCCCCGAGGGCGAGTTCAAGGTGCCGAACAAGGATGTCGTGAACAAGCTGTTCACCAACTATCCTCAAGCCGCCCGCCGCCAGGACCTCCCGTACGACGCCGAGAGGGAGCAGTTCGCTTTGGCCGCCCCAAGCCTCATCGGCAACCTCGAGCTGAACGTCGCCAATGTAAGGCGGTTTCTTTCTCTTTTCTTATCTTTCTCAACTTTTTCTGTCTAGAACGGCCCCCGCTGCTTGCGGTGTATTGCCTGCGGTAGCAAGTGCGAGTCTACCGGCGTCCCTGGCGAGTGCACGGCCTGCGCCAGCCGCAAGTCCACCAAGGACTGCACTTTCCTCCTCGACGGCGAAAAGCTCAGCTCCATGGGCTCCGGGCTGAAGCAGTGGGCCTCGATGACCCGGCCCGGTAAGTCAACCGCTACTTTCCTGTTTAGGCCCGCTGACCATTTCAACAGAGTGGTTCGACCTGAACGCCGATGTCAACGCCGCCGCCGCCACCTGCTTCGCCATCCAAGAAGCCCTCGAAAAGGCGCGCTGGAATTTGAACCAGAAGGCCTTCAAGATGCTTCTCTCGGTCTTGGTCACCCGCCGGGAGATCCAGCGGGAGGACTTCATCAAACGCTTCGCCGGCGAGACCCCCGAGGAGCAGGAGAAGAATATGGACCAGGTCTTGCGCATCGCTATGACCCAGGGGCTGACCGCTACGTCGACGATCCGGTCGAACCGCTGCTGGCAGTATTACCCTTCCGAGGTCATCGACGAAGTCCCCATCCCCGGCTTCACGGACGCCTACGCCTTCTACGAAGCCAAGGACCGCCAGGACCAAAATGTCCCGCTCGCCTTCTACCTCATCCCGGCCGAGCCTGAGCTCTCAACGCCAACACAGTGGGTCGAAGTACAGGTAAGTCTCTTTCTTTCCTTACATCATTTTCCTGGGCCGCTGACCCTCCTTTTTCCATAGCCGGAGGACTGCGTGGACCTCTTCCACGACTTGAAGGGAGAGGACGCCGCCGAAGAAATCCCTGACGGCTCGAAGGTCCGTCAACGCCTTTTCACGGACGGGAAGGGCCCGGTCAATCTCGACCCGAACGACGAGGACGGCAACGCCTTGCCCTACAGCTGGGAGCACAAGAGCGTCCCCGGCTTCTTCAAGATGCTGTACCGCAAGGGTACTTTCTTCGAGATCCCCGACCCGCCGCCACCAGAGCCGAAGCGCAAAGGCAAGTCCAGCGGGAAGGTGAAATCATCTTCCGTGGTTCACGACGACGCCGACAACGAGTTCAAACCCGACCCGACTTCCCAAGAGGAAGACATGGGCGAGGCCCCGGACGACCGTACGTCGAATTTTTTACTTCTTCTTTCTAAATTCCTTGCTAAAGTCAACTTTCCCCGCTAGCCATGGACATCTCTCGCCCGCCGACTCCTGAAAAACGCCCGAAGGGCAAACAGCGGGCAGTCGATCCGCCCATCCCTTCGTCTAGCGACGAAGAGGAAGGAGAGTCCGGCGAGGTGGGTGCACCCGCTTTCGACGACTTCTTAGCTGAGTCGTTTGCACAGGACGAGTCCAGCGGCGAGGAGTCCAGCGAGGCCGAGGTACGCGGCAGCGTCCAGGGTGAAGCCGACGAGGAAGACGACAGCGATCTCGAGGAAGTCCAAATCCCCGGGACTGCTGATTTCGCAGCCAGCGGCGAGGAGGACCTTGAGCCAGAAGACGATGCAGTGGGCGAGGAAGATGTGGATGTCCATCTTCCCGATCATCCTGCTCCTTCGGGCGACGACGCGGTCGAGAGCTGAGCGGGTAAGCACACTCCCCCTTTCTTGAGTCTTTATCTTCCCGCTGACCATCTTACAGCCTTTCCTCGTGGGTGGGCGGGCGGCAAGTAAGCAATTCGCCCGACCTCCAGCTGTCCTCGACTTCTCGCTGACTTCTTTCTAGAAATTTTTCTGTATTCATAATCGCGGGGGCCGAGCGGCCCCCAATATCATCAAAAGCTACGGGTACGGGTCCCATAATCCCGCTAGATGCGAACTGTCTGGCCTGGTGGAATCCCACCCGCCATGACCCCCAAATAAAAATAAATTGCCCCATAGTAGTAGCATCGTGTACCGGCCAAAGAGCCGATGAAGCGCAAAAATAAAACTTTTACGATGCCTCCTCTTTTGTGTGAAAATCTTAAGTTCATTTTAAGTTCCAAGTCAAAATTCCCGGCTAGAGCCTCTAAGTGACTTGTAAGAGGTTGGAGCGAGAGATTCTGGCTAAGTGCTGCGCCCGTCGGCTGAGTACGACTTAGAGAGCGAGCTGAACGTTGAACTTCTCGAGTTTTCAACATGCCGAGCGGCAACGGCGCTTATCACCGGGGTCATCAGATACCGGGGATTGCCCGTGGTACTTCATCTGGCTGTCAGCGGCTGTCCTCGGACTCCACCGGGTGACTAGTCCCTCATTTCTCCCGCTGGTCTCGTAAGAGTGATAACGTAGAGTAGAACTGGCCCGGCGGCCCGAGTTGCCCGCTACCGTACTTGTATAGTCAATAGGGGTAGATAGCCAATCAAACCATCCTTTTCCTTCAATCGTCATGCCTCAGCCCATAGGTGAAGTCCTAATCGACTACCATTTCTTCCCGGTGGTCAGTCAAGACTTTGTGCGCAAGATCTATACCGTGGTAGGCTGTCCTCAACACATTTCTGCGCCAAGTCCAACCAGCCGCTAGCCGAATCTCGTCTGCACGCCTTGTAGTGACGCCGGCGAAGATTGTGAATTTCTTCACTGGGGCTCGAAGTGCACTCGGTGCCGGGAGGCGAAGGTCCCCAAATGCTTGTTCGCCGGGGTGGATTGGTTCAAGTATACCTATCCCTCTTCAACCTTTCCGACACTTTTCATCTATCGCAGCGGTAAGTCCTGCCGCTCTTCGAATTCTCATCTTTCTTATTCTATTCAGGCGGCACGTTGTACGACCTTGCATTCCTCGAACTCTGGTACCACTTGCGCCTCGGCGGCTTAAGCCCCGATATGTTTATAGGCTCGGTGGACGGTGAGCCCGCTGACTTCTTGCGTCGGCGGGAGGAATTTGCTGGCGACCTTCGTGACTGGGACATTGCTCACGACCTAAACCACGCCGCTCACTCCAGCCGGCGGCTGTATTTCTACAACATCCTATCTCGAGTTTTACGCGAGTGGCGTACCCAGGATCGCTCGATCCATGCCCAGTGCGACGTCGACGCAGCTATCCTGCTCCATGATATCAGGCGACGGGACTCTAATGTTCCGACCGTCGTGCCCTTGGCCCAAGGCACGCGCCGCCAGACCTTCGAGCGGTAACCCAGGCTAGTAGCTTTTCCCCGTTAGGGTCAAATAAATCTCTTTGCCCGGTCGCAAGCCATTATCGTGACGTCTGATTCCTTCTGAGCTTTTGGTCCGGCAGCCGGTGGTACTCACCCGTCGGCTATAGGTTTTACTTATAGCGGCCGGTGCCCAGTGAGTCCTTCGAGCGATGCCCGCCTTTTCTTTGGCAGCGACTTTTTACTCAGAACGCTTTAGGAGCTTCACCGGTCCCTCAGAGTACCAGCTCGTACTTCAAGCTCAGTTTGTGGGTCTTTCGTTCTTCCTTAGTGCTCTCCCGCTGACGGGTGCCTCTTCTTAGCCGGAGTACGAATGCCAGTGCTGCCTCAAGAACTACCGCCATTGCATCTGGATTCAGTGGGGTGAAGCCTGCCTCAGCTGCATGTTCATAGGCCGCGCCGCCTTGTGCTGCTACACCAAGAAGTCCGTCTGGCAGGCCGAGAACAGCCGTCGTCGCGACACTCTCCTAGCCTCTCGGCCAGGTAAGTCTGCTTTCTATCTTTATACCGCTCAGCGGGGGTCTTAGTGAATTTTAGCTCCCTCCGCCGGACGGATCGCTCAGTTTGACTGGTACGCCCGGGCTGCCGGCGCCCGACTCGACGAGAAGAGGTACATTGACGTGCGTACTTGCACCATCCTCGCCGCCAGGTCCATGCTCGGCACCCTTGGGTTTGGCCAGCTACGCTTCTTGTACGGATTGTGGTTTGACGCGAAGGGGGCGGGCGTACGAAAGGAAATTGTAGATCTCCTCCGGGATAGGTTAGACGCTGTAGCCCTCCAGTCCGGCGCAAGGCTCCCGCCCGTCATGTTCATCGGGCCGTAAGCGTAGTAGGAAATATACTCCCACTGTCAAACGAACTTGCATCTTTAAAACTCTGTTTCAAGCTGCCCGATTAGGAAGGCTTCTTAGAAACCAAAGCTTCCTCGTGTTTTTGCCCAGCGGGAGCTCAGCACCTCGTTGGATATCCCACATGTATTGCGGATCTTCCGGGAGCATCGGGTGCAATGAGTCCCGCTGTCGATCTCTCTGTTTTTGGGTCTCCCACCAGGTCTCAGAGAGATATTTAAGCTGGCGGGAAGGTCCCATTTGCTTCAGTCGTCTACTCATGTCTTTGCTGGAACATCCACTCTTCCCGAATGACCCCGTCGGCCCGCTCAGGGAGTACTATGTACGTTCCTGAACATTTTGCCTCGGGTAATTCCTCATCATTCGGCAGCCTGGCCGGGTATGCTCTGCGTGCCTCAACGCCCGTTCTCATTGCGAGTTTACTGAGTGGGGAGCGCCGTGCACCCGCTGTTACTTGCTGAAGCACAACTGCTCGTACACCCAGACCGCTGAGCTGGCCGATGAAATTGCTGCCCGCCGGCACCGTTTCAAAGAGGGTCCCGATCGTAAATGACGACTTCTTTCTTATCTGTTGCGCCACAACTGATTCCCCGCTCGCTTCTAGCGGCTACGAAGGAACAGCTAGCTGCTTGGGACGTCCTTCATGAGGGGACCCTGGCGCAGTTCCCATTCTGGCAACAATACCATTCTGTAATCGTCGGGCGGAACGTCGCAGAGGCAGCCCAACGGCTGTCTTTTTACTTCGAGGCCCGCTTGGTTTTCCATCTTCTTCAGGAGGCCAAAACGGCTAATCTCCCGGCTGCGTATGTTGCTGTTATCCGCGAGCGGTTAGACGTTCTCGCCAATAATCTTTTCCTGGATCTTCCGGCTAGGATGCGGGCAGTGTAGATACAGGCACATGTACTTTCGGATAGTTCGTTCCGATAACACACGCTCCCGCCCCATGTGAGGCCTTGGAAACATTTATTTCTTGGTAAAGATGTGCCCGCTGCCCTCAAATGACGTGCTAGGTGACCCACCTCAGTTCGTTCCGATAACACACGCTCCCGCCCCATGTGAGGCCTTGGAAACATTTATTTCTTGGTAAAGATGTGCCCGCTGCCCTCAAATGACGTGCTAGGTGACCCACCTCTCCCCCTTTCAGAAATCTCAACTGTCCCCAGTTGATCGATCAGAGGAAATTCAGGTTCCCCGGCAGCAAATTTTCGTGCCACGGAACGATCGGGTGCGTTTTGAAATAATTTTCTGCGCCACCGGCGGGTGCATCTACCATAAATGGTAATCCAAGTTCGGCCGTTGACCAAATTTCGTCCAAATTATCCTTACGGCGTTAATTACGGCCGCTCGAGTATAAGAAGCAGCGGGCGGACTGGTATACCCCCAGCCTCGTCTACTGTCTTTACTCTGCTTCCTCCAAAATGTCTCAAAACGATTACAACACCGTCAAAGCCGATTTCCTCAAGGCTATGGACGTTGCCGCCAACCTCGTCAAGTATTCGCCGCCCGAGTCTCGTAAAAACCAGCTCAAGGACGTCGCCGAGATTCTCGTAAGAGCCGCCGGCTACATTGACCAGTCTCGTTTTGTTAACATTATTCTTTCGTTCGTAGGCGCGCCTTCCCCCGCTCATGCCTTTCATTTTGGAAGACAAGAGCGCGGTTCTTCGTGAGGCAATCTTCACTTCGCGTGAATATTACCACTCCTTGTACGACCCGGATGGTAAACGGGACGTGACCTTCCCCGCTGGGTACGATGCCCTGCGGCGGATCACCAAGGCCATTCACGAAGACCGTTCCAAGAAGGCGATCCCGCCCGTCTCCACCGTTTCTTCTTCCAAGGGGACCCGGGTCGGTTTCACTAACTTTTATTGTCGTGCTCACCATTGACTCACAATCATCCCCCGCTAGAAGAGTACTCGCGGGCGGTCTCAGGGTGAACCTGAGTCTGAGGACGAGGACGAAGGCACCGTTCGTGCTCCATCGCCCGCTCTCACCACCCTTGGTGCTGACGAGGTTCGTTCTTTCGGTTAACAGCTGGCCTGTGTAGAGCTGACGATTGACACTTCTATCATCGCCGTTGGGTGTTTGTTCACCCAGATGCTCGTTGACGACGAGCATGTTCCCGCTCCCAAGGCTCCCCCTACCGGTCCCAAGGCTAAATCAGCCATGGCGGGCAAGAAGGGTGCGCGCGCTGTAAGTCGCACGTTATTTCTGCTTCAGCTTCTGTCATTCATTTCAATCTTTCAGCATAGCCCGGCCCCCGCTAAGAAGGGCAAGGGCAACAAGCGCGCCCGCATCGACAGCGTCCCGTTCCACGAGGACTCCTTCCTCACCCACGGTGAGTTTCCCGTCCATTGTCAGTGGTTTCCCGCTGAATGTTATTACAGCAACGGCTGAGTTTTACGCTTCGGCACCCGCTTCAGGTGCTGTTGTCGACGAGGCCGCTAGTGTCGTTGAGATGGGCACCGAGTTCATGAGCAACCACCTTGCCTTGCGCAAGCGGATGTATTTCATCATGGTCGAGCTGGCGGTCATCCACGAGAACCTTCGTAGTTCTCTGGCCCGGCGCGAGCAGCTCCTCGACGAAGGAGAGAAGATCTCGGCTCGCCTTCGCGACTTCCCCGAGTCCTCCTCTGCCGGCGTCGATGCTCATGTTCCCTGACTCGTTCCTAAAGAGCTCCCCCAGCGGGTCCCCCTTTCTTCAGAATCCTCGGTACTGGCTCAATCGTTTCGGACACCTCACGGCTCATCCTTCTGCTGGCCGCCACACACTCCCCGGGTGCGCAACTTGTTCGCAGCGCACTGGCGGGAGATGAAGGAAATTCAATTACTTAAAGACTTCGAATCTCGTTTCAGACTGTAACGTAGATATCGTGGCAGTAATTCATTTCCGCGCAGCGGCTTTCGTAGCAGAACGAGTCTTTCGTTTGAAAGGCAGCGGCTCATCCGTGTCAGGTTCCTCTTCCTCTTCTTCTTCCTCGGGCAAGGCCTCCTGCAGAGCCGGCTCTTCGTCAGCCGTCCCGCTGGGGGTTAACCTCACGTTCCCGAATTGGAAGTCATCTCCAGAATAACCGTCTTCCTCCTGGACCATCTTTTCTAGCGTCTCCGCCGAGAGGTCGATTAAGTCGTGAATGTCAGCGGGCAGCTTGATAGAGCGCCGCTGCTCGAAGGGGACCACTCTGAACTGAGCAATCTTCGATTGAAAGACAGAGCCATCCATCTCCGCTACGATATAACTTCCACCTTTCGTACGCCGGATGATAATTACTGGTCCCAGGTATCTGGCGGCCATCTTCGTATTCAGCGATTTCTCCACGGTCGTATTCCTGATGAGCACCAAGTCTCCCGGCTCGAAATGGTAATCTTCGATAGTATGTTTATGTGCTATCTCATACCGGCGCAAATTCGCTCGTTTCTCATCGGTGACCCGCTCCCTCATCTGCTCGACGTGAGTGGCGTGCTTAGCCAGAGCCTGGGCTCGATAGCCGATTAACTCAGCGGTCGTTAGAGTCCTGCCGGGCAGATGCACTAGCCAAGTCGCTTCTTCTATATCCAGCGGGAGGATTGGATGTGCGCCCGTTACCATCAAGTAGGGTGAACAACCCGTTCCTCGTCGAATAGTGACCCGGTCAGCCCATAACATCTGCGGGAAGAACCAGTACCACTTGCTGGGATTCCCGCCAGTAGCTTTCCATAAGGATTGCCTCATCGAGAAGTGCCCATTTTCGACTTTCCCGTTGGCTTGAGAATTATACGGCGAAACTCTAATATTTCTTATGCCGTATTTAGACTCAAGGTAGGCTACGGCCGCTAGGAAGGCCGGCGCATTATCTGTCACCAGTTCCTCCGGGCAACCCCACCTACAAATCACATCTTCAAGTAAGAACAAGGCCAACGTTCTGGCATTCTCGTTCTTTATCGGCCGCGCTTCTATGTAGCTGCTGAGAGAGCAGCGGGCGTCGACAATTTTATTGAAGCCGTTGGAAGGAGTCCCAACGACCATCACGTCGACGTGTACCACTTGGAAGAGCGAAGGGGTATGGGTGACAACGGGCGGGATCTTCAATAAAGTCCTTTGCCTCAATTGACACAATTCGCAAGTCTTAATGTACCAAGTGACATCCCGCTCCATCTCAGGCCACCAGAAACGCATTTCTATCAAGGATTCGGTAGCAAAGACGCCGCGGTGAGCCAGGCTATCATGAGCCGCTCGCATCATATACATTCGGTGTTCTTTGTCTACCACCAGCTGATGTGCGCTCCCCGTCGTGGATTTATGATAGAGTTTTCCATCTGCATCCTCGAAGAAGCCAGTGGCGAATCGCAAGAAAGCTTTGTATTCCTTGTCGTTCATGCCATCCGGGCGAGCCAGGGTGTTTCGCCGCCATTCCTTCATGAGGAGCAGCCGCTCGTCCGCTAGCTTCGCCGCTACAGATCGTTGGTCTTCAGAATACGGTTCCCGCTTCGTCGGGTCGTACTTCAATTCGAGGTCAGGGATCAGTGGCTCGCCTGCCGGCTTGTCGTCACCCTTTGACTGAGAGAAGACTTCGAAAACATATTCTCTACTAAGGCGGGTGTAAGCCCAGGCCTGTTCGGCGTCGTTTTCGAAGTCAGCAGCTGACCGAGCCTCATCTCCTGCCAATTCAGCTACCATATATCCACCTCGGGTGTCAATATCGTGCTTGAAATCCTCGAAATTCTTGAGAGGCGGCCAAGCACTACTTTCAGGATGAAGACCCGGCGGCTCGTTATTATCGAACTCGTCTTCTGGATGATCATACTCTGGATCCCCCGGCTGAACACGCCGGCGGGAGAGCCCATCTGGCCCGAAAGTCTTGCCCGGTACATGCTTCAGAGTAAAATGAAACATTAAGATCTCCTCGATCCAGCGGTTGATCGTAGCGTTGGGTCCCATTCCCGGGTGATCCAACATGCCTTTGAGGTACTGAGCGTCGGTTTCGACGACCAGTTTGCGGCAGCCCAACAGCCAATATTGCATGTGGTCCAGCGCCCTCTTCAAGCCAAACAATTCCCGCTTGGGCTGAGAATACCTCGACTCTCGTTCATTCAAAGGTATGGAGCTGAAGCGGGCATAGTACCGCTTATTTAGGTCCAAAGGATCCCGCTGGTACACATGCACTCCAACTCCAAGGTACGACGTATCAACCGCCAGCACCACTTCGGTGTCCCATTCATATCTTATAGGTCTAAGCGCGGGACATTCTCGCAAAGCCTTCTTCAAAACTTTCATGCAGGCGTCTTGGGGCGGGCCCCACTCGAATATGACTTCTTTCCGGGTAAGCTTCTGAATCGGTTCAGCCTTGACCGTGTAGTCTTGGATGAACATCCTCATAACGCCCACAGTTCCCAGAAAGGCTTTCACATCGTGGAAATCCTTCAGCGGGCCCCAACGCTCAATGACGCCGATTCTATCTTCATCCGGGCGCATGCCCTCGTATGAGCAGACATGGCCGACCACCTTAAAGGTTCCCCGGCAAATCTGCAACTTCTTCCCGCTTACAGTCGCCCCAGAATAGGCTAGCCGGGTAAGTACCCGGTTGCAGTCTACTAAGTGTAACCACACAAAGACCCTTATCAGCGGGTTCTCTGGGATGGTCTCGTACGTCCCGTCAGGCTTCTCATATCGAGTGAAGCCGCCGGCGACAGGCACGTCATCTATATACGGCCGGGTAACCGCAGGAATTTCATCTCGCAGGATGTAGGTTACGTCTTCGTGGAAGATCGGCACCGAGTTGGTCCAACCCTGCGGCAATCTTACCAATCGAAGCGCCCCAAACGGAGTTTGGAAGGTCGTGTAATCTCGAGATTCCGGGTCAATCAGCCGGTGGTTGTACCCAGAATAAAGATCAAACGTGGACCCACAAGCCCTTCCTGCGAAATGTTCGGCTAGATCCGCGGCGCCGGGAGGCACCCCAGAGTGCGCAATAGTTACCGCGTTCAGCGGCTCCAACGAATGCACTAACCGAATTGACTTCTTATCACTCTTCAGAACTCCAAAGTACTTCGTGCGGTACGAGCCGTTGGATGGTTCGTAGATATTGGCGTCGATACTCGCCCTAAGCACCTTGCAGACTTCTTCCAGCTGTCCCGGCGGGATGGGAATATTTCTTTCCACCTATTTTCGTGTATAGATAACATGTGATGAACCAGCTTCATCTCTTCATCATTCAGGAACCCATCATTATGCAGTTCGTCCACTACCGCTTTCCTTTCCGCTGTGTACCTCCCTACGGGAACGAACTCTGGCGGGTGAGGGTCTAGCGGGACGAGATTCTGCAGCGGATCCCCAATGATATTTCTTTCTATCCTGAACTCGGGAGGGAGCGGCTCGAGGACCGGCTTTACTTTCAGCGCTACCGGCTTATATTTCTTCGAGAACACCTCCTTCACCTCGACTTCAGGCGGGTGATCCTCGGGAACGATTTCCTCCATCAACACCACTTTCGTTTCGTTGTGTTCGAACCCGGGCACCACCCAGTCGGCGTAGTCACAGCACTGACAGCGCTCCCCCGCTGAATGCCGAGACCGCTCCTGTTTGAGCGACTCAACATCGGCACCGGCTGTCATGAACACAGCGGCTGGGTCCTTCAGTTTCTCTCTGACTTTATCCGTTATATTAGCTACGATGGCTACATAGGATTCGCCGACGTTCTTTCCTTCTGTCAGCTGCTCATTATATTCCTGAAATAGCTGAGCAGCGGGTTTGTCATCAACTTCTGGCATGGCAGCCGCTAGGTAGGCCATTTTCGTCTCGGCCATCGAAAACCCCTCTTCTCCAGATTTCATCAAAGCGCAAATTCTAGGAACATTATTCTCGTCCAGTTCTATCTGAACCTAGTCTGTATTTTGCCACGGGGGTGATGCACGGAGGTGGGCATAATGCCGTAATGTACGAATTGGGAAATAGTTCCCACCCGCTATTCACCTTATACTACCACTGTGCCCCCGTCAATTGCCTAAATTTTTAGGACACGACGCTCACATTAAGATAGTCGAGCAGGTCTATAAAGCTTGAGTGAGTTATTTCACTCAGTGCGACAGGAATTCACAACACCGCGGGTGGCCGGCGGCCAACCCACCAAATTGCGATCTCCCTCAATTTTGAGCCATTTCCTTCCATTCAAGTGAGTAACATCATTAAAATGAGTTGCCAAAGGCACCCCGCGCAGCAGAGTAACTAAAAACACGTAGCAGAATGCACAACGACGCGATTGATTCGACTTGATTAAAATCATTACGGCATTTGGCTCACCTCCAATCGCCGATGACAGCAACTTGACAGACTACAACAAACCGCAGGTACGAGGATATATTTTGTTGTAGCGTCTGTTTACAAGAGACTAATCTGAACCGCTAACTCTCCTTGATGGTTAATCAACTCCTCGAATTCTGAAAATTTTGTTCCTCTTCGCCGCTCGTCTGCGCAGCCGGTGGCGCATCGTTTTGTACGCGCCGCACCTGCCGCCGCTGACCCCTGGGGAAGGTAGGGACGACCACCCGCTTCGAAGTGGAGGGGTCGGTCAGAGTCAGGAACTGGTTCCCGTCAGAAGTATTTTTGATACCGCTGGCGGTCAGAATTTCGAAGGGCCGCCCCAGCAGCACTTTGTATGCCGGGTTCCGTATAACATGCACTTGTAGGTACACTGTCATATCGCCGAACCTGAAGGGGACGTTCCTCGCTAACCCGACTGACTTTTCGGTTTGCCCGTTGGCGCTCATCATGTGGATACAGTTATCCGGGTCCCAACTGACTCCCAGCTCGGTGGCTACCGACAGGGCCATGGACACTATCTGTGATCCACCATCCAGAATGCATTCGACTTCGGCGGCTCCATGAATGAGCGGGAAGACCACTCTCAGGGCCGCTGATTCTCCAGCAGAAGCTTCGGAGATCGCGACGAAGATTTCTCTCACCGGCTCACCATCGGCTACCGACTGCCAATATTGCACTGCCGGGTCGACAGTGATGAGAGCTCCCGCTGGCATGAGTCCATCAGCCACAGTTGAGACCTGAACTAATGCTTCGTAAGGGAGGTCCTCCAAGGCTACGCTGGAGGACTCATCATCTTCGTCGGCTTCTTTCTCTGCGTGGCTAATCAATTGCTCGAGGGTGACTCGAACAGCGGGCGAGACTCTCTTCTTCGAGAGCAACGCCTTAGCCTGACGCAGCAACTTCGGGCTGAGAGCGAACAGCCTCCCCAGCGGGAGTGCTATTTCCAGGTTTCCAAAGATCTCCTTTATCAAGGATTCGACCTCCTCATCTTCCTGGTCCTCTACGGGCGCCTTCAACTCGTAGTTCTTTTCGTTGGCCGCTGGCGGCGCATTTCCCGCCGGCCGAACTCTAGGTTCGTTGGGCCTTTTGGCTGGCTTGACCGGGGGGAACGTTCCTATACGGAAGTTCCGGCGGCTGAGTGCCATTTTGTTCTTCTGTCTCCTCCCGCTCCTTTTCCTTGGTCTCAACGATCGCCGGCTGTGCTTTGACAGCGGGCTTTCGTATCGTCCTCGGTTTATAGGGCAACTTCGGCATCACAACTTCCATTTTCTTTCCTGCGGGCGGGCGTGCTTGTCGGTTCTCCGGGGGCTTATCCGCAGTGGGTTTCCCCTTGGCCCCCTTCCTCGAACTCTCTAAAAATGCTCACCTTCGACGCTGTTCCCCGTTCGGGAAGGACCAGCCCCGTTGGAAGAGCGAGAGTTCGCTGAGACAGCCGCCAGCAGAATCGCAACAGCGTTGGCGTCGAATTGCGGCGGGGGAGATTGGCTTTGATGAGCCACAAGGGGTGGTTGAACACCCCCTGAACCATGCGACTGGAGTTGCGTCACTTGCCGCTGGAGGTTTACTTGCTCAGCTCGCAAAGAAACCAATTCTTCTTCTCTCGGGTCATAGTAGAATTCCTCGTTCTGGCTGAACGCGGCTTGCGCGGCTTCCAGCTCCTGCTCGTCCATGTCAAGAACGGAGAGCTGAGCGAAGACAGACTGGTAGTTTTGCGCAGCGGCCGGGCGGTACTCCTCTACCTGCTGCTTCTTGGACTTGTGCCCGTCTTTCGGGATTGGTATCCCATCGGGGAAACAGTCTCTGAACCCTACGACCTTCATCTTTCCACTCCCTATGTGGGCTTGCCGAATGAGACACTTATCTCTAAAGTGCCCGAACTTGTCGCAATAAAGACACCCCTGATCCGCCAGGTTCCCTTTGAATTGCACGGTTGGCATTCGCGGGAAAGACTGGGAGTCAGCGGCGCCTGGGACTCTGCCCGGTAGGGACTTATAGAAGGACTCCAACTCGGCCATCCTCTTCTTGGTCGCGGCGTCGATCTCTTTCAATTGGGAGGTCTGCTTATCCAGCCGCTCCATCATAGTGACGACCGACACCTTAATCGTCTCAAGAAGGGACTTGTTAGGGTCCTCCTCTTCTTTCTTTACCGTCACGTTTGGGTGAGGTAGTATGGATCGCCCGCTCGACGCCTTTCCAGACCCGCTGGAGGTCTTGGACTTGCTCGAGTAACCCCGGTCAGAGGCGCCAAAGAACTCAGAGTTAGCGGTCGAGCATTTTGCGATCCTTTTGGCTTCAGTCATGACCTCGGCCAGCGTCCATGTGCGGACCTCTGGCTCGTCAGCATCATCCCCGGCAGCGGGAGGTTTCCGCTCGAGGTTCTCCAGAATCCGTTCCTTGAACTCTGGACTCAACTTGGAGAAGAACATCGGGAGAGCCTCCCGGTGCGAAATTAATTTCGAATCGAGAAGCTTGTTCGCCTCGACGTTCATGACGCGCATTAGGCGCATGAGTTCGTCTTCATCGTCCCGGTCGATCCCCTCTTCCGTGAATTTACGAAGCTGCCGGTGCAATTTCTGCACAGAGCCCTTCTTTTGGTCGACTACGGACGGGTAATTTTCCAGGATTTCTTTCTTAAAGTCGTCGAACTTCTTAGAATACGAGGCGAATTGCCGCCACTCCTCGGCAGTTGCCTGAGCAGTATAGCGGCAGACAAACTCGTTCTTCTTATCATCCGGCGTCTCATCTAATTCCATCATACGCTCCACGTGGTCCAGGAAACGAACGAGTTCCTCCGGCTCTTCCTCTTTGAAGAGCGGGGCGTTCCTGTCCCATGGTTCCGGCGCGCGCTTCTTTCCTCGAACGACAGGGTTGTTGTTGCCGTCGTCAGCCATCGGATTGTTTGAAGGGGTTGGTGAAGTGTTGAGTAGTGGTGAAGAGACAGACGAAAGAGTCGTTGACGACTGGGTAGCTGCACCGTCGGGCGTAACAGGTCTTGTGCCGGGCGGTTGAGTTGAGGTTTGTTGTTCCAGCGGAGCGGAGGGGCTCAACGACTGGGTTTGGCGGGTACGATAAGCGTGAGCCTGGGTTCGTCCGCGCAGAGAATAGAGTTCCCGGGCAAGAGCAACAGGCGGGCGGGAAGGATCGTCAGTCTCGAGATCGAGAGCAGCGGCAGCGGCACGTAGGCTAGTGTTTGTCGACCGAGGTTTTGGTGGTGGTGCTCTAGCGGATCGTCCTTCTGAAGCCACGTCTCTTCCGAAACTAAATGGCAAAATCTTCTATAGCGGGCCTGGAGCTAATGGCTCAACGGGCGGGTGTATATTCTATTCTCGAGTCAACCGGCGGATGGTTCGTGCTAGTTTAGAGCAGCGTCCACAAGTGATTTCTTTCGACTTGACACAAATAATCTGTCACCCCCTCGCGGTGGGCTCCAGATGAAACGGTGCGTGTAGGTGTAGGCGTGAAATATACCGAAATATAAAATCACAAAATCTAATCCAATACGACGTGTGTGTGTGTGTGTGTTCGGGGTGGCGGGAGCACGTATCGTCCCTCAGAATACTTGTGCAAGCTTCAATCAATCAAGGTCGCTACGTTTGAGCGGGACGAACTACTAGATTGTCTAGCGAGAACGTAGCGGGCAAAACGATTCGCAGCGGGAGAAGCGAAGAGTCACTCTTTCTGAGACTTCGAAATGAGAAATTCTGAGTCTAGCGGGGAGGGTCTCCGTGCCAATAGAAAAGCGTCGCCCGGTAGTGGATCGTCAACCGGCAAGAAGCTTTCTGGATGACAACCGGCGGGCAGAAGGCGCGGCTCAGCGGGACGGGGTTCTTATACGACCGGCGCGGCTCTGGCGAGAAGCGGGGCTCTTATGTCGATGGCGCGGACACTAACGGTGACCCGGGCAGTTACACCACTACGCGGCGGCAAGCACGAACGGGGGTCTTGGTTATACCGCGGAACGGCTGGCACACGGGGCGTCGACGGCGCGGAATCAAGCACGAACGGGGGTCTTGGTTATACCGCGGAACGGCGAGAAACGGGGCTTCGTATTTCAGGAGGGCTCGGGCTCAAAGGCTGGCGGGGCTCTCGAAGTTCTGGCGGCTCGGTATGCCACAAGTCTTTCCGTATCACTCGAGTCTCTCTCAGATATCAAGTCTAGTCTCTTTCAAAGTTCAATTCAAATTCTAGAGTCCGCTACAAACTGCCCTTGTCTACGGGTAGGTAATTGACTGAGTAACAAAAAGTACACCGGGGGATTAAATACATGCAGCGGGAGCAGAAACAACCAAATAAAATCATGATGAGAGAGTGTCCAAGTTTGATGCCGCGCCCGCTGGGAACCAATGGTATATTCAGGATTGCGAGTCGTGAGTGAAAAGACTGCCTCCCGGAGAAAGTCCATGCGGGCGGGTGGGTATTGCGCCTTATTGCAGTGCAATGGCGTGCTGGTTGCCATGTTCCCGGGAGGGGACACGAAATTCCTCCTTCATAATATGGTCTTGCCGCTGGTCGAGTTGAAGTCGTCAAGGCTTCCCGCTGAGTAGTTAGTCAACGGCTCGACAGCGGTCAAGTTCGTCTCGTCTGTCATCTTCAGAACAGTCTAAGTCCCAGGGGAAATAGGGAGAGCCGAGCCGCGTTAGCGACTCGCCACTCGCCGTTCGGGTTGTCCGCAACCAACGGTAAATGTCCCCGGCAACTCGCCATGTCCTTCTCATCATTCTGACAGAGCCGTTGGCTAGATAGCCGCTGGCTCCGCGGTGCTCCCGCCGGTAGTCGGTTAAGTCCCGGCTGTCCGTAATCAGCCGGCGTGCTCGGTTAAAGCCTGCCGGTGATTCCGTCCGTCGGTAGAGTGGTGGCCGTCCTGAGTTCGAAGTTGAACTCAGTATGGTCCCCCGCTAGATCCTCTTCATGTTGGTCGGCGGGTGAGCGCCTAACCTCGGGGAGGTTGGTAGTTCCTCTTGGTCGCCTCCAGCACCTTGAGATAGTAGTTTCCCACTAAGTCTCTTGGCCCGGCAGTTTAGAAATAGTCAGCGGCAGAGTCTCGCACCCATGTTTAGGGAAACGTCGCTAAGCCGCTGCTACCCGTTGGTGCCCCACCAGCTTGTCGGCTATCCACAGCAATAAGATACTGCCCGCGAGGACGGACATATCTTCTAGTATCCTAGCCTCACTTCTCCCGCTGATAGGTCTCGAAAATCGATAAATTCCGGGCATTTCATGCCTAGCCGCTGAGCGGCCCTATCACCGTCATCTTCGTCGTTGTCGTGCCCCGCCAATCCTTGAGCTCGCGATACCTAGCTGCGATCTTGGACGCTTTCTTCATCACACATGTGCGACCACCCTTACGATATGTCAATTGTTCGACACTTAGTTCGTGAGCAGCAATGGCTGCGATGCGTTTGTCCTCTGCTTTGCGTTCTTGAGAAAGTTGATTGAGAAGGGGAGTGTACTTCATGTGCTGCAGCACACCATCCCTGCCAGGTGTCGAGTACTTGGCCCAGAACGCCTCCATCGATGAAGCGGAAGCCACTGCCAACATAATGCTCTAGAAAGGAACGAGTGAGAAAAGGACGAAGTTAGTCATCGAAAATGTACCTTCCAATCGAACCAATTCTTCTTGGTGCCGTCCCATTGAGACGTTTCCAATACTTGTAAACAGAGGGCCAGTACTTAACAGCGATGGGTGTACCATTGATGATGAGGGAAGACCTCCCGGCCCAGTTCGGAGAACTGTCGTCCCATTCGGAGGCCAGAGACTCCACGCCGCGATGCGCAAAGCTGATTGCAGGTGGATCGGGGACATCAGACTCGCTGAATGTAAAGAGTCTCTCGCCCGCAAGCCGCAACGTGCGCGTCCGAACGCTGTTGGTGGCGTGAGTCAAGGGGGAGGGGACAGCGGGGGTTAGGTTGGGCAGCGGCGGCAATGACGAAGGGATGAAGGAGGGCGGGGGAGATGGGGAAGACATATGGACGTCCTGATTCATTGCCGGCCCATTGACAGCGGAGGAGACCTGGGCAGGAAAAAAGTCCTGAGGTGGTGTTCCCTGTGCTGCGGTAAGATCTTCGTAGAACAGAGATGCACGGTCACTTACCAGTGGCGCGGCATGGTCGTCGTGGAGGCGGACCTGTGCGGGAGCCTGAAACGAAGCCGTTGTTGATGGGGCTGCTGGTTGTTGGAAGGAAGGCGATCTCGACGAGGGAGCTGCTTGTCGGACGTAGAGGGAGCGGTTTATATCCAAAGCTTCGGGATCATATGGATATTGTGCGAGGATTCTTTTTGGCCTAAGGTTTCTGATTGTTAGATGTGACCGTTGTAGAAGGCGGAGAAACGCACCCAAGGCTTGATCTTAGCTTTGTCCGCCGCCGTCCTCGTGTCCTTGGAGCGATCTGTGGCAGGGACATGTGCAGCCCGTACACCGTCAGTACCGCTGAAGAGTGTCTCGCGCCGGGTGACTGAAGCCTTGGGCTTTGTTTTTCGTTCTCCACTAGCCTTGCGCGTGCCTTTGTGGGTGTTCGTTGCACCTGGAATCAACCTCAAGTCAAATTCAATCAGTCGAAAGCTATGATTGATGAATTGAGCATGCGCACCGGTCCCACTGAGCGCGATCCCCACTAAATTCCTTCAAACGATTAACAAGTGCCGTTTTATTTCCTGTGTGTGGCAGCCGAAAGGTCCTGCAGTGTTCACTGAGTTGCGAGTTCGTAAGTGTC
Source organism: Favolaschia claudopus (assembly GCA_037176885.1). Taxonomy (NCBI): domain Eukaryota; kingdom Fungi; phylum Basidiomycota; class Agaricomycetes; order Agaricales; family Mycenaceae; genus Favolaschia; species Favolaschia claudopus. The sequence goes on from JAWWNJ010000017.1 coordinate 357,299, forward strand.
GCCCTAAGAAATTCAAAAGTCAGCCCGGATGGAAAGAGAGACGCAGAACCGAACTTACAATCGAATGTATTGTGTTGGGAACCCCGTTTCCGTGTCGTAGTCGCCAGGGAATGGAAGAGGCGGGTCGTTGTCATTTGAGAGATCCTTTGGCATAACGAAGGCGCCGAGAACTAGGACGAGAGCTTCAGAGAGAGGGAGTACGACGAGGAGGGCGCCGGCGACAAAAACGACCACAGTGAGGATGTCGAAGTGAAACCAGACAGGGGCGGCCGCGGCGCAGACGCCATTGGCGTCGCCCTCGATCGCGTCGAGGGCGAGCCGATACAAGACGGAGCTGTGAAACCACGCAAATCAGTTTGTTACGAAACCGCCAGTCCTAAGCGAAGGGACGGTCCCACGCGATCGGCGGCAAACGCCGCGTGACGGGACTGTTATATCCCCGGAAGAAGTCATCCACTGGATGACTTCCCGTAAGCCCAGATACTTTTTTGCCAATATCTGAGGCTATTTGAGGGGTGCCAGCGATGTCGGCATCTATTCTTTGATGGCGTAGAAATAATCCTACTCTATTCCCTCTGACAGCGTTTTGACGACTAGAATCCAACTAAGTTTATCAGTAAACTCTCCCATGGGGCGCCAGCCTGCTGCCTCCGTCAAACGCGTCCCCTACGCGTGTTGCACGAGCTCAACGCGTCAAGACGCGTATTTTGCGATGTTCGTTGATCGGAACCTTTCTCCGGGATGTCTGGTACGGCGGCAGCTGCGGGAGGAGGATGCCGAGGATGACTGGGCAAAATGCCGGTGACGAAACTAACGGATGGAAGGCAGACACCTTCCAAATCCGTTTATTCGAGTAGCTTAGAATCTGAACAGGGGGTACTGACCCCCTGTTCAGATTTAAACATCTAGCAAGGTTTAGAGCGACGGAAACGCAACGTAACCAAGATCCAAGTCCGATGGGGTCCTGATGGAAGCTTCGGCATCTCCGCCGGATAGTCGAAAATATTGTAGAAAAGTATCTGGGCTTACGGGAAGTCACCCACTTGTTCATTGAATATAAGACCTTTGTTCAAATGTTTTCTATCTATCTCCACTGCACCTGTTTGCTACATTTGACTGAGAAAAACAAATCAACTCACCACTGGGTGACTTCCCGTAAGAATAAAAAAAATCATTTTGAATTTCTGGAGCATTTCCGCCGCGATGCCGCGCCTTCCATCAGGACCCCATCGACCTCGGATCTCGCTTAAGGCTCTGATTAAATCCCAAATATCCAGAATCTAGACGAGGGGTCACCCCCCCTCTTCTAAACTTTTCATTCATCGAATTATCCAAAACAGGCAATTCTCCCGTGATACCTCTGATCCGCGAATTCATCCTGCTCAATCATAATGGCATCCTTCAACACCTTTCACCTTCTGCTCCGGCTGATAGCAATATTCGTAATGTCAGTCACATTCCTCAACTGCCTATGCGAGGCTCATGGAGACCACATTATAAAGCCCAAACAGCAATGTGACTATATTTTTGACTTCGGCATTGAACGTCTCGGGCCAAATGAGGCCATCATTTTTGCACATTTTTGTCGGCTTCCACCTTTCTAGTGAGGAGGTTAGTTATCCGGAGGTTGTCGTGGCCTTGGTAGGTGTGGAGAACTCTGTTTGACGATGTGCTGTGGCAAACTCAGCTGTCTCAGGTAAATGCTTATTTACAATCCGGCTTACGGGAATTATGGAGGCTGGATTATTCTTGCCATCAGCACTGGTAGCCGACATCACTGGCACCCCCAGAAATTCGCGCTGAATATTTAATGCTTACGGGAAGTCACCCACTTGTTCATTGAATATAAGACCTTTGTTCAAATGCATTGCGATACAACCACGGCTGGTGACAGGCGGCAATCGCCAGCAATTGATGATGGTAGCCAGTGGCGGCTGACAGTTGCTATGGTATGATCGAGCAATCACCGGAATATTTTAATTCGTCTCTCAGACCTGGTCCCTTAGTCGGTACCACTGGTAGCGCTGTGCTGTAAACTCAATTGTTGATAACAATGCTATATAGCACATGTTATTAACACGTTATTAGCTGTTAGGCTCAGGACCGTCCAAAACCCCATGCTATTTATTGCTATAAATTCAAGCAGCACTGTGGGTGTCCGAGGGACCATCCTGTCATTCATTTGAGTGGTCATGGAAGGATAGAAGATTTAAATTCGATTTTCAATGAGATGGTGGAGAAATTTCCTTTTCTGGTGCTAATCGAGTCCAGCCGGCGCTTGCCGAGTGTGCTAATAGATCGAAATTTGTGTTCAGATGAGCATTCCTTGCTATAACAGCCTTCCAAGATGTTTTCTAGACATTTTCAAAGGGGCATGTACCTCTTGCAGGTCAAAATTATACCGTCCCACTGGACTCCCAGGGCGGCGCGACAAGTGCACGTGACTGCTAAAAATGTGCTAGAAATGTGTTATTAACGTGTGCTAGCTATTGTCCTTTGGACCTCGACATTTCTAGCATAGCATAGCAAGTGCTAAAAACTTTCTAGCACAGGGCTAGGTACCAGGAATGTATGTGCAAGGTGAAAATAGTGTGTAGGGATTATTTCAACTTCAGTCGCGACGCCCGCGTTAACTGGAGAAGTAGAATCAGCATCGGTATATCTGCAATGAGATAACAAAGAGAAACGTACCCTTCTCCGTTTCCGAAGCCTGGAGAAGAAAAACAACCGATGAGCAAGGGAGAGCTTGACCACGAAAATCAGACATACTTGTGTTTCTTCATCTTCTTTCTTCGCTTTCTCTTCACACTATCCGCAAGAATGTCCTCCCATTCTTGATTCCATTCTTCAGCCCGAAGTTCTTCCGCTGCCAAGTCAACGTCGAAACCCAACCGTCGCAGTGTATCCTCCCATGACACGGTAGCACCTGCTCGAGTCATAGTGAGGGCTCGGGTGAGCTGGCGGGCCGCCTCCGCATCGGGATCGATGGATAATTTCGTGGCTTCAGCTGGAGGTGCCATGGACTTGTCGGTCCAATGATATGGCTGCTGCGGGAAGAGCGGGGCTTGTGGGGGCGGAGAGCTGAGGATAGAGGACGGATCGGAGAGTAAAAGTAGAGGTCGATGAATGGAAAAGAACTGGTGCAATTTGAACTCTTCTGGCTCGATAATGGGGTGGGATGAAGGGCCGCCCTCTGAACTCCCGCTGGTCAACTCTGAGAGAGGGACGAATGTGGCCATTCGCGGCGGCGACGCGACTGAGGGCGTTGCTGGGGCGTCATCGGGGTTCAACAGCGACGACGACGGGGTATTGGGATTGTTGCCGTTGGAGGCGGGCGGGGATGAAGTGGATTCGGAGGCGTCTGGGGCGGCGGGGGCAGCTTCCTTTGTGTTGGTGACTGCAACCACCGGCTTTGCAGGTTTATGGGAATTGAAGTAGCGTCCTCCACCGGGCTTGGAGAAGAATGAGGAGTATGGGCGCCTGGTAGCTGGTACCGGACGCAGAAAGCGGGTCAACGCAGACATGTAGGTCCAACGCCAGAGTCCCTTGACCGCTGATAACAGACTCAGAGGCCCACAAAAACTAACATACACAAACACATCGGCCGGTATCGGGGACGAGTACTAAAATTCTTGTAAAATTCTCTTACACTATGGTGAGACTGAGTATTCTTGAGCCAGGAATATTAACCCGAACAGTCTGCAGCAAAAACATAGCAAAGCGACTTTTCGATTTCAATTGAATTCCATTAGAATGCGCGTAGGTTTTTTAGGGCCCATCTGGCACTATGGAATAGCTAATTGCCATGGAGGTAGAGCTCGGGATTGTAACAGGGTTGGGATACGGAGATGCTGCTATGAATACGGTTATGAATTTATGGCAAGGCAGGAAAGGTTTCTGGCTGTAATCTATGTTTGATAAGTATGTAAAGAGAAAATAAAAAGGAAGCGGGTGGCGGGACTATGAAAGGTATCACGGAAGGCGGAGAGTGCTGCAGACAAAGTCCACCACCAGCTTGTGATTTTTGTTGGCCGCAAACAGGAGCCAGAGCGAGAGGCGGGCGCCGGTGCCAAGACGGAGGTCGAATTCAATGTGTTGCCTCTAGAAGGCCCAGCACGAGAGGAGGAGGAGGAAGTTAAAGACAGTCTCGGGGGTTCGGCGGTGCTCGCAGTCGAGGGATGGGGAGAGGGCGAACCGGTGGAGGTAGAGGTTGGGGCCAATGTGTCCCGTCCGCAGCTGTGTTAGTATGCTGCACTGCGAGCGTCTGAGTTCGTTGTACTGTACATGCGCATGACAGTGCCGGATGGGTGACTGTGTTGTTGAAGGAAAAAAGCCCAACTCAAGCACCGAAGGCCAGTAGACTGGAGATCTTCTGCCCAAGCATAAAGCGAAAGTGCAAGATAGGTATGTGAGCGTTCGCAAATCCAACAGAATTTTTCCCAAGTTCAGTGGCTGGTGTTAGGGGGAGGGCCAGCAATAGAAGCTTGAGCTAGCAGGGTAGGGGCAGAGGCTGGTAGAGGAAGGCGACGAAAGCGATGATGGGAGTTATGGTTCAACCAAAATTTCAACCTCCGCCTACCTCCGCCGGCGACTGCCGACTCTCTCTCTTGAATCACTCGTTCGTCTCCTCGAATTGGCGCTTGCATTGCTTCAGCAAATCTTCGAGTCTTCACGGATTGCCAACACTCATGCCCCCTGCACGCGACAAATCTGGCATCGAAATCCCATTAAAAATCTCCAATATCTTCGATGATGGCTGCATCACAACGGTTTCGGACCCTCCGTGAACCGTTTTAGCCTATGCAGAATGGATAATATCCGAGTATTTCAGCGTCTTCATAATTCTCTGCGGCGCCCCTTCCTGGAGTCTTGATCGACCTCACTGGATTCTTTGTGTGGCGGTCGGTACGCAGCTCAGTTCATACCCTCAACTCGGCGGCATGTTTCGCTGGTGGCAAACCTGTTTCACCAGAGTACAAAGAACTGGCATTGGGTTGATTCCTAAACGATCGGAAGCTGACCCTCGGGTCCTGTCCTTCTTCCAATTAGCAATGGATGGTCATTCGAATCACTCATTGGACTCCACCTTTTCTCCGTCCCAGTGCAAGGCTGCCGCCAACCACCCTCTCCTCACCACGCTTTTCGAGGTATTTGGACGTGGTTCGCTCTGGGTTTGCTGGTTCTCCTGGGCAAGTTTTACGGCACTGCAGATCGTCCGCGGGAAGATTTTGCGCCATTTCTTCAGTGGCACCTTTTTTGGCGTGTATTTTCGCGCGCAGAAAACCTGTGGCTCCTTCTGGGCAGGCTATGTACACTGTTGCTGTTGGCTTGCGGCCCTGCTTTTTCATTTTTCAATCAAGTCTTTTCACATGACTTCGTTCCCGAAGCCCCCGAGCTATTCGAGGCTGGGTATTGAGCGCCGAAGTTAGGTCGCAGCGCCAAACAGCCACAGGATCCTGGCTATCAGATATGGCGTCGATAAGCCCGATTTATCTTGCGATAAATCGCCACTTCCCGTGGCAGAGAGTGAGCTGTTGGCAGTGTTTCGTACCGATGAGCCACCCGGAGCACAGACTTTTTTTCGCTGTATGATTCTGAATTTGTATCATTGTTGAGATTAACGGCGACAGGCCCGTTGCGGGAGTTTCAACAAAGTTCTCAGCTGGATCTCGCTGAAGTTCGTTGGGTCAACTGGGAGGAATGTTACTTACCTCCATCCAGATCTAACAGCCTGCCCTTTTGAGCAGCGTCGTGCCGACCCTGTTTTGACTCGTTAACTGAGGAGTCAGTTCTTATTTTTTTCTTTTTCAGTAGCAGAGATTGCGTCCCAGCCGACTGCAGGTTGGGTGGAATATGGCACGAGACAAGCTAGAGTTTTGTTCGATGTCATCAAAGGCGCTTGTCAAAGAGTGTAACTCACTCCTTCCCACTCCTTTGTTTTTTGTTTCAATGCGTCTTCAACTACCCCCACCCTTGACCCTGCAACACAGGTGGAGGGTCCAGATCGATTGATGTTTCCTGCAGAATCTCTACAGCTGTCCATTTCCTTTGGGGAATCGGTACTATGTCACCAGTTGTGATTCTGGTATAAAACTGCGTCAGCCCTCGCGCCCTCCCCAATCCAATGTCTTTCCCCCGCACCCGCACTTCATCTGCTCAACGCGTACTGTCTCTCTCTTTCATCGCTCAACCCTCCTCACACTCTTGATACAGGCCTTCGTACCCCAACACATGCCTCGCATGCGAAGAAACGCGTTTGCTGGTGTACGCCGTGCAGCCATCTGGCATCGCTCTCATTGACTAACCCCGGGTTCAGCGAGATGAAGCAGATCCAGAATTCAGTCTTCGTAGACTCTGGAGAGTTTTTATGGTCAGCCCAACCGCAATGGGTCGCTTTCTGTGATTTACTTTTATTCCAGATACGGATCTTTATTTTCTCGACAGCAAGGCAACGAGCAGACTGGGAGCAAGCAGTCTCCGACGACGAGGACTGACCTCACTCCTTCCCCACTCCGGGAGTGAACAGCACCTCGCACGGTCACCTTTCGCCAGCTCGTATCGACGCAGTGGACGATGTACTATCATGTAGCATTATCTTGCACGTTAGGATCACCGGTTACTCAAGCTCTGTATCGCCATCGCTACACACATAAACTAGGATAATAGACCGCGTCTCAATTAATATGCTTCCACACCTTTACTCCTCCTTTTCTCTCGTCGGAGTCGCCTTCCCATGCCCTCCCCGCGGACCAAATCTCGCTGTAGCCCCGCTCCTCCAGGAGTTGCCGCACACCCTCCTCCCGAAGCAATGCACCGAAGAACGCCAGGTATCGCGGCCAATGATGTGCCCAAGGATACTCCGTTAGCCCGCCCGCAGTCGACTGAGGCATCCCCGGCACCGACGTGGGGAAAGGCGAGAGAGGGTACGTTGCATCCACCTTCTGTGGGAAGCGCTCCTTGAGATACTGGAGCGGCGCGGCGAAGAACACAGTTGACTGGTCGCGGTAGGTCGCCGGGTCCTGGTTCCTAATAATATAAATAGTGAGACAGGCAAGAAAGAATGGAAACATCTGACGTGTGTGCTCACCGGAGCGGGGGTTCGCAGCCGAGGGCCCACATCTTCCCGTTTGCGAGTTCTTGGCGGTGGAGGTACGCATGACCAGGCGTAGAGTGACACGGCATGAGGAAACCCACGCCGCCGTCCCGTAATTCTTCGCGCGGAAGGTTGCGAATAAAGCCAAGGACTTGAATGGGTGCGCTGCAATAGAAAAGCGCAATATAGCAGGATATGGGTAAGGTCAGTAGGAGAGTGATCCGGAAACGTCGCTGTAGAGGCGGGGAATATTTTGATAGAATTCGGTTGTTGACGGGAGTTCCCTGGCTGCTTGCCGACATGTCGTATAATGACTTGCTCGCAAGAAGGTGAAGTAGGGGGAGTAATGGATGAATGAATCTCCATTCTTTATGCCCTGCAAAAGAGTACACAAAAGTCGTCCATGTAATGCAGCCGAGTATAGTGTTGAGCGCGGGGGATTCGCGGTGGCGAAGGATCAACCAAACTTCGCGAAGGGCGAACGGCAGAGCAGTTGTGCACATGATTGGGATGGCTTGAGACAAGTAATAGTGCCATGGATTCCCACCGTAGAACAGCGAGACGTTTGAAAGGTTGGTCACCAAGAAGTTCAGTGGTGTGAATGTTGGTGAGCCATAGTATAACGAGTCCAGTGCGAATATTCCCCCCAGCGTCGTAATACTGAAATTGAAACGTCAGAACTTGTGTGGGCGGGAAGGAACTAGTTTAAACCTGATGAAGATTCCATCTTGGATGATTGCAGTGAAAGAGCGGCGATCCGATCGCACTCGCCAAAGAAGAATTGTAAAGAGATACGACCATATTATGGCATTTGTCGTTCGAATCGCACATGCCAGAGCAGCGAATACCAAGGCCAGTCTGACTCTTGACCTTAAAGACAGGGTGAAATTTATGAACAGACGAATACCGAGGAACCCACCGGTCTATTGCTACACCCAGACCAGAGACCCAGGGATAATATGAAAATGCCACGGTTGTTAGTGAGGTCTCAAGGGAGTTTGAGAGAGACCGGGACAGAGATAGGACATGGAACATGGATGTGAGGGATACAAGTAGCTGACATTGATATTCAGACCTCATCCGTATATGCAGAACGTCCACAACAAACCGCGGTGGAGACGTAACGCTCACCGATGACATTTCTTGTCAAACGACAGAGATATATATCTGTCATGGATGCGAGTGCGCCGTGTAGTATACGAGGCGTGCCAATCTTCAGGTTGCAATTCAACAAGTTTCGCCCAACCGCGGTGAACAAAAATCTGCCTACAACTAGCCAGTCCAGAGAGTCGAGACCAGTAGTTTTGAGGACCCAGTAGAGAGGTACATTGAGAGCAGGATAGAGAATGCTGCGAATTGGTTTTGAACTGAGCCATTCCCAAGTTAAATGACCATAGCCAAAGACAAGATGGTGAGCTGGTTCCAGAGATTGAAAATATTCGTCTGGCTGGAAAACGGTTGAAGTTGCGAGGGCAATGAATATTCGCACAAGCAAGCAAATTGAGACCACCGAGTTCATGGAAGTAGCCAGAGGCTGTGCTTGCCGATTTGCACGACAAACAGGGCGTTGATCACACCTATCTGAGGCTTTTCGTTAACGTCGTCAACAGCGAGCAGCGGAAGGCGGGCAGTAGTGTGTAGTGGAGGTATGTGTGCTGTCTCCCCGCCATTCCTCTCCTCCATCCTTTCCCCTCACCGCATCCCGCCCCATCTCCACCAGACACCTTCACACACCCACCCTCTCCCAATCCTCTTGACCGGCCTCAACCCCCCAGTTCTTGCCAAATTACCATACAATATACATTCGAGAAATGGCTGACTCGAACCGCAAGCGGTCGCGATCTCCTTCTGACAGTGAACAGCAGAAACACCCAAAGCGTCCCAACACTGGCGCACAATCCACTGCGAATGACTCACCATCCAACTTTTCTACAGGCTCCGCTTCCCTCCCAGCAGCCCCTACCGACGTAACAATGGTTGATGAAAAGCCGACTTCTCCAAATTCAGCTCACTCTGAAAAGCAAAACGACGGCACCAAAAGTCCAGTTAACGATGGCGCTGGCAAGACAAGCTCGGGTTCCGTCTCGGGCGAAACCTCTTCCTCTGCGCCTACTGCTCCGTCCCCGATGATACACATGCGCTGCTTAATCGTCACTCAGGATGCATCTATAATCATTGGCAAAGGAGGCGCACATGTTAACGAAATCAGGGAGAAGAGTGGTGCAAGAGTTATGGTCTCTGACAGTATTCCCGGCAACCCTGAGCGCATCTTGAACGTCAGTGGACCATTGGACGCGGTGTCGAAGGTACGGTCTGTCGACAGACAGAATTAATACACAGGCGTTGAAATTTAACACTCAAGGCATTTGGCCTAATCGTTCGTCGCATTAATGACGAGCCATTTGACGTCCCGTCCGTCCCCGGAAGTCGTGCAGTCACAATCAAGTTCATGATCCCCAACTCCCGCATGGGTTCTGTCATTGGAAAGCAGGGATCGAAGATCAAGGAGATACAGGATGCAAGCGGTGCACGACTGAATGCCAGCGAGGGAATGCTCCCTGGCTCTACAGAGGTCGGTATCGCCCCTCTCCGCTCCAACTTGTGTCTGATTAATTCCACGCAGAGAGTGCTCAGTGTCGCTGGCGTAGCGGACGCTATCCACATTGCAACATATTATATAGGGAACATCCTTATCGAGGCGCAGGAGCGTATGCCGTCGTCGACCAACTCAAGCTATCGTCCTTCCTCCAATTCCCGCCGACAACCACCTCCTCACTCCTCATATCCCCCCGCCGCCGCCTCTTCGTATTCCGGCTCCTCGTACGTCCCAGGTTACTCGAACCCGTACGGCTCTGCTCCCCCTCCTCCTCATCACAACCCGCCTCCACAACAACTTCAAACGCAGCAAATCTTCATTCCCAACGATCTGGTAGGGTGCATCATCGGCAAAGGTGGCAGCAAAATCAACGAAATTCGGCACATGAGCGCGAGTCAAATCAAAATAATGGAACCAGGTGCTGTGGCCGCAGGTGTCAATGGTGCTCCTGGCGGCGGCGAGGGCGAGAGGCTGGTTGTAATTACAGGCCAGCCTGCTAACATCCAGATGGCCGTGCAGCTGCTGTATCACGTTCGTCTCAATGCTTTCAATATTTTACCCGACATACTGAAGCTTTTGTATAGCGGTTGGAGCAGGAAAAGCAGAAACAACTGCGTGCCTGATTTCATTGTTTAAGTTTTTTGACGGACAGCTTTTGCGCTCGCTGTTCATTATGTTGATGATGTACCTTAAATACTTGCTTTCGGTTTTTTTATCTTGAACAGATCTCGAGTTATCTTTTGTCGGGTTGAAGTAAGTATTGAACGTTATTGAACGGTCCTTCGGGCACATCACGACGTCGTTTACGTAACGACAAACTTTTTCTTCTGACCGCTAAGCCTCTACCATGTCCTCCGTTCTCAAGGCCCAGAAGGCCAACGCGACGTCAAAAGCCGACAACAAGGGCAAGCGGAAAGCAGATGAGATGGACGTAGACGATGTCGATGCGCCCCAGCTAAAAAAGAAGAAAAACAAGCAGCGTGTATTGTTACTCTCGTCTCGCGGTATTACACATCGCATGAGGCATTTCATGAACGACCTGGAAGTCCTACTGCCGCACGTCAAAAAAGGTGTGTACTCAAAGCAATCTATTCTCTTCCGACACAAGCTCAATTGAAAATTCGACAACTAGATTCAAAACTCGACTCTAAATCTCAGCTTCATCTCCTCCCCGAGCTTGCGGACCTCAACAACTGTAATAACACACTCTACTTTGAGGCCAGGCGTCATGAGGACCTGTATCTCTGGGCAGCGAAAACGCCAAACGGTCCTAGCATCAAGATGCATGTGCAGAATGTGCACACTATGGACGAGTTGAAGATGACTGGGAATTGTCTCAAGGGTAGCAGGGGGCTCTTGAGCTTTGATAAGGCGTTCGATGATACGGAGTGGGGCAAGTTGACGAAGGAGCTTTTCACTCATGTTGGTTGCTTTACTTACTTTTATCAAAACCAATTTCGAACTAATGATTATACTTAGATATTTGGTGTACCTGCCACTGCTCGGAAGGCAAAGCCTTTCATTGACCATATCCTTACCTTCTCCATCTTGGATTCCAAAATCTGGTTTCGGAATTTCCAGGTTTGTGTTTCCTTATATGGAGTGTATCAAGCGATACTCAGTTTTGTAGATACTGGAAAAGGATCCGGTACAACCCAACGGTCCTCCGCAGACAACATTAGTAGAGATCGGCCCCAGATTCGTCCTCACTCCGATTCGAATTTTCGAAGGCGCGTTTGGCGGCGCGACCGTTTTCTCTAACCCAGGTATACTCGGCATACTCGAAAAGTAATTCCTTGCTTACGAGAATCACAGAATTCGTCTCGCCGTCCGCCGTTCGTTCTGCGATCCGCAAAGAAAAGGGCTCAAAATATGGTCAACGCAAAGATTCAGAGCAGGAAAGCTCGAGACGAAAAGAGTTACGCAAGAGAGACGAAGACGAACTGGCTGTTTCGAAAGTCTTTGCTTGACATTGGTATAGATGGTAATACATGCATGCATTGGACTATTTACCCGTCGGTCCCTGCCTACCCAGCAGCACGTCGATGCTGCGTTGTTTGTCTTTATGGTGAGCAATGAGATCAGCCTCCATTACTTCCTCATAGGATGGGCCCGTTGGGGTCCAGCCGAACAACTGCTTCCCTCTGTCCGCTCTACTGCGCGAGTTCGATGCGAACATATACAGACCCAACCCGCTCCCTCCCAACATACTTTTCACTTTCTCCACAGTGAACTGCTTTGGCTCTGCTGAGTCTATGAGACCAAGGGATGCCATGATCTTTCCTGTGGCCGCGGCTGTCTCTTTCCAGACTATTTCCGAGCTGGAGTTGAAATAAAATCCCTGGGCCAAAAATTCAGCACAATCACAAGGCGTGCTTTATGTGCTGTCGACGCTCACGTTTTTGCCCCAGCATTCATCTCTGATCTTCCCGGTTTTCAGAGAATTTGCTGCCTCCTCCACGACCTTGACATAGAGGCTCATGACGTCGTCGATGTGGACCTGACTACGCCTGTTCTTTCCTTCGGCGACATAGAATGCGACTTTTTCGGCCAGAATCGAATCGTAGAAGAACGGCACCAGGAAGGACTGGGTGATTCCTGGGCCGTGTCCCTTCCCATAGATATCTGGCGGGCACATAATAGCGCTGTGAATGTGTGTTCCGTGGGTCTGTGCTGCCTCAATGACGAGTTTGTCGACGTGTCGATGGATTCTGTCGTCAGGCAGATTAACCAAGGCCTCAATGTCGTCGACGTCCGACCACACGCGGTCGTTCAGCACACCCAAGAACTTCTGTGAGTAGAAATCGGCGATACATGCCGTGCCGCTGAGGTGGATGAGGAAGCTGGTCGTCGTGCGTCTGCCCAGGCCGTTAAGCAAAGCCACCATCGCGCCTTTGTGGTCCGAGTCTCCCGCGTCTGCGGATGTGTGAAGATCGAATAAGCATAAGCAAGGAAATCACGACGATTCGTGCGTACGAATGACGATATCGCTCTCGGCGGCGGCGTTGGCGAGGATCTCTGCGCTATCGTAGTCACCTACGATGGTTTTGACGCGTGGATATGCGTCGACGTAGGTTTGAGTGACTTTGCGGAGGAGCGCGGTCACTTCGTATTCTGGATGTGCACGAGTGATGGCGGCGAGAACGCTTCCACCGATGTAGCCTGTCGAGCCTGTTCTGTCAGAGGGAATATAGATAAGATTAAGATAGAAGTGCAGTCGAAGGTTTCCGCCTTACATGAGGATTTTGGGGGCCATGTTCGAGTCGATAAAGCGAGTTGGATGCGTTGGAGCTTTTAAATGGAACGACCAACACCCTTGGGAATTAGAAACCTCTGCTGCTAGACTTCTGTATTGCTGAGTAACCCTGCTTCGGAATTTACAGAGCCCTTCGATAGCCCGCTAATCACTAATCGATGACAAAGCCCGGCAGTGGATGGCCGTGGCTATGCTTCTTCGAATGAATAAAATTGCTGTTTCTAACTTTGAGTCCCAGAGGAAATTTGAGTGGATTACTACGATGCACGGCTAGGCGGAGAGGAGTGGAGGACTCGTTTGCCCTCCTCGAACTTGAATTTCCTTTCTTGGCGTGCGCTGTCAGCGGCTTTAGTCAAGGATGATCTGCGGGCCAACACGGGCAAACTTGTAATTTGGGGGTTGCGCATGTCTGGGCCGGTTGAGTTAACGCGCCTGGGCAATGCCTCTGCTCGCTTTCTCACAGAAGACACCCCAAGACAACATTCCCCAGAAATCCCAGAAATATTCCACTTTACTCCCTCCCGCGATGAAGAAGTCTTGGCTGCCATTTCACCAGAATGGAGACGCAATCTGTTCGCTCTGCTAGAGCAGCCCGCATCGTCTGGTAGGGTTGCTTTGTCGCCAACATAACCCCATGAATATCTTGCATTCAGACTCAGCCTTTCTCGTCCACGTTGGCGTCACCACCTTGGTCGTGTTGTCCGCCATTGTGACGGTTCTGGAGACTGTCCCAGCCTTTCACTTCATTCAGACCAGTGTATGGTTTGGTTTGGAAACCAGTCTGGTGAGTTTTGAGACCTATAGTGAAGCATCTGTTTTATGGATCTTGTACAGGTTGCGCTTTTCACAATCGAGTACATTTCTCGATGTCTTGCTTGGAGCAACACATGGAGAGAACTGTTCGGCTGGGTTGTTTGTATGTCACGCATCCCGCTCGTACATTGCGCGTATCTCGCTTACTCAACGCAACGCAGCTTTTTTCGGAATTATAGATTTGCTTTCAGTTCTACCTTATTATATCGAGCTTCTATTGCTGCAAGACACATCGGTGTATTTTAGATTTTCTATATTGCGCATGTTCCGCCTCCTGCGCGTCTTTCGGCCATTCCGCTCCAATAATACTGTGTTATTGTGCGTCATCTCTCTCAATTCTCCTCTTCCCAGTTCTTCATGCAATCACCAGAACTATCGAAGTAATGTACATTTCCGTCCGACAATCTCAGCATGCTCTCTTCGCTCTTGGATTTTTCGTCGTCATGGTCCTTACCATCTTCAGTACACTCTTGTGCGTATGCTATCTTTCAGATCCACAAGACTGGGCCAGGTCTTGATGTGAAATCGCAGATATTTCGCCGAGAGGGGAACATGGGACGATATTCTGGAGACATTCATCAACACCGACGGAGACCCGTCGCAATTCGCTGTGAGATTATGGCCTTTCGCGTCCCATTTTTTTGCTAACAGAATTTTCAGTCCATACCTGCAGCCGCTTGGTTGGTCTTCTCATGAATGATATTGGTTTTGTTGACCTTTGATTTTGTTTGCAGGTTCGTACTAGTTAGTAAGTGGTCCGTTAATAATTCGAGCGGACCTGACGTTTGAGTTAGCCATAACAACAGTGGGGTATGGCGAAATAACTCCAAGATCGTTTCTCGGTCGTCTCGTCACGATACCTCTCTTGGTCTTCGGTCTACTACTCATCGCCCTTCCAAGTTTTGTCTTGGGCCGAGAATTCAGTTTGGTCTGGGAGAAGATGACTCGCGAAGTAAGGCATTTTACTCAGACAAATCGTTTTACCTCATTGAATCCGCTCAGGCATCCCATTCTGAGCCCCAATCTCCCATGTCTCCGTTCATGAGTCGGCGTCGAGGGCGTCAACCGATACCCACTCATCCACATCATCCCTCCGACTTGTCAAATCGCAAACTTGCTCACAATCAGACAGAACTGAGCAAACAGATAGTGGAGCTGAGAGGTGTGGTAGAGATGCAGGGCGAGCTTATCCGCCGACTCGTCACGGCAATAGAGGGCAAGGGGAAGAGTCGCGCACATGAAGCAGATTTATAACATTGCACGCTGTTCCAAGGTTTAACCATTTATTAGGGTGTATGTTGGATGAGAAATGGCTCTTCGAACAAGACGATATATTCGATCCGCGTACGACATCAACAGGAACATTAAACCACTCCCGCAATATGCTCAATTCATTCGGATGGTGTCATATCTGCATCGCTCGTATCCCACCGACAGGGCATCCCGTTGACCTTCTCCTTCCACTCCTGGAAATATACGTCCTCCGTTGAATCCTCTGGGTCTGCATTCAGCAGCACGACTCGATGGTCGCGGTCGCGAAGACGGCGCGCAACTTTGACCATCTCATAATACTCCGGCGTGTCATCAGTGCAGAAACACCCCTTGTGCGGCGGGGGTTCCACTGTGGGTTTCATGATGACCAGCTGGAGCGTCGAGGGCAGGAGGGTGATTCCTTTTCTATGGACTGTGCCAACCCAGCCCAGACTTTTTTCCAGATATTCTATCGTTGTCTCGTCAGTCCCGGTGTTATTTCTCAGCTCTGAGAACCGCAAGTGGGTGAGACACGGGGCGAAATAGGATATGCCGTTTTGCGTGAATGCGTCCGTGGCATTCCATTGGTCGAATGTTTCGACAATGTGGAGATGTCGGAGGGAATTGGTGGCTCCTAATATGGGGAAATCTTGGCCAACGTCGGCGTTGGGGTACATAGGGAAGCCGCCGCGCGTAGTGAGGTCCCGCAGGAGAGGGAGAGACAGCGTGTTGACCATCTGTTTCGCCACATGTTCGTTGAAGGAGATGTCTAGAACCTCCAGGTTTGAAGCGAGATGACGCAAAACCGTTTCGATGGCCCTGGCGCCTTCTTTCCCAAATTCCACCATCTCCGCCGCTGCCTTAGCATAGCGGTCCGATGCAGCCTTCGCCTCATCCACCTTTGCCTCGTCCACCTTTTCGTCTTCGGCCGAGAGCTGTTTGCGCAACTCCCTGTATTCGCCCGAAGCTTTTGTTGCCCCAGCATATGCAGCGTGCTCGATTCTCTGCATCGCTTCTTCATCCTCGAGACCTTTCAGGTAGAGGTAGCGTGTGTGAAAGAGCGCTTCAGAGTGTTCGACAAGTGGGGCGAAGGCTAGGATTTGAGCGCGGTTCATGAGAGCTACGCTGAGGTATCGAGTCGGTGCGGCGGCTTGCTGGATGTACTTTGAGACGAGGCTGAGCGAGCATCCTGTGTAGCCTGTGTCTCTGCAGGCGAAGTCGAAGATATGGTCACAGATTTCGGGAGGGAGTCTGTCGAGCATGATGGTGGGGGCGTGTACTCGAGCCTCGGTGCAAGGAGATTTATGAGAACGAGGTCAGTGCCGGTCCCGGGTAAGTCCACTTGACATGAGTCGAATGCACATACTTATGATGTCAATCATCTTGAGCGTCGCCAAAGGGTTGAAAGGCTTGGATTGAGCTTATTATACCAAAGGCAAACCAAAGGTCCTCCGGGTGGCTAGGTGCTATTCAAGAATGATAGAGGTGGCAGTTGGAATCGGAGTTCTTGGGCCAACGCGCGCCGGCCGGCTCAAATTAACCACCATTGAATACACGGTAAGTATCGTCGGAGCTTATGATTGAAATTTTTTGAGAATTATCCATTGCAACTCAGCCAGTGCTTAGCGCTTATCGCCAGAGAGGTCCAAGCAAGGGGTCAACGTTCAACGTTCAGCGGAAGATTTAAAGAGTGGTTTTGCCAGTGATGGCGAGCACTGCCACCGTACTGTCCTTGGCACTTGCCCTCAGGCTCTTGCCACTCAACGGACTCCTGCATTATGGACTTTCTTGATCTCGACCAAGCGACCATGGCCGTGAAGTCTGTAGCAGAAAGGGAAGAGCGGGAGAAATGAATGTATGAAAACGAACGCGCAGCAATCTCACGCTTTCCACCCGAAATTATCATACTATGGTCAATATCTTTCTTCACTGTGTTCCAACAGCGGTTGGCTCGCTATCCAACGACTTCAGGTGGCTCAATGCCACACGCGTTTGCCATAGATGGCGTCACATCGCTCTCGTATGCCCAGAGTTTGGAGCACGTTGATTTGTCGCGTTCAGAATGGACACAGGTCGTGCTGACGCGTTCGAAAATAATGGCGCCCCTGGTTATTCGAACAGATCTGGAATAAAAATCCGGACAAGTCTTCGACTCCAGAGCCTCTCCTCCTCGGAAGAAACGCGAAAGACGCGTGAGGCTGTCGAACCGCCGGTCCGACTCGCATTCAGTCTGATGGTAATGTGAGTGCTTGAACGGCGTATTGAATGGGACGGATGCGTGGACGGCGGCCGACTCGAGCGTAGCCTACACCTGGCCTTATTACGGTCGCGGGACGGGCATGGGCGCTCGAGACGCGTCACTTCGGCATCAAACTGTCTTCAATTTCTCGCCTATTCCTCTATCACCGCGCCAATGAGACGATCGATTGCGCGGCTGGCATCCTATCACTTACAACCATAGTAGGGCCGCCGAGACGCGCAATGATATGAGGAATAAAATCAAGTTCACTCCTGCCGCTGGAACGCGTACAGACGCATAAAAGGAGAGGCTGGTTTGAAGAAATACACTGCGATTCAAGTCTGAACAGCAAATACTTCTCTCTAGACATTTCCTCTTTATCCCATGTCTTCCCAACGCTCAGTCGCTATAGTCGGAGCTGGACTCGGTGGTATGAGTGGTGTTCCATCGTCTCAATCTTTCACTCATGTTGTTGCCTAGGTCTCGCTTGCGCCCGCATTCTGCAGTTGCGCAACATACCCGTAGTTGTATATGAACGCGAGGCGAGCATGTCCGCCCGTCAACAAGGCGGCTCGCTGGACATGCATCCTGATACTGGTTTCGCGGTCTTAGAGATGGCTCAGCTCGCTGATGAATTCAAGAAAGTGGCTCGTTATGAAGACCAGGGTATCAAATTAATTGGAATGGATGGCACTCTGCACTTTGACTCAGAGGCGGGGGATCACTGGGACACCGAAGATGACGGGAACCGCCCCGAGGTGGACAGAATTCAGCTTCGCCAAATTTTCTTGGACGCATTGACCCCGGATACGGTCAAGTAAGTGCAAATGCTTTCGTCTCAAAATTTGTATCGCTTAGATTCACACAGATGGGGCCAGGGTGTTTCCAAGGTTGTCGAGAAAGATAACAAAGTTACCGTTCACTTTATCGACTCCGCTCTCGAGCCTGCCGTCCACGATTTTGTCGTCGGTGCGGACGGAGCCTGGTCTCGCGTTAGGCCCGCCATCTCCCCCGCTGTGCCAGAATACTCTGGCATGATCTATATCGATAACTTCATCAAGGACGTGCAGAAAAAATACCCTCACCTCGCCGATTTTCTGAAATCGGGAATAGCTCTCGTGCTCGGTGACAACAAGGGTCTCATCAGCCAGCGCAATGCAAACGACGTCGTTCGTGTCTATTCCGCCTTTCGCAAACCTACATCTTGGCCGGAGGAAGTAGGGCTGAAAGCCCTTGTAGACGGTGGGCGCTGGGATGAGGCCAATCAGCTCCTGTTGAAGCAATACGAGGGATGGAACACTCCGGCCACCGGCTACTTCCAAGTCCCTCCCTTTTCGATGGACATCCGACCACTGTATGCATTGAGGCATCATTCTTGGGACACAAATGCCCACATGACTCTGGTGGGAGACGCACATATGGTCGCCCCACCGAATGGGGTCGGCGCAAACTACGCTATGTTGTGCGTATTTTTCGCGACAATTCTGCTGGCAATTTTTCTGACGAATAATCTTTTAGAGATGGAGCTGAACTAGGGGTTGTAATCGCGGAAAATGTGTCGGCGAACGAAGAGGAGTGGCTCAAAGCTATCAAGGCGTACGAGAATAAGATTCAGCAGCGCGCCTGGGCTTCACAGAACGAGGAATTTTCCTTCGGCCTCATGATCTCAGAAGGCGATTCCGCTGCTCGCGCGGCGGCGACGCTCAAGCAGGCGTTCGCAGCAGCTGCGCAGAAATGATTTTTTTAGAATTGACGGCTTTGTTAGTCCAAGTAGAGTTATTGATACCGTAGACAGAACAAAGACATTTCATTGATTCTCTGTCATATCGTCGGACACACACACGAAAGAAAATCAGGACCAACCACCATGAGTCCTAACCAGTGACTCTAATCCTCAGCCGGCGCAATATCTTCATTGCCTGTATCCCATCGACAAGCCATCCCGTTGACCTTGTCCATCCACTCGTGTAAATATGCATCGTCGGCCGAAGCCACTTTGTCTGCATGCAGCATCACTACTCGATGGTCCCGGTCGCGGAGACGGCGCCCGAATTTGATCATGTCGTAGTATTGTGGGGTATCGTCACTGCATGAACAACCCACGTAGGGTGGCGGTTCCACTGTGGGTTTGAGAACAACTAGTTCAAGCGTCGATGGCAGCAAAGTTATCCCGTTCTTGAGTACTGTACTCGAGCCGAGGCTTGACTCAAGGTATTCAAGCGTGCCGTCGTCAGTCCTCAGGTCCGAAAGCCGCAAGTGGGTGAGGGACGGGGCAAGATAGGATATGCCGTTCCTGAAATAGTCGCCCGTCCACGCCCATTGGTCGAATGTTTCGACAGCGTGGAGATGCAGGAGGGAGTTAGTAGGTTCCACTACTGGAACATTTTTGTTGTTGGGATGGAGGGGGAAGCCGCCGCGCGTGGTGAGGTCCCTCAGGTGAGGAAGAGATAGAGTGTTTTCCATCGCCTTGGCCGCCTTCTCATTGAGGGAGATGTATAGAACCTCGACACTAGATGCGACACGACGCAAGATCTTCTCGACAGCGATAGCCACCTCTCTCCCGAACTCCACCATTTCCGCCCTTGCCTTGGCACCCTCGCGGTCCAATACAGCCTTCGCCTCATCCAACCTTTCGTCTCCGGCCGGAAGCTGTTTGTGCAGCTCTCTATATTGGACGGAGGCTTGGGTGGCGGCGACATATACAGCATTCTCGATCTTATCCATCGCTTCCTCGTCCAGGTAACCGTTCAGATAGAGATATTTTGTGTGGAAGAGCGCTTCAGAGTTTTCAACGAGTCGGGCAAAGGCTAAGATTTGAGCGTGGCTTGTGAGGGCTACGCTGAGGTATCGAGTCGGTGCAGCGGTGTGCTGGATGTACTTTGAGACCAAGCTGAGTGAGCATCCTGTAAAGCCCGTGTCTCTGCAGGCAAACTCGAAGATATGGTCACAGATTTCGGGAGGGAATCTGTCGAGCATGATGGTGACGGTTCTGGTCTATAGAATTTATAGAGACCGCGGTCAGGGCCGGTGCCGGGCGAAATGAGTCGAATGCTTGTCCATCATCCTCGTCAAATGCCGAGGCTCATACAACTGTCAATCTACTTAGGAAGGCAGGAAGGAAGGAAGGGTTCTACAATATGCAGACTCGACGCTGGAAAGGGGAGCAGGGGAAGTGGAGGGGAGAGGGAGGAGAAAATATATACACGTGACCGCGACCTGCCATCCCTATCTCGGGCGATGACGTGACAGGAAAGCAACTTGACTCTGTAACACATTGTAGCTCCCTCATAACTGTTTCCAACACGATGAATATTCTGAAACTCCTGGTGCTTTCAGGGACACCCAACCACCCATGGAAAGCTCCTTGGTGCTGCCTTCTCTGAGATCTTTGGCGAGCTGCCCTTGTATTCTGGCCGTTCTTAGATGTCTACCGCCCAGCTGCAGCCCACGAAAAACAAACGACTTAGCGCGAAGACAAGCAAGGAGACAAAAGGAATTCCAAAAGGTAAATCAACGTCGCATCCTGTCATGAGGCGATCACCTCCGCATTTGGCGATTCGTTTGTCGTTTCGGGGGCGCAATGGCTTTGTTGTCACAAAAAGCTATTGTTCTACTTTCATCCTTCGCTAATCACCCCCGCTATTATCTATATAATCTTGTACCCTTCCCCTCTATTATTCACGACCTATCATGTCTCTCGCTATCGACATCGTTCCCCTCACCAACTCCCTGGACATGTATGGAGCACCTCACAACTCGTAAGTCGACGTGCATTGTTCGTTCCCGACGACGTATCAACGACAATGCCGCAGCTCCGCCTTTTCTCTTTCCGGGCATGTCAGTATCTCTCTCAACTCTTCCTTCTCTGTATTCGAGCGCCGCCGGACGGGTTGCCGCGTTGTTCTACATTCGGTTCTGCTCACCTTCGATGGACAAACCGAAACCATTACTTCAAGCCTTGGCTACTCCCCTTTGCGACTCTACACTCTCTCTCGAGAACTTCTCTCCTCTGGACCCATAGAACTCAGTGACGAAGGACAGGAAGAAACGAATGAAGCTTGTGAGTTTCGTATCATTTACCAACTCAACTTCCCGATATCTACTGTCCTTCTCTCCTTCCGAAGCCCGCTGGAATATCGTCTTCGATCTTGCGATTCCTGGTTGGCTCCCGGCCAGCCACGAATTTGGCATCAACGAGGCAGGAGCATCCACCAAATATTTTCTACGCGCCGAGGTCAAATTTGCCGTCGTGGAGGAGTGCACCGCATCATGGTCATTGGCATCGCTCTGCTCTCCGTTCCGCTCACGAACCACGATTCGCTCGATGGAAGCTCGCAAAAAGATCCCCTTGCGACGTTTCGTCGAACCCCCCACAGACGAACCGACATCCGTCGAATTCATCAACTATCTCCTCAGTTCACCGAATAAGTCCCCAGAGAACCCCATTCCTTCCGATGTTCTGTCCAAAATCCAGGTTCTGGCCTCCGTACCGGCCCATGTCGATGTCCGTGAAAACAGCCTACCCTTCATTCTTCGTCTACGCACGAAGGACTTGAATGCCGCCGAATGCCAACGACTTCGGATCACCAGTTTCACGATCGATATTGTGCAGACGGAAATTTGCCGGTAAGTGTTTACCGTTCACTTTCCTGGCATTTTTCTTACCTAGCGCTTCAGACGAGTGAAAGACGCTTCTAAATATCAAGCAACATATCCTGTGCCGTCGCAAGACTTACAGCCTCCAAAGAAACCGCTATGCCAATCACATTATTCCAGCGATATGTACAAGCTCGGATTGTTCCTCTCGCCTTCTGTGAACGCGAGCAGCGAGAATTGCTCCGCCTCGCTACTGCCTGGCGAGGAAACCGGAGTTTATCGCTTGACCGGCGACAGTCATATCTTCAACAACGATTCTACCGCTGGTCCCGAAACATGGTACACCCTCGATACCACTATTCCTTTTGTCCATAGCATCCCTTCATGGGAGGCCAGTCCTGATTGGGAAGGGTCAGCTAAGCTGCGGCCCTCCGTCGAAAGCCCTCTTTTCGATGTCACGCACTCGCTCAAGCTGGCTGTTTGCTGCGAGTACGACGCTCCCGGCAGCAGTGAACCAGCAATGGCGGACCTCACATTCGCGTTGCCCATCAAATTTGGACGGGTCGCACCCCCGTTACCCCCGCGAGACATTTTGCCCGCGCTCCTCCATTCCATGCACCTCGTAGACGGCAGCTACCCCGCTATGCCATCGATCCTTCCCTACGGTGCCAATCTACCTGTGTATTCCCAGTTGTTCGACTCGCGCGGGAATCGTAAAGTGGACAATACCCCTCTCCCTCTTTACACTCCAAGATCTTCGATTGAGTCGGAATCTTTCCCAATCTACCCCTCACCTCTTAACGAGAAACAAACCGAGCTGCATGCTACGACTGTTTGATGCCGACTCCCTAGTAACCTGTATCTTTCGCCTTCCATCGCTTTGAACACAGTTCTCATTGTTGTTTCCATTGTTATTTCTATCGCTTTCTCCGACCCCATTCTAATCCCCTCTTGTGTATTTTTTGCGTCATTTCTAGACAGAAACAGCTGTAGCAACACTCTTAGACACCTCTCTCCTTAATGCACTTAATCCTATATATCTCGTTCAACAGCCTGACCCTGAACCAATAAATTGGGCATTGTTCATACAATACATGCCAATCGTTACAATACGGTCCTATGTAAACGAAGCAGGCAAAATCTGGCTCAGATCGACAGGGTTTGCCATTCAATGCTCAGGGGGGGAAGCTTCCCTAGAAGGCCGTCCATAGGCCTTGATTTTCTTTGTCTTTAGCACCTGCACGCGAAGCGAAACTTGACGGAGGGGCTTTGATGGGTATCGCGCAAGAATGTGTGCCTGCAGGATGGGGTGTCCAGAACGCAGGAGGCGGCGTACCGGCACGAGGCGATACTGGCGCGAAGAACACCGTTCGTTGGCGCAAACAAGGGCGGCGTCCTGCTCGTTGGTGTGGTGTGGGGCTCTGCTGGTGATTCAAGTGCAATTGCAGGCTTGGAAAACATAGACGGGCGGGATGTGTGGGGAAGAAGGATGCAGGGGGCGTGGTGGCAGAGAGATGAGAAAACGGATCGTCTGTATAGGCGGTTGGAGTGGACGGTGGGACATAATGCGGAGGAGATACGGAAGACCGACGTGAACCGGACAGACGCGCAGCAGTGAAGGCGGAGACTTTGCTGACGAGATTTGCACGTAGCTGCGAGCGAGGAGAGGTTGAAGAACAAAGATGGGGAGAGGGCTCGAACTCAGGTTTGGGAGATGCGCAACGTGATTCCAGTGGCGAAAGGAGCCTGAGTTCATTTGTGCCAGGTGAAGGGATTAGAACACCGAGACCGATAGCGACAGGCGGAACAGCGTTCATAAAAAAAGGCTTGAGTGCAACTCGGGGCTTTTTTCTTGACACCGCTAGTTCGTCCAGGATTGTGTGTTTCGAGTCCATCTCGACGTCAGTCGGTTCAATCTCCAATGTGACATGTGCGCTCTCGCGTTGAAGCCCCCGAGCGTCGGCGAGGTCATGTTCGTCACCGTTGTATTCCGATAGTGTGTCCGCATCGTTGTTCTCCCGAGTATGAGTGTTTTGACCTCCGTTCATGTGCTTGGTTGGCCCTTCTATTAACGCCGGATTCGCGTCACCCTCCTCCGCATTTTCAATCGCAGCATCTGATGTACACAAGTGTCCCGCCAACAAAGCCCTTTGTACACGCGGTTTCGAGCGCACCCCAGGAACACAGCCACCCATGAGAGTAAACGCGAACGCCGATGCCTGACGCGCGAGGTCGAGAAGACTTGTCGTGAGGGCGCCGACTTGAGCGTCTAAGCCATACCCCCCAGTTCGCAGCGAGGGCGTAATTGCTGCATGGCTGGCGTTGACGTTGAGATGGAAGCTGCGACGGCGAGCTGTCATGATGTAGAAACAGGGAGCGTGTGGTGTGTGTGATCTGTTAGTCGTAGGCGCACGGCTAGGCAGTGAGGTGGGCTAGAAAACAGCGAGATGGTCTCGGCAGACGAAAGAGCGTGGAAGTAGGGAACAAGGAGAGTCGATGGTCCTCTTTGACGGCTCAGGTAAACAGACAGGCACAGCCTCACTCACTAGGCGGAAAGACACAGGGGTAAGGTCACGGGACCGCGAACGCAAGGATCTCTTCCCGAAATTAATACAACTATGGAGTGTTCAAGACGAGGAAACTATGCAGAAACATCAAAGAGCACCCACCACTCTAGTGCTACAATTTCGCCTGTCGCTGTGCAAACCTCCCTTCTATCATTCCTGCAATTTCGCGCGCTTAAACAGAAGATATCAACACAAAACGCACAAGCACAAGGAACCTTTATTTACCAATCTCCCCGGGTACCTGTTGCACCGCCTGAACACACCGAGGAGCTGTGAGCCTCTGAACGATCAGATACGAAGCAGACCCACCAAATGGCCCGCATTGATCAGCCGAATATTGGATGAATTGGCAGGTCGCCGCCATACTCGCTCCTGCGTCGCGCTAGGACCGCCGATCCTGGTTTTGGGACAAATAACATAATAAGTAGAACATCATCACCGAATGAGCGCGAAACATACTCTGGCTCGCCTGGCCGTCCTGGTACGACGAACCGCAACGGAATGCGCTCATCAAGAGTTGGAAGCAAGTCCCAGACAGGCGCGCCGGAGGACGTTCCCTCAAATGAAATCGCTTCGATTAGAGGAGGCATCGCGAGCTGCACTCCTCCACTTGGGGATTCGATCAGTCCGTAAGTAACATACGCGTCGAATACTCTGCGATCCCAGACGGCGAAGAAAGGGTTTACGACCATGCTTTTGTAGGCTTCTTCTCTGTGTATAATTGCAGTGCATATACCGGGGGAAGCGTGTTAAGACGCACCGTGAGGACCAGCCATCCCGACGCGCGATAGCACCCTCGATAAGCGAAGGTCCTGGCTTGGTAGGGTCATGGTTAGGTGTCCCGAAGCGGCTGATGACTGGATCAACGAGCATGAGACCAGTGAAAAGCCGAGGGTGGGTAAGGGCAGCCCAGGCGCTTGAGTGTGCTAGTTGAAACTTTGATAGACGGGCAGATGGCACGAGACTCACGAGCAGCAGCCGCCGAAGGAGTGCCCCACTGCAAAAAGCCTGCGTTCTGTGTACCCCCGAACTTTGCGCAGCGCGCTTTCCTCGGGGGCTACTGGTGGGAGATGGGTGGGAAGATCAACGGTGATGCTGCTGGGCAAAAAATGCAGCAGAAAATTAAGAACATCGCGCGAATCATCCGCCCAATTGCCTGAAGTGTAGAATAGGTATGTCGCACGGGAGTAGAAGGTAAAGAGCATACAGGCAGCAAATGGTACTTGAGAGTTGAGTTGGTAAGAGGCACCGTGATGAACGGCCTCCCAAGCCCATACTTCGTCGATAACGGGTCCATTTGGAATTGCAAGCAGATCCAAGATGGCAGGTTCCCAGGTCTATAGCAGTTGCAGAACCTAGAGCTGGGACGGGTGACTTGCACAGACCTCTTTCGGAAAACCATTCGCATGAACAAGAAAGAGAGTGACGCCTGATCCGTCCCCTTTTATCGCGTCTTTGCGCGTATATCGGTTGACAGCACTCCAGAGAACGCATTCGTGCCTTCCTCGTTGCCGCCGTGCTTGTGTTTGAAGCCATTTCACGCGTTGAGCGTTTTGTGCGCGTCGTTCAGCTTTGCTTGCGCTCTCAGGCGCCGGAGGCGGCGGAACTGAATCGGCAAGTGGAGTAGAGCGCAGAAGCGCTGCCGGGACGATGTGCGTGCTCACGCTATATCTCGAGTCGGGAAACGATCGAGAAGACGCAGTAAAATTAGGCAAAGGTGGTGTAAGGGGTGGATATATAGGCAATAAAGGCGGATGCACAATATCAGTTGTAGGTCGGGGTGACTGCGGTGGCGGATAACTGTAGTTGGCCATCGCTCTGGACAAGATGCGCAAAGGAGAGATTGAACCTAAACGCATTTTAGAATTCAAGGTTCGGCAAGGAAGTAGCCGAGTGCCGGTGAATCGAGTGTAGTTACGTACTTACCCTTGACTTACCCTCATTCCCCGAGCATCGCAAACTCTGAAATACCTGAATGGCCCACTGTCAAGCCCTGCGATATGAAGTACAGCAAGCGGAAGTTTGCTCAACCTCAACTCAGGGATCTCGATTACTCTCAGCGGGCAATACAAACTAGCTTTCAGAACATCATATAATAGCTCCAGAAGCCGCCTTCGCGCAGTCGCATAAAGTTCCAAAATGGGTCCCCATTCAACGGCGAAAGTTCAATAAATTCGAAAACTTGAGGGCCCTCCTGCTGCATTTCCTCTTCGATGTCCGACTCGGACCTCTGGCCGATCGCATCGTCTCAGGCGCTCATACCCGCTCCTCGCAATATGAAGCTGCTGGAGAAATCAAGAACACCTCACGGTCTTCTCAGAAGTGCCATGGGCGACGAGTCTTGGGATGTAGATCGATTCCACACTTTCAAGGTAACGCTCCAGCGTTTCATGGTCGCATCGCTAACGACTTCTTCATGATCAGAAGGTAATGCGACAATTCTGCGACGACTTAGGGCTCCACCTCGCTTCAAGGAGCGAGACACAAAATGCGGCCAAATGGAACAGCCTCATCAAAAAGCTCGTCGACAAGTACGAAGATCTGAATTCGTATCAGGACCATTGGCCCGTGGCCATGTATTTCAATCGCTGGATCGCAGAACGCATAGCAAAACATCGTCAGAGGGAAATATCACCCGACGACGCCGGGAACGAGGTGCTTCGTATTTTTCTACGAACCTTGCTCATGATTAACGACTCAAAAGGTAGAGGAAGATTGCAAACCCCTTGGCCCTGAGATCTTCAGCCCTACTTCATCTGCCCATCATCATAGCATAGTCGCCCGTGAACATCTTCGCAGGCGCGATGCCGAAGAGGATCGTTCAGACCAGATACTGCTATTGAAGCAGAACCATACCGTTAAGCAGGAAGTGCGCATGCCATCCCGAGCCCCAAGATATTATATTGGGAAAGATCCCAGTAGATTCAAATGCCCGCCTCGTACAGGAAGATGCATCGTCTCTTCGTATAGTCGACCTGTTTCGTCCGCCAATCCTAATGCACAACCTTCGTCCATCTTTCCGGCTACATATGCAGCGCAACCAGAGTCATCCTGGGCATACCAACCCACCATCTCCCAGCCTGTGAAAACGCCCTTAGGACCGCGAAACAAACCGATTAATTTTGCGATGCCAATCTCGGTCACTCCTACTTATCCACGCACGCAACCCGAGCAACCCGAGTATGGGCTTACGACGTGGCCTGTGTGGTGTGTTTTCTGTCAGCATACAACGCCGCCCACCGTTCCCGCGTGCTATACTGCGGATATACGCCGGCTCTTCCCCTCCCCAAGCAATATTCCGGCGCACTTGGCGGCTCTCGGAATATTGCATGACCTGCATCTTCGCAGTTTCGCAACCCTTCCCGCAAATGATCAGTATACGTTCCTCCGGTCCCGCTTGACACAATTTCAAGTAGCTGAATTTTTTGACGCCCTGAGCAAGCACGCAAAAGAACACAGAGGTGAAAAGCTTCCTCGTCAGGACATGGCAGATGTGCGTATTGGCTCGCCTTTTCGCTGCTACATTGCTTTTATGTTTTGACCAGTGTCCCATCCATAAACGCAAAGACGAAGCTTCGGCACCTCGTGCCCTTCTCGACGTACTGTGTTCGCTAGGGATGGAGGAAGTGGGTTCTATTGCGGTATCTCTCGGCATTCGCACGGACGCGGAATTTGAGAGAGCATGCCAATACGAGGAACAGATCAAGAAAAGATTCATGTTAAACGAAATGGGCGACATGAGGCCGAGTGCCTTCCAGAAGTTCATACTCGAGATTGCACTGCGTTCGCCGGCATAGGAAAACAAGAGGGTCTGTCAATGACTGCTATAGTGCGACGGCGCGTCGATGATTCAGGTTGGGAGTCTTGTGAGTTTGGCTGAAACTCGGCTGAAACAATACTATTTTGCGGTCAAGAAGCAGAAAATGGATCGTGTATATACAGTACCTATGGCCTATATGACGTTTGCTTTCATACTTTCAGCTCGTTTGCAAGACGAGCAGTCTGATCATGAGTTTACGAGCAGTCGCTCATCGGATAATCGGATCGATTTCCGATATCAGTATGTGACTCGAAGTGAATTCATCCTCAACTTTCTGCTCAAACCACCCAGGCGCGTCTGCCTCGCAAAAAATGGCTACTCCAGCTCCAAATCCTCCAACTATACGCGCCGTGGAAAATCTCGCATGGAAATTGCGTCGGCGGTCAGTTTGGCTGCACTCGAACAACGCGTCGCCGTTTACCACGCGAGCAGGCAGATTGTAGGCTCTCGTGCAACAGCTCTAGAGACCCTTCTTGTTCTACGCCAAGTTATCTCCAAATCTAAGTTCTCCAACATGGAACAGCTGGTCACTATAATACGCGGTGTCGGGAGACGTTTAGTTGAGGCACAACCCAAGGAGCACTCTGTGGGCAATACAGTGCGGAAGGTGTTACACCATATACGAGAAGAATACCACACGGCTACTCAGGGGACGGCAGTAACCGCGACTACTGGTTTCTCTATCTCGAAGTTTGTGTTATTGGGTCAACCACGGAAACAAACTGCGCCGCCAAAGACTGAGAATAAAGGCACTCTGAAAGAGAACGATCCAGACGATCCAGACTCGTTCGCGCGAGGATTAAAGCCCGTACTCATGGAGGCAATTCAAGACGTTTTGGATGAGCTAGAAACTGTCTACGACAATGTGTCAAAAAATGCGTTGAATCACATCCATTCAGAGTAGGTGTCCTCCATTTTCTAGGTCTAAGGTGGAGCTGATTTCCCCTCAGCGAAATCATATTAACACTTGGAATGTCCAAAACCGTGGAACATTTCTTGATTTCAGCAGCACACCACAGGAATTATACGGTGATGGTATTGGAAACCGCACCCTCGTTAGTTTGGCCATTGTACTCCCATACTTTTTCTGACATCCCTCAGATACGGTGGAAGGGACATGGCGCAAGCATTATCGGCAGCAGGGATATCAACGTTCCTCGTCCCCGATTCCTCACTATATGGCCTAATGTCTCGCGTGAACAAAGTAATCCTCGGCGCACACGCCATTCTTGCCAATGGCGGAATGTTCGCGATCACAGGATCGCTTCTTGCCGCCACGGCGGCGCACGCGCACTGCACGCCCGTCGTAGTGTGCGCCGGGCAATTCAAATTAACGCCCTTGTGGAATTTGTACCACGAATATGGCGCGTTGGACTTCGGGGACCCAAGCCAAGTGCTCGGCTTCGAGGAAGGCAGTCTAGTGGATAAAGTCGACGTCGTGAATCCATTCTATGACTATGTGCAGTCAAACTTGATAGATGCTTTCATAACGAACGAGTATGTACCTCCTTGTTAGGAGGGGCGAGCATATTGCTGACAGGGGTTTTATAGCGGTGACCATCCTCCGTCATCAATATATAGGTGAGCTTCGTCGTCCTCTAATTTGACCGCGCTTCTACTCTAGTTTGACCGCGCTCATTCTGTTTAGGCTCATCAAGGAGACATACGACGACGAAGATAACGAATTATAGATCAATCTCTGTACATGTATTACTTACTTTTCGAGCTCATGATCTCGAAGAACGCTTCTTGGGGCATATCTACAGTGCCCATGCGTTTCATTCTAGCTTTCCCTTCCTTTTGCCGTTCTAGCACCTGAACGAAACCGGTGAGATTTCACTCCGACATGGCTCAGAAGAATCCGCCTACCTTCATCTTTCGTTCTACGTGTCCTCCATATAAACCCGCGGTAACATCTGCTCGATACGCAGAAAGTGTTTCTCGGGCGATGATCTTCTTGCCTACAGCTGCCTGAATGGGAACCTCGTACATCTGACGAGGTATTACTTTGACTACGGATTACCCTCAGTTATGCTTGTGATTTGCGCCCTGGATGGGACGCACCAAGTTTCTTGACCCATAGTTTACCGATCGCATCTTCGTGCGATCGATGCACTATCAAGGCCAATGCGTCGACGGGCTGGATGGGATGTCAGAAATCGGCCCATTCAGCAGACTGCGTGCAGACCTTGCCGTTCAGCAAAAACACCATCTTCAGATTCGATTTCAACCCTACCACTTTGAACAGCAATAACAGACAAACGCACCTTGGCAAGATTACTGGGCTTGTAACCAGCTTCCTCGTAGCTACAACATGTGCTAAGCGCGAGTAAGAAATTCAATAACAAGCATCACCGACTCAAAACTAGCAAAACCGGAGCTGCGACTCTTCAGCTGGTCGAAAAAGTCGGTGACTATCTCGCTTAGCGGGATGATACAGTTGAGCATAATGCGCGATTCAGTCCCAGTGCCTGGGGAGTGTTTCAGTTACGTCGGCGGTGAGTGGAATATATGTGGGCATACCTGCATCGAGATACTTGTGCTCGAGCTCCTCAGCACGATGAGAAAAACACAAATCCATCATATCACCGAAGTATTCTAATCCTCGGTTGTTCAACGTTGCAACAAACACACGCTGAAACAAAATGCCGACCTTCGGGAACGATAATCGATGCTTTTACAACCGGTTCTTGAACCTCTTTAACTTTGCTGGACACATCCACCGAGTCTGGAAATTCTGTCGGGTTGCTGACATACACCTCCTTGTCCTTGTACACGACTGTTGATTGTGTTTCAGTCGGGATGATAGGCCTCTGTGAATTGCTCACTTTTATACGGAACCTGGAAACATGCTTTTAGCTATCGTCTAGAAAATCAATCAATGAGTTTACGCACAGTCGGGGCAGTGATGATAATATTCGCATCGTGTTCATCTTCCAAACGCTGTCGGAACACGTCCATATGTAGCGTACCCAGGAAGCCGAGTCTACATCCTTGTCCGAGGGCGGTAGACGACTCTCTCTGGATCGTTACACTCCTGTCCGTGAGCGCTAGCTAAATACTGAGAACGTCGCAGCGAACGAAGGAGAGAAGTAAGGTATCTACCCGTTTGATAGACTCTTCGAGCTTGGGAAAGTCACTTGTGTCGATTGGGAAGATGCCGGCGTATACCTGGGGAGAATCGTTGAGCTGTGAATGTTGTTAAGACGTCGGGGCCAAAATCACCATAGCTTTGGCAGGCTTGAATCCAGGCATAGGATCCACTGAGGCTCCGGCACGATGAAGCGTGTCACCGATATGGGCTGGTAAATAGAAAAAGTTGTCTACGCCGGCGTGGTGAAGAAATAGAAACACGCCCTACCTTCCGAGGATTCCTTCATATTGCAAGCTATGTAACCTACTTGGCCAGGGTGAAGGCTCGTCACAGGAACCTCCTCTGGGTTGAGGATACCAATGTCGGTAATTTCATATTTCTTCTTGGTATGGCACGAAGCAACTCGGTCGCCTAGAAAAATGCATTTAGCTCGTACATACATCATTTGATCAAAATCTCATACCTTTCTTGAGAATTCCGTCCTGGATAGCAACTAGTGAAATGACACCGCGATACCGGTCGTACCTGATGAGCATTAACAGAATGGTCAAAAGCAAACAACGAAGTGGGTGGGTCACATGGAATCAAATAGGAAGGCTTTGAGCGGTGAAGTTGTAGTGCCGCTGGGAGGAGGTATCCGCTCTACAATGGCTTGAAGCACGTCTTCGACGCCGCGGCCGGTCTTTGCAGATATCCGGATGATATCCTCTGGGTTTGTTCCGAAGGTAGATTGCATTTGGGCAGCGATACGTTCGGGTTGAGCCGCAGGTAAATCAATCTGCGTAAAGCCGTTAACTGGCCGCATGAATCGGGCGATGTTAACTGAAACCTTCCTTGTTCAATACGGGAATGATTTTCAGTCCTCGCTCTTGAGCGATATGGAAGACCGAGATTGTCTGCGCTTGGACTCCTTGGCTGGCGTCAACCTGAAGAAGAACATGAAGAGATGTGTATAATGCATAAAAGCAAAACCTACAAGTAGTAGCGCGCCTTGACAAGCCGCCAGTGACCGCGAAACTTCCCAGGCGAAATCAACATGTCCCTGGTCGTATACGTCGTTGAGAGATACCGGGATGAGGGTAGACGAACAGTACAGGCGTGTCAATGAGATTGAGAATATGTTTCCTTCCACCGAATGAATGAATCATGCTGCATTGAATTCTGAGTAAGTATGAAGGTTTCATTTATACTGGCTTCACTGACCTTGCAGTTTGAGCCTTGACTTTTTGTGAATTAATCAGAGAGCGAGGGATGTTCATAGCACGACCCACCAGTGATTCCCCGCTCGCGTTCAACCTTGAGCTTGTCAAGAACTTGCTCGTTCTTGCCTACTTCCTTCTTCTTGATTGTTCCAGTCAACTACACGCGATTGAGCATGGTCTCACGGCAAGTATGTTGAAGCAGACCTCGAGAAGTCTGTCTGCGAGCGTCGACTTTCCATGATCTACCTCAGGAAACGGTCGGCAGACGCGTCGGGCGTCAAGTTGACCTACATACCAATATGGGCAATGATTGAGAAGTTTCTGTATAATTTGAGTGACTCATAAAAATGAGTAGCCCTGCTCCCACCGAATCAAGTCGCAAGTGAAGTCCTCCATTGCAACAGATTTATTGGGTGCACGCCAGCGAGTTGATGTGCTAAAGGATGCGCGGGTGCTGGGCCCCAGAAAATAAAGGGATAAGGCAGCCCTTCTGCATTGCATTAGAATGGCCATAGTATTGGTATCGCAGTTTCCAGAGTCAATCCATGTGTCGAAGTATCGACGCGTCGACGAAAAAGTACAAGAATGATCGGTGATTGCCGACCTCACATTTCCTTCCGCTTTCATGGACTCATCCCTTGCCGCCGCGTCCGATGCCCGCAAAGCGCGTCTGCTGGCATTGAAACGGAAGAAGGAAGGTATTCAAGATGACCCGTATGTTTCATTCTCTCTGTCGCCCCGTTGGCGCGTTCCGACGCTGTGTTACAGTTCAGCGGAACCCTTAATCAAAAACCGCAACTTTGACCCCGAGACGCGCACCCTCAAAAAACGCGCAGTGATTTCTGAGGATGTGGAAATGGAGGACACGGTCGAACGAGATGTGCAAGGAATGGCTGAGAAGATTATCGTTGAAGATGAGGAAAGACGAGGGCAGGAACTTGTGCGTTTGCCAATGCAGTTTGGTTTCAATTTGCTCCACTGAACAACTTACTACTCCAGGACGTGTTCAATATTGCCCCCAAACGACCGAACTGGGATCTCAAACGCGAAATGGACAAAAAGCTAGCGAAACTGCAACGGCGAACGCAGGAAGCCATCCATACCTTGATTCGTGCGGCTTCCCATCTCTCGTCAACAGTTGGCATTTATTTAGGTTATCTATCGCAGGCCAGAGACTCGCTGCTCAAAAGGGAGATGCCGACGACATAGCTGGCGCCATGCGCGCGCAAGAAAAGGCGCAGAAGGAGGACGACGATGAAGATGACGATTGAAGTTTTGCCTCCGTTTCGGGTGTACAATGTAAATGGATGTTTTATTGTATCTCAAGCCTCAAAGCTGTTTTACTGACTTGAAACCGACTGCCATTATCTCTAGTGCTGTTGAACTCTCATTTTTGCCAGCTATCTTGATTGCACAGGACCTAAATGTCCCTGATTCTAGAGGGCCTCCTGCTCTCTCCTCCACGCCGCGCTTAGACTAATGATACAGTTGCATATCAAGATATTCGGGCAGTACAGTCTGGTATATCCTTCCTTGTGGACTGGATTCGAGGTTGCGCGCCTGTTCGGTCGGGATTACGGCTGAAGCCTGAGGTCGGGAAGACCCGACGTCAGTCGCGAATTTAGTTCCTATAGTCGAACTATATATAGTCTCTTCCTCCTCCGTCTTTCAGATTCTGTTTCCAACTGGCAAACCCCATTCTTGTAAAACCCTTGACTATGGTGTAAGAGTTCAAGGTAAGGAGAGGTAAGGCCGTGTTGCTGCAGACTTGGCTGCCAGATCTGCAGAGTTCATCGGCTTGGCATATGGTGTTGAGAGGGGATGTTCCTGTGGAATAGTGGAGGCGTAAGAGGAGGCGAACGTCACTACTCGCATGGCGGAGGGGTACAAAAGCCAAAGGGCTCTTGAGTTTACTTTGATTCGGTTGCACACCGTAACCGCAGTCGCTTGGAGCATTCGGCGTGGTACCCGTCATTGTTCTTCCGCTTTTTCTTCTCCGTCACCGTCTTTTGTCTCCCCCCCCCCCTTCCACAATGCACGCCTCACAATTCTACATTCTTTTTATCGCCTTCCTCGCCACTGCCGTCTCTGCAGACTTTCACGACAACCACTGGTCGCGGCACGCCCACAAAGCAGTGGCACGGTCTAAACAAGTTGAAGCACCAATTGATTCCAACCCTACGAAACGGCTAAACAGACGACGCTCATGCAAGCCACCCAGCAGCTTCAACTCCAGCTCGCTGGATTCGGAGGAGAGCGGCTCGACTGTTGTGGCTCAATCTACAACCAAATCTGCGGCATCAACAGCGTCCGCTACTTCGGAAAAGCCCAGATCCAGCGCTAAATCCCCGAGCAACGGGAAACCCACCAGCAGCAGCGCCGAATCCAAACCCACTGGCTCGTCAAGCAGTGGTAGTGGAGGCGGAAGCGGTGGAGGTGGTCAAGCCTTGTCTCTCAAGGCTCTTTTCCCGGAGGGCACCCCGGATAAGTCATGGACTACCTCCCCCAAGTCCTCGTCTGCCCTGTCGCTCTCAGACAGCACCTTCAAGCCCACCAATCTGCTGAAGAACCTTCTGCACACCTACATGTCTGCGCCGGACGGCAAAGAGGCCATGCGCGCAACCTACCCCAAGGGCTCATACACCTTCACGCACAGCCCTCAAGGCGGCCTCTCTTTCTATGCCCCCGGCCCAAACAGGTGAACAGCTTGTAACACGCCTGTAATATTCGCTCGGTGCTCAGTTCATTCTCAGCTTGGACATGACCACGGCCAAAACCTTGACCTTTGGATACTCCGTATTCTTCGAAAAAGGCTTTGACTTCAACATGGGTGGTGCGTCCCGATAGTTATGAAATGGAAGCGACCGACACTAACCGATTTTTCTTCCCGCAGGTAAGCTGCCCGGGCTGTACGGCGGAAACGACCCCGAGACCTCCATCGGCTGCTCCGGCGGCCGGCGATCCACCGAGTGCTACTCCGTGCGCCTCATGTGGCGCACGGACGGCATGGGCGAGATCTACTCCTACCTCCCGAACTACGAGGTTGAGGGTTTCGCCGCCAACAAGAAGGTTTGCGACGTCCAGCCGATGTCAGAGTGCAACCCCACATACGGCGCATCGGTCGGCCGGGGATCGTTCACGTTCCCCGCTGGCGAATGGACCACTGTCTCGCAGCGTGTCAAGCTGAACGACGTTGGCAAGGCCAACGGCGAGATGCAGCTGTGGGTCAATGGCGAAAGCGTCATTGACGTTTCCGGCCTCATCTTGCGCGACAGCGCAGCTGGACGACACCGCGGCATCCAGATGCAGACTTTCTTCGGTCGGTTTCATGTCCTTGCGCTAATCATTGTGCGCTCATTTTTTTTTCTCAGGCGGCAGCCACCCGGAATGGGCTTCTCCCAAGACCCAGAGCGCCTACTTCTCCGACTTCTCCGTCGCCATCCTGGAATCGCTTTAGACGGGTTTTACTGACCAAGAAGACTACTAACTAACGAATGACTCACGCACTCACCACTGGCATATCACCTTGATTAGACTCGATACTAATGGGTTCTGCCGGCACCATCGTTGACCAACGCATCGTATTACTCCGACGTTCCTTTGACTTTTCGCTAGTCGCCCCCTCCCCTCCCCTCCCATCCCATCCATAGACCGCACGGACCCTAGCTCAGGTCCTTGTAACGACCTCCTTTCATCGCTCGATGTACTGGGCATATGTCGCTGGCCCTTTTCGCAACTTTTTGAATCAGCGGGATCGAGCGGGGATCGCTCTGAAGACTGTGTTGCGCTGGTATATACTCTTACTCCACGATCTGCGTCGATGTGTACATAGATGCAAGTATGCTTCTGATTGCAAGACCATGGGAGATGGGACCCATGAGACGTTCAACGTTTCAAATCGCAAGTTCAAAGTCATGTATAGCTCAATCCTTTCAACCCACGCGTCATCTATTGCGCGGGGCATGAACAACATTATAGTCTACAGTAGTCTTCAATGTTGCGCTGGCCGACCCTCGACATGGGTGATGTGCCAGTCCAGAGTGTTCTCCCACTTCGGCAAAAGCTCTGAAATCTGCTCTACATCTTTATCGCCGCGTCCCGATAAACACTATTATATGAGATTAGCTAGCCGTTCAGCGTAAAGGAACAGCGCGGATACGCACAATGACGATATCAGAATCTGCGGACATGGTTTTGGCAAGTTCCAACCCGCTCCAGATGGCATGAGACGATTCGAGCGCTGATGGGCTATTAGAACACTGCAACCGAATTCTTCCTCAATTCCACTCACCGGGAATGATGCCTTCTTGTTGGGTGAGAATCCGGAAACCACGCAGAGCCTCTTCATCGGTCGCTACAGTGTACTCGGCTCTTCCAGAGTCTTTGAGCCACGCGTGTTCGGGTCCCACTCCGGGATAGTCCAACCCTGCACTGATGGAGTGAGTTTCGACTATTTGTCCAGCGACATCTTGTAGAATGTAAGTGCGGACGCCGTGTAGTACACCCGGTTGGCCCATTGAGAGAGTAGCACTATGACGGTCGCCGTGTGTACCTGAACCACCGATCTGTTAGATGCGAGAATGCGAGACGTTGAAGCTTCGCACCTTCCCCTCCAGCCTCGACGCCAATTAGACGAACGGATTTATCGGGGATAAAGTCGTAGAAGGTGCCGATGGCGTTACTGCCTCCACCGACGCAGGCCACGACGGCGTCGGGGAGTTTACCTCTTACGTCCCGTAGCTGCTGCTTGATTTCCTCGCCGATGACTTTTTGGTAGTCTCGGACGATGGTTGGGAACGGGTGGGGACCGATACATGATCCTACCAGGTAATAGGTGTTTGAGAGATTAGTTACCCAGTCGCGGAAGGCTTCATTTACGGCGTCTTTCAGGGTGCAGGACCCTGAATGTACGGGAATTACCTGGGAATATGAATGATGAACATATACAATCAGAATATCTGTGGAGTAGTTTTACCTTTCCGCCCAGCATCTCGATACGGAAAACGTTCAAGGCCTGACGCCTGACGTCTTCCGCCCCCATGTAGATAATGCATTCCATGCCGAATTTGGCACAGACGGTCGCGGTCGCAACACCGTGTTGTCCTGCACCAGTTTCTGCAATGATTCTGGTTTTGCCTATACGGCGCGCAAGTAAGATCTGGGTGCTTGTGAATTTCATAATCACGTTTCCTTCACGCATACATACCTGGCCAATGGCGTTATTAATTTTATGAGAACCGGTGTGGTTTCTGAACAAATGATGAGGGTTCGAGTCCGCAATTAAATGAGAGTACTTGCAAGTCTTCTCGCTTCAGCCAAATTTTGGCACCACCGGCATGTTGGGTGAGACGCTCCGCAAAGTATAATTGTGAAGGCCGATTCATGTAGCCAAAGTGACTCCGGAACTCTTTCCAGAATTCAGGATCAGCCACTGCAGCTTTGTGCGCGTCCTCAAGCTCGATGAGACAGTCCACTAATGCTTCTGGGACATATTGACCGCCGAATTGACCGAATCGTGCAGGAAGAGCTTTGAGATCCGACGATGTGCTGACCGGTTCAGGGCGTTGTGGGGTCTCTGAAGGAGTGTGAACCGGAGGGGATCGTACCCGCGCCGGTTGGCCTTTCTGACTTATTTCACGGCAGAAGGCTTCCACAGATTGAGAAATTTGGGCAGCTGGAGCGTTTTGAATAATTCTGACTATGCGGCTGCCGATGACAACCCCGTCGGCGCCAGCATCTGCAACGGTGTCGAAATGACCCCGGTTCGCGACACCAAAGCCTACGGCAATTGGGACAGTAGCGTATTGCCGAACTCGTGAGATGATATCCGGTAGAGCGGCGTTCATTGCGACTTTGTCCGACGATCCAGTGGTGCCCATCTGCAGAACGGTCAAATGCGTGATTGTCCGAAGAAAACGCGACTTTACCTTTGAAACGACGTAGATGAAAGTGTCGGCGATCGAGGACAAGAATTCAATCCGGCCCAAGGTCGTGGAGGGGGCAATTAATGGAACGTAGGAAATACTTGAATTCCTGATTATTCGGGTGCGGCGTCGAGTGCGGAGCAGCTCACTTAGATTTGATGCACTTTTCGCGGAACGCAACCGCCTCCTCCGGAGGTAGATCAACCATGATGAAGCCGTTCGCACCGGCCTCAGCAGCATCCTGAATAGATTTTTCTTCTCCATAGGCCAGCAGTGGATTGTAGTAACCTGTGAATCTGGTATGAGTTGCAACGCAACTACAGAACAACACAATCCGTTACCCATCAAGAGAACAGGAGCGGTAAGCCCTTGACGCCTAGCCTCCCTGAGTTGTCCGAGAACTGTTGCGTAGTCGATGTTATTTTTCAGCGCGATCTGGACCGAGTAAATACGAGCCAATGTTGTCGAACAAGGTATTCACGGACGGTGTTAGTTTCTTGGATAACGGGTCCGTCAGCGATGGGGTCAGAGAAGGGTACGCCGAGCTCGATGACATCTGCCCCGCCTTCTTGCATTGCTAGCAGTAAGGGAACGGTGTCATCTTTCTTGGGATATCCTGCAGTCACGAATGTAACCAGAGCTGTGGCATCCTGGGCGATCCTTTGTTGTAGAATTTGACTGGAGGTATAAAGCACAGAGTTACCTGAGATTTCTTGTCGGCGAAAACTTTTTTGAGAGCATCCATAGCGTCGCTGGATGTAAAGTGAATGAAAGTCCCGGTTGAGTCACGACGCGCTCCTTAAATAGGTCCATTTCGGCTTTTCGATCCGATGCCTCAACGCGTAAATGCATGTTTGACAAGTTGCGCTTGGACTCTTCTTGTCGACTCGGCCGAGTCCTTCCTTGCACAGTCAAAGTCTCGAGTTGTAGAGCTACTAGAGTGCTTTACCTCTAGCCCTCGTTAGCCTATCATGCAACACTCCGATGAATCCAGGGTTCTCATCATATACACT
Organism: Favolaschia claudopus; assembly: GCA_037176885.1. Lineage (NCBI taxonomy): Eukaryota > Fungi > Basidiomycota > Agaricomycetes > Agaricales > Mycenaceae > Favolaschia > Favolaschia claudopus. Next base: position 396,763 of record JAWWNJ010000017.1, read on the forward strand.
GGTATTTGTCCTTGAAAAGTTCGTCCCCACACGTTGGACTGATCATGGCGTTTCGATTTGGCTATTGAAGGTGGTACAATAGGCATGCTCTTCGGGAAGAATTCTTATGTCCCAGAACCATTTTTCTTAACCGAAACTCTCAAAAGGTCGAATTCCACTCAATCATATCTATCTTCTGAGCCCACCCGCAGTCAAACACGCTTTCACGACCCCCTTCAAGATTCGCTTTTCTCAAATTCTGCGTCTGTTCAAGGCTTCCGGCAATTTTTGAGCGGTAGTGGAAGGTCGAGTCCTTCTGGCCCCCACACTCCGACTACGACGCAGTTCAAGACTCCGACGTTGCTTGTGCGATCTTCGCGGCCGATCGGAGATTTTGCAACACTCGGACCACACCAATCCGACGCCCCGATTCCGCCAGTCTGTGTGAAGGTCGCGGATAACGTGTACGAGGCAGAATTGCCCAGTCTGATTACACCTCGAAGCTCGGTGCACGGCAGCACTAAATCGATACGATACGCCATTTTGGAGGTGAGTTCACGATACAACTAACTGGGGGAAGAATTGATATGTTCGATAGTGGAATCCTTTGTTGGATAGCAGTAACATCGAAACGGAAGGTTGAATATGAATGCAATGCTGCGTTTGTCGAATCATTCACCCATGGCCAGTGCAGATTGGATTCGATTAGCATCAGAAATTGAGTATGTGGTTTCAACGCATGCCAGTGCCTTGCCTTCATTTCTTTGACACAATAGACTCAACTACTCCTTCGATGCATTTGTCGTTCTCCATGGAACGTCGGTGTTCTGTAATCTGGTTCAAGGATGAATCTGATACGAATTAAAGTGACACTATGGCATACTCTGCCAGCGCTTTGAGTTTTCTGCTCGAGGACCTTGGGAAAACAGTGGTAAGAATAAGACAAACAGGAGCTCATCATGCAATAACTCTTCTTAAGATTTTGACCGGAGCCCAAATTCCTCTTTCTCAACTGCGCAACGATGCTGTCGACAATTTAATGGGAGCACTCACGATCGCTGGACACTATATTATCCCAGGTAAGCGCGTTTTACGCAACATTGAACCTTCAAATTGACTATGATCACGAAGAATGCTGTCTTTATTTCAATCACAGTTAGTCGTTGACTCCCCAGTTGCTGTCATGATCATCGATCTTCTTTTGTAGCTCTGTTCCGGGGAAACAGAGTTTCCAAGATCTGTATGTTTGCTTTGATGAAATCAGCGAACGAAACTCATGGAAAACCCAAGCCTCGTATGATCTCGCTGCGTTCCAATCGCCCAATTTTCCGCCTCTGGTCAACGGTTAATCATCACCCGATTCCGTTTCAGTCATTCTGACCCTGGAATAGTTGGGATTGACATTGTCGTTGAGTGGAATAATGTTATCCGGCAAACTACGTTACGGCGGTTCAAAGCTCACCAAAGTAAGGCTTCGAATACACGCGATGCAAGCGTCTAATCTTCTTGACTCAGAGATGAGCCCCCATGTTGGTCTGTCTCATTTAATTTGCACAGTCTCGCAGTGTTACAATCTCCGCCTGTCCAGCCACTTTGCGCCTCTTCCCCGGCATAGCGACCGATACTATCAGAGCTTTCATTTCCCCTCCTATCAAAGGTGTTGTCCTTGAAAGTTTCGGTTCTGGAAATGCGCCTCAGCGGCCAGACCTTCTTCGGGCTCTCAAGGAAGCTTGCGATCGCGGTGTTGTCATTGTCGCAATATCTCAGTGCATGAAAGGCACCGTGTCCCACGCCTACGAGGCTGGACAAGAATTGGCCGCTGCTGGAGTTGTCCCGGGCAGCGACATGACTCCAGAGGTAAGTGCATCACGCGAACACCCCTCGAAATCTTCATTTCTTTTTAGTGTGCCCTCACCAAATTAAGTTATTTGCTATCCAAACCAGAGCTCACCGCCGACGATGTTCGCAAGCTCATGAGCACTCCCCTTCGTGGAGAACTCACCCGCCAAACCGCCACAACGTTGAAACAGGATACAGTGAACGTTGAGAATATACAGGGAATGCTCTCCGAGTTCGTGCGGCTTTCTGGTCGACCAACACACACCCCTCAAATTGTAGTATCTCTGCCTGATGAAGCGACTCAAGAGGCCGCCGCCTCTTGGTCATCTACTGCGGCTGAGGCGGCTTCCACTGAAGCTGCTTTGCTCCCCTTCCTCATCCACGCTGCTGCGGCCAGAAACGACGTCGAAGGCATCAAGTTCTGCCTAGAAGCAGAGTCGATGCATGAATCCGTTGCAGCGCCCGGATCATCCATCATTGCGAGCGGGCTTGTGAATGTCGTGGATGCAGCCTCTGGTGGATCGCCGCTGCACGCCGCTGCTCTCAACGGCAGCACCGGATGTGTCAAGGTTCTCTTGCAATCTGGAGCTCTTGTGCATCTGAGAGATACCCTGGGGCACACCGCACTATACTATGTAATGTGTCTGTTCTATTTTTTTTGCTGGAACTTGGCTGACGTTTTTATGAAGGCTGCGCGTAAAGGGTACGAGGAGATTGTGGATGTACTCGTGCAAGCCGGGGCGAGCCTCAGCGGATTTGACGGAGGGTATGCTGCTTTGGCTGTGGAAAAGGCTGCTCAATTTGCCGACTCTTCTTCTCTTGACATTTGGGGCAGAGCTGGACTACGCGTTGGTTTTGAGGGGAATGTTTCGTGAAAGTTTGTGAATTCATTCGCCTGATTTAGTGGCTGTGCCACCTTGACGCGGTCACGGCATCATTTGTGGTGTGACGAGCTGTGACTAAGTTCTCCTATTGTTCGTGCTCTCAACCACGAACAACTCATACTCAGTGAGGTACATCTTGGACTGGTAGAAGCATGGCGCCACGTAGAAAGGCCTCCAAATCTAAGCAGTGGGCATTTCCTCCGGGTCCCAATGGCTTTTCTTCTCTGCCACTGGACATTCTCTGGGAAGTGCGTATGAATATGTCCTATCCCACCAAAATACTGAGTTCTGCCACTCAATCTAGATATTTCACCTCTTGTGGCCCTTTGAACTACTTCAGCTATCACGAATCACGAAAGCCTTCAGGGCCTATCTCTTGGATCCCACCAATGCGGGCATATGGCGATCGGCGTGGGCTCTCTGTGGACCAGAGTTTCCAGAGTGTCCGCCTTACGCTTCCATGCCTGCTTGGGCTCATGTAGTATTCGAGAAAATATGCCACGTAAAGATCTTCTTCTCTAGTGGCATACTATGTTGACAACATGTCCATGCAGGTCTGCAACACCAATTTACGCGATGATCCCGAAGTGGATCCCGTTTGGTGGGAGTTTAGCGCCCGTTACTGCCCCGGCTGCGTTCAATCTCAGTATAAATGGTCGTATTCTACTCGCGTTCGGTAGATTAACCCGCATTTATCCAGTGTCACCAAATCCATATCCGTGAAGTTGAAACGCCTCGATCCCGATTATGATTGGAAGAATGCCCTTCGGAGTGTACCGCGTAGTAGGTTTTTCGGTGCCTGCCCATTCTGTCCAACTCAAACGCTGCAAGATCAAAACCGATATGATAGTCTTCGTTACTATCTCAAGGCGGACCAGGCTGAACTGGTTGATGCCTGCTCCGACAAGGGGGTGATAAGGGAAATTATCAAGAAGAATGTCGATGAAACCCGTCTCATTGCTGAGGTTCGTGCCTATGTTAGGTCATAATGATCCTTGTTCCTAAAGAATCCTACAGCATAGTCGGGTATGGCGGGATTGGGCGGAAAATCAAATCACAGCCCGCCTCGACGCAGCTGCCGCCAAGAAAGAAGCGAAAGCCAAGAAGAAAAATGAAGCAGAGAACACCAGAGTGGAAGCGTGCGTGAAAACTCCTTGTGAATTTGTGCAAACACTTATCTCCTTTGTTTTTTCAGAATAAGGATAAAATTGTCCGCACTTGGGTGGTCCGACGAACAGTGGATGGCAGGTGGAACTCTCGCCGGACAGATAAGAACCTATCCCTCCGTCGTCCTTTCCAAAGTACTCACTGCGAGAGGTACGTCAGTCATTGCATGGCTCACCAAGCATCTCTTTGATTCTCCGTTTTTCAAAGCATTTCGAGAGCTTCAGCCTACAGTCGTCTCGCGATTGAATGCCGACAAACGTGAACATTTCCTGAAATCGCGCATTCGGGTGTTCCTCAATGACCTTTGGCCGCAAATTATCACCGAAGTGGAGATGCGACTCGCGCTTCGCCCCCCAAAGGTCGATATTGCACTGATACCTGCTGTTCGGGAACTCTTGGATCAGGAAGGAGGTGCGGATCTGGATCGAGACCAAGTGGTAAACACCCTTCGTCCCCTCATGCCGCAGCTCCTTCGGGAAAGGAAAGAGAAAATCCTGGTTCAGATTCGCAAGCAAGCCGGTCAAGTATTTGATATGAATGCGGAGTCTGTAGACGTCTTGTCTCTCGCGATCGCGTTCGTCAGCTGCCCCAGAAATTGCGGCACAGTGGATCACATTCAGGCACTTTTAGAACATGACTGTTCACCACACTACCATTGGACGGACTTGAACGCGACTTCATTCCTTACCCTTACCGGGGAGAACGAAGACAAAGACCCGTACCAGGTTGCTGCAAGCAATGCATGCTATAGCAAACCCTTCAAACTGCGCGTCATTGACTTTGAAAGCCATCTCAGTGTCGGCAAAGCTGTATTAGAGGCTTTTGGACGTGACTGGAGGACAACGACCATATCGGACATGCGAAAAGAGCAGCGTCTCATTGTCTGCCAGCTTTGCGGAACGAAATCCACTACTGAGGGTCATAAACTATCCAAGGAGCCATCTCCTCTGGGTCCGATGAGATGGTTGGCAGCGGTGGGTCAACTTGAGCCTTGTATGTGGGTTAAATTGACGACAACAAATATAGATGAAACACGCTTCCAAGTATCACCGGAGAGATGGAGGCAAGCTGACGTGGAAATTAACCGGGAAAGCGAGGAGCTGAGGCAAAGCTGCATCGCGCAAATAGATACCCTGACATTCTGTATGTTTTTTCATGGCTCAATTGGGCAAAAACGAGCTACAGTAGTAGCACTGAATTAAACCAGCATTTTCTCGATCGCGTTTTTGACCGTTTGGATCTGACTGGACAGTTCCCTTGATTCGCTGGTAGTAACACTCGCTGCTATGACGGGTCTAGTAACACCGCAAGCGCGGCCGAGAGCAGCTTTGGACGGCAGGAAAATGTACGGCACATTCTGTGAGTAAATTAATACGCTGCCCATGAATTGTGAAAACAGCTTGCCTTCTCCTCGCAAAGCAAGGGGAGATGCAGCAAAATCTCGAGAGGTTCCGTGTCAGCGGTCAAGACGATAAACTCGGCGATACCACGATTGAGTGTTTTGGTCGCTGAAGCTGAATGAGAAACAAAAACGATGGATACAAATGTAGGTCGACATACCCTCGTTGGCGCCCTTTTTTAGTTGCTTGTACTGACTGGCCTGCTGCACGAGCTCCAGAATCTACATCAACAACACATGAGGCCGCATTTCAGCAACCTAACTTTACATCGTATACGCACAGTGTTAGTGAGATCGGCTTCAGCGAGAGGCCAGGCTTTTGCACGAGCTTCCATTGTGATTATAGATTGGGGAACTGGGTGACCTCACGGCGTACGGATCCTTGGTCGAGTTTGAAAAGTAAAAAAAAGTTGAGAGGAAGAGGCTGATGGCAATCAGGCCCAATCACTTGACTTTGGCGGCAGCACTCTGGCAGCGCCCAAAGTGATCGACTTTGGCTGACTCGCTTTCCACCTTTCTTATGGACGCAATTCGAGTTTCAAAGGTATACCTCTTCTCTAAATCTTCAGCTTGATCATCTCTTACCATTTATTCAGGTCGAAAAGGTCGCATGCACAAAGAATGCTTCAACGCTCAACGGCACGATTCACTTGACAGCGCACCATCTAATATTCCAGTATGAAGAGGCAAAGGAGAAGGAGATGTGGGCAAGTCTGATACGCGCTCTTTGGTCGCGGCTATAGCTGAACAATGTCCTCAAGGTTCCATATCCCTTGATTTCACTCGTCACTCGTCTGCCCCAAACGATGCAAGGACAGTGTCCCTTGACGTTTCATTCCCGCACATTCGAGACGTTTTCTCTGGCTTTTGGCAAAGAAACAGAGGCGTTGGATGTGTTTGAAAGCGTCAAAGAGTTAACAGTCGCTAGTACGTCGGACATTAGGAGCTGGCGTGCTAGTGCTCACCTCGATTGCCTCCGTCTCAGCGTCCGTCAACCAGCTATACGCCTTCTTCTATACTCCAAATCCACCACTGCCGACGAGCAATGGATGGTCTATCTATTCTCCCCGAGACGAGTTCATGCGAATGGGAGTCGGATCGCGCACCAAGGCATGGCGCTTTACTGACATTAATAAGGACTACTCTGTGGGTGCATAAATGCTTTGTTGTTTTCATGTTTATCGATGACCCTCAGGAACTTTAGTTCAGCCCCACATACCCTTCTCGACTGGTTGTACCCACTCGCATAAGTGACACTACGCTGCAATATGCTTCCAAGTATCGCAGTAAATGTCGAATACCAGTACTCTCGTACTTGCATTGGGCCAACTATGTAAATCTGCATTTTTGTCCCGCAATATCGCGTCACTTACGGATTCGACCAGGGGAGCATAACGCGTTCTAGCCAGCCCATGGTCGGAATTACACAAAACCGCTCAGTACAGGACGAGAAACTTATCGAGTCAATTTTCCAAACTCACCACTCACCCGAATCGCGTGCCTCTACGGCTCCTGTATACGGAGCGACGTCCACAAACCTTATCATCGATGCGCGGCCGACAATCAATGCGATGGGAAATACAGCAAAAGGCGCAGGCACAGAAAACATGGATCATTACAAGGACAGCAAAAAGGCGTATCTTGGCATCGACAGTATTCATGTGATGCGCGAATCGCTTGCGAAAGTGGTAGACACTCTTCGCGAGGCAGATGTGCTCCTTGCAAGTATCAACAATGATCTACCCGACGCTATCCCTGGATTGGCCGTATTGGACCGACAGGCGCTTCGTCGGTCAGGATGGCTGCGCCATATACAAGCTATCTTGGAAGGCACTGTACTAATCGCTCGGAACATCCACATCAACTCTTCGCATGTTCTTATCCACTGCTCGGATGGATGGGATCGCACGTCTCAACTCTCTGCTTTGGCGCAAATGTGCTTGGACCCTTACTATAGGACAATACGTGGCTTTGCAATACTCGTCGAGAAGGACTGGCTTTCCTTTGGTCACAAATTCCTGGACCGTTGCGGACATCTGTCATCCGACAAATTCTTCGTCTCTCCGGCCGATATGGGAGGGGAGAATAGTGGTGCGGACGCGGCGAAAGCATTTCTAGCGTCCGTACAGAACCGGTTTGCCTCTCAGCATCATATCAAGGAGACGAGTCCTGTCTTTCACCAGTTCCTCGAGGCCGTACGGCAGATACAGCGGCAGTTCCCAGACCGTTTCGAATTCAACGAACGCTTCCTTCATCAGCTCTATTACCATCTCTATTCGTGCCAATTCGGTACATTCCTCTACAACTGCGAGCGAGAGCGCCGGGTCGGGGATGGTGGTCCGCCTCCTGTCGAGCGCACAGTCAGCGTCTGGGATTTTTTCAATTCTCCCGAAGAGATGGAACTCAATCTGAACCCGATATATGCGCCGCAACTGGATGAACCCACGAGTCGAGCGCCGAAAGCTGACATGGGAGTGTTGTTCCCCAACCCGAAGGACGTACGATTTTGGAACGAATTGTATGGCCGCACGGACGAGGAGATGAACGGACGGGTTCAACCTGTCCCGCAGGTGCTGGAGCCTGAAGCTACGCCGTTCGATGACGAGCAGGGTGTACCATCGCCTCCATTGATTCCTTTACCTCCATCGCCTGCTCAATCTCCTCCCATGAATCTCCCTGGCTCTGTCCATCTCACACCCACGAACAACCCTTCGTCTTTTCTGCCTGATGCGGAGGGGCCCTCTCCCACTCCGCGTGCGCCACGACCTACTGCTCCCCGAGTTGATAGTTTCAGACCTATATCGTCTGCTTCTGCTTTCTCCTTACGTGGATTCCCTTCCTCGAGTCCAACTCCGCCGCCCCTAGTACCTGGCTCCAGCTCACCAAACTCACCGAAGGGCTCAGGAATTCGGACACCTGACTTTACAAGTATGAAGTCGGTTTGGGGCAGGCTATCATCCAACGCTTCTGCGGCGCTGTCTGTGGTTCAGGAAGCGTATGTGGGTGTCGCGAGGGATCTGCGGAATACCGCCAGTGAAGGCGACCCTGATGTAAAGACGTCTGAACTCAGTGGCCGAGATACGCTTCGGACATGGGGTGAAGACTCTGCACAGACGCCTGCCGCCTCCACATCCGGATTCGCTAATCCCTGGAGTACAGCAGACTCTACGGAGCCGATGAGCTTGTCTAGTTCCACCGCCACCTCGACATCCGCGTCCACATCTTCGTCCGGTGTCTTTGAGAACCCTTGGGGTACATTTTCCCGTAACACAGGCCGGCAAGCTACGAATTCTGATACGATAGGATTTTCATCCACCGCAACGACTCCCATACAGCAGCAACCTCTTCCTGTTACAGAATCTGTACTTCCCCCCGACCCTACGGTTTCCCTGCCAAAACAATCCACCCAGCCCCTAGAATCCGGGCTGTCCGCAATGACATTGGAAAGTGTAGGCGCTCGTAATCGGCAACAGGAGAATGTGGTGGCTACAAGCGATCCACCTCAGGTTCCGTCGTCTACGAACAAAACGGCCGTGTCGCAGGATATTGATCCGCTTGGGGTTGGATTTTCGTAGACTCTCCCTGCTCAGATTTTGCTTTCTCATACTTAGATTGACACTGACAACACGCAAGTAATCGTGTACATACACTGGCGAGGATGTAATGATACCAAGCGCGCAGAGAATGTACTTTTGAACCGTCCAGGAAATTAAATAGCCGCGGAATAATGGCGTGATTGCGACCAAGTGATGGGCGATCATAACAAAATTTTGAAGTATAAAACGAGGTTGGCTGTTCACAACTTTCCTTCATCCACCCCCTTCCCGTCCTCTTTTCTTCATCGTCCACCTTCGTCGCAGATATGTCCGCCAACGGTAGCACTCGTCCCCCTCTCCCCGTCGGTCACTTCCTCTTCACCTCTGAGTCCGTTGGTGAGGGTCACCCCGGTATGTCGCAGACTTTTTCCTTTTTCTATGCTCTCCGTATCTCATATTCCATGCAGACAAGATCTGCGACCAGGTCTCCGATGCTATCGTGCGTTTGTTTTGCTTCGTCGCGTCTCGTAGGTCATTTATCTCTCATTAGCTCGACGCCTGCCTCGCCGAGGACCCTTGGTCCAAGGTGGCGTGCGAGACCGCCTCCAAGACCGGCATGATTATGGTCTTTGGCGAGATCACCACCAAGGCCAAGCTCGACTACCAAAAGGTCATCCGCAACACCATCAAGCAGATCGGCTACGACGACTCTGAGAAGGGTTTCGACTACAAAACTTGCAACATCCTTGTCGCCATTGAGCAGCAATCCCCTGATATCGCCCAGGGTCTCGACCACGGATCGCTCGAGAGCCACGGTGCTGGTGACCAGGGTATCATGTTTGGATACGCTACCGACGAGACGGAGGAGCTCATGCCCCTGACCATCATGCTTGCGCACAAGCTCAACGCCGCCATGGCTGCTGCTCGTCGCGATGGTTCTCTTCCCTGGCTTCGTCCTGACTCCAAGACGCAAGTTACCGTTGAGTACAAGAAGGAGGGCGGCGCGACCATCCCCTTGCGCGTCGACACTGTTGTCATCTCCACCCAGCACGCCGAGGAAATCTCCACTGAGGACCTCCGTTCAGAGCTCCTTGAGAAGATTGTCAAGAAGGTTATCCCTGCGAACCTCCTTGACGAGCACACCATTTACCACGTTCGTGACTCGTTCATATTTTTATCTCTCCCGAATCGATGGCTAAGCTTTCGTTCTTTTGGACAGATGCAACCCTCGGGCCGCTTCGTGATTGGTGGACCTCAGGGTGATGCTGGTCTTACTGGCCGTAAGATTATCGTCGACTCGTACGGAGGCTGGGGTGCCCACGGTGGAGGAGCTTTCTCTGGCAAAGATTTCTCAAAGGTTGACCGCTCCGCTGCTTACACCGGTCGCTGGATCGGTCAGTCGTCTGTGACGTTGCGCTTCCTCTCTCATCTCACACTGCATTCTACAGCCAAATCTCTCGTCGCTGCTGGCCTTGCTCGCCGTGCCCTCGTCCAGCTCTCCTACGCTATTGGTGTCGCAGAGCCCCTGTCGATCTATGTCGACACCTACGGCACCGGCAAGAAGTCTGACGAGGAGCTCGTTGCTATCATTCGCAAGAACTGGGACCTGCGGCCTGGTGTCATTGGTGAATATCTCTTCGTGCACTATGTAACCTAGTATCTCACGATCGTATCCAGTCAAGCAGCTCGACCTGCAGAAGCCTATATACCTCAAGACTGCGTCGTACGGGCACTTCGGCAACCCCAGCTACAATTGGGAGAAGGTCAAGCAGCTCAACCTCTGAGTAGTGCACTCTGGTTGCACGCGCTTACCTCCCCTACTTGTTCGTCCCTCACCTCCATTTGCATGCACTATTATCGTAGCTTTAACAGCTTGCGCCATCGGAAGTTCATCCTTCCTTGACTCGATTGCATCACTAGACGATACACACATACATACAGACGAAAAAGCCACACGCTATCTCGGGCCGGCAGGTCATAGACTTGGTTGCAACAGCGGCGACGAGGGATGTCGCTGGCGCGCTATAAAAACTTTATAATAGGTAGATAATCTGAAAGAATAAACCGCGTTCAACCGCGTATTCTTCTTCTGCAATTATCTGTGCGATTATCGTATGAGATATAGAGGTGGTCATGATCAGGCTGTGTGATCTGATGAACGCGACGGGCAAAACTCGGTCAGGCCACAAATCGAAGAAAAAATTGCTTTCTTGGAAGGAAAGCAACAGGATAGGGAATTGAATATCGGGAGACAAAGTTCGACCAGGTTCGAGGCTATTCGACAGGATAAGAGTGACGGGGGACACGTTTGGTTCCCGGAGGTAACTCGAGATCAAAGGATCAGGATTTCGGGCAGCATGAGCCGTGACTGCGTGACGAGAAGGTGTGACAAGGCATTGACTTTACCTCTTCCCTCCCCAGTCTATGCCCCGCTTCCCTTGCACTCTCCCCTCACCCGCGTCCTCGCAGCCAGCCCCATAGCACACTACTGCTGCGCCCGTCGACTGAGATACCCCAGCGTCGACCCAGAGAATGCTCAGTGAAGCTCGTTCGCCAGGCCCTGTCTATACCGCCCTCGCGGACGAGCGTAACGAGATGCTCGATAGACTGAGCGACATCCCTCTCAAGGGTTTTCCAGAGATGTTTATATTCTATGCTGCCTCCTTGTGACCATGATCATATAACTCGTATCAGGGAGGAAACCCCCACATCTGCTACTATGTCCCTGCCTACCCCAGAATCCCGGCACGCCCCCCTGCCCCAGCTCGATCCCATCCAGGTCCCACAACCGTGCGTACTTGTCTCTGTTTGTTCGCGTCTCTCTCTTGACCACCACCATCTACCACTATGCGCAGTGTGCCCACCGTCTCTTACCTCTTCGCCGAACCCGCCATCGTCGTCCCAGGCGCACCTCGTATGAAGGACTACGACACCTTCACCGAGGGCACTGCCCAGGGCAGCTTTGACTCCATCCCCGCCGCGGACACCAACGAGCTCGGCCAGCCCATATACCCCATCAGCGCAGTCGCCCTCGCAGCCCTACCTTCCAATGACGCTGCGCTATTCATTGAACAATGGCGGCAGGACGTGGAGGACCATCTCTTGGCTCTGGCTCAGCAGGTCCTCGAGCCTGCCTTCGTCGCTGCCAACGGCGCCCCCGCCCCCGACCTTCCCACGATGGCCATCATCGACCTTCCATCAGCAGAGTCGGAGGCGGGAACCACTCCAACCCAGAAGCGACCGCGACCTCGATCGAACTCCCCTGAGGATGGTGACGAGGCGCGTTGCAATCGTCGCGCGCGCGCTTCCTCGCCGCCGTCGCCGTCTCCGCGGGCTCGCGCCCGCGCGCAGTCCTTTTCGTCCGCATCAAGCGGCGTTCTTAATTCTTTTTTCTGGGTCGATCGAGGGCCGCCACCCAACGTCCGCCCTCGCCCGCGCCCTCCCTCGCGCGCCAACTCCGCACCGCCCGACTGACCCGAGGAGCCGTGCGGGCAACGCATAAAACCTAAGTAAATGTGAGCTCTAATACGCTCATGGTTGCCCTCAGGTCGATGCTGACACGATGTTTTTTCTTTGTAGACCGGCACCCGACAATCGACAGCCCTATACACCTGCGCCGCCGCCGTCGCCCCGCCAACCCTAGACTGGACGCAAGAGCCAACTAGAACTCGTGTGCGTGGCTCTCAACACCGCCACACCATAAATTCAGCAGCATAGACGGTCTCCCTAATCCCGTCCTTTAACATGTCGCGCGCACCGAGCCGCACATAACAAGTCTGCTTCAAACTGTATTGCATCTATGTCCCTCAATCTACCCATCCATCTATCCATTCCTTCGACTCTCATGCGTCTCATGTCCCATTCATACCCTGCCCGCCCTTGACAGGGCTGTGCTACAGCACAAATAAACTTCTTCCCCACACTGGATTTCAAGCTTTGTCATCCACCGGACTGGCCGATATTCTTTTATTCCTTCCTTACAATCATCGTGACAATCAACAATTCCCCGTACGCCATGGATGGATACATGTTACTGTGAATTATTTAGAGACGACTGCCTCGGCCCCCGTCTTCCTTCCCCGCCCCAGACGACTTACATTTAACTTTGCTCTGCCAGCTGCTTTCGTGGGTTCGTATTTATGTTCGCTGTGTCATCTATGGCTCGTAGGCGTTAGCCATGTTGATTTTTGTACCATCGTCCCTACCCCACGTCCTATGCTTCCACCGTACCCCGTATCCCACCCCCCCTCCCCTACTACTCCCATACCTACCTACATGTGTCGCTCGTTGTCCTCTATCGTGACAAGAGTTATAAGAATTGCGTTCTGACTCGAGAAAAGAAAAAAGAAGTTTGAAGTGCATCAAGTGACATCACAATTTTGATCGAGAAGAATTCAAAAGCAGTCGCGTGTTCAAAGCAGGTCGACTTCGCGCCATAAATAAGACGGACTCGGGCATGGTTCGCGGACCATCCCACCCCAGCCCACCCCCATCTTCCGGGCCACGACGGGCGTTGAAGCCTGAAAGGCAGAACCCCGGGCGTCGGAAGCTGGCTTCGAGTCCGCTCTCCAACGAAATTACAGTAACGCGTCAACGACCCCCAAATTATCAACTCCGTCCGAGTCCGTGTGCGAAAAGCCTGGAGATTGGACGCGGTGTAACGAATTGCACGCAATATGTCGAGTGGACCGACTAATGACCCACACAATTCAGCGCTTTACCGTACGTTCGTCTCTTCCTGCTTTTTTGTTTACTTCTTTCTTTGTTGCGATCTCTCGTGTCTCTGTTTGCCGTTCTGAAGTAATATTGAGTCTTGCATCCACAGAATATGTTGTACCCGCTGCCGTATTTATATTCGCCGCAATCTCGATCACGATGTTTTTCCGCGCGAATGCCAGACGGAGGACTCCGCCGCCTGGAATAGTGGTTGCGGTGCGTGGATCGAGGGTACATCGCGACCTGTTCGACCCAGGGAAGAAGCCCCCGTTGTTCGACGCGTATCTAGAGGACGTTGAAGGGATGGGAGTCGAGTGGGGCGAGATGATGGTGGGTCCATTCGTTCTGGAGCCTCTTGGTATTGACGATGTGCAATGGATTGCTAGCCTCTTGCAGCGGCCAATATCGACGATGCAGGGCTATCAGCTGCGGCAGCACGAGCGGTGAAGCGTGCAAGTGCAGCTTCTCCCTCTCTTTCACCTGACGCGCCTTTCGGCGGCGAAGTAGACCCGCAACCCCCGGACCATCCGAGGAGTAGCCCGAACTCTTCGGGATTGAATTTGGATGCAATTCCGACGCGTTTGTTGGTGAGCGTTGTTGTGCGGATGCCATTCGCACCAGTGCCTATGCCTGTGCGCTGGAGTTTTGATGGTGAAGGTAATGTGGAGCCGGAGGAGTCGACACCATTGCCAAATCTTGAATTAGGATCGTTGGAAGTGGATGTATTGAGTCCGGCGGAAGAAGGTGTACAACCTGTAACATAGTGTTGCGAACAAGTACCGAAATTTTGCTTCTGATCCGTTTTCGAGATATGTTCTCGTTGGTATTCGTGTGCGAATGCCTTCATCATGCCTATGGCGTCTGTGTTTCCTCCCCATTTTTCGGAAGGGAAGGGAAACTTTGCCCGTTCTGGCGATCCAGACAACGGGCCAAATTTCTACCGTATCTTGACCTTCGGATTGTAGCACGAGTGAATAAATCCACTGAATGAAATAATTCCCTTATTTGGCACCTGGCGTTGAGTCCCCGATTTGGCAATTTCGCCATTTGTGCGGCTTGAGATTTTACTACACACTTAGGATGTCCGGAGACAGTAAATCTCTCTATTTCGGTTACGGGAGCAATCTCTGGAAACACCAGATGAACACGCGTTGTCCGGAGAATCAATTCTTAGGCATTGCTCGGCTGCCTGACTGGTCAGTTTTACTGCAATGTCAGTAGCGTCGTCTTCACGTAGCTCTATGCACAGGCGCTGGATAATCAACACGCGTGGCTACGCCAACGTTATCCCTTCTGAGGGAGACGAAGTCTGGGCGTTACTGTACGAGTTGAGCGAGGCAGATGAAATGAAGCTGGACCGCTATGAAGGCGTCCCCGTGTCTTATGTCAAGCAGACTCTCCCCGTGGAATATCTCAAGAAGAGCGACGGTGGGGATGTGGAGAGGCAGACTGTGGATGCGCTGGTGTATGTGGACATCAAGAGCACATTAACCGGCCCTCCCAGGACAGAATATATTTTTCGCATGAATTCGGCGATTGACGATGCGTTAGCTGAGGGCGTGCCAAAGGCGTACATCGATCAATATCTCCGGCCGCGCATTCCAGTAGATGGCCCTCCACCGGACAACGCGAAGGAGCGGGTTCGTACTACAATCGAGTCTGCCATAGACAAATTAAACAGCATCTCCCCGGAAACACAGAGTAGCGTGTAAACAGAAGGTTCTGCTTTCAGTTATCTAGAATCTGTTTTGTGATGGTCCGGTGTAAAGCAAGTTAGTACATGTAGCTGTCCGTGCAATTCGTAGAAATTGTCCATCCCGTAGTACAAGTTCGAGTTTGAGGGTAAGGCTGCATTCATCATCATCGACGCGTAGCAAATGGGTGCTCCGGATACTCCAGCATCGACCTAGATGCCTCGAGATCAGAGTCAGCAAACTTTGTCTCTCTGTCTCGCTCTTCGCCGTAACTTGTCGCAACAATCCAGGCGGCTTCATATGAATCAGTACACCATCCCATTACGGATAAACGCCAGAACTCACAGAATTGAATAAGTATAGCTGCGCCGAGCAAAGCGATGGGGAGAATATTGATCACAGAGAATCCGTTGTCGCAGAATTGGACAATCAGCGAATTTTTGGTTCCATTCATGCACTTTTTGACCGCGTCGGAATCAGTGTCCGGTTTCAATGTGAAGAACAGCGCCAGGCCCAACGAAACGAGTAGGAGGGGTGAGTGAATGAACACGAATTTGCTGTATATGTACACTACCCCCCGCTTGCCACTCAGGCCGGCGAAAAACCTGTCACTCACGAATAAGAAATCGAAGAGTCAAGCAAAAAAAAAATGGCAGCCACGCACCCGAGGAATGACAAGAGGAATAAAAGAGATAATGTACCCGATTGAACTATGATAGCTATTCTGTCCCATAACGGAAGCGGGTGGTTTACTGGCACGGAAGCCCAGCGTTGAACAAAGGTAATGAATGGCAAGACAGATACGACACACCTAGGATGCTCACTTCCAACCAACCTCCAGCAGCTCCAGCCCCACTAACCAGTATTGCGAGCAAGGCAAGCAGCCAGACGGCTATTTGTAACGGAATGCAGCCTAAGAACTTGCGGCATTGAAATAAGGCCATCTACACATGCGCTGCACTCTCGGAGAGGCACAGTGAAGTGGGGAAGAATGAGAAAACGCGGGGAAGAGAATGGAAACGGAAGAAAAGTCAAAAGAGTTCATCGCCGATGCTGTGGGGTCATATATCATGAAAACCGAGGTCCCACGATGTAACTGTTTGACGGTTACTACGACGAACGGACTTCTGCGATTTTTAGACGCAGAAAACAATCATTGCATCAGTGGACGACCGGTCGACCCTAATAAACGTTGGCATTGAATACGCCGGTTCCATTAGTTTCAAGCTATGGCAAATGACTTCAAAACGACGGTGGTCGATGGCCGCTCAAACGTTTGCCTAAAGACTGTCCTTCGAGCTGCAAGCCTGTCCTGAGCGCGCAGACAGCCACAGTTTGATTCGGCAGGGCCCGTTCTTTTTTTTGAGCTAGAAACTGCGTCGCCAGAGAGCAGTTTCGACCATCAACGCGTCAAGTTGTATCCTATTCCCATCCTAAGTATCATGATCAGAGACACACAGCAAGAATTGCGAGCTCTAGTCTGGCCACTAATTCTAGAGCAGCCAGCAGAAACATATGCTCCCCCTTTGCGCTATGAGCGTTCATGGAAGTTGACGACTGTGTGAAGAGGCCCAGGAGTCCCAGGCCGAGCATCTGCGCCGTTGTAGGCAAGCTGTAGGGCGGAACAAGATGTAAACGCGATCACGTGGTGAGTTCTCGGTACGGTACGTTTCTCCAGATTCGTGTATGTATGTAGAGAATTAATAAGGATAGCTATGAAGTCGCGTCGCATACACATTCGGGTGCCAAAGATTGTCATGGAAGTCATCTGGGCCAGAAAATAGAGTGATACAGTTCGAAGGTAGCCGATTCGCGACATACTTAATTGCAACGCAGTTGAGACAAGGCCGATGATATCTTTCGCGACCTATGAAGCGAGCAAGACCCAATCAGCTCTTGGAAGTCTCTACTTGACAGACCACGTACCCTAGAATGGCAGCGAGAAGCTGTTAGGTTTGCTCGGCGGTCACTTCTATCATCTGCTCATTCTCGGGCGGCCAAGTACCAGTATACTTCGATGGTTCAGAGTCCTCTTCCTCTTCCTCCTTCTCTTCTTCAGATTCCTCCACCTTCGAATCATCATCATCAGAGTCCGGCGCCGTCTCTTGCGGGATTGGCTCGAGCACCAGAGAGCTATCTTCGCCCCGACGCAATGCCCTTAACCTGGCCAACTCATCCTCCGGCGCCCGTCCAGCGACACTCTCCAACGCAGACTCAAAAGTCACAAAAAATGCCTCTTCGTTCAGCTGCTCCGCTGCCTCTAATGACTTCCGCAAGAAGCCTGCCTTGGGTTTCTCCGCTACGTTATTGTCATCTCCTTGTTCTTCAACGTCGTCCGAATCGTATTTGTTCAGACACGCTTCCAACTCCTTGTGTATCCACGCCAGCGGTATCGTGCGCCCAGATTGGCGCGATGCCCACTCGAGCTGGTCGCACCCACTCGCCGTCATCATGCTGATCTGGGTATGTGCACTGGTTAACAATCCTATCCCGCGAAGCAGCTTGACACCGAGAGCACGAGTGTTGCGCCCAAATACCTCGCTGATGGTCCAATCAACGACGTGTACGTGCAACCAGTCGAGGGGAGTGCCTTGCGCCGCGAATGCCAGAGCTTCGCACAAATCTGCTATCAGTGGCGCGTCCTCAGTTGCCACCTCTTCGGAATTCCTGTAGTAATTCCCTGAGTGCACAAACACCAACACGCGTCGGATAGACGACGACCGGGATTGGCGCAAACGCGTCACGAGTTTTGCGTGGCCTGCGAGCAAGTCGTTGTGGCGTATCTCGCCCGTGGGAGTGATTACGACGAGCGTGTTGTCGTATAGCAAGGGAGTGGCCTCCGTGTTGATGAGACGGCATACTTGGAGGAGGTGAGGAGGCTTGCTTTCCACGCCGGGGCAGCATGCGGATGGGATGTAGCTTGTTTCTTTCAGTTGCTCGAAGATTTCTGCGTTGACGTACCCCCCCATGGCTGCGAAATGCTCGATAGCATCGGCGGGAGTAAGCTGTAAGACTGGTTTCCAGATTTGAAGACGAATCTCTGGAGGAAGCGACAAGAGACCAGTTGGTTCGAGATCCTGCGAGGAAGCCATGTATCGCTAGTATGGGTCAAAGTTGGCGGTCGTTTTATGTAGACGATGACTGTTTGTGAGTCGCACTGGAGCCCATCGATTACGACTGTTCACAGCGACATCCGGAGTGAGGATCCCCGGCGAGGAGGTCGTTGGATTGAACACAACTACTTAGCACATGCGAGTCTTCGCGATCTGCCAGTGCTGAGCTTGGCTGGGCCATCTGATCAGTGATCCCCCTCGGCAAATTGTGCCTTGACCATAGCCGCACTTTGAATCGTCAAGCTACGTCAGAGTCGATACAGCTTCAGGTCCTGGTTTGAAGATTGGGCCACAGTCTTGCCTAGTCTTGCAGAACACAGGACAGATTCTTCGATACTTTCTTCAATATATTCATCCTTCTAAACACGGGATACAGCGAGAACATTACAGAAACATGGTGGGTGTCTTGTGGTTCATAAACGATACAGAATGCGATGGAGGGGACAGTGAATGCAGCAAGTTGGATCGAATTCAGAGAATGGGATGGTGTACTGCAGAAAACTAGTCAATTTTGGGTTATAAAGATTGAGCCATTCAATTCAGGCTTACCCGATGTAACACATGCAGGTCAAAGCAGAACAAAAGACGCAGAATGGAACAGGGAACGCAGGAAGAGACATTCAGAGTGACAGAAACTAATGCGCGCGAAAGTCGATAACAGGATACAGGCGGTCAGACGAATTTCGAAAGCATGCCGCGAAGCTTATCAGCGCCGTCGTCGTCCTTGGCTGCGATGGTTTTCGCATGTTTTTCGAGTGATGCGATGGTACGTTCAGTGGCTGCGGGAAATTCTGCAAGTGCGGCAAGGGCAGGATCAACAGTCGAAGAGAGAGCAGCTTCGAGATCGGTCCAGAGCTGTTGCCGTTCACGGTACACATCTTCGAGCTGAGCAAACAAGTCCTTGATCTTGGTCTATGCGTATGAAATATCGAATGAGGATTAGTGGGTAAGGGACATGCATTGACCCTACCTCCGTTGCGGTAAACGCCTGCTGGAGAGCACGATGCTCGTCGATATTGAGAGCCTCGAAGCCTTTACACGCGTCATCGAAAGCGAGAAGGCCAGTCGTGAATGCAGGGTCAACGCGGCGCGCTAGGGCCTTGTGCGCGGTAGTGACGCGCTGGACGGCGGGCTGCAAAGTATGCGCTATGTCCTGCAGCAGATCAGTGCCGGCGTGGGTGAAGGGCTTTTGAAGGGAGTCTGCTAGAGCGGAAAGCTTGGCGGAGGGGTCGGAAAGGTCTTGCCCTGAGTCGTCGCGGAGGAGATCTGATACGAGAGTTGCTTCGTCGTCCCAAGCGTAAGAACGGCGTGGTTTTTTTGGAGGAGACGCGTAAAGAGCTTGAGGGTCCTCATTCTCGTCGTGTTCGCCTTCGTTGTCGGAAAACTCGAGGGAATCACGTCGTATCGCGCGGAAAAGGTTGCTTGAGCGACGCGGCGAATCGACGATTCTTCTTCCGCTAGTTCGATGCGTGCGGTGTGTAGACTTGGCAGCTGGTTAAGAAATTAGACGACACGGATTGCACGAGAGGAAGACCCACATATTGGCCCTCGAGGCATTATGGGCGTTCGCGTCATGATGGTAGGAAGAAAAGGTGTTTGCAAGTCACGGTTCGTCTTCATCGCAATTAGGTATCACTGACACGCGCTGCATATGATATGTATAGCAAAATGGAGGATAGCAAGCATGATATATCTTCACCCTGGTTCGAAGTCGGCTCGTAGACTGCAGTAAGCGAGATACCTCAAAATGCGTATCCCAATTTCGTGATTTGGCTCTAGTAAATTACTACCAAGCTCTAGCATTCGTTAAACAACTTGCGCGAGTATTACATCCCCCAATATATCCAATCAAGGGCTTGAATTGAGTGTATCGAGGCGTAAAGGGTGAACGAGACATGCAGAGATTATAAATTCAAACTCCGCTCGGCCGGCTGTGATTTCTCCTCTTACCACCACCAAAATCAGGTTCGCCGCCGTCCTTGTCCTCCAACTCGAGCTCATCGTCCCCAGCGTCCGCTATCAGGAGCTCTCCGTAGACAACCGCCGCCATGAACTCCCGTCCCCACAAAGTTCGTCTCTCCTCCAGCCCTCCAACCCCGACCCATCCCCTGACTTGGCTCAACTATCTAGCAATCCATGTCCGAGCTGAAGCTCCGTCGCCTCACGGAGCACAACCAGCGGTTACGGGAAGACCTGGCACGGCCACGGTGCGTTCCCTACTACTGCAATTCACCTTTTTTCTCAATGTCCCTGTTCCTGTTCCTTGAAGTGTGCGAGTCAGTGAGGCTAGCGCGAGGTAAGCCATACCTTTTCTCTTGCAACATTCTACTCCTTGCTTACGGTCTATTCCAGTTTGATCAGATATTGCAAAACCACGAAGGTACGCCGGTTGGTCCTCCAAACGACGCATAACCAAGCCAAATCGTCGCATAGGATCACCTTGTACCCTCAGTCTGGGGTCCCGTGGGCAAGGGCGAGGATCCATACGCTCCTCCTGCTCAGGGCTGCAATTGCGTCGTCATGTAACGCCCCTGCATCTTCGTCCCGTCTCGTCGTCTCTTGCTGCCTTTTTTGTTTCCCGTCATCTTTATTCTGTCTTGCTACTGTGGAGAGCCTGAACCGGCCGTTGCTTAAATTGTGCGTCCTCTTAATCTATTTCCCTCTTGGCATCGTCTCTCGCTTTCCTTCCTTTCCCCCGAGTCCATACTCACTGCCTTGCTGCAGTATTCTTTCACCTCTCGATCACTCGTATACCAGGATCACCGCACACTCCTTTTGCCGCCCGGCCACATCAGCCCCTGCCCCTCAACCACCGCCCATCGTATCCCTTTCGTGCGCGTATGCGAATGCGACCCGCGCACTCCGTCTCAGTTGTCCGTCCTCGATCACGCTCACTGCCGTTGTCCGTCCCCGCATTTGGATTGTATCTTCAGTATCCGCCTCTCGCAGTTACATCCGCATACGCCGCGCGTTTCTTTTCTTATCATATCCTCTGTCCATACACCGCACCTTTCTTATTGTAGATTATCTGGCAATTTCCATACTTGATTGTCCAGGTTGGTGCGTCGAATGGAAGTTTGTTTGGGATATGAATCCAGGTTGGTCGTTCTGAGAATTGTCGCCCTTACCTGGGCGCGAATCTTCACTACATTCGCCGACAGGCTCGTCCAAACACAGTACTTGGGCTGATAACAAATCTAATTTTGCTACCCTAACAAAAGTTTCGACACTTGGCATCTGTGCATGTGGGCTTGATGGATTCGAACGACAATCAAAATCAGTGTCTTCGAATGGCGTTCAACTCGTTGGGATAGCCAGTGGATCGCTGCGAAAGATATGGTAGCTGAACCAGCTAATTTCGACGACTGAAACCAGTCAAATTCAAGCAGTGCAAGCAGTGCAAGCAGTAATACATACTTACACGCCGAAGTCACAAATGCGACTCCAGCAACCGTTTGCTAGATTAGCAAGACTCCAACCTAGCAAGAATCCCAGCAGTGAACCAGGTAATATTTGCGACTGAAACCAGTCAAATTCAAGCAGTTCGAGCAATGATACATACACGCCAGAGTCACAAATGCGACTCTGGCACCTCTTTCCAAGGTTAGCAAGACTCCAACCTGGCAAGAATCCCAGCACCTCCAATCCCCCTCCGCTGCTCCCATTCGGGCTTTCTAAAAGCTTGCATCTCATATTTTGTATCAGAACCCGTTTTCATGATTTCGACTGTCGCCTGACGGTCCCACGAAACCGACTGCAGCGTATCTACAACGGACGCGTACCCCTCCGTACATGCTATAAGTGCCTGCGGAGAGGGTCGTTCACCAGCGAGGATCTGGGGGTTGCTGAGGTAGATGTGCACAAGCTTGGGCGCCTTCGAGAAGAAGCATGGTAGAGCTGCCTGCAAAAATCGGAGGTTACGGATGAAATCTTTGCGACGAGGTTCAGTGCTTACCACTAGATCATAGTCGAGACCAGTGAACGGAAGACGAACTTCTTCCAGGCATTGTAGTTCCGCCGTCGGCTGTGGAATCGAATTCTGGCCATGGTCGATGAAATCTCTGTAGCCGCGAGACGACATCTCGAACTTGAATTTTTTGAGATTGGGGCAGACCTCAGAAAGAGCGCCCAATATTTCGGGCAGATGTTCGAGGTAGAATTGCACTTCCAAGATTAACTCCTCGAGTGAAATGAGAACATGCGAGCGCCACTGGAAGCAGTGAGAATTAGAACCTAAGTGCAACAGGCTATGTGCGAAACTTGCCTCGAAGAACGAGTGGAGATTCTCTGCATCATTAGCCATACTTCCTTGCAGAAGCCACTCTAACTCGGTATTGTCGTCGATGGGATCCCTTTCGTTGACCAGACGGTGCTCAACGTGGAAGCGCTTGACTTTCGCACAGAAAACGGGATCCCGTAGAAGCATCCGATGCGCACCCAATTCCCGGTAGTCTGCATACAGGACATTTGAGACGACTATTGAACGAAGCTGTGTATACTTACATCCTTCGGATGGGGAGAATTCGCACATGTGCATCTCGACAACCTCAATCTCAGGCGTGGAAAGCCATAATTTTCGAAATGCAGGATCGACGTTGTCGCAAACAATGTGGCGAAGGGAGTGGGATATGATTCCTTCCGGAGTATGAGCATTGCGGTCAGTGTATTCCATGGGATCGTCCTTTGCATCATCGTCAAATTCGTCGAAATCTTCATCATCCCGATAACAGTCCTTCAAGTGTAGATACTGAAGGGCCGGGAGAGCCTCGATGAGACCGTGAACCATCCAGAAGCATTGAGAATCATATTTTTCATCAAGCTCTGCACCCGAGATTTCGAGGTGGGTTACATTTCTGAGCCGAGCCAGGAGCTTGACACCTGTTACTTGGACATGCCCAGTGAGCGTCAGATACCGAACGGCGTCGCAGCGTTTCTCGTCGAAAAGCTCCAGAAACTCGGATTCGCGCGTCCCTGGGGATATTTCTGTGTGTGGGCGATCTCCAAGGTCACCCTCGATGCAAAGATATTGAGAGGCAACGGGATACGCGATTGAACGTATTCGACGATTAACGAGACACAGGCCGGTCAAAGTCTCTAGATCGCGATGATCTTGTATCAGACATTGCACGACCAAGATGAGAAGTTCGTTGGGCAGGTCCAGTAGTCCGTAGGTCATGTCAACGAGTGTAGTGTCCGTTAAAGATGTGTTGCTAATTGTTTGGCTCTGACAGGTTCCAGAAATTGAGGCCGAATCGCCCTGCTCAACTAGAGATAGAACATTTAAGAGACTGTTTCCATCCTGTCGCTCCTTGCACATCGAGACAGAGACCGCAAGACGGGAGAGAGAAAGAGAAAAGGAAGGTGTTTGAGCACGTGACCGCGAACTCCTAACTTTCTCTTGGCAATTTTGTTTGGTCGCTCGCCGACGCAGTCTGGGTGGTAGATTGAAAGCGAGAGAGAGCCCAGCCCCACGGGCTCTCCGACGCAATGGTGAATTTATTTTGCATGCACTAGTAAGAATATGTAGTTTGTTTTGTTGTTAGATGGACAAGTGGGACGGAGGTATGCAATGTCACGGTGCCAATGTGTAGATATCGCAAGTAGACCAACGACACTCGACGTTCCCGGAGTTTCCTGGGGTTCTGGGAGTGCTCGGGCGAGGAATGAAACGACCCAGGATCGTCACTACGTTTTGGGATGCGACAATCATTGGACCTTGTGAGTGAACCATGATGAAAGAAACCTATAATCGCGAGTGCGCTAGGCAAAAACGGACCCGAGTTTCAAGACCGAGAGATTGCAGACGATGAGCCTAAACGAAGAACCAGGATGCGAACTCGGAGCAAGCCTGAGGGGAGAGCCAGATCGAACCAAGCTTTGAGAATCATAGCAGCTAGATAGGAATGGGAATGCCAGTCAACGACCTTGAATCGGCTCGAGCAAGTAAACAGGTTCAGGTTTGCAGCCGCCAGGGAGGGTAGACGCCGAGAATCACAGTACCAAACCAAGGGTACCGTTCATAATGATAGACCTCAAGATTCGGGGATCCAAGTAGCTCTACTGCTTCACCAGATACACTGCACGCGAGTCGTGCCATCAAATGATCGAAGCCCTGCAGTCAGTACGGAGAGAAATGCCACTCCGTGTCGGCGCCGTCGATCAGCGCCCGCAACGCAGCCACGACATTCAATTTGCAGTTAGCTGCTGCGTGGGCCTCAACGGGAGTGTCGTACCGCCGGTTTGTTGTCGTTAATTCCAGTAAGACTGACAAGAAACAAGAGGAACGTGGTGCTAGTAATCGGGCGTCAGGCTTTCATGTCGCGTCGAGATGACAGATGGACAGGACTTGCAGTGGTACACCGCAGCTGTTTGCATGTTCATACATCCAGTCCGAGTTCAAAGCAAGGTTGAAAAGAAAGATCGTTGGCCCGAGCGGAGGCATACAAGAACTCGCGAAATATATGTACAAGAGAAAGAAGCCCAGCCTAGCTCCGTTGTCGTCGTCGTCAAATATATGGTTGTCGGTGTCCGCCTTCCCCAGAATCTGATGCCGCCTCGAGATCAGCACCCATGATTGGCTTGGGCGTTACCGCTGAGAAAAAGCGTCCTCGCCCGCATCCTTTCATCAGTCCAAATGCAGCCCCCGGCGCGCGTACGGCCGAGATAGATACTTATAAGTAGCAGCTAGGCTGTGGCATGTGGGTTGATTCAGATTATAAGTAGGCAGGCAGGCAAGCCAAGTGCTAGCGCCGTCTTACCCCACCCTCGAGTTCCGAACCTCAAACACCCATCGTGGAGGAGGCACTGCTGAGAGAGACAAGAAAGTGAGTTGGGAATTCCCGAGACCTAGAGGCCAGGTCCAAGACGTGGAGTCTCGGTATCTCTCCGAGACCGGAAACTGATTCCTCCTTCGTGTGTACTGTATAGCATTTTGAGACATTTCGCCAGGCGCAGTCACAGCACGTCGTAGGCAGGAACCCGAGTTTCGTCGCGGCAGACACCCAGAGAAGTTCAGTCGTGGTTGTCGAAGAAGAAACTAAAGCAGAATGAGTACACGCGCGGGAGGTCGCCAGGCCATGTCGGAGCTCAAGCTCCGTCGTGTGATTGAGCATAACCAGCGGCTGCGAGAGGATTTGGCAAGGCCGAGGGTGAGGGTGAGCGAGGCTAGTGCTAGGTGCGTAATGCGTTGTGAAGCTTGAAGGTTCAACTTGAGGGGAAC
Source organism: Favolaschia claudopus (assembly GCA_037176885.1). NCBI lineage: Eukaryota > Fungi > Basidiomycota > Agaricomycetes > Agaricales > Mycenaceae > Favolaschia > Favolaschia claudopus. The sequence continues at coordinate 422,309 of JAWWNJ010000017.1, forward strand.
TGATGGATTCTGAAATTATTGGCAGCCTCATCCGATACTGTAAGACGACGAAAGACCACTTGGTTCCGTCTGTTTGGGGCCCCGTTGGGAAGGCAGAGGATCCGTATGGAGCGCAGACGAAGGGGTGTACGTGCTCAGTTCAGTGAATGGTCGTGGAGTCATTTCAGGAGGTGGATTCAGACGGCGACGTGCGCTTCGATTTTTGTGTTTTGCCTCAACTTAAAGTGGGTGCCTCACACTCTGTACTGGTATCGTTTTCTCTCTGTCCAGATGTATATGTATCCGGGGACAGGCGTATTTGTTCTGCATATGTAAAATGTATGATATGTACAATGCTTCAAAGTCATACCGTCGACATGCATAAACTTGAAGGGTCGGAGGGGAGCAAGAATCTACACTTGACGGGCAGCAGTGGTTCATTCCGACACCGAGCGCGACTGCCCGACTGTCAAGATGCGACCCATTCAGAGTTTGTCCAGAAATTCCTGTACTTGATTCTTTCTGAGCGCGCCGACGAACTTGTCAACTTGCTTCCCTCCGCGGAAAGCTACAACTGTGGGGAGCGCAGATACCTGCATGTAGGCACGCACAGATCGACGGGGCATCAGAGAAATTTTCGGTGGTTCACCGGCAGATAACGGCTCGCCTGAAACTGTTGCGCAAGCTCTGAACCGCCGCCAGATTCGTTCTCAACATCGATAGTGACGAGGTCGAGATTGTCTGAGCCGTCTGTAACACTTTTGAGGATGGGTGAGAGGGCGTGGCACGGCCCACACCAACTATGAACGGATTTAGGTAAATTTACGTGGGAGGATCAGCACCCACTCTGCGTAAAAATCGACTAGGACGAGGCGGTCGTCCGAGCCATTCGACGCAACTTGGTCAAAGGTCTAGTATCACGATTCAAACCGAGATAGATCTGCAGGGCACAAACGAACAGCCTTGGTTGCGTTGATGTAGTGAACTTTTCGACATGATGTAGAGACAAATGTCCTTTTTGCGAGCAAGTTGCGTGAAGCCAGTCTCAGGGCAGCCATGGTCAAAGCTGGGGTATAGCTTAGCACATCGTTCTAGAAGAGACGGAGCCAAGTTCTTGCATATATTATAGCGTCGCGAGGAATCAAGGGGAGGTCGTCATAGAGAAACGGGATGGAGGCGTAAAAAAAGGACAGGACGACCGGAAAAGCCGATCAGGGTATAATCACGGCACAAATCGACCAATGGCGGTCCATCAATCGATCTGATGTGTTTCCACTGTGTTACTGGCGATGCCGTTTCGCCCATATAAAGCCATCCTGTCATCTCCCTTTCTTACCCTCGTTCGTCACCCCCCAGCAGGTCTCCCTTTTTTGCAGCATCCAAGAGCAGAGTCCGTCCCCTCAAACTCTTTTCTTCAACTTGTTCTTATTCACTCTCTGCAGGCTCTCAAGTCCTTTCATTTTTGACTTTTTCTAATCAATTCACTCGATTTTTCGCCACCGATAACCGTCTAAAATGCGTTTCTCTCTTGCTGTTGCTGCTCTTGCTCCCGTTCTCTCCGTCTACGCTGAGGAAATCCTCGTCACCGTCGGTGCTGGTGGTCTCGTTCGTCTACTTGCCTTCAATCTGCTCCTCGGATACTCATGCGCTCCTATTAGTTGGCTTTCAACCCCACCAATGTAACTGCGAAGATTGGAGACACAATCTCCTTCCAATTCCAGTCGAAGAACCACGTTCGTCCTCTTAACTTGCTTGCTCCCTTCAATGCATCCTGAACTCCACCTCTAGACAGTCACCCAGTCCACCTTCGCCCAGCCGTGTCAGATCCAGACCACCCCCGCACAGGGCATCGACTCGGACTACCAACCCGTCGACAACACCTCCACCACTTTCCCCCAGTGGAGTTTCACTCTTGACAACGACACCACCCCTCTCTGGTTCTTCTGCAAGCAGACCAACCCCGCCCCCCATTGCCAGAAGGGAATGGTCTTCTCCGTAAACGCAAAGCCCGATGGCCCCAAGAGCTTCGCCGTTTACCAGGCCGCTGCCATGGGTGACCCTGCCGCCGTCGAGGCTGCTGCTGCCGCCTCTGCCTCAGCAGCCGGTGGTGCCGGTGGTGCTGCAGGTCCCTCAGACTCTGCTGGCGGTGCTGCTCAGACCGGTGGTGCTGGCGGTGCTAGCGGTGGCGCTCCTGGCGGTGCCGCTCAAACTGACGGTGCCGGCGCCATCGGCGGCCTTTCTGGTGCTGGCAGCGCCACTGGCCCAGCCGGTCCCGGCAATTCCAACACCCCCAACTCCGGCTTCCGCGTTGGCGGCAGCGCAGCTTCGCTCGTCGCTGTTGCCGGTCTCTCATTATTCCTCCTGTAATCGCATAGGAGCCAGAGTGACGGCTGGATGGACAAACGAGACGACATGGGACGGGATGGGCTGCTTCGTGGATCACGGACAATTGCATTTCAGCATTCACGCATTACGCTCACCATTATCGGTGCTGCTAAAGTTGATTTTGACGCATGGACACAAATGTACTGGTATACATGATGCTGCAATATCTCCGCTCTGGGTCATTCTTTTCTTCTGTATTGTATTCGTATTGTAAGAAGGCTTCAAGAATCAAGAATCCAATCTTCGGCAGTTGGCAGGTTGCAACCAAAAGAGAAACCAACGAGCATTTGACCTCTCCCGTCGCTTGGTATTTTTGGACCGGCGCGGAATAGATATATCGAGTAAAAATGGCCAGCGACTCAGAGTGAGGGCTTTACACATTGCATAGAGACGGTCTTGAGGTTGCCTCGTTCTCCAACAGTAATACACAAAAATACACACATAGAGCCCCTCAGAACAAATTATACACCCGCGCCAGCGGCAGTTTCGTAGCAGGCCCAACATCCATCAGAACTCCGCTCGCCCGTCTTCGTAGGAGAAATCAAAAAGAGCAATAGCTTAGAAAGAGACGAGAACTTACACCTCATAACTCTCCGGGTCCACAGTCATCTCCGGCGTCGCATCATTCCACTTCATATCCTTCTTACCTATCGCCCGACAATTCCGCACGGCCTCGAGCCGTTTCGATAGTCCGTACGACTGAACCGTGCCGGACTCGAGGGATATCTGGGAGACAAATGCACGCGAGTTGAGGGCGGCAGATCCAGGCTTTGCACCCCACATCGGTTTTCCGAAGAACGGTTGGACGGATGGGATTGATGCATTGGCGTCGCCCATCTGTATGTACATAATTACAAGGAGAGGGAGCAGAATAGATGCGAGATATGCTTACCTGCGACCAAGCAATCACTCCCGACTTGATCACCATCTCGGGTTTGGATCCAAAATTCTCGGGTTTCCAGAGTACGAGGTCCGCAAGTGTACCCGAGGCCACCTGTCCGACAACATGGCTCATCCCATGCGCGATTGCGCTGCGGAAAAAAGAGATTAAAATCGCATCGGGAAATCAAGAAACGACTTGCGGGTTGATGGTAAATTTTGAAACATAACGCTTCACTCTGCCATTGTCCTTACCCTCCGCATCCCCGAGCTCTGTCAGCGGTCCAAGGAACTCCCGCATCTTGCTTGCCGTCCGCCACGTTCGGCTCACAACTTCGCCGACGCGTCCCATAGCTTGCGAATCAGAACTGATTATGGAGATGGCACCGTTGTCGTGCAGAACGTCCTCTGCGGCGACCGTCTCCGCACGGATCCGGGATTCGGCAAACGCAATGTCTTCTGGAATGGATCTGTCGAGGTGATGGCAGACCATAAGCATCTGTGTTTGCGGTCAGAAGATGCGCTGCAATTACAAAGAGAAATGAAAACGCACGTCAAGATGCTCATCCAGAGTGTTACTGGTAAAGGGCCGCGTCGGATTGGTGGATGAAGGCAGGACGTTCGGAAGTCCGCAGACGACGATGATGTCGGGCGCATGCCCACCACCTGGAGATTTTGTATGTAAAGCCGAATAGATACAATGCGATAAGCATGAAACCAACCAGCGCCTTCAGTATGATACGTATGGATGGTGCGACCACCGAATGCAGCGATTGTCGCTTCGATAGAGTGTTAACGACCGACCAGATGAGTGTTACAGTAGACTCACTCTCGACGAAGCCGCTCTCATTGAGCGTATCAGTGTGGATATTAACCTGCACGTCGTACTTGTCCCCGATGTCCAACGCAGTGGTGATCGTGGCCGGAGTCGTCCCCCAATCCTCATGCAACTTGAGGCCAGCTGCCCCAGCCTTCACAATATCCTCCAATGCAGCTGGACCAGCGTCATTACCTTTACCCGTAAATGCAAAGTTCATGGGCAGTCCGTCCGTCGCAGCGAGCATGTGTCGCATATAAAATGGACTTGGAGTGCAGGTTGTTGCGTTCGTGCCTGCGCTGGGGCCGGTGCCACCTCCAATCATCGTAGTGGTGCCCGCTGCGAGAGCTTCTTCTACCTGCTGAGGACAGATGAAGTGGATGTGTGCGTCGATCGCGCCTGCGGTGACAATGAGTTTTTCGCCCGCAATGACCTCGGTGGAGGAGCCGATGATGAGAGAGGGATGGACATTTGCCATCACGTCGGGATTGCCGGCCTTCCCTATGCCTGCAATTTTGCCGTCTTTAACACCAATATCGGCCTACAACGAATGAGATAGTCTACAGCCGTGACGATAGAATTCAGCACCTTGTAAATTCCAGACCAGTCAATGATCAAAGCGTTGGTGATGACCAGATCAAGTGTTTCTGAGGCAGGCCGGTTCGTTGCTTGGCCCATGCCCTCGCGAATGGATTTTCCTGTTCACATTGATGTGTCATCATGAGAAGAACTCAGCGGGTTCGAGATTCGCATAGACTGACCTCCGCCGAACTTGACCTCGTCACCATATACTGTCTGTCAATCATGTTGAGCGAATTTCATTGAATGAAATGTTAGTCTGACTTCATCATGTTCCACCTCCACCCAAAGGGCAGTATCACCGAGACGAACTCTGTCTCCAACAGTGGGACCGAACATAGATATGTAGGCCTCGCGACTGATTTCGGTGTCGGCGCTGACCTCAAGTGCACCAGGTTCAGGAACATGTCCAAAGTCCCTTTGCACCAAATTGGATACGATGTGGTCGATTCTTGAGGGTTCCACCACTCCGGACGCCAAACGGTTCCCGCCAGACACAATTTTTGCGCCAGCGATGGAGCACAGTGTTACAGTTTTCACGTCGCCTGGTTCAAATCGTACAGCGGTGCCTGCGAGAATATCGAGCCTCTTTCCGTAAGACTTTCCGCGGTCGAAAGAGAGAGCCGAATTGGTTTCAATAAAGTGATAATGAGAGCCGACCTAGAAAAACTATGTGACCCAGATCAACATCCGACATTCGCAAGACACACCTGAATAGGACGGTCGCCATTGTTTGTTACGCGTAACTGAACTCGTTGCCTACCCTTGTTAATCACAATAGGTTCTGGCCGAGTCAGAATCGCTCCTGGAAGATTTTCTCGAGCATATGCTGAGATATCCGCGATTGGGAATTTGTCCTCAGATGGAATAGGGAGAAACGACCCGTAAAGAGCAGCCTCTAAATTTCCTGACTCCGTGCAAATAGGATGGTGAACGGTAACAAGAAACACGCTGAGTACGCGTTATCAGAGCTGTAACATGGGTGATATGATTAGCTGTACCCATCATGGAACGTCCCTTCAACTTGTATTTCATGAAGGAGACTGGCAACACTAGGAAGGACATGACGGCGGCCAAGAAGTGTCTTCCCGTGTTGCATTAGCTGAGAAACTGAGTGAGTGCCATCGCGAATGAGTTCTTGAAGTTGAGACGCGATAAGAGCCACGGCTTCAGTTTGGTTCAACTGCAACCCACGCGCCAATCGTTTCTGGGCGAGGAAACCAGTCTATAGGATGTAAATTTTAGCAATATGTATTGCAGTTAGCTCGGACTTGATGCAGGAGCAGTTTCGCCTCTTCACGAGGAAGTAAACGCATATTCGGTATCAAAGTTGAGTTCAAAGATAACGAGCACCGCCACTGGGTGTTGGTCTTCCCGATTTGGGCAAAATGATTGACATTTTATGTGGTCGTGTGTATTGTTCGAGGTGTCGTCCCCCACGTTTTTCTGAATCTTAGAATCCTCACTCTTGCAACCATGGTCGTTGTGTCTGGTCAGCCAGGATCTTCAGAGCAAACCCACAAAAAGAACAGAAGAAAACAGTCAAAAAAGAAAATTCCCGGTGCAACAGACATAGTCATCGATTCAGACCTCGAAGAGGATGGCAATCCTACGGCTTCGACCTCTGCACAACTTCCACCCCCACCCGCGGATGACGACGACGAGCTCATGATCGACGTCGATCCCTCTGCCGCACCCTTATCCTCCGCTCCTGAATTCGCACCACTTTCTGCGGATGCAGGAAAAACTGCACTTAAATCGGAAACCCGACGTATACCGATACCGCCTCACCGGATGACTCCCCTGAAGAAAGATTGGGTCAACATCTTTGGGCCCTTGACCGAAATCTTGGGCTTGCAAGTCCGCATGAACGTACAACGAAAATGTGTAGAAGCAAGGGTATGTTTCTGTGTGGTACAACCTTGTACAGACCCGAATCAATGCGTGTCCAGACTTCTAAAGCTACCAAAGACATCGGCGCCCTGCAAAAGGGAGCCGATTTTGTCAAGGCTTTTGCTCTAGGTTTCGATGTAAATGTAAAGTAGCCGTCTTTTCTGTTTTACTTCCCGTTCACACTCGAGCTACCAGGACGCGATCGCGCTTCTCAGACTGGACGATCTCTATCTCGATTCGTTCGAAATCAAGGACGTCAAGACATTACATGGCGACCATCTTTCTCGCGCAATTGGTGAGCTGGGCATCCACTATGCGCGAAGCCCTCTACTTATTTTCATATAGGTCGGATAGCAGGACAAGACGGGAAAACCAAATTCACCATTGAAAACGCTAGTCGAACGCGCATAGTTCTGGCGGATACGTGAGTTTAATTTCTTCTTCCTTTCCTTGCGCCTGCTGACCGAGTTGCAGGAAAATTCACATAATGGGCTCATTCCAGAACATCAAAATCGCAAGAGACGCGATCGTGTCTCTGATTCTCGGTTCGCCTCCGGGCAAAGTGTACGCTGGCCTGCGGACAGTCAGCAGTCGCATGCGGCAGCGGGCGCTCTGATAATTTCCTCTTCTGTACTCTTATGTGTTGTTTTACTCTCTCAATCGGTTGTGCCATTCGGATACCAATTTGGAGAGAAAATCATCAAAATTGCGGGCTACATAGTGATGTGCAATGCTACAAAACAGATATGACAGGGTATGTGTACAGGGATAGTGCGCAGATTTGTGGGTATGTGTATGAGGCTGCATCATAACGCTTCAAACATTCTATTCTTCTCCAGAACCAGATTTGGAATCTTCGTATTGGTTGGGACTTGTATGCTGCAGGACACTAGAAATCGAGGGCGATTAGCGAACTTTTCAATCGGCCAGTAAATTATATCACTTTTTCAGAGCTTTCTCGTCGACCTCTGGATCTTCGCCATCTCCGACCATCAGGTGATGTGCGATACTGGGCACGCCATCCACGACAACAAACAGCCAACCGGGGCCAGGAGGGTAAACCATTCCGTTGGGCGGGCCCGTCACCGTGGCCTTGGTGCCATCCGCCGAGATCTGCGACGTCAGATAAACCATGCGGCTATTTGCGTGCACTGCGTGAGTGACATAGCCGAAATCCATGAGCACCACTATAGCGGCCGTCAATGGACATGAAAGAAAAGTGTAGAAGAAAAATACCTTTTATATCCGCCTTGTCCTGGACTTGCGGTGGAAGCCGGATCGTGAACACCTCGGTCTTCCCAAAGTCGAGCTGCTTCGGGCCATTCTTGATTTGAGGTCGCGGTTTGCCCATGTAGGGAGGACTCAACCACTCTACCCGGTATTCCGTCCCATACTTCACCTCGCTGCGGTCCAAGTTCGGGTTGCTTCCCGCAATCATAATCCTGCCATCTGGCACCAAAGTCGCAACGCTGTGGTACATGCGCGGAATCTGGCTTCGAGGCAAACCAGCAGAAGAAAAGCGAGAACCTTGAGGAGCAGATGGCGTGTAGATTACCGGTGTCAGGACAGGATTGTCAGCGTTCGACGCTCCGACTTGATTCAGCACGTTCCCGTATCCCGAAATACCACTTCCTGCGCCGTTGACGATAAGAACTTCACCGGTGGGGAGGAGAACGGCGTCCGGCATAAGGCGCGCCTCCGGCATCTCTTCGGTTACCCAGCCCGCTGCGATTCCAGCGTCGGTCAAAACCATGCGGGAGCACTGCTTGGAGGCCGGGTCCTGAGACGAGATCTCATACCCAGGATTGGTATCGACGATAGTGGAACCGCCGCAAAGGAGAACTTCAGGTTGATAACCATTGGTAGGCGAAAGAGGCAACATAAGAGCAGTTCCCGTCATCGGATATGTCACCCGGACACGATTCGGAAGCTGGGGAAGTCGGCGTTCCGTATTATCCTTCCAGTTGTAGATCATTGCGTCGTTGTTGGCGGCCATGAAGACATTTCCATCGGGAAGCACAAATGCGATAGGGAAAAGGTTGGAATTGAGAGTATCCTGGAGAAAAGGCAAGCCAATGGGCATTCCGTTCGAGCCATGGATTGATTTCGGAGGAAAGTATTCGATAGTGGGATTATTGACTGTTGCATTGTTGATCCAACCTCCTTTCTTCGAGCCGCCAATGATCATTGCAGTGCCATCGGGGATGCGCACCACAGTAGTGTACCATCGTGGGGAAGCCATGCGAATACGGTCAGAATTTTCATAGATATCGCATCCGCTGGCCGACGATGAAGGGCATGGGTGGAAGAGTCGGATAGCTTGAAGTCCGTCAGTGTCGCCGAAGTCTGCCGCTGCTGTTTTATCCTCGACGACCGGATTGCCCCCCACGACAATCATCGTCCCGTTGCGAAGAAAGGTGCCTCCGGCGCAGAAAGAATTAGACTTCATGGACAAAGGCTTCACCGCGTGGGTTTTGAGATTATACAACGCTCCCCATGCGGGATGACCGTCCGGTGTCGTGAGAGGATTGTGTTCTACCTTGTCGACGATGAGCGCATGCGTCGGCGAGATAACAGCCAACTGCATTGCATGTACACCAGTGGATCCTTTCTGCTCGAGCGACCATGTCTCGACCGCTCTACCTTCCGCCAGTGTCGAACCAGAGTAGTCGAAAGGCTGAGCAGAGGGAGCTGAGTAGACTTGAGCCGTAGCAGAACACTTCGTTACCACGAAGGCGTCGAGGCTGGTTAGGCATGAGTGGGTAGATCCGGGACGCTTGCTCGTATTGATGATCCTGATTGTGTGCTTTCCGCCAGATAGATTGTAATCCCAAAAGATGCGTTGTTGTTTGCGTCCTTTTTCACTGTTGCACCAAGAGTCGACCTTCCTGACCAGTAGCCCATCAACATAGACATGCGAGACGCCATGAGAGCGGTCACAGCTTCCAAACCATTCGATTCCACAGCCCTGGAACGGAAATGTGACATAGGCGCCAACTTTGTCAGTTTGTTGCAGCGAGTTCCCTACGTAGGCCTTGGAATGTATCTCTTCCCAGCCCGCTGAGTATAGAATTAGAGGGGAGGTCGAATCGTAGCTTTTTGCACCGAGCGGGACGTAGTAAGGCAAGAACGCGGAAGGAGTTGTGGATTGGGGTGTCGTGTGACCGTTCCAGGCGGAATCAGCCTCAACAAAATTGGGGAGACAAGAGGCAAGCACGCAAAGTAACAGCGAGAGTGTAGAGACAGCCATTGCTGCTCGCAGGAACGCTCAGAGTGACCGAGGAGGTTGGTTGAAGGAAAGAGAGGAAGGTACAAACACAGAATAACAACGCGTGACGCGCGTCCTTGATCAGAACCCGAATGCGGCGTCGAAATCTCCGATCCTAATAATAGTGTCAAGGTCCCGGGCGGGGCGGGGCGGGGTACCAACCTTTGATTGCTTTCAACTACGTTTTAGAACAGCGGTACGTTTCTTGAAGCGTATGAAGCGACTCTGACTCTTGAGCACTCAAGCATGGATTCAAACATTCCACCTCTCCCAATTGAGCTCGTCACTGACCATATCATTCAAGAGCTTCGCCACGAAGCAAAGACGCTGAAAAATTGCGCCTTGGTCTCGCATTCGTGGCTACCTGCTTCTCAACGTATTTTGTTCTCGAAACTCAGCATTCACGAACATAATTGTACCGAAATCATCGACCATGTATCTTCATCGACCCCCAACTTAGGACGCTACGTTGAGAGAATCAGCGTATTTCTGTGGGGGGATCTCAGGGTCAAAATCAACAGGACGGCGGCTGATTTGACGCCTCTCCTCCATCTTCTTCTACCTCATATGTCCCACTTTCCCCGCGTTACAGAGTTGGCATTGGATGGTTGCCGTGCTTTCCACGATCTGCATTGGGACGTGGCTTGGACTGATCTTCTGGCTACCGCTTTACCTTCCCTGACGCGACTCACCATTCACTATCTCGCATTCAAGAACCTCGCGGATGTGGTCGACTTGGTGTCCGCTTTCCCCCAGCTGGTCCATCTCACGGCCGATGATCTTGATGTGAAAGAGGCCAGCCACGAATACTCGAATGAAGCTCAGGACCCGTATGACGGCGACAAAACGCCCCCGGTGACGTTGAGCACCATCAAATATGGTTCTGGGGATTTTGCCTCTGGGCTGGGGCCATTTCTCGACTGGCTTGCAGCGGAACCTCAGGCATTCAGCACGCTACATCTCCGTCTCGATGCCGAAGCTGGAGATGTTAACTCTGGAGTGGCACTCGTAAAAGCAGCTGGGTCCCATCTCAAACAACTTACATTTAATTTTGATGATCAGTGGCATATGTGTATGTACGCTCATGGCAGGACGTTCCTAAGCCTGAATATTTTGCAGGGGAGGGCTTCGAACTTTCTGCGAATATGTCTTTGATCTCACTGGGAATCAGAAGAGTATCCGATGTTGGCGACGACCTAGTCAACATCTTAGAATCGGTAAACTCCCCTTTGAAGAAACTATCTCTAGGCTCTATTCATGAACTTGATGAAGAGTTGTGGCCCAGACTTGTAGAAGTTCTTATGTCGTCCACCTTGGCCTCCTTGCGCGAAGTCAACTTTTTCGCCGAAACCAAAGCAGCTGCAAACACATTAAGAGATGTCATTTCCGCCAACTATCCAGCCTTTTTCGCAAAGGGAATCGCAATCTTTGGTTCGTCGAACCCGCACTCTTGTTTTCTGGTTGTTTTGATCCCTTGCAGCAACAAGCCAGCGATACTGCAAATGGGACGAAAATTTCTTCAATTGATCCATTATTCACATATGTACACAAATGCACTTGTCATACTGCAGGTGCTCTATAGTCAAGTGTGTTAGTCCGAGATCCAAGTGGGATTCCCGACGCCACCCGGGTGGGAAGCGACACGCCGGCGCCATGGATGTGATACTGTTCGCCCACAATTTCTTTCACATTCACCATCAAGCGGTCGAGCCGGCTTATAATCCCATATGTCGTGGCAATGCCACAGCAGAATTTCATGTACTGCTCGTTTTGCAGAGTTTCCAAGGTTAGAGTTCTGGGAATACCATAATCATCTTCGGATTCTTGGTTCATGACATGTAGTCCGAGATTCATATGACCGCGGAAGCGGTCGATTAACGGACAGGGCGTTATTTGGGGGAGGGCGCAGCCAGTTCGTAAAGATGTGTTGATCATGCCTTGGTTCACGAGCGTATTCAGAATAGATATTAAGAGACATTTAGCAACGAAGAACTCACTAATGACAGCCAGAACATCGCCTTGGAAATCCGAATCCAGTAGTCGTGTCCTCCGTAGAAATGCGCGAGTCCAAGCCGGATCCATATGCTCCACAACGGAAAAAACTAGCAAAATTTAATAGCAGCAAAAACACCTGCGAGTAGAACATACGATGAGACAAGGAATATGCCAATTCTCTGTCAATGATTTGTCAGCCGTGCACCACACTGTGCGATGAGACCCACAATTGTAACTCCATGACCTTTTGGTATCGCCGAGCTGGCCAACGTCCACGCATAGAGAACTACTGATATGAGTTTCTCGTCAAGGACAGAATAACGAACGTCTTCACCTCATAAATCGCATTGCTTTTCAGAGCGATAGATCGTAAAATCTTGCTTCGTATAGCGATCAAACCCGTAACGATTTCCTGAGGGTCCATATCGTTCCGCAAATTGGCGTAAGATATGATGTCGCAGTACAGAGAACCAATATGGCGGACGGTCGTTGACATTGCTCTGCGTTCGTAGTGTCGGATGGTCGTTGACGGGGGGAGGAGGGAGAAGAGTCCGGCGGCAACCACGCCAGCTGTGACGAGAAGGAAACGCCGCCATGCAACTTCCCAGCCAACACCTGGATTGCCAGGTGCGAAGATATGAGCATCTTGGTAAGAATACCCTATGACCTAGAATGGTACCTGTAGTAGAGTTTCGTGCTTCGAGAGAGAACTTACCAGAATGGCGGTGATGAAGAATATGATAACCTTCATTGGCGGCCCCGCATAGTAGATCCGACCATAGAAGAAGAACGGGTATGTGACCGCGCAAACAGCCGCCAGTCCATACGCATTGCCCTCCCCTGATCCGGATGAAATGTACCTGCGGACAAATGAACGACAAGCAAACTTGAATCAAACCCTGTTTACCACATCACCATCCCAAGGACCACGCCGAGGAAAGTCGATAGTACACGAGCGCTCAGACCAAAAAGAGTGTCACCTTTGCATGAATCACGATAAGCCTCGGACTATATTAAGAGTATGACAAGCCTGCTCACCGCGGAATCGGGACAGTGTCGATTGACCCATGAAGACGGCCCAAACAAATCTGTTCTCATATGCAAACTGTGCAGAGGATTGTAACAGCAGAGGGACACATAGGACAACTACCAGACAGTCAACAGATGTTGTCAAAATCTTGGATTTCGTGAGACTGACCAGTCAGTACTGCTGCCTTGATGGCATATAGCGTGTTGCCTCTTCCGAGCTCCGCGAACGCACGGTAAATTGAGCGCATTATCCACTCAAACCAATTGCGAGGGGGTAGCGCATCAGGGTCCCGCCCACGAGCCATTCCAAGGTCGTCTCCCTCAGCACCTGGTGGGAAGCCTTGAATCCTTTCAGGATCTTCCTCGTCTTCGTTGATTTCGAATAGGTGCCAATGTCGATCCACCAACAGACTGTGCGCAGGAGTCCAGAGACGCATCTCCTTGTGGTCAAGTTCCATCTTGTGTATGGTCTCCAACTAGCCGCACATCAGATACATACATATCGATCGAAACAGGGCATCTGGCAGTACCATTGTCTTCACGTTCGTGGCCATTTGTAGGAGATGATACTGGTACACATAGCAATGGAATAGGTGACGGTGTGGAGGCATATCTTTCTCGACCTCAATGTCCGAGTCGAGAAACGGATTCCATGGTCGTAGTACATGATGTCTGTAAAGGGAGAATCAGATCGTACTAGGGCCGACTACAACACAATAGAACGAACCTCTTATTATTTTTGAATTCATCCAAGACAGTCGAGAGATCCTTTCGGATTGTGTCCAATTCCGTCATTCGCTGCTCCAATGCTCGCTGCTGTTTCGCACCACCAATCAGCCGCGCTAACGATCCGCGCCGTACGAAGCGCAACCAATCTTGAATCCAGTCAACAGATACCTGGCAGCTCTTCAACAGCGGCGTGCAGCTTTCGGACAGCAGCTGATTAGTTTCCTTAGTATGAGCCTCGATCTCCGGATGATGAAGACGAGTCTCAAGATCGAGGAATCGGTGCGACTCGAAAACACCAACAGCATGTTCGGTTTTCTTGGGGGCTAGTGAGAGATGAAGTAGCGAATTGTATAGATGGTGGCGGTGCGAATGGTGATGAGCGTGGTGGTGGTGAGGATGTCGACTCCGCCGCGTAGGTGTGACTGGCGAGTCAACTTCAGATTCTTCCTTTTCGTGGACAGGCGTCCGGGGAGGAGAGGGAGGTCGAGACACAGCTGGACTTCCCGGTACCGGTGTGCCTACTCTGGATGTAACTGGGGTCACAGAGTATTTGTCCTTCAGAGAATCCAACAATGTAAAGTATCTGGTCATTCCGTTGGCGCGAACCGCCATTCGCTTAGCCACTGAATGCAGCTCAGAAAAATCAGGCGGCGGAAAGCGCGCATAGACTAGGTCCCTTCCGAGGAGACGTGCCGATGCTCCCAGAGGAGCAAGACTAGCCTCCGACTTGGCCACCAGTGCTGATATGGTATCAACGGCGGAAAAGAACTGGGGGCTGTAAGGGTCTTTCCTTAAAGCAGTTTGATGAAGCTCGAAAGCCTTCGCCAACGGTTCAATGACAAGAGCAAGTTGTGTCGTAAATTGAGCAGACACACTTGACGGAAAGATCACTATTGACGTTAGGATGGCCATTGCTGAATGGAAAGCGATAGGAAGTACGATCGCCTGGCCGGTCTAAATTGACGATAAATCAGCAAGGAGACCACATAGAAATGGTGTGCTTTCCTGATAGAACGGAAACGGAAACAATGCGGCAGTTGTGAGTGACAGATCTGGGTCCATAAGAGGGCGTCAGATTTCGAAACAAGAGGCTTACCCAGACCTAGAGTAATTTAAAAAGTGTGCAGTGCTAGAGATTGACATAACGCACAAAGACAAGCTAGTAAGCAAGCAAATATTTGACTTGGGATAGATCGAGCTCTGATATACAGTATGATTGTGCTTCCCAGAAAGATGAAGACACCAAAGATGACAGACGGCTTCGAGTAATGCAGGATGCATAAGAATCTGAATAACTCAAGGCAGTCAAAACCAACTTACCGCCACCTCGAGATATTGACCAGTGACTGCGTCCAAAAGAGTTGCTTGTGGATTGCGATTTACTCGAGCAAGGTCAGCGAGTTTGATTCCCAGACAACTCCATCTTAATGGCCGTGAAGAAGTGCCCGCTCGTATTAGGGAACAACTCACCCCCACGCCGCAGACACGAACAGTAATATCATGGACTCGCGCTCTACAACGGCAATAAAAGAGTCAGATGGAGGAGACATGAACGCGGCTATGCGTTGACAGTGACCCAAAGTTTGAGTGGACAGTTCAGTTCTAAGGCCGACCAACTCACTAATAACGATCAAGAAGCCGGCCTGGTGTCGAACGGTAAGACTATATGTATGTGTTCTGAAAGTGAGAAATCATACCTGACCCAAGATTTTCTTCTCAACTGCAGGGACGAGGAAGAGGACAGTCGACAGCCAAGCTGCTATAGCCCTACAAAGACATCGGTTTGAAACTCAAGAGATACGAACAAAGCTCCAAATCACGATCGGATAATAGGCTTTAATTTCGGCCAGGTAAAATTATCGGGCACCCATTGCAAGGTCTGCGGCCAATGTACGCGCCGAAAGATATTGAACAGGGTGAACTTTTTGGTTAAAGTGGAGCCTGCTGAAGAGTCAGGAGCGTGAGAATCCGATTCTGATGTCGTTCGTGGCTCATTTTTCTCGATCTCAGCAACTGAGCGTATCGGTGAGGGCTCAGACATGACAGAAAACAAGGAAGACGAGAGAAGACAAAGTTGAACCGTGAAGTCATGTCAAGCCAAGAAAGGGAGGATCCGGTGAACCAACAAGTGGCCGCTCGCGAATCGCCCATCCGCGTTAACAACTCATACTTGAATACTCACGCACACCGACCTACACCGACCCCCGCCGCGACTCCCAGCCTACTCAGCTCATTCCGAGCCAACTGAGGTCGAAAACGAGGAGTACGATGGCCGCAATGGCAGGCTGGCATACATCCAATCATTCGTGGTCTTTTTTTAGAACACGGTCGCCCAACCCGCCTCGATTTTGGCTCTTCATTTGCTCCTTGGGCCATAACTGGAGAGGAAGTAACTCAAATGCAACGATACTCATCGTTCCCGGCCTTTAACTGTCTCGCTTCTCGGACGTCAGTATCAAAGGTACATCTCGCCAGTTCTTGTTCCTATCTTTGTTGTTCAGCTGAAACCTCTGTTCAGCTCGGTCCCGGGTGCAAAAATACACGGAGAATATACTTGTGCATGTTCCAAGCGTGTCTGCCACACGCCAGCCAAACATAGATTGCGGAGGATTGGCTTGAATTAACCCAGCACACTGCCAGCGAGGCGGACGGATAGAAGGCATCGGCTAGTTGCCATTGACACGATGTGAATTGCGCAAGATGATCTCCAATCATTCGTTCGCCCGTTCGGGGCTTGCATCCAGCCCCTGCATATTTCTTCTTTAAAGGACGCTGCTGTCCCCTCTTTTGACCCCTCCCCCTCCTTTTGCCCACCATGCTCTCCTTCATTTATGGCATCGTGTTAACCGGCATCGTCTATGGTCTTGTTCAAGTCTGTCGCCCAGGGATCGCATTATATCGACACCTGCAAGCTGCTCAAAGAACAGGGTTGCCCTTCAAGGTCATCCCCTTCCCCCCTGGCCTCTTCTCATTCTTTGCGTTCCAAGTATTGAGGAAGCTCCGTTTGCTGGAACCGGGCACCAAACTCCACAAGCTCTTAAATATGGGTCGCCCGGACGGTTATGGACTTCATGAGGAGATGGGCGATGTATTTCTGACGGTCTCTCCGTCGGGGCTCACTATGATAGTCGCGGATCCCAAAGTAGCCATGTCGGTCAACGCAAAGCGCAGTGCTTTCCCCAAACCACCTAATACCGGAGGTGAGTGCATTGCCCTTGTGCCCGAGATAATTGATAGACATAGTTGGCCATAGCTATTATCAATATCTATGGCCGCAATGTCATTAATACCGACGGAGACGTATGGCGCTTCCACCGACGCGTCACTGGGCCCGTCTTCAGCGAACGCATCCATTCCGATGTGTGGCGGGAAGGAATGCGCCAGGCGGAGTTCATGCTGCAGTCTTGGACCCCGATTTCATCTACCGCTGTTCGCGCCGGCAGCATCGGAAACGATCTTTTAAGGCTCGGTTTGAACGTAATTACTGGGTCTGCCTACGCAACACCATTAACATGGTCTTCAAACCCGCCTTGCGCCGTTCAGACCACCCTTTCGTACCGGGAATCTATGGAGCAAGTCACCGCACACCTTATGCCCATTTTCTTAACACCGCATTGGGCTCTTCGACTTGCTCGGAAAGGCTCAACATGGGGGAAAGCCTGGCAAGCTTATACTGCCTTCGGGGGGTACATGAAGGGCATGCTCGAGCGCGAAAGGGAGAAAGTAGCATCCCCCGATGAAGAGAATCTAATCACCGTTCTTCTTCGCGCTCAGGCAGAGCAAGACGAGAAGCTTGGTCGGACGATGAGCGAGTCCGAGGTGATGGGAAACATGTTCATCATGCTCTTTGCGGGTGAGTTGGTTTATGCCTCGACGAGGGTGGTGAATTCATGTTTTTCAAGGACATGAGACAACGGCGAATACTTTGCATTATGCTCTCCTGTGCCTCGCCTTGCACCAGGACGTTCAGGACACCCTTCTGAGGGAAATCGATTCAATCTTTGACAGAGCTTCTAAGGAAGGCCGATCTCGTCTCGACTACGAGAAGGACTTTACCAGAGCAAGATGGGCATTTGCGACCATGGTAAGAAGCATGCCGCGAACCGAGAATTACACTCATCGACTGCTAGTACGAAACCACGCGCGTATACACGCCCACAGGCATGACGAATAAATGGACAGCTTCTGACCAGACCATATCCTTCAATGGTCAAGCCCATGTCATCCCTCAAGGAACTCGTATCTCCGTCAACGGGTTCGGAATCCATTTCAACCCCAAAGTTTGGGGAACAGATGCCAAAGTATGGAATCCTTCCCGGTGGTTGGTTTCCGATGGCAGGAGCCCTGCCTTCACACCTCCGGACAGTCGTTCTGCTTCCCCCTTACCCACTCCTTCGTACGAGAAGCAGGCATTCCTAAGCTCACCGCCGTCTTCCCCTGGGTTCTCCCAGTTCACCACCAACGAAAAGCACTCGTCCGACTTCCTCGACGCGCCGCCTACCCCTCGCACTCCCCATTTCCTCTCCGACCAGCGCCCCCCGTCTCCCGCGCTCTCCATTTCCTCTGCTGCCGGAACATCGCAAGGCATCCTCAAACCTGCCCCAGGCACGTTTTTACCCTTCTCGGAAGGCTCACGCGCCTGCTCGGGCAAAAAATTCGCCACTGTCGAATTCGTAGTCGTCATCTTTACTTTACTTCGGCATCGTCGCGTCCAGCTGGCTGAAGGCTGCTCAGAGGAGTGGGCCAGAAAGGTCATGAGTGGACGCAAACCGGGCGGCATAACACTACAGCCCCCCGAGGATATTCCTCTCCTTTTCACGACTCGGTAATTCGTTCATTCTCGCAAGACACGTATATACATATCACACACGGACACGCACCTTCGGATTCCATTGTACACTGTAGCATTGACATGGACACTAACATACTCACCTACATTCTGTAAAGTAGTACAGTCTCGTAGTTTTATTACCGCTCTACGTTGAACGATGCGACCACAACTGCGGTTCAGTCACTCGTCTCAGCAACCTTTCACTTGGACAGTATGCGTTCATGGCAGATTCATCACGCCGTGCGTATAAGGGATGTCCCGGGAGATATACATCCGAAAATGCAGAAACATTGAATGCGTGGATTGTGCGGCACCACTTCGACACTGATACAAGGAAAATCTCTGGATACCTGTACTAACAGGTTTCTCCATGAAAATCCCAGCGATAATTGAGAGCTGAACCGGAAGAAAACACCCGATTTACGATTGTAGGAAGCTCGATAACAGTTTGGCCTAGCGAGTCACAAGAAAGTAAAGCGGGCAGCGTTGAAATTAGGGCCGAAAACATGGAACAGCGCAGTAGTCTTTGCATGAGCAAAGCACAAAAGCAATGCTACATTCGCTCAGCAAGGAATCGCGAAACCTTAGCCGGCTTATCTGCCGCCCGAATAACGGTCGGCGGCTGCTGGGGCCGACGGGATTGGAGAAAAGAAGGAGACTCGATGATTGTAGCAGAACTGGCAGGCGGCGTTTCAACGACAGTCGATAGCATGGGGCTGGACTGTCCAAAATTTGTTGGGGGAGGAATCGCTTCATCCGTGGGTGTGAGTAGCTTCGGTGATGATCTTACTGCCTGCGATATTGGGGTCGCCGAGCGAGAATCATTGGGAGAGAGGGGGGTCGTGACTGGCGCTCGACCGGAGTGAGCCAATTTGAATTTTGATGCAGACGACTTCTTCGCGGAGGGAGGGGGTCCTTGAGGCGTAGAAAATGGCGGGACCTCCGATGAAGACGCTACAGGAATTTTTGAATGAAGAGGACTTCCATCGGGTCCCAAGTTGTACACATCTCCGCGACTCAGAAGTTCCGTGAGTTCTTGGACAGCAGCGTTATCTTCTTCGTCGCTTCCGCTTTCTCCAGCGTCCCCACCGACGAGACGATTATCAGCGTCCAATTTACCCATACGAATTGCGCGCTGGAAAGTTTGTGCGGTGGTTGAGGTATCGGTGTGAGCATCGGAAAATTTGGACGACGGGGATGTCGAATTGTAAGAAGCTGCCAAGCGATTGGCTTGGAAGTGGGATATCGCCGGTTTTCGAGAAGACTGATTCGCAGCCTGTCGGGGTTGTTACAACTCGGATCTCGACAAGAAACGAAAAAAAAACCTGCCGTTTCATTGCTGGGGAGCTGTGAATGGATGACGTCTGAAGCATTGTCAAGCATTTTTGCCCGCTTTTCATGATATTCCAATGCGATTTCCCGTTGATGCTGAGCGAAATCAAGATCGGCTTCCTCAACCAGGTCTTCCCCAGACTCAGAGCCAGCTTCCTCATCTGAATCTGCGATGGTTGGTGAGCTCGGCGGCTCGGATTCATCGTCTGAATCGGGCTGTGTTTCCTGGGGGGGCTTGCCAGGGAACCTTTCAACGACATGCATTTTCATGGAACTGCTTGGTTCAGGTAGCGAGCCGGGCAGCATAGTTTGTCCTGATGAGGCCCGAAGTCTGGCAGGAACGACATCTCCCCAGTCGAGCGTCTCCATCTCTCGAGATTGAGATGGCCCAGCCTCGGCGTTGGAATCATCGGAGAATGTGACTTTCTTTCCTGCCTTGTGCGCAGAGTCTGGGATCTCAGATTGCACCACTGTAGATGGAAGGGCTGTTGGCGCTGGACTGGGCGTCGTTTCATCGTGGGATTGGGTCGCGTCGCGTAACAAAGCCTTTCCCATCTTCCTCTGCATGTCCTTAGCGGCCTTCAACCGAGCACGCTCGTCTTCTGCAGCCTGCTTTCGCTTTCGCAGTATCTCCTGGCGCTGCTCCTGCGACATCTCCTCCCGTGAATCTTGACCCAGCTCCAGTCGTTCTTCCTCCTCCAACATATCGAGTATCCGATCGCGTTCGCGTCGCCGACGTTCTTGCTCTGAGGCATTAGGTGCGGCAAGAGACACGGGAGCTTCTTCATCGATAATTGCAGGAGATGCATCCAGATTCGAGGTAGAGACTTGCTCCATTATCTCGATGATAGGGAGGCCTTCCTCGTTTAAGAGCTGAAACAACTCAGTTGCTTTGAAATCGAAGAACAGGTTGCGCAACTACCTGGCCATTCTCGTTTCTACGCAGAGGCTCTGCACTATCATCCCCCATAAGTTCTGTGAGTCTAGCAGACAATTTTTCGACCGCGCTAGTGCTAAGTTTTCCACCAGTTCCCTCCATCGCATCGGGAGTCAGAGAGTGGAGCAACGCCTGAAGAGCTGCGCTGCGTTAGCGGACGCATGCCATTTCCTGATGTGTACGACGGAAACCTTGCGCGTTCCCATCGCTTAGATTTTTGAGTTCGCCAGACATGGCGTTGGTTTTGGTTGAAGTCGAGTTTGACATCTTGATCACAACATCACCAAAGCCGCTTTTTCCTATTCGGGATCCGTTCATCCTCCCGTGCCAAGTTGGGTCTAAGATATATTGGCGGTTGTACAATAAAAACATACATAAGAATACAGTTTTCTAGTTGTCAATTAGTGTTCCAGGTATTATGTAGGCCAACCGTGTCATCCGATCCATTCACAGTAGAACGTATATCTGAACCCAGAGTTACATCGCTCCCTCTGTCGTTGACCCATCCGTCGTTCTTGATAACAGGCAAGGCATTGCTGCGATCATTGGCAATCGACTTGACGTCAACAATCATTCCCATGGTTTTGTCTCTGACATTGTCAGCGCGTAGGTTCTCCAAATGCGAGAGATATTGTTCGTCGACGTCGCCAGTAACGTAGTCCCCCGTGAAGACCGAGCAATCAAAGGTGGTAATGGCAGGATTAATCTGTCGGACCGAATCGATGAGGTCCTGAAGCGTCTGGAATATAACAACATCGGCGCCAATTGCGGACGCTATTGATTTGGTATCTCGGCCATGGGCAACCAACTCGTTCCGCGAGGGCATGTCGATCCCATACACGTTGGAAAATCTAAAATAGAAAAGGTTAGAGAACCGACAAAACTCGCGTGCGCTGAGAACTACCGGATCGGCGGTGCACAGCTTGCGACGATGACCTTTTTAGCACCTACGTCTTTGGCCATTTGTACAATTTCTTTCGAAGTCGTTCCTCGAACAATAGAGTCTACGTCATTATGAGGGATGAGTTGACTGTTAGACCAGAAACAAATCATTTCACCATCTACGAGCAAAACATTCTTGCCCACAAATTCCAAAGCCATTGCATTCAACTTTCGACGAACGTTCTTTTTCCTGCGGCACTTGTTCGTCAGGAATGTACTGAAGAGTATTGCATGCGATGTGCACACTACCTCATTTCCTGTCCGGGCATGATGAAGGTCCGCCCGACATAGCGGTTCTTGACAAAACCTTCTCGATAGGGCAGTTGAAGTTTTTGCGCCAGATTTAGAGCGGCAACGCGTGAAGTGTCGGGGACCTTTGTGCCTCAAAGAGGTGAATTGTGCGTGGAAGTGAGGCAGACTTACGGGAATGACCACATCGACGGTAAGATTGTTTTCGGCGAGAACGCGTTTGACTTCGTCAGCTAGCGCGTCTCCCATAGCCATACGGCTACGGTATACGCTGATACCGTCCAAGACGGAATCCGGTCGCGCAAAATAGACGTATTCGAAGATGTCCGGCGCAAAAGTAGCCGGCCGTGCTACCTGGCGTCGGGAAACTCCACTCCGGGTGATTATAACTGCTTCTCCTGGAGAGGCGGTGAGGGATCACATAGCGCGTGGCTGGAAGAGTGCACGAACCCGGCTTGACGTCCTGCCATTCTGCGAAACCTCCCGCATCCGCGACCACGCTTTCACTCGAAAACAGGTAATCATTCCCAGTCCCTGACTTCCTGACCGCCATGCCCACCGGTCTGATACCGTTCGGGTCTCTAAATGCCATGATGCCGAACCCTGCTAGCATGGCCACGCAGGCGTACGCGCCTTTGACCTGCTGCATCATTCCGCTGAGAGCCGTAAAAATATCCTCTTCGTTGATCCGGAACTTGCCTGTCTGCTGCAAATTATTGGCAAAGATGTTGAGAAGTAATTCAGAATCTGAAGAGGTGTTGATATGCCGGTGTGCAGTTGCGTCCATGAATTGTAAAAGCGAGCTCGTATTGATTAGGTTTCCGTTCTGGGATTTCTCTGTCGGTATTCGTGAGGAACGATGAAAGAATACACACATGGGCAAAGACGATCCCATACGGCGAATTAACGTAGAAGGGCTGAGCTTCAGCATTGTTGAAGCTTCCCGCAGTAGGATATCGGACTGCAAGCAGAGGGGATGAGCGACGTTCGTACCCACAAAGACAACCTGACCGTGCCCCACGCCCATTCCTCCAATTAATCTCGCAATGGAACCACTGTCAAAGACATCGCGAACCATGCCGTTCGCTTTACATTGATAGAATCGCCCTTTAGGACCGCAAGTGACGATTCCACATGCGTCTTGGCCACGATGTTGCAGTAAAGAAAGGCCTTCGCAGATTTCTGAGGCAGAATCGACATTGGGGTCGTGTAAGAACAGTCCAAGAATTCCACACACTAGGGAGGGTAAGCATGGAATAGATCCATTGAGTAGGGCTTACTTATGAGTTGAGTCGCTGGGACTCGAACAAGAAATCGGTTCGTCGTGAAGGCTGAAAAAATTGGACACCCAATCGATTGAGTCGGGATTGCGGTCCGACGCACGTGGCAGCTTTGA
Organism: Favolaschia claudopus; assembly: GCA_037176885.1. NCBI lineage: Eukaryota > Fungi > Basidiomycota > Agaricomycetes > Agaricales > Mycenaceae > Favolaschia > Favolaschia claudopus. The sequence continues at coordinate 445,549 of JAWWNJ010000017.1, forward strand.
CATATAGGGGTTTCCTCAACTTTCAAGGACCCACAACTTTCAGCAGCAAGCGGTGTGAAGCACCATTCAGTGGGTCGATATTTGCTATGAAAGAGTCAGATTCATCTCCGTTCACTAGCGATCGTGCAAGGAACAACGTACTAGCTAGATAATTTTCCAGGCACAGCTAAATAATTGCACAAGTATTTCGCTCTTGAAACGCACGCGAGATCATAGGTCCCACTGCATCGGATATAAACTAGCGGAAAACGAAACACAGCTTGAACAGTGTGTACAACCGCAATTTAAAACAGCCGAGCCAGTTGAACTTCATAGTTCTGTGTCGCTGCCGGTCTATTCACACGAGGGACACAATAGAAGCTTCAAAACAACGTTTTTGAGAACCAATTACGGACATTGTATACCCACAATGTTCAGAACGGAACCCGGATGGATTACAAAAGTCTATTTTCCGAAAAAATTGCCGTTCAATATCCGAATAACCCGCTGGTCTTCGGATAACCGTGTACTACTCGTAGTGCGATGCTGAAAAGCGGGGTTGAAACTGTCAATCGTCGAGAACATTGACGGGAGTGGAGGAGTCGGCATATCTCCCTGACTGCGGCTACCGAATGTTCCCCGGTGACTCCCAGGAGACGGAGGTGGCGAGTAGTTCGAGCCTGATGTAGCGTCTTCCCCGTCGCTTCGATTTCGCGTTTTACCGCTGCGGTAGAGTCCCGCGGGAACGATGATTCTACAAAGACAAGGGTCGTGATCCACCGTCGGGATATGAGGAAGATCGTCGTATCGGAAATAAGCTGTTGACGGCAAATTATAAGTAGCTAGTTGACTGAAGGCAAAACTGTACAACAAACCAGTGATATGCCATTTTTTCGGCTTCGAATTTGGATGCGAAACAACCCAAGCTGAATATGCTTGCTTCACGAGACCACGATGAATATTTGTGCTTCTCTCTTGGTGGGACACAGCAGATGACGAAGGTCCACCACGCGACGCCCCGGAAGCGTCGACAAATCGATAGGTCTGGAAAGTTGGATCCGGAGAGTCGGAACCGTCGCCTAGCTTTTCGTCGTAGAACAGATATGGCTATCCGAAATTCTTTGTATCAATGTCGGCGTATCAGTAGAAAGAGATTGTCAGACCTCTCGCATTCGAGATTGACTCCAAAGACGCCCATCTAAGGTAACTCTGTCAGAAGGAATGTTGATGTTGCGTGACGGCTTTTACCTGTCCATCTCTTCAGTCCGGTGGCATGGTCTTCTTCCACCCAAACGAAGACGGCACCAGATCTGTGGTGCTGTAGCTGAATGGCACTGTGAGTTCGAATGGGATAGTATCGTACTGAATCAGAGTGGCTCTTTCTGTCTCGTCCAAACGGCGAGTGATAGGTCGAAGGAAACCTAATGCATGTCAAAAATGAATAATTGAATGGATGCGTTGATAGACACCTTGTCGTACGGCCTCAAATACAACATGGGCGTCATGAGCGTTGCGCACATGAAGACGAGGATGTGTGGCTTGTTGCATGTTCATGGGGGAATTACTCCTCCAAGGGCTGAACCTCTATCCATTAAATACTGTGGCCTGGGGCCTGAGATTCACATAAAGGAGCCGAAGTAGGAGAATCAACGCCGTGATACCCACTTATTCTCGGAAACAAATCGAGGAAGCGGTAAAGCTTTGGGAGTCATGAGAAATACAGGGCAGCTTGTCAGTCGAGATTCCAGTTTCGCAGCCCAGGCGGAGGGATTGATGGAGCGCATGTGGATTCCACAACCCAGGTTATCAAACATTCCTGGAAGACGGACGGCCAGGTCACCCTTGAGCTGGGGTTCGACATAGTACCTCCGATTTGGTTTGTAGAATCACGGCAGCCAAGAGCTTAGCGCTATCGAAGGTGGTGCGGTTTAGGCGACAATCTGAGAGATGGAACATTGACAAAAATGGGGCCAGGCATCGTTGTTGGTGTTCTCAGAGAACACGGTTAATGGGTGTGGCCGGCAAAGTTGAAAGGTAGACTCCGAAGTGACCGTGATGAGAGATTGACATCAAATTAGCCAAATTGATCGCTGTCTCTTCCATCCCACTACCTTGTCCGCTGCTGTTATCGCTGGCTTATTGGCGCTCTTAATATCCTATATCCCTCTAATGGCTCTTCCAGACGACCGTGTACCAACTTTAGTGCAATACTGTCAACGCGTGGCAGCCATTCATGTCGAGGGTTGGTGGCCACCTCTTTCCGAAGTTTAGCAACCTTCATTCAGCAACATATCGCAGCTATAAGCAGCTTTGGCGATGAGCTTCGCTATGATCTCGTCAAGCCTATCCTTCAGCGTTGTACAGTAGATCAACTTCTCAGACTAGAACAAGCCTCTCCCGTATGTACCCCACTTCTGTCGTTCCAACCTTAGGCTAATGTTTACCCTGTTTTGCCACGTAGCACCTTCAGAAAGACACACCAGGTATATGATTACCTTGATCTCGTTTACGGAATCCTCACACCGCCATTTCACCCCAGAAATATGGAAGGAATTATGTTTCCGAACGTATCCCACAGCCGCTGAGCGCTATCATCGTGGAGAAATCCCGGAACCCGAGTCATGGAAAGACCAATATTTCGTGAGTTTTTCCTATCTCACTAGGTGCTCTCTTCATAATTTTTTCACCAGAATCTTGTTGAGGAGGAAGCCCGACGTTTCGAGGAAGTCGGACTGAAGATACGCAGGCAGCGACAGGAAGCAGACGAACGCAAGAAAGAACAGGAAATCAAGATTACGAACCAGATTCCCCAAGGAAAACGCCGATGTGCGTCAGAACCATCTAGTTGCAACCACTGATTCTAACGTGCTCTTTTCCATAGGGGGAGTTTCGGCGCCACCTAAAACTTTATTTCAGAAGACGAAGTCGGAAGCGTCCAAAATGCAGAAGAATATGTACACAAAACCTCTTTTTCCGCCCATGCCATCGAATGGAAGGAATTTCCGTGTGCTACCCGCCGATAAAGCTGTCTTGCTGCCTCCTCACTCCGGGGAGACTTCGAGTCGCGTAACAGTCAACACCGTTGTGCATCGAGTTTCTGCTTTTGGCCCAGTCAATTCCAAGTCCAGCTCGCCGATGAAATCATCTCCAAACTCAGCCCTCTCGGTGACATCCCTAGCACCTTCCCCATCACCAGTCCTTCTCTCTCCGCGGAAGCCCAACACTGTGTCCTTGACCCCCTCCCCATCGAAATCCACCTCGTCATCATTGTCCTTCACTGGCCCGTCTTCGGTGATCACAACACTAGGACAGGATGCCGCTCAATCTCCGCCAAAGAAGCGCCGCCTAACAAGCCCCGAACACTCTTCCCCTGGATCAGATCCCCGACCGTCCAGGTCTCTGAAGCGCGACCCGATGGCTTCTCTATTCCTGCCCAAACATCGCGCTTACTCACAACGTATCAGTTAACACGTTTTCACCACACGGTCGACACCTCCAGGACGCTGGTTTCTCATCTGTGTACCTCTGTATTCTAGCTTGTGCAATGTTCTATCTCTAGTGTATTTTTGCTGGCGACAACCTCTCTCGCTTATCAGATAAAGCAGCTTCCGTTCCAGCCGCTTGGTATGTGGGCGCATCCGGCGTTGGTTCACCCTTGGCATTAAGGAACGCGACTGTCTAGTCCTGGTTCAGCGAAAATGCGTGGAATACATGTAGCTCGTCTAGGAATTCCGTGGTCGTGGGCATCATCCGGGTATGGACAAGGAGGTTTGTAATTTATTATTAACGACCGGGTCGGGAATAGGCGGTATGAAACAATACCGAATTGGTTTGGCTGTCGATTCATAAACCAGTGGCCCATGTCTCCGCGACTTCTTGTCGTTCACGCCCTCGACTCAAAGATTAGATCTCCACGTTGGGGGAAACTCGTGGCGCGCCTTCAGACTGTTCCACACCTTCCTCTCCGCAGCTCTGGTGTAGCGATTCACAGGTTCTGGGCCTGGGGTTTGCATTCGCATTTAGGCCTCAGGCTATAGGTCGCTCTCGGTTTCTCGTGGAATGCAATGGGGACAAAATGTACCGCGGTCGGTGGCTCTTATCATCGCATCCTTGGTGTGTGTCGAAGTCGTCGCCGACGCCTTCGCATTTTTTGTCAACCACAACATCGGATTACGATCTTCCGCGGACTCTTGTTCTTCAAGAATCACCTTAGGTATACACAAAAATATATACCCACGTTATTCTTCCAGTCGGCGTGGACCTGCTATCGGCGTTTCGCGGATTTCCGGCCTCTCTTGTCGTTTCCATTGTGTCATGCAACGTTTGGCGTTTCCCTCAAAGTACTGGTTTATATTCAGCATTCAATGAACACATGTATATCACCGATGACATGGTTGAACACCCGTTTCTCACCCGAGGCACGCTCGCCTCCCAACGGAGTTCTTTTTGCTCACGCGAACATCGACTGGTTTTTTGACTGTGGTGTGAGAGGTGCACAGCTATTTGTGCACGTTGTCTATTCACGCCGACTGCCGGCGGTGAACATTATTACATTGCTGCGATTTCAAACTTTTCCCTTCATCTCGAGTCGAAACATGATTCAGAACCTTACTGGGAAACATCGTACGATGCGAGAACCGCAGCAGTTTTGTGTATCATCTGTGTGTACTCGATAGTGGAACGATTTTCGTCTTCTGTCTTCACTATTTATACCTGTCAATGCACTTCCAAATATGGTAGTCTTAGACCTAATTTCGGCAAGACGCGACACCAGGTTCTAGTCACGGGATCGCGTCGATTGGCTCGCTTGTTTCAGACTTGCAAAAAAAAAAAGCCAACCTCATCCAACATCATCTCTCTTCGAATCACCCTGATCTTGTTCTATCGATTTATATAATGTACGAGGGGTCCCGCCAACAGGTGATGTGAGTAAGAATACTGGACTACATTATAATATGAAGATCCCTGAGTAACGAGTTGTCCAGTTTGTTGTGGATGGATGGATGGATGTATGATGGTCAATGCAGTGGGGGTAGCTAGAGGCTGAATGTAGTACAAGTGAAATGTAAAGGGGGCAAGAATGCAGAGGCCCTACCCCTTACGCTCGCGCAGACGATGAAGAGGATCCACCGCCAGGATCGGCTCCATCATCCCAACGTTGCCGTGTCTTGCCTTTCCCCTTCGCGCCCGGTTGTGACTGGTCTACTGCAACTGGGAAGTCGAGCATATGCGGCGGCGGGGCCTCCCAAATCCGTACTGTGTGGTCGTCTGAACAAGACGCGAACATGCGCTCGTTGCGGGGATTCCAGGCAACTGCGTTGACACTGCCTTCTTCGTGTCCTTCGAGCACCTCCAGTAGTACTCCGGTATCACGACTCCAGACATATACATTGCTGTCTAAGAAAGAAAAGAGATTGGTAAGCTTGAACGACAGCAAGGGGAGATGAGCCACCTTCGCTTCCGCTGACAACAAAATTGCAGTCGAGTCCGCCAAAACAACTCCGAATGATATCCCTTGATTGCCGTTGTCCCGTGTATTTGCGTACACATCGCCCGGAAGAGAGATCCAACAGTTGGATGTCCTGCGAAAAATTGAGCGGTAGTTGACCCAGATAGAAGGAAAGCCTAACGTCTGGAGACCGACTGACGAGAGCGTACTGCGAATTCTGGGATACGCTGAGGCTCGTCAACTCTCCCTCAAACAATTTCGAGCTATGAAAATGACACTGAGTTAGAAAGTTTCAGCTAGGTTAAACAAGAGACATACTATTCAGTACGCCTTGTAGCAAAATCGAGAACGAGAAACCGGTGCTCATCCTTTGGAGGAGGACTGGCCGCTGAACCACCGGCACCCGAAGGTGCTGACTCATTCTCCGACCTGGGATCTGTTGGCGACGGCGCACGCATTCCAATGGCTACGAGTCGCGTGCAATCTGGCGTTATAACCATATGTGCTACGCGCACGGGTAACATGCCCCAGACTTCTTTCTGCTGACCATCGGCGCTCTGAGCAAGAATAGAATCAACACAACCCCCACAAGAAAATGATGGACGCGTACCCATTGGACTATCTTGAAATCCATCCCTGCAGACAAGAATCCTGAATCGTCTGGAAGCCAGGCCAGTGCAGTGACCGGTTCCGAGTGCTCCTCTAGCGTCCGAAGACATACCCCCGACTGTGGGAAATCTTTGAGGTCATGCAGACTTTCCGAGAGGCGTGACGCTCACCTTGGTGTTCCACATCTTTATGTGGTGTTCCGTGCCAGCAAGTAGTATCTGGTCGTCCAATGACCAAGCCATAGCTATGACAGGGTAAGGATGGCTCAGCACATGACGTGTTTCCCACTCTCGTATTGGATTGGATTCCACTTCAGGCTGCCAAGGATTTCTCAGTACCAAAACATGCACAGAACAAAAATAAAAACTAACCTTCATTGCCCAAATGATGACCGACCTATCGCTACTTGAACTGGCGAGCAAAGTGCCGTCCCTACTCCATTCTAATGTCCACACTTGGTCGGTATGAACCCTCATTATCGTTGTTGTTACACGCGGGAAACCCATCCTGTCACATTGGTGGTCCGCGAATAGCGAGAAATCTGCGGAATTAGTGGGTATGTTGTGATATACACATTGCTGCCGTTGGTAGGAATGGGCTTGATGTAGCAATGTCGAAAAGCGTCTCGGCGGCACCATTATCGACGGCGGTATATATCCTGCACTGTGTTAGGGGACTCGAGCGCAAGATATACGCAAATCACTCACGATGCAGTTGATCCAGTAATATTCGCCTCGAATTCCCTGCGGCCCCATCCCATCCTGCGCGCCTTCGTAGATCCTCCGGTTCCGAACACATCATGAGACTGCCGCCGAGTCAGTGTGAAATACCCCGAGTAGGTAGCAGTCAATGATACCTCGAAAGCATGTGCAGTTGCTCGGAATCTACGTCCAACGGTGCCAATTCGTTTCGTAGAACATGTAGCGCGTCGGTAGTCTTCTGCGCCTCGAGCAGTTCCAAGTATTTCTGTTGACTAATCAAAAATCGTGCGTCCTGAAAGTCGAATAGTTTAGTTTGGTGACCCGGAGAAGGCGTAGGACACTGTACCCAAAGACTCTCCTGGTCTTCTACACCAAGACGATGTAACGCATCTTCCGCCTTCGACCATCGCGCCTCCAAAATATATTGTCGGAAGTCTGTGACGTCCGGTGTTTCCATCGCATATCCCGATTCAGCTTCCAGTGTCGCAGCACTCTCTCTAGCCGAGAAATGCACGATAAGGGCATGTTACAATGAACGAACGATTCAAACGACGCACATATACCCGACATCCCGAAGACTCTGTATAACGAGTCGCACAAACTCTTCTCTGTCCACATCCGAATCGTCATATAGTGTCGAGCCCGGGAGCGTTACGCGCGCGACCGATAGCGAGGGCGCAGCTGCAGGCTGCGACGTTTGTTTCGAGTGCCCATTATGCTTCTGTACTCCATTGCCGACTGTACTGAGGCCCGAAGCACCATTTGGTATTGCAGCGAAACCATTCCCATTCATGTGGCCATTGGATGGTCCCGGACGATCGTGAGCCAGCGACGAAGGGCCTGCTACTGCGTCTGAGGGTGTAGAGAGGTCCTCCACTTGTTCCGAGGCAGGATAACGCATTGTGGTATGTGTACGAAGGGAAGAGGGATCGATCGGAGGAGTGCTACTACTGGTGAAACTCGGGCTCCCGATACGCTGACGCTTGCGAGCGCGCGAATGCTCCGGCTCTGGTTCAACGATGGCAGCGAGGTCAGCTAGGGCTGTCTCAGGACGCTGGCAAACGACGGTACCGGGGAGAGCGGTGTCTGTGGCGGGGGAAGTGCTAGAATAGTCGAGCTCTGAGCTAGTGCGAGTTGCGGGAATGAGAGATGCCACTGCGGGGGAAGACTCCCGCGGAGGATGGTGGCCGGCAGAATCAATGGCTGGATAGAGGGAGGACGGGCTAGATGGTAGAAGAAGAAAGACAAAGAAACAAGTCACATATAACAAGCAAGACGACCAACAATTTCAGCCTCGTGTTGTCTGCGCACAATAGCTACAACAGTAGTAACAACAAGTCTACAGTAATCTGTACGACCATCCAATCCACACAACCTGGAAAGCACTCATTATCTGCGGGAGCTACTACATCGACCTCCGCAACAAGTCATCATTACGGGTCATCGGTCCGCATCACTGCTCTCCTGCCCTTTTATCCATCCATCTCAATATGCAGCAAGGTCGAAAACAGTAGTGCGCTCCGCGTGTTGGTACGATAGACATGCAGGCAAGGCAAGGAAGTCTTTAGCCGAGAGAACATTATTGGTGGAAGGTATCGATTGAATCACTGGCAGTTTGAGCATGCAATGTAGCTGCCGGACAGAGAAGAAGGAGGCCTTGTCGCAGCATGTATACCGAGTGCGCGATGAATCAGCTTGGTGGGTACCAGAAATTGGCCGAAGACAAATTGCAGTGAGAGCAGACAGAAATAACAACAGTGAAACAAAGATGCCGACGAAGACATTCAGGGGATGCGTTTGCTGGTCGCTTAACATCTCGGGCTTGAACACCAGCACTCGAGTAGCATTCATCAGAAAATACTAGTCCAAATCCAGTGAATTTGGCAGCTGCAATCGAGTAATATTTGAAGTTCGATTCAAAGTCAATGAACAGCCCAAAGCCCAGTTATCGCGGAGCACAAAGCCAGTTGAAATCATGTGTGTAGGGATTGAGGTAGCCTTCGTTATCAACGGGCGCCTGTGCCCGAGAGGCTAGATGGAGATGAAGAGGGAGAAGACAAGAGACTCGGGTGGCTGTGGAAGGCGCTTACCTGCTTCTAAACTCTTCCATTTCGGGAAACGCTTCCTCCGCTCGCAACCGTCACGGTTGCGGAAAACATATCGAAAAGAAAATGCCTGTTCGTTACACCCGCTCTCGCTTTCAATGCACCCTACTGTATTCGGCTGGCACAAATCTATTCCACTAAAACTCCTGAACTCTCACCGGGAATCCGGCAGTTGACCACCAATTGAATTCTTAATTTCTAGCGTGCACGGACGATCAGAAGATGTTCGCCCCGCCTGACAGGCGAAACTGACGACACCGGAGATTCTGCTAATAAATACTTGGTCTGTGGTGACGGCCCTCAGCCCGAAACCATGCCTCTTTCTCTTTCTCCGACCCAGCTCAGTACCGCAGCGTTTTTGGCACTGGGTCTCTACTTTCTGGCGCGTATTTCACGTCGGCGGAGCGCCCCCCTCCCTCCGGGACCACGCCCCTGGTTCGGATTCACCGCCCTCCCCACCTCGACCGACAGAGCATGGGCTGTATACTGCGGTTGGGCTGAAAAGTGGGGCGAAATCACCTCTGTCACGGCTTTCGGTCAAACTGTCGTCGTTCTGAATTCACTTAAAGTTGCGGTTCAAATGATTGACAAGAAGTCCTCGAAGTATGATCGGCCTGTGTTCCAAATGTGCGGGGAACTGGTCTGTGTTACTACTGCTATCTTTATTTATTTTCGTCTCAAACGTTGATTCTTTTGATTTTTTGATCTCAGATTGGCTGGACGCAATCTATGGTCATGATTTCTACGCGGACACCTCAATTCAGATGGACGCGTAAGATATTTCACCAACTGGCTGGCAGTCAAGGCAACGTCAAGAGATTCCACCCCTTGCTCAATGAAGAGTACCGCAAATTCTTACAACGCTTGCTCGAAACGCCCGAGCAATTCCGAGCTCATATTAATTTGTATGCACTACGCACTACTACGCAGTGATCCTCCGTTCTATTTTGACATTTTGAAGCATCACAGGTGCAATTGCTCTGCGCATTACATACGGTTACACAGTCCGAGACGAAACCGATCCCATGCTTGACCTGGTCAACAAAGTCATGGATGACTTCTCTCAAGCAATCATCCCCGGGGCTTTCCTGGTTGACCTACTCCCCATATGCAAGTCATGTCCTCGAAGAAACACTCGCCGTCTGAATGTATTCGCAGTGAAATATATTCCTACTTGGATCCCTGGCGCGGGATTCCAACGCAAAGCAAAATTGTGGGCGAAGCGCAGGTCCGAAATGTTTAGCAAGCCATTTGAGTTAGTCAAAGAACAAGTGGTCCGTCTGATTTCCCCAGTATCGCGAATTGCAGCAGCCGTTTTATTTGTTAAAGGCCCAGGGCACGGCGCAAGACTCATTCGTCTCGCTTCTCCTCGAACAAGATCTTTCGCAAGACGAACAGGGCTACCTACAGTGGGCTGCGGGCAGTATCTATGGCGGCGCAGCGGACACCGTTAGTCGCCGAGCTCATTTCAGACTCTGTGTTGTGTTGACCGAGCAACACTTCAGACGGCATCTACAATATCTACTTTCTTCCTCCAGATGGTGCTGCACCCAGAGATACAAGCCAAAGCGCAGGCCGAAATCGACGCGGTCGTAGGCAACAAACGATTGCCCACGTACGAGGATCGAGAGCGTTTGCCGTATGTTGATGCACTTTGCAAAGAGGTCAGTTAAGAAGCTTTGTGATGATTCCTCCAATTGACTCGTAAGGTCAGGTTTTCCGCTCACACCCCGTGGGTCCAACGGGTAAGAGAATCAATTCCTGCGAACTGTCCGTATCCTGACGAAGTTCGTAGGCGTACCCCTCTGCGCGACCGAGGATGATGTCCACAACGGGTATTTTATTCCGAAAGGTTCGTATTTTACTTTCTTCATTTTCGTTCGTCAATTTAAACCCGCTTTCAATCGTACCAGGCTCGTTGGTGCTTGTAAACATCTGGCAAGTAGTCAAGTTGGCTCCCGAATATGACACAGAACTTGACATGACCTCTAGGAATATGGCACACGATCCAGAGCTTTACTCCAATCCTATGGCTTTCGATCCTTCGCGGTTCATCGCTTCGGAAGGACACACTCCCGAGCCTGATCCAAGAGGGGTTGTGTTTGGATTTGGCCGTCGGTATGATATTTCGCTTTATGCGGCCTAGCACGTTCTAAGTTTGCCTTTTCCGTTTCCGTTTTACAGCGTCTGTCCAGGTTGGTGCCACTTTTTTTTAATCAATTATTCCGCTTCAACATTCTCTCAGGGAACGTTATTGCGGACACTTCGGTGTTCACCGCCTGTGCCATGACGCTCGCGACATTCACGATATCTGCCGCTGTTCAAGACGGGAAGGTTGTGCAGCTGACTCAAGATTTTCTCCCGGGTTCCATCAGGTAAGAATATGTAGCCAGCCCGAAAGCTTGTGGAGGTATGTCTCTGACAACGGAAATTCAGTGGGCCTGCGCCGTTCTCATGCACCATCAAACCTCGGTCCCCCGAAGTCGCAGCCCTGGTTGCTTGAACTATTGGATTCGAAATTGAATTTGTATTCGCTGCTGCATATTATTGCAGCATGGATTTATACCCGTTTCTGTACCCGCTTTGTAGACTGCGTGGAAGTGATATCCCATTCTAGAGTAGTTGCCGTCCCGCGCGTCTTGAAGCGCAAAAAGGGTTCGGTATCATGTTGCAACGACACGCAAGAGCGGACATCACGGACGACTGAAGGCAGCGGAAACGAGCCCGCGTACTCTCAACTCCCATGCAACGAGATTGACGCGCCGCGTTACTTCGACGCGAACGATATGGTTGGCAGTGTGCAGAACACTATGTAGGTAGGCGAAGATAAGGGCGTCGAGAGGAGTTGCTTCGCTGCAGAATAGCATTTAGTCGACGAAATTTACCGGTAACGCGTGAAAACACGAACGCTGAGCCAAGGAACCATTTGTCGGTACCTAACCGGTCTGCAATTGCAGAAATGGCATCGTGGTACTTGGATTCGATGTGTTTGCGGTCGACGCGTAGGCCGTAGGGTCGGATGAGAGAAGTCAAACCAGACAATGGCGGGGGCGGGGGCAGAACAATGGATTCAAGGGGACGAAACGGGGTTTGAGGAAATGCCAGGAGCGAAGAAAGGTACGAGGGTGTAGGTTGTGCGATTAACTGGGCGACGACAATGAGCTGGGAACTGATGAACGATGAAGGCTCGCACCAGCGCAGAGTGAACGTCGCCTTCCAAGAGAGATACCCATGCTCTGCTCTCGTCTAACGCCGCCTGGTCCTTGTAGCCTTCCAGCGGGCGCTCTTCTTCCTGTAGAGTCTCGTCCGCCCATGTTGGAATGAGTTGCGCGGGAAGCAGTTGACCGTTGGCAAGATGTAGATTGGGAAGACGACCGCCCATTGCGCCTTCGGGTGCGATATCACAGCGAACTGCTATTTGCGAGAGACCGCGAAGGGCCAGGTAAGCCTGCCATTTGAGGCACTCGACGTCGGCGCTGAGACGCGATGAATCTGAGCGCGGGGACTGGATCCATAGGGTGGGAGTGTGTGGATGTCGGCCTGAAGAAGGAGATATGGGGGGGAAGGTGTGGAGAGGGAAATGAGAGAAGAGTTGAGCGATGGGAGCAGGAATTGACATGTTGAATTCAATTGGAACAAATATTGTCGGTCTATGCCGCCGGCTTCTCTTCAACGCTATAAGCAATCTGAAGGTTGCAAGTCGAATGTCCGACCACTCTTCCTCTAATCTATCTAGACCTCCCTCACCTGATCAACTATCCCCCCTTCCCCCAACTGCAAAACCCTACAGATTCAATTTCGACTCTACAAGGCAAGGTCCTGAAAGCGTCTCCGGCACAACTGAAGGACGGGATTACTTTGCTGGTCCTTCGCGTCTCAACCTTTTCAATACCTCCTCAACAAGTCTTGCGCTTGGAGCACTACCACCGCAATGGAGCAGCTCGACGCACGGCTTCCACGGTACGTGTCAACCCTCATACGCCTGTATAATTGTCTTACTGCTGCCAGCCATCTCAACCGTTCTAAATAACCCCCACAAACGACAAGCACCCCCGAAAGCACACTCCTCGTTACCCGCTGTTCCACCTGCAGACTTGCCTCGCGTTCGCCGGAAAGACTTCGACCCGTACCTCAACTCCATCACGCCAGAATGGGAACGTTTGGAGCATAGCAATCAAGTCAATCGCGAGGCAGAGATGCAGCTGGAAGGCACATCAACCCCGCGAGCGGCGTCTGCCAGCGGAACGTTTGTCCAGACTCCAGGTAGACCGCTACCACCATTAGACGTGGTCCCGTCCGTATTCTTCGAGGCCAATTTCAATCTTGGTGACCCACGTACATTCAATGCTGTCACTGAGCAAGATTCGCCCGGCCATGACCCTACTGCTGACCCCACCGCGCTCTCGTATGCATTACCCCTGCTCGAGAAATTTTCGCATTACGCCGATACCGTGGAACAACACCTTGTCCGCGAAATATCTCTTCGTTCAGCCTCGTTCTTTGCCGCGTTGACAAATCTTCACGAGCTGCAAAGCGAATCTGAAGAATGCCTGGATCGAATATCCAAACTTCGCACACTTCTCAAGGATGTGGATGAGCAGGGAGCAAAAAAGGGACTCGAGGTTGTGCGCAAAGAAAGTCGGATGCGGAATCTCGGCAAAGTGCGCGAAGGGGTCAGATTCATCGGCGGAGTGGTCGATACGACTAGTGTGGCGAAAGGCCTGGTTGCCGCTGGACAGTGGGACCAAGCACTAGCCGTATTGGACGAGATGGAGCGGCTCTGGGTGGCTCCCCCGGAATTCGAACCTCCTCCACCCACACCGACGTTGGCGAGATCCATGTCCAATCCAAAACATGGCTTCTTTCCGGGCAGACAATCGTCCCTCCCTCCAACGCCAGAAGAACGGCCCCCTCTTTCGCCTGATCTACCTCCTCCAATAATTCCGCTATCGACTCTGAACGCTTTTTCTGCCCTTCCAGACCATCTGCGTGCTTTAACTATGGAAATTACTTCTTCGTTGTCCGCTGAGCTGGTCTCTGTGCTCCGAGTTGACCTGCTGGAACGCATCTCGAGTTCATCACCCACCCCAAATCAGCGGACTGACGGACTGAAAGATCGACTACGACCTTTGCTTCAAGGACTGTCAAGAACAAAGGGCGTGCGAGAGGCAACATTGTCGTGGCGAGAAGTTGTTTTGGACGAAATTCGTTCGGTAATACGAAGGGTAAGCCATAATCCGAGGCAGTCTGTTTTCAAAGAAAAAACCAATACTTCGTAGCATCTTCCTGCTTTCGACCTGACAGAAGAGGAATCCCGGTCTGCTACACCGAATAATGGAGCCACTGCGGACACACCAAGGTAGCCTTTAGTTGGTTTATTTCGCGCGTGCGGTTGGTTAAACATCATCAGACCAGGATTGGCCAATCATATGCGAGATATGCCTCATTCAGAATTTTCGCAGCTGATACAAAGCGTTTATAAGAGCTTTTTGAATGCTGTTCAAGGCCTGCACACACAAGGGGTCGCGTTTTTGGAAGTTCTAGAGGCCAGGTGCGATTCCTTTCGTTACTTTTTTCTTTTGTTTTCATTCAAATATTTTTGTAGCTCAACAGCACCACCCAATACTACTTCCCTTCAAGAAGAACTGGCTGACATCCTCAGCTCCGCTGCTGAACTTTCCAATACTCAAGCGGCGAAATTAGTCGTCTTGCGCGCTGAACAACATGCTTCACTCGGTTTGTCCGAATTCATCACGTTTTTCAACGATTCGTGGTCGTTCGTGGTCAAATGTGAGGTTATTTGTCGCAAGATGATTGTTGGCCTGCGAGGCGTCGTTATCAGCCAGGTATATTCAAACATCCTCGTTTCAAAATATCTGTACTCATGCGATTACCAGTCGAAAACCTTCCTACAAACCTTCCATCAAGCTCGTCTAACACAATCTGCGAGTCTGGTCGAGAATGAGCAATGGGAGCAGATAGATGCTACGCCTGCCATTCAGCATATTGCCGAGGTGCTAGTCAACGCCGCAGTTCAAGATGTGCCAGAGCTCTTGATTGCGAACGACAGCACGCCCTCCGCCCCCTCGTCTTCGCCCCCAGTATCGTCATCGCTCTCCTCGCTTGCCTCCTCCTCTAGTCTCGCCACTGCGTCCTCCACTGACACATTGAATGGAATTCCACCGTCACCTTCAGCTCCGGTCGTAAAGCGCGCCAACGGTTCTGCAGCCAAGAACGCGAAGGTGCGGCTAAGGGTCGAAGAGCGTACCTTCTCCGCCGTGTCGGCTACTAGTGAGGTTCTCTCGCTGCTTTTGGACTACCTGCGAGTGATAGTAAACCTCTCAATGCTTACAACGGATACAATGAGTCGTGTGATCGAGTTCTTGAAAGCGTTCAATTCGCGCACATGCCAGGTCGTTCTCGGCGCAGGCGCGATGCGTTCCGCCGGGTTGAAGAATATCACTGCGAAACATCTCGGTGCGGATCGTAACGGTTCTTGCTTCATTCTGCAGATTCACTGACTTTGTGATGCCAGCATTGGCGTCGCAATCTCTGTCCATTATGATCGCGCTCATTCCGTACGTGCGAGAGACGTTCCGTCGGCATCTCAGCCAGAAGCAAGCGGTCATGCTTGTGGAATTTGACAAGCTTAAACGGGTGGGTGTCGTACTGGCTCGTTTCATAGCTGTTCTTCTTTGCTATCGTCTACGTCTACTCCAGCTAACTCGTGTGTGACGGCAGGACTACCAGGAACACCAGAATGAGATCCACGCGAAGCTGATTGCGATTATGGGTGACCGGCTGAACGCTCATATACGGACGTTCCAGGTGAGTTATGCTGCGTGTACCCTCTGCTGCTGCGGTGCGCTTACCTCATCACCGCCTTAGACTGTCGATTGGAGTGTTCCACGAGAGGAGGTCAATACATACATGTCGATATTAGTCAAGGAGACAGTGACACTGCACAAGGTGCTGTCGCGTCACCTCTCCATGGCTGTCGTCGAGGTGAGCGCCTGCGCTATTAACGCTGGGGAAAGCGGAACTGACTGATTAACTCCAAATTGCGCCTTCCGCTGCTGTTAGGATGTCATGACGCAGGTCTTCGCCGCGATTAACCACCGCCTTTCGGAAGAGTACGCGAAGATAGTGCTGCCCAGCGAGGATGCGCGCAAGGGGTGCGTTTACTTTTTTGCTCTTCTGTGACGGGATATGGTGTTTAATTCCGAGGGTTGCAGGTTACTCACAGATGCACGCTTTTTGCACCAAAAGCTGTCCGAGCTCAAGAATGTTCGTGCGCCTAGTGGGATGCTTGAGATCGTCATCGCAGAGCTGCGTGTTCCGGGCGCGATATCGCCGGCTGCGAGCGTGACCAGCTTCAATACGAGACCAGCTGCGAACTCGAACATGACTGCCAATGCGAATGCGAGCACCAACGCAAACGCAGCTGCCAGTTCGAATCCCCGTTCTCTTTCAAGCAGGCTCCGGTGGAATTCACTTGCAGCAGGCGCCAGTGTCAACGGCACCGCCAATTCCAGTCCTAGTGTGAATGGCGCTGGAACTTCTAGGAGCAATACTGCGACGCCGGTTTCGGGTCCTTCACCGAGTTTAAATGGCACAAAGCCCTCTGCACCGCCGCCGCCACTACTGAGCGCAGACTCGACCGGCTCAGTGGGGTTTCGACAAGTCGATCCAGGAAGCCCTCGCCCGGAAAGCCCGCGGCCGGAGAGCCCGTTACCAGCGTTGCCCCCGGAGGCGTTCGCTTCGTCCGAAACAAGCTCTTCACTGGCGTCGACCGAGTCAACTACTCCTCTACTCGGTGTGAAGGATGCGGATAAGGCTCCGATTGACGATCCACTGGGAGTCAGCACGCCTACACAAGCGACTCACGCATTACCTACACCGACGGCTCTCTCGCCCGTAGCACCAGCTAACCCTGCGCCCTTGGAAGCGCCGGTTGCAGCGCCTACCGCTGAGACTGATGGTGCTGTTCCGCATTCGCATGCGCAGGATGACTCGAGTCCTAATACAGCGGACAATGGGATCGCACACCCGGATCGTGATCTGACAGACTCGCCGGAGCCCGCAGAGTGATATACTCTTGACATTTCCGTATACGGCGTGCATATGCATATGTTACGGCGAAACAGCAGTTACGCCTGCATCGGGATCGTTCGTCTATGAGTCGGGCGCTGCTGTGGGAAGGGGATCACCCGGAGGGTGTGCCATGTCACTGTGATAGAGGGTGCTTCGAAGAATGGAGGGACGTATTATAGATACATATAATTCATTTTATATCGGAAGGGGGACATTCAAGTGCCATGGGAGGTAAACGTGAGGACTTTTGAGGTTTCACTTTTCGAGGTAGAGACGCGAGACTGGCGCCAGGACTTCGTCTCGGCTGCGGGAGAAGGTCGTCTTGGAATTGAGCGGGGATTAGAGGAATCTTCTGTTCGCACATTCCGACCCTTGTACATATTACTGGTGGCCTCTTCCTTCCTGGATAAAATTTTGGTATGCCGCGGCCAATGTGAGGTTCCATTTCTCAGCATTTCTTCGTTCAGGCGGCGTTCGGTGCGTTCCTTTCTGTGTTTTTTTACCGCATTCACCGCCACATTTCCCGCGACGAGTCAAAGGGAGATGACAGATGCCTCTCACACAACAATGGGATCGCAAAATCAGTTTCTTCATCCACGTTCATGGGTCGGCGGAGGTTGGCGGAGGATACCGGCGCCGGATTGCGCCCCTTGCTCTCTCGGCCGACGTCGACGCCCCTCGTCGGCTCCTTGCACCGATGCATGCATCTTGGCTTTCACTTTTTCGTTTGCGACGCTCTCGGTCCGGGTTCACCAGAAACCCCCTTGCTCTATGCCGATCCTTGTCCTCCATCTTTTTAGCTTTTTAACCCAACGTTTGTGCACTCAAACAGGAACATGTCGAATTCGGAGATCTAGACTATCTTGGTGGACACCCTCTTGGTTCCTCGATTCTCACCAGCCCCAATGTTCTCACTGGGGGCCCCAACGGTTAGTCTCAACGTGTTCCTACCGCTCCAGTCTATGATTTCACCCCCCTCGACCTAAAATTTCACTTGGTCGCACCCCTTATCTGCCTATTTCGCCTTTTCTCGATGCAATCTAGGCTTGTCTTCCCATTGTGTTATATTTTTCCAGCCTCGGCAAGTTCTCCAGCTTCATCAGCGAATTCTGATTCCACTGAGCCCGTCATGCCCATTTTTGGCGTATTGCTATTACTGTCGCTCAAAATGCGGCATCCGGCTCGTAATCTTTATCTCATGTGCCGCGTCGCTACCTACGCGAACGCGTCCTACTTTTCTAGCCTCGGTCCCCACAAAGTTTTTGCTATCTCTGCTCGCCTCTCCAATTTGTCTCCAGTCGCCAGTGAATTCTTTGATTTCATATCCACCAGGGAGCTGCTGACTGCTCGGTGCCGCGCTCTCCTTCGTTTCTCGTTCTGCTCGCTTTCTGTCCCTCCGAAATGTGGCGGGACCCCTTGATAAGCACACGACAGCACAACCATATTGCATGCTCGGTGCCGCTCTACGTTTCCCGGACAAAGTACCCTCCCAGTCGCTCAAACTAGTAGCGGTCTGGGCCGTTGAGACGTGCTCGCCACGTTAAAACCATGTCCCGTAGTCCCGCAAAGTTAAGCTATGATGCGTGCGGGATGACACTTGTCCAAGTTTGATAACGCAACTTCCGTTAACTGGTTCACCGCCGATCTTCCCTCCGTACCTTCCACCCCTTTGACCGATTCCCTTTGTGCTGGTGCCCTTTGTACTGTCTTGTCTCAGTGGTCTTTTGGTCTCCGCGGATGTGATAATGGATGCTGATCTTCCATTCTCCGGCGCCACGCCGCAGTGCTATGTGGGCCAGCGATCGACGCAGTAGGCCTTCTGACAGCATGTGGGATGAGGATGGGAGAGGGACTGAAGTGACAGGATCTTCTTGGTGCAGATAGACAGGCGTTCCACGTAGGTTTTGGTTTGGGCAAAAATATGCCTGCACAAGTACGACTTTTCAATCCTATCAGCGATCCGTACTGATGCATATGCATAACAGCTTCTCTTGTCTTCTCAGAAGAGACGAGACGAAGACGAAGCAAGGGGGCGAACACATCATGATCTCGAGCGTTGTCCCTGTTTCTGTCTGTTTCTTGTTGTTCAACAAACAGGACTACTTCTCTTGTGTGGCATTGGTGAGTTAGCGCAACAAGCGCGTGCCCATTCGCGCGTCTTCCTTTACCCTTCCTGGAAGGTATATATCCCGACTTGGTAAACCTATACTAGGATTGTCAAATAGCCTTACAGAACGCGAAAATTTCCCCGCCATCTCCGCATTCCAAGTTTATTTTTGCAGTCTATGAAAACCCAGACAGACCCACGCAGCATCCGTCAATCTAAATCAACCCCAATCCCCAACCAACTTTCCTTGAAGGCGCACATAAGACTAGCAACGCCTGGCCTGGGGTTGAAATTCCCGTATACGGTAAATACAGTAAACGTCGACCGCGCCGCCGGCCGCCACATCAAATCATCATCGACCGCGTTTTCGACCGACGACCACTGTTCGACCTAAAGCGGAAAGTGACTCTGGTTGGCAAGGACAACTCTTATGTACGCGGAGGTTGTCAACGAGTGCCGGCGGTAACCCTTTTACGACTGTTTTCCAAAAAAATTAACAAGCAGCCGAACCGAGGACATGTCAATGACGAATCGACGATGCCAGCCTCGAGACATTTATTGTCGGTGAGACTACGTTGAGGCGTCAGTTGAACACGAATAAAGCTGCCCCAGAAACACTGATTCAGACTCGAAGCGCGTACCTCGAATCCCGAAGTTGATTCATTCCAAGGCCGTCTTGCCGGACGTGCCCAAATTCCGCTGAACCTGGGCTCGGATCGACGACGCGACGCGACGCGCCGTAAACCCTTTGCCCTTGTCACTGTCTTTGTCCTGAATGTGTCATTGTCCTCATTTTCTTTATTGGCGCGTTGCTATACCGCCGCACGTGTGAGACATTCAACCGCCCGCCGGATGCTAATAGTAAGAGGGCCGCTCAGCGGGGTTTGTGTACGTTTTTTTCTTTCGAAATTCACAATTTTACAAGCGTTGAAACTTGAAGCCACCCTGAACTGGGTTCTGCAACCGCAGAGCTCACCATTCTGCTGTCGTCACTGATCCCTCGTTGCCGCGATTTATACTGGTGATGCTTATTACATGGCGCGCTGTTCCAACTGGGTGTATTGCAGGCTCACATCAACTGCGTTGTGAGTATGTATACTTGGCTTTATTTCCTTATCTTAGAAGAGGTTGTTCCATACAGAGCAGCTAGTCGTAAAAGTGTTCACAGATCACAAGCAGAAATAATGTTCCCCTCGAAGTCAAAGCATACATACGCATGCACTGAACGCGACCCCGCGGCGCCGGCGGTGCGGATGGTGTTGTCGCTGTTGTCCTCGTCGGAGAATGTGATGAGAGGCATATGCCCAGCTGGCAGCACCTCTTCGTATTTTTTGAGCACAAGGAAGAGAATGCAGATATCTGAGAACGAAAACAAGTCCGCGGCCGTTCTTCGAGTCATCAGAAATTGAACGCATGCGCATTGAAGTCAAAGAGAAAAGATGGAGATTATCAACGCGAGAGGTCCGCGGCGTGTCTAGTCTATGCAGTCTCGACTTCCAACTCGTTTTTGTCGGTCGGCTCGGTGGTGATGATGTTGTATGTTTTGATCGAGCGGTAAGGTAGAAGATAATCCAATGTGGCAGGTGGAGAGAAGACCCAGCGGAAGGAGGGATGACAGAACAATAGAGAAGACAAGAAGTTGGAACATATTGACAGGAAGAGAACAAAGGCAAGCGGAGACCGTTCGTCGGGTATCAGCAATCAGGAAGTTGTCGACGGAATCCGAATCGAGGACAAAGACAAGACAAGAAAAGTTAGGGGCGATAGGTCATAACTTAGCATCAACATTGATTGGGCGCAACAGTGGGGCGGCCTGGGGACCTCCTAGGCGAACGAGGATAATCCACGAGAGAACGTTATTGGTAGCATCGTTTCTAAAATAATCTGACCGGGGAATTCGGAACTTCGAGCAGCAATATACAATACACAGTTGAAGGCTAGGTTTGCAGAGCTTGAGTTTGCGTTTGTGTTTGCGAGACTCGTAATACGGCCTAGAGCTTGACGAAAAAAACAAGAACAAGGGGCAGCCTTTGGGGAGCCTCGAAATGAAATGGAGAACATACGGCAGCCTGCGGCAGCAATCACTGTTCGCAAATCGTATGTCACGGGGGGTCTGACGGAGGACTTGGCTCCATCGACGTAGGGTTGGGGCTAATCCAGGCATTGAAAGCGACGTTACGGACGATGAGGTCCGCCCGCGTGAGGAGGGAAATGAGGGAAATATTTGTTCTTGTTGGAGTCGTGCCACCGTGGATCAGGATTTTTGTGCAAACTGGGTAAGTGCAAACGTCGTCATCCGTTGAAAGAATGAAGCTTCAGCTTCAAGCCTGAGGGAGACTGTACAGGACAATTGAGACGCACCTTTGTGTACCGCTAACAAAATTTGATGTGCACGACGTCGCAAAGTAATGCAGAACTGCCCTTCACTTGCATCCCAAAAAATGGATTTTACAGATCATACTGCTTGCTATACCGCACCAAGCCCCGCAAGAAATGAGAACATACAACATAGGCAGGCCGGGGATTCGGAGTGGAGTAGAGTCTGTGAGCGAACTTTTTTGATCACGAGTGCAGTGACGGGACCAGTCTCAGCCAGTCTCAGAGCACCAATGATTCCGTTTCCTGCCGTCCGTCCGTTTCTCAAGTCCAGTTTTCGGAAGCACGTACAACTAGAGGACTGACCAAGATGGCACCGTTTGCTGAATTTTTTTTACCGGATCGAAGATGAAGCGCTCGCTCGCCGTGTTGGGCGGTAACGACGAGCACGGTGAAACCGCCGCTATATACTACTCGTCCCAGGACGCGTCGCGTCCCGAGTCCGAATTGGGCGTTTCACGCCCGGAGCCCGCGCCGCATTAGGATTCATTCCGGTCCTCCGTGAGGATTGGATTTGAATTTTGAAAAGACGTTTTGAGCGGGTCCAGAGGCTTGTTCTGGGGTAGTGAAATAAAAATTGGACTGTGGGTTGGAGCTTTGAGCATTGCAGCTTCGGGGTTGATTTTCTCGAATCCGTGCGTGAACGAGTTGAAGTTCTGCTGCGGCGTAGAGTCTAGGCAGAAAACTTTTTTTTCAGACATCCAACATGTAAGACTTAGACAACTTGTCAGTATATTCCGTGCGGTGCGGTGCCCGACTGGCGGCTGAGGTAAGGGAGACCAGACTATGTTTCAGTCCGCGCCATTCGTTGTTGGTCATTGCGCGCCGCCCGACTCCGGTGGCAGTGGGATGGATGGATTAGTTATCCGGCATTTACGAACGATGTGGCGGCCAAAATGCCGAAATGGCCCGAAAAACCGAGTGACGCGCGAGACCGCCCCAAACTACGTGCATTATGTGCTGGAAATGTTGTATGTGACGCGCAGAGATAGAATACATATCTGTATATAGCGTCGTAACGGGGGAACGTCGGGAGGACGTACCCTTTGTCCACGCGAGGATGTGCAGTACATGCGCGTCATTTGAGAAGAATGCAGAATGGGAGAGAAAGATTTGACGGATCTCGGAGACGAGTAGTCGTGAGTGATGAGAAGACGGGTGACGACCAAGACCCACGGAAGAGACGCGACGCGACGAGTCAACAGAAACGCGATCGAGAATATTTCCTTTTTGGGTCGCAGATGGACGTCATTGGAGTGTCATTGATGGGGGCCATGTTTTCCTTTATTCGAGAATATTCGCAATCTGCGGCAGGGCGACACGTTCGTAAGCGTAGTTTTTGAACGTGCTGAGCGAGAGGCTCCAGCAATTCGCGTGGACGCAGCAGTGGTGGATGAGCGGCACCCTCAAGGTCAGTTTCTCGTGATCCCACGAATTTCTGACTCGATTTTTTTTGCGGGTTTTTCACCATCTCATTAAACAGTGATGCGATGCTGCGGCATGGATGGCCGGAACCCCCTTGAATTGTGCGTCTTCCTTGGCTGTGATGATTGCGGATTGCGTCGCGAAACGTCGAAATACCTCATTTCTGCGAATCGTGTCCTCGTTTCCGCAAAGGGCGCGTCTGGATCTGGAGGAAAAGGGATTTTTCACAATCTTGGCTTATCTGTGCTGATAGATTAGATAGCGGCGTTGCCCCCTTGTCTGTCACCGGATGTCCGGAGAGGGCCGAGACCCCCTTGGCAATGTGAGAATTCGAGATCTGAGATCTTGTGTGACTCCTTTTCTGGGACAATAAATCTGAGATGTGGATGGCAACTATAAAGGCAAAGATCGACGCGCATTTTGACCACCCAAAAAATGTTCACAGACGTCTGTCTCTCCTGCGGCAAAGAGCTCGACGACGACCGCGCCTTCTGCGACGAACAGTGCAAGCAATACCACTCCTCCCCAGATCTCTCAGATGCTTCCAGCCCCTTCGACTCCCCCCATCTGCGCTCACGCCATTCAGACTCCCTCGACGTACCCGCCCTCGTACCTTCAGCCTTGGGCAGAGCCTTGAGAGCTTACACAGCGTCAGCTAGCTCGTCTTCAGCCTCGACGAGCTCGTATTCCGCACTCACAGACACCGACACCGACGAAGACGAGCTTGACTTGCTCGACGACGTTGACTACTCTCCTCGCCACAACACCCTTTCATACGCTCGTCGTCCATCCCAGACGAACCACCCCCGCCCCAGTCTCCACTGCCGCACCGCGTCCTCATCTTCGGACACCGACCCTGATGACCCCGCAAGGACTCTCCGCAAGCGCAGCCGCGCCAGCCTTCCCACATATTTCTCCATGCTCCAGATAGCCTCGTCCTCATCCAAGGTCCCTCCTTCATCTAAGGACCGGCCCATGTCCCCCTCCTCCAGCATCACCCTCACCCGCCGCTCCCCACCCACCCCCAAGCTCACCGTCGTCGCTGGCCTCGCAGCCGCCGTCGCACAAAGCCACACCCCACGCGGCCGCCGCCGCATCTCCCCCACCCCGCGCATCCCCCACCACCTCCAGCCCTCCCCTTCGCGCTCGCGCTCCCCCAGCCCCGGCCGCCGCCGCACCGCCGACGAGAAAGTTGCCGACTGGTCCTCCGCCCTCGCACTCGGCAACAGCAGGGCCCGCGGCCGCGCCAGTGTGCGTCGCAGCTGCGACGAGTCGGATTTCTCTATGATCGAGCACGAGCCCATGAGCAGCCGGGATCCCAGCACGGGGACGGGCGCCGGCAGTCGTAGTCGTACTCGGGGACGTGCCCGCGTCGACGAGCTCGAGGGGCCTGCGGACACTAGCCACCCTGGGTTTGGGTTCGGCCGTAGTGGGTTGGTGGGCAGGGCGAGGAAGGGACCGGATGGCGAGTGGTTGCCTGTGCGGTGATGACCCTTCTGCTTTCGATCATCCATTCAACGACGACCTTGCACGACTCGCATGAAAACAAAAACATCAGCTGTATCACCTCATCATCGCTCGCACACACCTCTCCTCATTGCATCGCGCATATTTCTTGGGCCCACAGCATTTCAGTCTACATATTCGATTCGAGTTCATTCTTCAACCTTCATCGTTTCGCTTCGTTTTCGTTTGGCAACAGCAGCAGCAGCACTATATATCCCAACCAACCCTCACTACCCTCTCACTCATGGTTACCCCTCTCAAGCATTATTCCCCTTACCCAACCGCATACCTCTCACATCGCATACACCCATATATTCACAAGCAAAACATACGGAGATGAAGGAAAGAAAGAAGAAGAAGCAAAAGGTTTAATTGTAGTAGTAGTAGTATTACCCCCCACCTAGACGACTTAGTAGTTGACTTGGAGATGCAGACAAAAAACATGAAATATTTTTGGTTCCCGCCATTTCTTGTGTGACTTGCGATCGTTGAGCTCAAAGTTGACTCGAACTGCGCACTCAGACGACCCCACACCGCGTTCCTGTGGCGTTTCCTCGCCATATAAATTTTTTTAATTAAAAAGTTTTCGGAAAGAGACGCGACGCGTATTGACGTTTAGACGCCGGTACATACGGCGTATCGCGCCCGACTATCAATCGTACGCGTAGAGATAAGTAGAATAAATGGGATAGTATGTACGCGCTCTTGGTATATGCAGGAATACGCGAGGGTACGCGATGCTAGCGCGGATGCGCGTGCTCGGGGTCGGGCGGTATATGTTTGCCCCAAATGTACGAAGCGAGATGGATCAATGGGCGCGAGTGTATGCATAGGCGGGTAGGGGCGGGAGTTTAGTATGGGGAGCCAGACGAGGAGCATGAAGGAAAGGGATATACGAGAGTCCCAAGCCAATTTTTTTATTTCTTGAAAACCAATGTGGACACCGCCAACGACTTCAAGAACAAAAACCATTCTATGGCCACCTGACTTACTCCCCAGAACCCGAAGCCAAGGCGGATCTGTTCTGTTGTTGTCGTGTGGCTGACTGAAAGGGAGCAAGAGAAAAAAAAGTTATTGAATTCAAAGCCTCAGGAGTATTGTAAAGAACGTGTCGCGTCGCACGTAGAGTAGATTCCGAATTGTGTTCTTGGCGAGGTAGGCAGCAGGCACCGAAGACAGAACAAAGACATGCACCCCTCAGGCTTGACCTCCAGTTTCAGTCGAGGTCTCAGGTCAGGAACAACGTGTTGTGGGTCCGGTCGTGAACTTGCCTCTTAGTAGCAGTAGCGGAGCGTGATGAGGGATACTGCCAGCCAGCCAGCCACCACCACAACGCCAACGCCACGAAGTATGCAGCATACTGACTGACAACGTCTCAGTCTCAGTCTAAGAGTTGAGGAACAGGATAATATTTAATTCCTTACCACTCGCTCCTTGCGCTCGCCGTGAAACGTTCCTTCCGTCTTGGTTGACAGTCTTCACCGACGGAACAAAATCTCGGAGCGGGGAAACGTGCGTTTGCTTGTCTTGTCGGATGTCCTGACCTGACTCCTTGTGCGCGCCGAGACCAATCCTATCCTCCCAACTTTTTCTGATACATTGCTTGTCAGCACAGCTTGCGTTGAACACCGGCCGGAGTGTCGGTCCGAACCCGTATGCATTGTCCGGAGAGAATTAGAGTTGAAGAGCCTGCGACCAGTGCGAAAAAAGCCTCCGTGTCTACCCGCTTGACAATAAAATACACAGTGTGAATTGATTGATAACTGGCGAAAAAAAGGTCCGTGCCGGATGTATGATGCGTCTTGACCGCGCGCTAGCGAGCTAGTAGTAGTAGTACCGAGGTAGATAGAAGATGCCCTAGTTGAGGTTAGCTGCAACCAAATGAGGGAATCCTTGTGTCTGTATTTGGATGGGCGCGTCGGGTGGGGTCGAGGCGTATTGTTGGAGTCCGGATTGGGTACAATGGCAAGGAGTACAGGTTCGGAGCTTGAAGATGTAAAAGTATGGGAGGAAATTATTCTGCAAAACGCGTCAGATATTCAGTCATCTGGCAAGAGAAATATGTGGGTTCAAGGCCTAGGGCTGCATAGGCACTGTGTGACGTAGGAAATGTTGGAGAACTAAAATAACGAGCGAGTTCAAGTAACAAAACAAAACTCGCTGGTTAAAGTTCGAAGGATCGAACATCCAACATTCGCAATCATCGCGGCAACGAACGAAACGAATAGAGTCCGCTAAACTTCGAACAAACGCGGACGTAGTAGGATCTGCAGTGGCGCCGGCGCGTGCATCGTCGTCTTCGAAATTCGGGATAATACTCGCCGTTTGGTTCGGCCAGTGACGAGTCCGAGTCATTCAAGGCGTCCCGCGAAATTCGGATTCCTTCAACGTTGACCTGGTGAATTTTGGCTTGTTAGAGAATCTAGCATGCGCAATCATTGAATCAACGACGACGCGGACGCCGCCACAGGCGTGCTCGGTGCATTCGGTCCGAGACAGGATAAAGTAGACGCGATGCGTTCGATTCGGGACGTTTTTCTTGTCTTGTCCAGCAGACGGTCGCGTCAACTGGCCATCATCGTTGGCAACAAATTGCAGCGATTGCGACTGAAATCGAGGTCCGGGATAATCGCTACATTTTACCAGCAATATATCGTAGTTAGCGCTGAGCTCGGGATACCCAGAGTCATACCAATGGACGGCGACGAATCGACATTGAACAAGGAAGTAAGTCGGAGAGTTGAACGAGTTACGTAACGACGCGTCAGCAGCAGTCAATATGTTACATAATCAGGTACAACTTGGATTGAACCGCCACCTCGTCTTCCTCGTCTCCTTGGAGCTTCGTTTTTAGCTGTGTTCAGTCCTTTTTGGCTACTAGTTGGCCCCCTTCGCGCGTCGGGTTGGTCAGCCTTGAACTCTTCGACGCTATCGACCATGGCACCAAGAACCGTGCAAGGCCCAGGCGGCGTCCCCAATACACAACCCACGCACAGGCGTCAACAACTCGAATTTTCTTTCGATTCCGATGGACCACAGACGCGTTATATTCTATCTACAGCTGAACCAACCGGCTTTGCACCCCCCTTGGTCCGGAAGCCTCTTTGCTCACGATAACTTTAAATAAAGCGTGTTACCTCGAATTTCGACATCGGCGGAGAGTCTTCGACTCCGCCTGTGTGTCTCCGTGCACGAAAGAAGAGCATTATACGGTTCCTATGTACGCTACGTCTGATAGATGCCTCGAAACCGGCGGCCTCGAACACGTCGTGTTGGGTTCAAGTCGAATCGGAAGGCGAATCATTGGATTCGCTGCGATAGCTCAAGTCGACTTACTCGAGCTCAGGCATACACGGCCGGATATCATAAAAGTCCAGGTCACTGTAGAGACTAGTCTTCCTCCGGCGACTTGACAAGAGAAGCTAATATTTCCGAGTCCTTCTCCTCACCCGCTGTCTCGCGCACGTTGTGTTCTCCATTCCGGCTCACACACCAAATATCGTTCTGTGTGTTCCATAGGTCTGGACGACTTCACTTCTTCGATTCATACCCCACGTTGATTCGTTGATTGAAAGCTTTTCGCTGGATGTACTTTTATAACGTCCGGTCCGATGCCCGGCTAAAATGTGTGTATCCATTCGCGGTCACAGGAAGTTCAACTGACCGACAGACATTTAGCGTTGCGCGCACAGCGCCAGTTGCCCGGCGTAAGTTCTGTGTGCGTTGCCGGTCAAGTCAATTGAAACAAATACAGCGGTAATTCTCGCTTTTTTCTACCGTACTCAGAGCTACCTTTTGAAATTCACTTCATTGCTCCTTGAAGGTACCGGTCGTCTCGGTCGGGTTTCAAGCATTGTGTTAGCCTTTTGCTTGCAAGTATACTGATTCAGCAACCATTTATGCGGTTCGATACCTGCGTGGTGCGCACGCTAACTCTAATTTGAAACCCAATATTAATTTTAGGGTTGCAGTGCGCTGAGATCTATGCAGATACTACGAGATGTAGCCAAGATTAATCCGCTCAGTTCAATCGCGCTATGCCTTCCTCTATCCACCGTTCGCACATCTACCAACGAAACTACCGCTTTGTGTCAATCCGATGGAACTTCATCGTAGCAACAAGTCTGCTACGGCCCGACGTCAAATAAAGTCGCCGAGACAGTGTTCCGCTGGACCAGAACGACAGTGTTTTGCTTGTTTTCACAATTGACGCCGGGCAGAGTGCCCCCCTCAGGTGCCGTGTCACTAACACCCGGAGATTGTGATACAGACTCTGGAACAATTCACAACAATCCAGTATTGATTGTTTATCCTCGCCATCCTTAAACGACCTTGAGCAGTCTGTATCTACACTAAACTTTAGTAACACTCTTGGCTTGGTACGCCCCACATCCATGCCCCGCGTTCATTTTGACAGTTTACTTCCTCTAGAGCGCGAAAGCTCAAATTTCATCTGGTTAAACTTTTCAAGCACGCGTCAAAGAAACTTCAAGATGGTCTTATCAACACCTACAACAAGACGTACGAGCGCTCGGCCTCCGGTGCGCGTTCCGATTTCTCTGAGACTCTGGCTCCATTCTCCTCGCCCACCGGAATCCTGAAAAGGCGAATACATGAATGGAGAAAAGTAGAGCGTGTAGTATGTTGTGGGTGTCGGCTGTTGCGCGTGCCTGTCGCTAACAGCATCTCACTCGCAAGGGACTTTGCCCCCGAGGGGGTACGGCGTTTTGTTGTTTCGCCCTTTCTACACTGCTTGCTTGTTATTTCCGCGAAACTATGTGCAAGCAACACCGCCATCTGTTCCGTACTTGCACTACGATGATGTTTCGGCTTCGGAATGGTTTGCTACGGATGTTGGGGAGTACTGACTGCTTTGGTCAGATCTTTTTAGTCGCTTAAAGTGCTGAGCGGTCCTCTGCGGGACGGGAAACAGCGGAAACAAAATGCTTGGGCATCCGCACTATCCGCAGGCATCCGCCGTGCGAGACCGAGCGGCAAAAATTGTGTTTATTGTGCCGCTCGGACGTGTTAGTCGCCAGTCTCTTGTCATGTATTTCGTACACTGTGGGGCGCTGGACGTCTTCTTTTATCAAAGACACAGACGAACACTACAGTCATGTTACGAGCCTGTAGAATGACGAGTTGTTCGGCAAGGATGCGAATCGAACGAGCACAAGACTGATGCCCTAGTCGACAGCTCAGGGACGAGATTTTGCAAGTTGTTGCACACGTTAACGGCTACTCAGCGCGATTGGATCCATGGCTGCAATTCTTGATTGCAAAGAAGGCGGCCGGGCCATGAAAGCGGGAAAAAAGATTGATCATATACCGTGACTGCTGCGCAATTACTACCGCTACAGTTTCAAAATGCGCCTAGTCTGAATGCAGAATCAGAACAGCATCAACAGGCAATAGCCAGTGCAGACGAACACTCCAACGATACAACAGATAATTGAAGCTCAGTGATGGCGGGATGTTGATCCTGATCTCGAGGCGTTGTTGTGTGGGTGGATGTCAAGTTGGGACAAGACTACTTTGCGAAGCGAACCAGGCACAAGAGTCTTTGTTCGGTAGGATCTTGAATGGCTGATCGTCGAGGTAAGGGGAGCTTGAATCCTTGGCTTGAGTGTGGAGTTGGTGGCGTTGAACTTGAAGATACCGGAAACAACGATATTGAGCGATCTTCGGGTACGTCCGACGAAGCGGCCGACAAGTAAGGTCACGCTGTATAAGCAGGTGCTCAAATGAATCTTGGGCCCCTGGGGGATTGTGTACAGTTAGTTGACACGCATCTAGGATGAGGGGAAGAACCCACAACAAACAAATACCAAACCAAAGCTCGCCGTCGCGGGAAGCGTGTAATTGATTTGGGAGTAAGTTTTTTTCTTTCTTCCAACGCCCCCCTTTGAGAAGTGGCAGTCGATTGCGATGAATCGCGCCCTTCTCTTCAGTAACAGTTCTCGCAGAGTTTCCGCGATGAACATAACGCAAGAAGGAAGTCTTCCTTGTCCCGAGACAGCCCCGAGCGACGCAGAGGTGAGCGCGAAGAATTAACGGAAGAATTGGCAGTGGGGAAATAGTCGTCAAAGCCGCTGTTGAGGTGTGCAACTGTGAAAGGCTACCGTCATGCCGACGAGATGGGAATCTGGAAATCTTGCGAATAGCGTCCATGCACAAGATGCAGCCATTATTGATCCAGTCCCAGAGAGATGATGAACCCAGGACCCTCCGGCTTTCAGAAGGGCCGAAGCAGGGGAAGTCCAGAATACTGGAGGCTGCACGCGAAATAGCGGTAGAGAAATTGGAAGATGCGGGTCGTTGTGCGGCTGGTTGCATTTCGCGTGGTCGGCGCATGTGCATATATACACGGGAGAAGCAGATCCCGAGTTTCGTGCGTCAACTAACAGAACACCGAGACAGTCCGTCTTGTAGATCCCCAAAAGATTCAAAGCTGATATGTGTTGGGGGAGACGAGAATCAACTTGATGTGACAGTCTACCGTTGGTTAACAGTCAGGCTGTATGAAGGATGTGAATTGAGAAATGCCCAGGCTGAGGTGAATCCAGTTTCAAAACACATTCAGTGTCGTGGCGTGATATTCGATTCTAGGAAGGGGGTCAATTCCATGTTCTCAATGGATCGAAACGAGCATCAACTCACGGACTGGGTGTGGGTTCAACGGTATACGGGTATGTTTTCAGCGTGCGCTAACGATCTTGGACATGCGTGATCCTTGAGGGACCAAGATACCGCTGAATAGATACGAGGCTCTTGCAGAGAGAAAAAAAGGCGGCAACAGCCCAGATTTATGAGACAACACGCACTCAGTAGAGTCAGCACGGGACGATTTGAGGGTGAGTTACGTTGCGGTGACGGTCACGATCAGGTCACAATGATTCCATCATTGCCCATCGATGAAGTCGACCGGATGGCTTCTGGCAACCGCAGTTCGCGTGCTGTAACCATGAAAATAGAGGAGGACATGCAGGAGGGGTAGGGGTACATACTGAAGCACGCAGGAAGGCAGGGGATCAAGGGAACCCTCAGAAAATCGAAATTTTGGGCCATTAGTACATAAATGATTCTGAAACGTTTTTCCCCCGTTCTAGAAGCACAATAGGAACGACGGAAGATGCAAAAAAGATGCAAAAAGGGGCTCAACCGGGAATTGAACCCGGGACCTCGCCCATGCACAGCCACCACGTGGCCGGGGAAACCCCGAAGGGCGAATCATACTTCTAGACCATTGAGCCATTGAAAGGATAGATACCGTGTTCTCTGAGTCGCCAACAACTCACATGACAACCGGCGATGTCCTTCTGCTGTGAGCGCAGCAAGCCAGCCCTCCTCAAGGCAGGTTGCTAAGTAAAGCTTGTCAGTGTTATAGAGACAAGAAGATGACGAAAATTGGCGCACCGGAATGTACGCTGTGTATGAGCGGGTTGATACAGCTAAGTAGGAGATTCCAGACACGAGATAAGGGCATTGCCCAGCGGCTGGTGAGCTCTAGGCAAATGTGAGCCTGCGAACAACCTGACTATAGGAGAGGAAGCCAGGGCATAGTCATTTGAGATGGTCCTGAGTATAGATGCAAAGCGCACCAACATGGATGCTGCGACGGCAACATTCACAGTGATAGAGGTCCTCCAGCACGACTTCCTCTATGGCTAGGATCTCAGTTTCCAACTGTTAGGCGATAGTGATGTGAGCTGAGTGTACACAAGCGAACGGAGGATGACTAGCCTCGCATTTACAGACAGGCAATAGTGAGTACTTGAAAGTTCAAACATCTCCAATTGAACGTCAGGTCATTGCATATCGGAGAGATCCGCCTGTGTTCGTGCAAACGAGTCGAGGCAACAAAAAAATGCATATGAGCAGGGATAGATCTAGATGAGGTGAGATGTGAATGTATCATTGCACAACAAGAATGTTGGCAATTAACACTTGAATACGAGATGTTCACCAACCCGAGCTCAGTAAACACAGAACGCTCAGTCATGAAGGTTGCCAGGTTATGTCTTCACCTGCTTGAAGGACAGGTTGGCAGTAGACTACAACACCCCTGGGTGGTACAAGGTCAGCGTCAGTCAGTTTGAATTGAAGCTGGGGAAGAGATGATTTCAGAAGAGACCGACCTGGCTTGAACCCGTCAATGCGACAAAACATCGGAAAAAAGCACACACAAGTCGCACCTCATATCGTTGCGTTGGCAGATGGCGTAAGTACAATACGTAGTCTGTCAAAAAATGGATGAGAAACACGAAAATTTCTATCTCTGAGCAAACAGACACATCATCAGCACCCTCCTAGCTTCAGAAGAAATACTCATTTCTTTGAGGTGGTATACATGTAGTCTTCGAGCCAAGGGGTACAATTGTTGCACCGGTGGCGATAAAAGCATGCGCAAGAAACGGTGTTGCTGAGTCCTCACATCGTTGACGTTGTATACACACGGAAAAAAAGGCCCCATTCTCGATGTTGTCCTGGCCGCAACCCACATTTGACGGTTGTGCATTCATGTCAGCTGTAATCCATGCTCGAACTTATCTGCGAAAATAATCCCGAACACTGGACTTCACCGTGTTCGAGCACATCGGATTATATGTGCGCAACTTTCTAGGCGATTGTTCGACCACTGATTGTCCTGAGTTTCGTCATCGTTTTGAATATGAAGGCGTGGTTGGAAGTGAGGACGCGCCGCCTCCGGACAATTTGGTACTTACCCTCATCATCGCGTTCATATTCTGCCGGGTTTGCGGTACTCCCAAGTTCAAAAGGGTTCCGAGCTGGAAAAGCCGGCAACCCGAAGGGACCAGCTACGACGCCGTCATAGAACAGCAATACGACTTGAGCAAGGGAAGCCAAACCAAAGGCAGTGAGCTAGACCTGAGAAAGGAACTACATAGTAAGAAGAGAACGTCGCGTGAAGTCAGTCAGAGTTCAGAGTCGCGGGATTTTTGTATAGTTGCTTGCGCTCCATGTGACCTATGGTCCTGGAATTCAATGTTGCAAACTACGGCCTAAAAATGTTGCTAGAGAAATGCCAGCGAAGATGCTCTGGCTGAAAAGGGGAAATTCCTAAACTTGGACTTGAAGATATCAACGGACAAGAAGGTGGAAAGACAGAGACACAGTACCGACACGGTGCCCTCGGTAGACAGCAGAGACCCAAATCGTCAGGGAAGACACACATTCACCCGGTGAATACCCATCTTAGAAAGGTGGCCAGTGCTAGGACGTATCAAGTCGTGCTGAAGGCAGCATGTACGAAGATATTCTTACTGGGAACGACTGGAGGGACGCGAGCTTGACGGCGTCCTTCATGGGAAGAAGATCGGCGCTGCAGTACGCGATTCGAAGCCGCAGGCTTTGCGCACCGACTACGACGGAGAAAAGGAGCGAGGTTTTTGACGTATCTGGTTGGCGAGATCTCCAGCCTGGAAGTATTCGGGATTGTCGGTTCATTCCAGGCGTGGGGAAGCTATCAGAGTATATGAGTAGCCTTGTAGTCGTTGTGATATGGGCTGGCATTACCCTCAAAATGGTATACATGTAGTTTCACAACATTGGACACCAAACTTGAGGAAATTGATGAACGAAGCATTCTGGATTGGTATGATCAGCGATAGATAGCAAGTAACTAGAAGGGTATATCACCTTCGCTGCAAAAAGCGGCTCAACTTCCGTGGCGGCGAATTCTGAAAACGAGCAAAAGAGACCGTCTTGCTGCGAAGCCTTGCGAATCTTCATGAAAGCGTCGTTAAGGCTTGTACACCTCGCCGGCAGCGTTGAGAATCATACCCTCAACTTCCTGAGCCATTTTAGGGCCGCGAGTCGCGGCGCTGGTTGAGATTGACGACCCAATCGCGGCACTTCTTGAAGTCAGTATTGCGGCTATATGCTATATAGTATAGCAGTGGATTCCTGGATCCATTTCGAGATTCCCCAGCAGTACTACGCGATTTTCCCGGCTAGTTATCCAGGCACAAGATTGTGAGGCATTCTATTGTTGTTCAAGTAGGATTCTGTAGGAAGATGCGCTTGGAAGAAGGAGAAAACGAATGTGTGGCTGTGCGATCTCCACCACTTACACACAATTCTGCAGTTTGAGATGCCCAAAAGACTGGCGTTCTTTGACGCTACACGCCCTGCTCCATTGCCTGCGACGAACTGCCTCTTCCATCTGCCTACGTTTCTCAAAACCAATCTCAGGATTCAGCTCTTAAGAATGCCCATCATAGAGGTACAGGCATTTAGTGCGGCCAATGAATCCTCTTTCTTCACTCTCTTCGAGCAAGACCGTGTTCCTTCTGCCCAGGAACAGAGCGCAATTGAAGTGATACTTACGGAGAAGACTGCTAACTTCGACCACCTTCTCTCACAAATTCCCGAGAGACAATGCGGAAAGATAGTCAAAATTCCTCATGGATTGCTCCGCGAACTACAATATTTAGGAGAGTTGATAGCCTTTCATCGGGCGTTGCTTGCACCCTGGCGTCGACTTCCTGTCGAGATCATATCTCAGATTTTTCAGCTGACTTTGGAGAGTAGAGTTTGTGGCGACGCTTTTGGAAAAGACGATCGCGCAGGCACTTTGCGCCTCTGCAACGTCTGTCCGATATGGAGAGCGATTGCTTTACAAACACCTGCACTATGGAACATTTTGTCCATTCGTTCTCCCATTCGTCCTATGAAATGGGTTTCAACGTGGCTGGAACGTTCGCGATCGCTCCCTGTTGCTCTCGAGCTGCGTTGGGGAGATGGTGTTTATCCACAATTCGTGCTTCCAGTCCTATCGACGTTTGCGATGCATCTCAATCACACTGTTGAATTATCGCTAGGTACATATGGCTGTTTACTTCGGTCAGCATTCTCCTCTGACAAGTTTATACAAGGCCGATTTGCAAACAAACCGTACCAAAAGCTGATGGACGACCTTTATTCTATCGTCACCTTCAAGCCGCGCATCGAATCGATCCAAGCTCCTCTCCTTTCAACTGTCCGCGTCAATTTGCCTGCAAAGGGCAGCGTATGGAGATGGATTCACGCGGCATGCCATACCTCGCGCTGCGTGTCGCGGTTCTCTACGTCCCATCTTGCTCTAGACAGATTCCCAATGACCAATGTCACCGTCTTGGAGCTGCTTAACCCCCTCCCCATGTTGGAGGTATTTCGGATTTTCGAGGAAGCTTCGAGTATCGAAAAAATCGCCTTTTACACCTATGGGACTGGCGCTGTTTGCTCACCCCAAAGCCGCCTCGGTATGAAGTCGGTGAAGAGCTTGAGAATAGGGTGCCACGAAGAATTCGGTGAATTTCTGCAGTGCGCCGAGTTCCCCAACCTCGTAGACTTTGCAATTCGCGAGGTCGATGATTGGCCATCCGGCGAGATGGATGCCTTTCTTTCCCGCTGCTCGTGCGCTCTACGGTCCCTCGAAATTTTCGATTGCACTTTGCTTGAAATAGAGGTCATTGAATGCCTACGGCACAAGGCCTGTAATACGCTGGAATCGCTCACAGTCATGGATCCCTGTGTCCCCGTCCAAGACGCGTTCCTCAAGTATCTCACCTACCAGGGCCCTGACTATCAGCTGCCCTGCCTCGCCCATATCCATCTGCAAACGATCTACGCCTCCGATGGCCTGCTTTCAGCGCTCGTGGAGTCGCGTTCCCTTCAGCTGGTGGCTCAGCCATCTTCTGATCAGCTCACACCAGTGCAACTGAACCAGATACAGTTTTCCTTTTTCATGTATCCTAGTTTCAGCCACAAACAAACACATCCCATCGACTGGAAGCGACTCCGAGAATTGGAAAGCATGACGAACGGAAGGCTGGTGATCGTGTGGCCTGCGGCCGAAAGTGATTCAGAAGACGAGGAAGAGGAAGAGAGTGATACAGACGAGGACGAGGACGAGGAAGACACCGAAGATGAAGTAGTGTTCTATTGGGATTGAGCTCCGCCTCACTACTTCGAGACCCGAATCTGTCAGGCTCCGCCTCATTCACGGAGGAACATAGATCTTTTGAATTCTGACGGAGCCTGTCCGCCATGGTATCGCAAACTAGTTCTCCAATGCACCTGTATGAGATCTCTCTTTCCCATCGATCGCATACTACGAACACTCCGCCTGCTTTCGCCTATATGCTGGAACAAATAGGGGCAGTCAGAGTTGTCGATTCTACTTCGATTCTGGGTCAGTGAGTGCGCCAGAATCGAGTTTGAGGTCGATTCTCGATTCTGGCGTGTTTCTCCTTCAGAGGAGGAACAACGATTCTCGCTCGATTCTCGATTCTGCGATTCTGTGTCGATTCTGGACCCAGAATCGGATCAGAATCGATGTCAGAATCGGCTGAGAATCGACGTAGAATCGTCCACTCCTCCCCCTAATGTTCTCTACCCGAATGCCTGTAATTCAACATCTTCAAAAAGGTCAAATTGAATAAAGGTTTCGAATCATTCCGGACCTCGCGGTGTCCACCAATGCCTTCGACATTGAATCTCCAGACATTCTGAAGGACAGAGAACTTATGTTCGATAATTGAAGGCTGGAATGCAAGAATCGGAGGACACGAGACGCGATAGCCGGCACGGCCCACCACTTGCCATGGGTCAGTATTGTCAAAATGGCTCCGGAAGGATGCAAAGTTATGTCGGTAGTACCGACAGGCAACATTCATCATGTCGGGTCCACCGCAGATGAAGAAACCCCGGATGCCGCATTCGTACACTCGCAACCAGGGTAGCAGTATAAGACAACGTCGAGGTCAAGCAGACATCCTTATCCTGATTTTTTCTGAGTCCTTCGTTGGCCATGATGCTCGCCCAACAGCCAAATCTCGTCGGAGCTTTGCTCGGCACCTCCACAGAGAAGTACGGAGTTCCTATAACTCATACTCCCCGCAACTACCAGGCGTTCCCTGGGTCTAAATACGCTCTTCCACACGACACCGAGGAGCAGCAAAGGCATGTCTTCACTTGTGCTGCCAGAAATCAAGTATACTGAGGCGAGCACCAGATTGTTGCTTCAGCACCACACTCTGAAGAGCCTGTTCGAGAACAGAATATTGCTGTGTCCAGTGAGCTTGGACAAAAGCGACAAAGTCCTAGAGATAGGCACTGGACCTGGTGAATTGCGCAACGCCATTCGTCCGCCAAAGTTACTTGGAGCTGAACGTCAGGCATAGGGCTCTGGATCATGGATCTCGCATCGACTGTAGACCCTTCTGTCCCTATGGTCGCCGTCGATATCGAGCCGAGACTGTTCCCGACATCTCCCCCGAAAAACATCGAGTTTCGGGTCGAGTCTGTCACGAATTTGCCAGCGGATTGGACGAACACCTTCTCGCTCATTCATCAACGACTACTAATCCTCGCTCTGCAAGTCCCGCAGTGGCCAAAAGCCATCAGCGAGCATTACCGAGTCCTTCGTCCTGGAGGATGGATCCAACTTGCCGAGTGCACCCCTTGGCACGAAGGCAAATACCCCGGAAAACCGTGCATGGAGAAACTTACCGGCTTGTACCGGCGCCTCGCGGAACACCGCAACCTCTATGTCGATTGCGTATACGATATACCAAAGATGCTCGAAGCAGCGGGATTCGTTGATATCCAGAGGGAGTCGCGGATGCAACTGCTGGGCAAATGGGCAGGGGACATCGGAGCTGCCAACGCGATCAACCATGTTGGCGTGTTTCGCGGTATAAAGACTCCAGTTCTCGAGGCTGGTGGATTCGGCGTTGTTGCATCTTCTGAGGAATACGACGCGCTTTTGGAAGGATTGGACAAAGAGTGGAATGAGATCCCGGGGAGCGAGAAAGACTTCATTATTACTTGGGCCCGAAAACCATTGTGATCTTGCGTGTTGTAGTTAGTATTCCAGTTGACTGAGAACTAGAGAACTTGAAGAAACCGACACACGGTCATGGGAGTAAAGAGCAAGGCACGGCGCGTGACACTTCGCGTCTCTTTCTTCATCTCACCGTCTTCCTCGATGGAGAACCCACACGCTGAAAGACAAGCCGTCCTCCTCGAGCGCATTCTCAAGAATACAGTGCGTAAATCCTCTCCAGGATCTACGATTGCCCTCAACAATCTCCAGTCCAAATGCACCGAAACGATTCTTGAGCTCAATCACTGCATGGAGGCCTGTGGCGATAGCTATTGTATTCCCGTTGACTGAACTGGATGCTAGGAGATCATCCGAGCGAACGCTCAGATCAGAATTGCCGCCGACCTGTCCAAGAGCTACCGGCGAAACGTTCAGTACAATCTTGAAGCGACGAAGGGCGACGATACAACCCCAAAGCGCGATTCGTGATGTGCATACTGTAAGGAAGTTCGCGCAAGCTGAATTCAACTTCGGTTATTTCATTGTGACTAGGAAATACATTGGATTTGTATATATACTGACAAATGCTGAGTTTATGTACGGTTGGATGGGAGGTTGGGGGATAATGCGAGACAAGAAAGGGTCATCAAAGCCCATGGCTCTAGCAGTAGCAAATTTTCGTAGTGGTTGGTCAATGTATAGATAATTTTGAACGAGAAGAGAAAGTGAGCAAATGCTTCATGAGAGCTTTCCAGTCTGTTGTTCGTCTCGTCTGAAGACACAGCGCCGTGTTATCCCTTGATTTCTTCAAGCGCTTCAACGACTTCAGACATGGTCGGCCGCTCGTCGTGCTGGTGAGCCCACATGCGCTCTATGAGTTCTACAATCTCGGGGCACCACTGTTTTTTGAGGCCTGAGATGGACGGCCGCTGCTTTTTGTTTCCAACAATGTCGTAGATTGCATGCTCATTCATGCCCTAATCAGCCGTCAGACCAGTGAACGATAACAGACAAAGAAAGAGCCAAACCTCCCAAGGGAACTTCTTCTCCTTGACATGCCACTGAAGCATCTCCCAATAAACCATAGCGCAACTAAAAACGTCCACCTTATGGTTGTACTTGGGATGCGCATGCCAAAGCTCCGGTGCTTGCCAATTGACCGTCCCGACGAGGCTGCGAACCATAGATCGCGTCGACTGCTTCACTTTCGCCAAACCAAAGTCCGCAATCTTCGCCGTGCCTTTGGCGGTAATCAAAATGTTCGACGACTTGCAGTCCCGGTGAATCACCGACGGCTTGCGCAAGTGGAGGTATTCAAGCCCGCGCGCGATGTCAAGCATCATGGTCAGCTTCGTAGAAGAGTCAAGGAATGGTCGTGACCAAAAGGCTGAAGAGACGTACGACTTTATTCAGCGAAGGTGCAGGTACGTTGCGGACGTAGTCGAACAGATCGCCATTAGAGCAGAGCTCGCTCACGATCATAACTGGCGTCTCGCGTGTGTTCTCGGGTATACTTACCCCAAGCTATATGCGCATATCAGTACCACTCTCGTCTGAACGAAGTCAAGGACAACTCACGAATCGCACAATATTCGGATGGTCAAAACCGCCAAGGAGTTTGAGTTCTTTGATATCCACTGTAGCGCAAAAAAAATTCAATGCTGCGGCAAAACCCTTACAGCGGCGAACACTTACTAGCACTCAACTGTCCTCTGAACTCTGAGATCGCAATGCGCCGACCTCTGAACTTGCCGATAAACACATCCTTGAACCCACCGCTGCCGATCTTCTCCAGCTTCTGCAACTTGTCCGGAGGGATCTCGCGGTCTTCCAATCCAAGGCTCTCCAAGTCGAGCTCGAGTTCAGGCTCACCAACAGCAGCCTCCTTCGGCTCAGGAGTACGCGGCTCGTCAATGTGCACCCGCTCTGAACGCAACAAGACGGGTGTCAGCGGTGTTGAGTTGTTTCGGCGCCGCTTGATGACGGCAGTAGATGGAGGGCGGCCGGTGACGGTACCGTTTGATGAAGGTGAAGATGCGTCGGCCTGCCTATCGCGCCATTGAAGAAGAGCCTCGGCAAGTTGCGGTTTGGTGCCGACGGCTTCGAGATCGCGCGTCTCGCACAAACGCACCAGGTCATCGCGGCGGAGGCGGACAAGCGTCTTGGCGGTCGCAATCGTCAGATCCACTGTAGCAAAGAATAAGCGACAGGCAGAGATGAGTGTGCGACAAAGGCATACCATCTTCCTCCTCCATGGCTTCGTCTTCCTCGCCCTCAGCATCTTCTTCGGTCTCTCCTTCTGCCTCAGCCTCGTCGTCGACCCCCTCCGGCTCTTCACCGTCCTCATCGACGTCCTCGTCGTCTTCCTCCATCTCCACGTCATCGCCAACGATCTTCCCATTGCGCAACTTGCGCGGCTCAATGGCAATCGTCTGCTCCTCCTCATCATCCTCATCCTCACCCTCGGCAATCTCCTCACCTCCCTCCTCCTCCTCCTCCTCTCCACCATCCACCGTCTCGTCATCCTCTTCCGGCTCCTGCTCGTCATCCCCATCCCCATCCTCGCCCTGAGAGAGCTGTGCATCTGCACTCCGCCGTGTCCGAGGTCTTAGCCTCCTCACAAGCGGCGTACGCTGCACATCCTCCAACGGCGAGCGCGACCGCTGGCTCTGCTTCTGCCCCCAACGAGGACGCGTCGGCGTCGCCAGCTGATCCTCGTCCTCCTCATCTTCATCGTCCCCATCCCCGTCACTTCCCAACTCTTCATCGTCCTCCGCCGCGCACTCATTCTGCTGTTGCTTGGCCCTCCGCGCTGGCGTGACACGCCGCGCCTGCAGGTCACTGAAGCTAGGGTGCATCTTGAGAGCAACGTTCTCCTTGCCCTTCCCGTTCACCGACGCAGTCCCATTCAGCCGCTCGCGCTCCTTGTCCTTGCTGCGTAGACGTCGGGGGCTGGGACCGGTGCTCGCGCCCGGACCGGAAGCCGCCGCGTCCTCGTCGTCAAGCTCCGTGAGGTCACTCTCCTCGGCGAGTAAGCGTCGCGCCTTTTCGCGTTCGCGCTCCTTTTCGAGCTCGGACAACTCGCCCACAACCTCAGTGATGAACTCAACCTGCTTGCCCTTTCCTTTCCCGCGCGCTTTGGCGGCGGCAGTCGTGCGCTGGGTCGGAAAATGGAAGCCGTTGGTCATTAGAGTCGGCGTGGTGGAAGCAGAGGCAGAGGCGGATGAGAGAGGAGCGGAGAGGGAGAGAGTGGACGAGGCTGCGCTGGGCTTTCGGGAGCGTAGACGTGTGGCGGGTGGTGAAGAGACGGCGTGCGTCGGGGGAGGGTATGAAGAGCGGAACGAGCCTTGCGTCGCAAGCGTGCGGGACGTCTTACGGCGTCTAAAAAAGGAAAGCGATATGATTAGTCATCATATAATTTTTGGCAACGAGTCCAGCTCAACTACGTACCGAATTGCGGGGCTAGAAACAGAGTCGCCAAGTTTGGAGCTGGAAGCCACTTGGCTGAGGTCATCTACACCGAGGAGGTTGCCCATTGAAAGGCTGCGACTCTTGTTAGGTCGGGCCAAGATTCCGTTGCTTTCGTTGACTGTAGCTCGACGTCGGAGACCACCGATGGTGAAGCGAGACCGTGCAGCAGGGGTGGGAGTATGTGTAACTTGTTCATCTGCGTCATTCTCGTGTTCATCCGAAGAGCCTCCACGAGGAGAGGACGGAGGAAGGTCTGCGAGGTCGTCACGGGCGGCGACAATAGAATCAATGATCTCATTCTTGGTTAGAACTTCTGCTTCGTCTGAAAGACCTGCAAAGATATAAAGACGGACGAGATGGTCTTTGCGGAGGCGTTGGAGCTGCTTTGAAGACGCGGAATTGATTAGATAGTCGTCGGCTTCGGCAGAGTGTCAATAAATAGAATGAGGTTGATTTAAATGAAAGATACGAACTGGTTTCAGTCTGATCTTCATCAGAAGAGAGCTCAGAGAGCGGGTCATCGTCGTCTGAAGCGGAAGCGGACCAGCGTGTGGCGGAAGGAGCGTCGACATCCATTCCACTGGCTTCCCCAGCATCGGAGAGTTCACAAGAGTTGGAACGAAGGCGTTTGAGCCTGCCGGAGCCGCGGGTGGACCGTCCTCCGGCATGCGCGTTCTCGTTCGCGCTAGGTACGCGTTTACGCTTGGCTCCAAGTTGCGGGGGTGGCATGGGTTCGTCGTCGAGCTTGTCTGTGGGGCGTAGACGTGAAGGACGACGACGAAGGTTGGTATGGAGGGGAACAAGGACAGGGCGAGCGAGGGAGTGGTCTGGGGACGACTGGATGCGCACGAGACGGTGGGAATTTGGGGAGCGACGGAGGAGGTACTTTGGCTGGTGGGATGGAAGTCTTGCGGGCGGTGAGCGACGGTTGTAAGCCATCGAGGAGTCCGACGTCCTATTATTTCACGACAAGAACATGTTTGGCCTTGTTGTCCATCAGCAAGGCCTTGTTTACGTTTATTATTTGATAAAGACGAGCACAGCCTCACTTCCTCGAATTCCGATCTTACCATCTTGCACAGACTCCATCACCTCGTTCCCTTGAGCTGTA
The DNA here is from genome assembly GCA_037176885.1 of Favolaschia claudopus. Taxonomy (NCBI): domain Eukaryota; kingdom Fungi; phylum Basidiomycota; class Agaricomycetes; order Agaricales; family Mycenaceae; genus Favolaschia; species Favolaschia claudopus. Next base: position 488,313 of record JAWWNJ010000017.1, read on the forward strand.
CCATTTGTCCACGCCTGCCCCGCCCATGTAACAAAGTCCGCGTCTTTCTCGTCGCTCCCTGGCGCCGTCAGACGCTTCAAATTCGCCTTTCGTCTTTTCACCAGCCCCGATATATCCAACGATAAACTTGTCTCCTTCAATCCTGTCTCCCCCATGGTGCTGTTGAATGTCTGCCAGTTGATGACCGCCAATCGCACCAGTGCACCCCCATCATACACCGCATATCCTGCAAACAGATCTGGTGACACTCCTTCTGGTGCGCTGAGTGCAAGCAGCCGTGAACTCCTCGATCTACCGACTGTCTCTGCGAGAAACAGTTGCGAGACGCTGCAATCGCATTAACCGTTTGATAATCAACATATCTTAGCACACGCACTAGCTCGGATTCGCTCGTCGTCTGCCCCGCAAGGGCGAGTCCACAGGATACCACAAATCGTACGTGCTGAAGCCCGGCGTACCATTGGCTCCCGGGACATTTATCTGCGAGTCTGACTGCGACACCAGTGTTGCACCCTGGTGAAGATGCACACGCGACACGTTGAGCGAAGCCGCATAGAGCGTTGTATCAATCACCCAAAGCGCCTGCCCAAAGATATCCGTCACGTTCTCTTTCCCGCTGCCTGGCCCAGTTCTTCAGTCAGACTCTTCGTAGGGCAACTCAAGGCAGTCAACTCACAGCTCACACTATTGAACTCCCCGACAACGAGATCACTCGCGTTTCCCCTCGCAGCCGCAACCTTCGACTCCAGCAATCCGACAAACGCTGCTCAACTTGGTCAATGTTCCAAAACAGCCAAGTAACACGACGCACCAGTGATATTGGTATGATTGTGAATATTCGGCACAGTCGCCATCGCCGCAGACGCAGGACGGCAGGACGAGTACGCGTACATATGCTGCGAGAATTCACGCACGATCGGGGGTTTGTCGATCCCTCGTGCAAGCAAGTCTTCCGTCTGCAGAGCTACCGTCACTGCCGCGGGCGTTATTCCGTCAGATCCAGCCCACCACTTCGTACGCAGCGGTCGGGGTAGTTTTGCATTCATCGAAGACGTCCAGTTCTATCTGCCCGTCAAGTCACATCAAGAAGAAACCAAATGCAAAAACCCAGACCTTCCACTCGGCGACATACGCAGCCGGCCCCCAAGTCGAAAGATTTCTCTGCGTCGCCTTGTAATTCCCCGCTTCGTTCCCCACTAACCATCAATTCCAAGTTATCACCCTCTTTCCTCAAAATGATTTCAGGCAACAAACAACTCACACTCAAACCCCCAAATCTTGTCCTCCCATCCCTCAACATATCTCACCGCCGCCAACGCTTGGCTCTCCGCAATCTCAAAACTATCATTCCCAAAATTCAGCGGCACAATGAACCTCGTTCCTTTGGGGAATGCGTCGAAGGAACGGTAGAACTCCGGCCCCCACGTCGTGCGGTATATCGCGCCAGTGGTGTTGTCCGTGGTGCGCGTCGGGCTGCCGGCCTTCCTGTCGAACACCGAGCTATCCTGCGTGACGCCTCCCGGGCGGATGATTGGGTATTCGCCTGTGCGTTGCGCGACGTTCTGGTTTCGATTCAAGTGAGTACATAGACGAATGCTTGCAATACAATTCAATATGTATGTATTAATATACCTTAATCATCTGCATCGAAAATTCATTCGGGTGTGTCTCGTTACCCCAGAACTCGACCCAGAACGCTGGATCGACGGAGAGAGAGGTTAGTGCAGGGCTGAGTGGACGTGACGCGGTTAAGGGCGGGTGAGAGGGCGCTTGTAGTACATAGACTCGCGCACAGAGTGCGGTAGGAAATACGAGAAGGGCAATGAAGCCAAGAAAAAGCATCTTGGTCGTGTCGTACGTCTTGGGATACGTGGCCACCTTTTATTTAAAAGAGACTCGAGAGAGGCGGGCCGGCGTACGCTACGCGTCGCGACCTCGTGATGCCCGCCTTGATCATGCGCCGTGACGTCGTTGGAGGCGCCGCGCGATCTCTTTTCCCGTCAACGACCATCGACGATCGGCGAGGACCTCAGAATACTTTCCCGACCTTTGGCACTAAGTCTACTAACTAGTATCAGTAACTTAACAGGATCAAGTTCTTATTGCTCTTGCCATCAACATCCGAACAAGTCCTTTCCTCCTACTGCCTCCACTCTTACACTCACCCTCAATCTTCTCCATTCAAGGACGGCCCCAGGACGGTTTCTTCCCTTTCAACTTCGCCTCGCCCTACAGTATCTGTCAACACGCCTCGGCACCGAAAGTAGACAATCGCACGAAGGACAATGGGCGACACCACGTTCCACTCAACCAAACGGTATATAATGCTAGAGGACTACAGGGCATCGCCCTCCCCGTCCCCGTTGCTCCGAAACACAAGGACACCCAGCCAACCACTGCTGCACCTGTCGCCGTCTCTGCTTCGAAGTTCGAAAAAACTAACCGCGACAACAAACGAACGGCCAAACTAGGAAATTCGTTTATACTTTTTGCTTGAAGAACTTTTCGAAGCGGCGTCCACATCTACATAGCTCTTTATATAAAACAACACTCACCCGTAGCCCCTCGAATCTACTCGTATGCCATCATGCTGCTCAAATTCACCTCCCAAGACCTGTTCAACACCGCACTCGTCGATGTGGCTACGACACAACCTGTCTTTCATCTTTCCACGAATGTCTTGACGGCCGGCCCGTCTTCTGGGAAGTTATGTCGAGAGACGGAGATCAGCGATGCGGCTGGTAGAGTCGTTGCGACGATTGAATGGATGGGGCGCGTCCCGCAGAAGATTACTCTCTTTGACGAGTGTGTTGGAGGGCTGGTGGATCTTTTTGCGTCGAATACGGTTCAGATTATGTATGTGCTCTTCTGCAAGCTGCCTTGACGCTCTTCTGATTCCCATTTGCCGGTGCAGTCCTAAACAAATTTCCATTGCGACCCGCTTCGACACGGAGTATTTCTGGACTGCTACTCCAGATTCTGTCTACGTTCGTGTAGTTTGTCTGCTTCTCTCCTCTGCGTCTGATACAGACCACCAGCTGCTGGATTACGATTCCAATACACGCATGGCACAGCTACACATACGTGCACCTGCGCTCAAAGCGACACATGCCCCGATTTCCGGACGCGGTTCTACCTACCTAGAGGTATATTTCTTTGTCTCGTCTTTTGGGTATATTCGCAAACTGAAATCAATGTCATAGCTCTCCCCACACCCACAAAACCTCGCATCGCAAGTCGAGATTCTGGTGTCGCTTCTGATGATGGATATATTACGCCGCGGCCGCTTTGACCTGCCTGCGTATTCTTTTGGGCCACCGTCGCGTTTACAACAGGCGTGGGCGCGCCTTAGACCTCGACGAAATACGATTTGATTCGTTCGCTCGCTGGTTTGACTCGTCGGGGTTGGAGTTTCGACTTCATGTTGCGCTGTTAACTCAAGACCTCATCCACCACTCTCCTTTGCTTTGATACTTGCTTGTTTTGTGTCCCACTCTTTCGTCTTTCAATGTCATCGCTGCAGACTTATTCATTCGTCTGACTAAAACCGACGCTTTTGGTAGAACAACCCGAGTAGGTATACATATCTTGATTCTTGAAGGACTCGAAACCCAAGACAGGGCCCGCGTCTCCTACACAAAGTCTGATAAGAAAATCGCGGCGGTCAAATATCAAAGTCCAAACTGACCACAACAACGCGTCTTGGTCCTTTCTTCTCCTCTTCAACTTCTCTGCTCCAGTTTTCCAAACGTTCAGCTACTCTAACATCTCCCAGGTTGCACACTGGCTATAGACGATATCGATATGCCTCCGCCTACGATTGGTGCCCTCCATGACGCTCTCCACGAACAAATATCTGGTCTTCGCTCACAGCTCGACGCTGTTCGCGCTCGATCGACCGCCCTTGACGCAAAGAAGGCTGCGCTGCACCTAGAACTCGCAGCTGTAATGGCCGAAGAAACTGGTTGCAAGAAAGAGATAGATGTTCTGGAGGACGCCTTGCACACCGTTCTCCAAAAAGTCTGCTTCATTTCCCGCATCCCAGCAGAAATCCTCAGCGAAATATTTCTCTGGTCGGTAGCATCATCGCCGGAGTACATCACGCCATGGCGGCTCAGTCATGTCTGTCGTTATTGGAGGAACACGGCAAGGAGCAATCCCCTTCACTGGTCCCATATCACCATCGATTGCAGGTTGGCTTCGGCCTTGACATATTCCCCAGCCGCTCTAGAGTCACAATTAGAGCTTTCCAAGGCCGTACCCTTGAAGCTCAAGCTGTTCTTTATTGAGGACAACGATACGGAATTCCTGCACCTGTCAAATCTCTTGGACCTGCTCCTTCTTCACAGCGACCGCTGGGCTCGCCTTGTGATCGGCACGACTGAGGACGGTGATGGTGATGTTTTCAACGTTATTCGGGAAGCCCGCCATCGTCTTTCCGAGCTGCGCTACCTGGAGAGCGAGGGTTGGAATCCTCGTTGGCCAGTGGACCTCAGCTATGTATTTGCAGAAGCCCCAAACTTGAAGGTGGTTTCATTACACCGATGGGAATTCACGGAAGACATCCCGTGCATTCACCTTCCCTGGCATCAGTTAACTTGCCTTTATTTAACTGCCGCACAAGATCTTACGCTCGAATGGTTGCGTACCGCTGAAAACCTGGTTGACTTGAAATATTATGAACTCACTGGCAGGGCAATGGAGACTACAACAGACGAGTTGATTGTCCTTCCCCAACTGCGACGACTGTCCTTGCTGTACGGTGATTGCATCACACGAAGTCTTATCGCTCCACACCTTCAAGATCTCGAGGTGAGGTTCGACGCGAAAAACATATCCGAATTCATCCATCGTTCTGCATGCCACTTGTCGCGACTCTCCTTCATTTCTAGCACCTACAATTATACATCCATCGTCACTGCTTTACCACGAACTTGCAATCTTTCCCATCTGGAGTTGTGTCTTGATGCCGAGGATTCCGACAGTGACTCTAGCGTGGATGATCATATCAGGTTTCTGACAGATTTGTTTCGTGTCTTGATTCTCACTGGATGTTCAACCGACATATGCCCGAATCTGGTATCTCTCTGTATTGATTCATTGCCGCCAGCATTTTATAGGGAGGAGCCCGAGTTCGACGACTGGTTCTGTGAGATGCTTGAGTCCCGCTGGAACCTTTCGCCGAACTTTCGCTCTCTCCGAAGCGTTCAGACGAAAGCGCCATTATCTGTCCGCTCCTCGATATGGAACAGATTGGAGGCTTTGAGACTGGACGGTCTCGATTTAACGAAGGCGATTTGGTCCCAAGAGGAAGACGATGAGTGGGAGGCTCATATGGCTGATGAGGAGCAAACTTCCATGGATGACGAAAAGACAGACTCCGACTAGTACTAGCGACGGGTGCGTGTCTCTTCTCTGTTCCACATCACTCGTTACTTATTCACAGCTCAAGCATCCTGCCTGCAATTAAATTCTTGATGAAGCTTATAGTTCTGTTCATGCACCTCAAGCTCGTGTTTTCTTGAAGTCGGCTCTCCGAAGTCTCAGCCATGCCTGGTATGTTTGTTCTGGCTTTTCCCGGCATCTGAAGAATAATTATAGTTCTTTCAGCGCTATCTGATTGTGCGTGGAGTTTTTGCTGAGGCGCTCCTCATCGGCCGTCTACATTGCTCGCCTTGTGTTCGCCCACTAGTCTCTGTATCGTTGTGTAGTTTCTTGAATCTTGATATCAGCGGCAGTGTTGATGATCAGACGGAAGTTCGCACGAGTGTAACATGTTTTCATTGTGCCTTTCTGTAATGCGTCCATGAGCCTCGTGTCTTCCTCGACGATTCCTGGCTATGTCCTGCGCTATCGATCCCATGCGATGGACGGAGTCTATTCAATTCTAGCCGGCCTGGGTGTTCGCGTTGTTGTTGACGCCGCCACTTGGTCAAATGTCAAACTTTCTGGAACGCTGATTGGGCTTTGGGAGGGTGTCGTCCTGCTCCATTATGTGAAGAAAGCTCCTGGTTCTACAGACCCGTATCTCGCCTACGCCGTGCGGCTGTTTGTAGACTTTCTCGTCACAGAGAGCGTTTTCAAATTGGTGATCGTTCTACTCTGGAGTACAATGGGCATGGTGCTGGCGGACATTGCGCCGTCGGTGTGGGCGGATCTAGGTCTGAGACGACAATGGAGTCGAATGCGACGCGACCTATATGTCTCGACGCGTATGTTCTCCAAACGCAGAACGGTTCGTTTCGTATCCACCCCGACAATTGGAACCACGGCCGCCAGATCCACAGCCAGTAGTGCCGAATCCTCCGTCGACGCCGAGTCTACCGTCGGGACAACGTTGTACCCCCCTTCAACAACGATATATGGCCCCTCGACTACGGTTCCAACCACCGCTCCTTCGGAGTCTATCCTCACCCTCACGGAGACAACTATTCGTCCCGTCATGGCTCGAAGAAGGTCTTCTGTACCCGGGACGTTTCCTGGTGCCGAAATGTCAGAGTCGGAAACAGATGGAGGCTCGGTCCCGAACGAAGATGAATCCGAAGGGGAGTCTCAGGTCGAGACTATGCCCATCTTCTCTACCCAATCGTCCCACGTTACCATCGCACGAATTATACCCCCAGAACCTTCTGAAGACACCTACACCTTTACGAGTTCCCCCCGGTCGTCGTCTCCCACCTACTCGTTGGAATACTCTGATGATCCGTCTGCAGACAATCCTGTGGACATTCCGTCAGATCTCGAGGAGGAAGTCCTCGTACACTCTCATCGACGGCTCTCGGGTTTCGACGATCACGAAACAACCCCGAAACAAATACTTGTCGTCCTCCCACCTACATTCTCCGAGTCCTTGCAAGACTGGGAGAGCTCACATGCCACAGAGGAAGTTCCCCCGTCCCCTTGGATGCCCCTCATTCCCGATCACGAACCCTTGGATGAATGGGAAACAGTCAATGCCCAGGAAGAACCTTCTGCTCCTCCAGAGGCAGATGTGATCTTCAGAACGGTTTCTTCGAATGAGGACAATGCCAGCATTGGCGCTCCGTCCACGATCGCCCCGGAACCTGCCCTTGGCGAAACTGCTGTTCCGGATGTCGATCTCAGCGAGCCTCTCCCCGTTCATATTCCTGCACCACCTCTTATATTTTTCGATGGTTCGCCTCCCATCACCATTCCTGTTCCTGATCCTGTGCCTCCCGAGATTTCAGAAACTATTATCCTTGTGCCTGAGACCGTGCAGATCGTCAGGAATTCCGACGGTCCTTCCTCCGAGGCTCCTCTTCTTGTTCTACAACCCTTGGCACCCGATCCTTCTCAGGATCCGCCTGCTATCCCCGTGGACACAGTACCAGCACCCACTTCAGAACCGCAGACCATCGAGACTCCGACTGCGCCTGAACCACCCGCTCCGCAGCAGCTTTTGGACGCAGGAAACTCCTCTCATCGTACACCTCCCCCTTCTTTCGAAGACCTCTACGGACCGGACGTCCCAGAAATTGCCGACGAGCCTCCAGTCCAACCCACCGTCAACACCTCCCTTCTTTCCTCTCGACCCGCTACACCTCCCGTCCCCTCCCCGTCGGGCTCTCTGAGCCGCGCGCTCGGTTTGCGGAAAGAAGCACTTGAGATCAAAGCGCGCATTGCTTCGCTTGACCGGCAACGCAAATCGTCTCTTTCTGAAGGCGGGTCTGCCGCAGCATCTGCTGTTCTGGCCAAAGTCGAGATGGAGCGAGCGGAGAAGGAGCTTGCTGATGTGAACAACAAGGCGGCAGGTGCTTTTGTTGGACGTACGTCGTTCGTTGCTTTACGACGCCTTTTTGAAACCTGAACATGCTGCTGTAGTTTACAATCCTCCGTCAGCATCGCTGTACGAGTTCAACACAACCGGCCTGACGCCCGATGAAGCTGTAACGCAGACTGAGGCGCGGCTAGAGAAGCTTCTGCTCACGCAAGTGCCGCCTGTTGGTACCAGACCTGAAGACATGGTACATGACTCTCCGAACCGTGGCGCGCTCAAAGTGGTTTTGGAGCAGTCAATAAAGGGGCGGCTCGTGAAGCAAAAACTGCTCGTTGCTTTGACGGAGTACGTTCTCTTTCTGGGTCCTCGAAGTTTTGACTCATCCTCCTTTGCAGCAGTGGCCTGAACTGGTTCGAGGAGACGAGTCGCCCAAATGTTGTACATGTGCTATTACCCGTCTCGGCTGCGGCTGAAGAGCCAGCATCCGCATCTGCTGCCGCCGAGGACAAGCCTCCTAAGAAAGCGGATGAGGACGACGACGACGCTAAGGAATACTAGAACTCCCAACTAGAGAGTTGCTGACGATTTGTTTCATGATTTTATGTGTTGTTACTTACTAGCCCTCCTTGTTTTGTTTCACTGCATCCCAGCTCTGTATAGCACCGGATTCCTTTGGATCTACATTGTAAAATTTGCTTTCGTACTGCTAACTGGAATAAAATTTGTGGGACCGTTGACTTGAACTGGAGGGACTTCAGGAGACTTCGGAGGTGTTGTGTCACACGGCACGAGAGGTGACGAGACGCGTGGCACTTTGACGGTGACCACAATGTCAATAAGGACCCCCTAACACTCGTCGATTTTTTGCTCTCGACTCCCTTCAGCTAATGCCACCCATGGATAGAAAACGAACTGCTGCAAAAGCCTCATCTGCTCCAAAGCGTAGCAAGGGAAGGACAGCGTCGACTTCCAAATCCAATAATGCTTCTACCCGAGCGGCACCACGCTTTCGAGGCCGAGGCCAGCTCAAAATGTTGCCAGAAATGCCTCTCGACATCGTCTTTGAGGTATTGATTCTTCTCGCTTACAACAAAGCACTTTGCGCCAACTCGCCAACGGTTCCTTATTCTGCAAACAGATTTTCAGCTTCCTGGAGCCTCCTGATGTCTTGAATCTCGCAAGAACGACGAAAGACCTACGAAACATGCTGATGTGTCACTCCGCCATTTCGATTTGGAGGTCGGCGTTTCTCAATGATTCAGACCTTCCGCCTTTGCCAGAAGGTTTGAACGAGCCCCAATACGCTAACCTCGCGTTCTCGCATCACTGTCATGTATGTCATACCTCCTCTCTCAAAACTTAAACCTCTCTTATATTCTCAACTGTCTCTTAGTCGTGCCTCGCGGCCGGAGAGCACAGTGTGCTGTGGGCATTTCAAGAACGCCTTTGCGCGAACTGTGTGGACGGACGGTCTGTGATTTGTATTCTAACTTGGCTCTTCTATCTTACTTGTTTGAAGATTTGACGAATCATACAACGTCCTCAAGAGGGTTCCGGGTAATTTAATGATGCAAAATATTTCTTTACTACGCCACGCGGTATTGAGACCAGTCGGCCGTAAGTAACAAGTATGCGAAACATTGGGGCACTCAGACAACTTGACCAGGGTTCGTTTATAGCTACGAAGAAGCCAAGGACATCAACGAGCAGCTTAGAAATCTCAAAGATGGTGATTCAAAGGAGTTCGAAGACTTCTGCAATGAGAGGCGTAAATTGGTAGAAGAAATACAGAGGGTACGAGTACCGTCTATGGAGAACTCAGTCGGTCCTGACGTCCACCAGCATGCCTCTGAAGCGGAAATGGCTGGACCAAAACGATTGATCAGACAGCAAAAGCTGCGCGACGAAGCCCGAGAGAGGAGAAAAAACGCGTAGGTAACTTACCTCGGTAATGTCCGTGCGCCTTACCGCTATCCCATATAGAATCTGCAATCGCCTGAAGGAGTTGGGCTACGAAGACGAAGTCGAATACATAAATGCTACCCGCCCGACCATGTTATCTGAGCATAGCTTGGTTGAGGGCGAAGATGTTCTCACCGATCAAGGTATGATCACAACTATTTTACCCCACACTTGGTAGTTATGCAATCCAGTTTGGGACAAAATCAAGGCGCGACTTGGGGAACTAATGCAAAGCGTCACGGAGAAGATGCAAATCCGAAAACGCAAATTGCTCCTCAAGCACCGGCAGCGTCTTCTGCTTTCTGTCCTTAAAAACTTTGTGCAAGAACAACCAGTCAGCGAAGTTCACCCAAGGGCTGTGGATATCTGCGTGCTGCCCCACATCAACGCCATGATACAAGATCCTTCAATGGACGCATACACCACAGAGGAAGGTTTCCAAGAGCTTGTTCATGACCTCCCACAACTTTTCGAAAAGTGGCGCGAGTCCAACATCCTCAAGTTGCTTCCTCTGCTCCCCCAAAATAATGAGGACAGTCGCGACTTCCTCAACCGAGCGACAACCTTCTTTCGCTGCCGCGGTTGCATTGAGCCCATCGGTTACCCCCGTATCTTGGCGCATTCCTGCTTGTTCGAATTGCAACACGGCCATCGCAATCGGGACGACCACATTGCATTGTTATGTACGAACCTCGACTCGGTGCCCTGGAACCATGATGGCAAAGGCGTGTCATATTATCCCACCGCGGAGGCCTCCGCCCAGTCTGTGGTACGCGCCTGTGGGTTGGACGTTTACATGACAACGACCCAAGACATGGACGATGTTTCGCCTTGGCTGTCATGTTTGCGCTGCAGCCCCAGAAGCAAGGGTCGAGCTATATTCCCGTGGCGCAAGGCGGTCAGTCTTCCCACCTCTTCGTCCGCGCACCATTCCGCTGATCTTGGTTCTGGTAGATATTGCACGACATGTATCACATAGCGTCGGAAGAGAACTTTGCGTGGGTGTTGCTCAACGATTCGGAAGTAGAGGCGGCAGAGGCACTACAGCAGAAGACCTACGAGAAGACCTATTGCACCACGGCCGACCATGTATGCACGCGGTGCCGCGGAGAGTTCACGATGCAGGGGGTTCTTGGGCATCTTAGATACAGGTTGAGATCTTTTACCCGTGTGTTCGTGATACTGAACAAGCTCATAGTCATGCAATTGATGACCCCGAGGTTGGCGAAGACTACGTGTTAAGTATCGACGCGTCGATGGACCAGCCGCCCTTCTCACTCGTGTTACCGCACTCTATACCGGAAGCCGTGGAGTTGGACGTCGTCGTACCCTCTTCTCCATTGAAATATCCAGACGAGGCCATCGTTATCGACGAGAACAATGAGTAGGGACATTTGATGCCATTTCTTTCATTATGTACAGTATGCACTACTTTCCTGCTCTTTAGCATGTAACAAACATCATAATACATCCATCAGTCTTTGCAGATTCAGCGAAGGGAGATATGGTATGCCTGTATGTATGGCGAGAGATTCAGAACACTAGTAAAATACTTTGCGAAACAAGATGCAAGGAAATCCGTGCTGGTCCGAAAAATGTGACAGACACTGAGACAATGAAGACGAAGTGGAAAAGAGAGCGTTAGCATCGTATATATGAGCATCAGCTCTGGGTATCTTCTTCACCCAACGATTCCGAGGCCGAGCTGTCTTCTGGGTTCGGGCTTGGAGCCGGGTTTTCGAGTGGGGCGGCTGCCAGAGGCGTCGGTAGCTCTTCGGTTTGGAGTGCGAGTTCAGTGACAGGCTCTTCCACCGACTCCTCTGCACTCGCATCCGGAGGTGGTTTTTCCAGATACCCTGCGCCCACCAAATGCACGCCAGGACCAAAGTCCGTAAGAGAAGGGAAAGTAAACTCTGTCGGCGGCGGCGGCGTGTCTGCTTCCCTGAGACGCTCCTTCTCCCGCTGGGTTTTAGGACGCGAACGCACGCCTATACTCTCGGGCCTCTTGAATATCGCATCCGCCAGCACATCGCTCAATCCTCCGTCGTCCTCCTCATAATGGTACCCGTATTCGTATGAGCCATACTCCCCGTCATCCTCTTCAGGGTCCTGTCGCTCATGGCCATATTCGGATTCATACAGAGGCGGCTCCCCGTCGTGTTCATGTTCGACACCCACCCACGAATCAGACATGTCCCCCTCCGACGCCGGGCCACTCACCCCGAGCCGCGCCTCGGCCGTCTTGATCCTCGTGCGCCGCCTTCCGCGGTCAACGAGTGACGGGCCCGGCGCAGGCGCAGGCGAGCCAACGAGGTCAGGCGAACCCGAGCCAGAACCAACACTCGAGCCTGAGACACTCCCTTTCGCGCTTCCCCCTCCTCCCCGCCCTCCACTCTTTCCACTCGCACTCCCGCTGCCGCTCCCACTTCCACTTGCGCTACCGGCGTTAGGGAACAACATAGAGTAAAGTGTCGGCTGTTGTTGGTGCGACTGTGGTTGCTGGTGCTGAGGAGCAGGTGGCAGCTGCATTGATGGCGGTGGGGGCATGGGGTAGGGCGTGAAGTAGGGCTGGGGTTGAGGCTGTCCTGGTGACAGAGGGGAGAGTAGTCCGGCGAACGGGTACCCTGGTGACGGGTAGCCGTTAGGGAATCCTGTAGGGGACTGCGCGCTACCAGGGTAACTCGCCGGAGACTGTGGGTGCGAGTGTGTGCTGGGGCTGCCTGTGCGGGGACTACCATTGTGCTGTGGCGCATGACGACTTTGCGCCTGCGCCTGTGCGTGGAAGAGGGCCGCGTAGGCTTGGAGCTGATGCATGAGGTGGTTGACCTGGGCTTGGAGCTGTGAATTGTGCAACGTCAGCATGTTAGTTGAGTTGAAAGAAGAGGGAAAACCCACTTCAACCTCTCTCCTCCTCCAGGCTCCGTTCTCCCATCGCATCATCTCGAGATCCTTGGCAAATCGTTCAAGCTCACCCTTCGTCTTCTCCTCGCGCAGACGAGCGGCCTCAAGTGCGCCGCGTAGAGAAGCGAGTTGTGTTTGAGCCGCAACCTCCCCAATTGCTGACGCAGGGCTGGCGCGTCCAGTGGAGTTCGGACGTGAGTTGGGGGTAGTGAATGTAGATGCAGTGGAATTGGTACGCGGGGTAGGCGCGGGGCGCGGGGTCCCTGAGCCTGTACCTGTGCTCGTTCCGGCGCTAGTGGCTAACGAATTGAGCGTGGGGATTTCTGAGGACGAGCCTGAGGCCTGCCCTCCAGATGTGGAGGAGTGGAATCGCGGGGGCTTGCGATACGCGACCGATGCCGAGTCATTGCCCGCACCGGGTGTAGAGGAAGAGGAAGAAGCCGACGGGCCTTGCCCGTCCCAGTCCCACGGGTTCGGTGCGGGAGGGTAGTACACGGGGGATGAAGCGGATGAAGACACAGTGGCGAGCGGTGTGTGTGAGGAGGATGAGGCGAGATGGACAGTGGAACCGGATGAATTTGTCGTGTCGGTGGTAGGCGAGTCACCGGGTCCCGGCAGTGTTTCGGGGTTCTCGGCGACGCCGCGTGGAGGCGCACCTACGTCGGGGCTAGCATCGGCATCGAAGGCCGTTGACTGCATGATTGGGTTGGGGGTGCGGCCGCGTGGTTTGCGGGTGGAAAGCGCAGTTACAGTCGCGTCTGTGTGCTCTGTGGTCTGCTCGCGGGGATGAATGTCCGTCATGCTTATGGGAGCAGCGGGATCCCGAGCAGACGCGGAAACAGAACGCGAAGTAGAAGCGGTAGATACAGACACTGAACGTTGAGAGCCAGAGACAGAAGTCGAGTCATTGCCTGATTCTTGGATCTGGGTCAAGGGGAGTGGCGAGGCGATTGCAGACGTCGAGGCGCTAGTGGCAGAATCGCCAGGATCGCGAGACGAGACAGAGAGCAATTTCAGCTTCTTACCACTGCCCTTGAGGATATCTTTCAGAGGGTCCTTTCCGCGTCGACGGCGCTCCTTCGAACGCGCATTGTTCTTGGCTGACTCGTCTGCAGAAACGGTTTGACCGAGGAGTTTCTGTTTCTTAGCATCGGAATCGGTTTGGGGAGCACCAGAGGCGACGAGGGAGTAGCCCTGGTGGTTGAGGGAGAAGGAGAGTCGTCTTCCGGAGCGACAAATGAGGGCAGAGCCTGCGAGAAAGAGGGTTGCAAGCGTGGTGGCGACCAAGACGGTGTGGTCAGCGTGCAAGACAGCGCGGAGGGAGTCGTGCTCGCCGTCGTCCATGGCGGCGCCGGAAGGGGCGAGATTAAGTTAAGGAATTACAAGGGAGCGAATGAGGGATATAAAGACGAAGCGTGACGTTATTCAGGAACGCGTTACAACAATAACTATTTCCAGACTCTCACCTTGTCCTCTTCCGACGTAAATCCACATGTTCAACGGTCTCGAGGCTCAGCTGTGACACGGGCCGTCTCATGTGCATCTAAGTCCATCTTCGGCCTTGTCGGTTTCAATACGGAAAATCTGGCACCAAGGACTCTCTTCGGAGTCCTATACAACCTCTTTGAATCTCTCTGTGGCTTTCATTCTCTCTGCTACGAGCTCGCGCACATAAAACTTATCTCCTTGGCCGCATCGTCACGCGTTCACTCCTTCTTGACCGCCATTCCATGGTCCGCCGCTTTAGGAACAGCCTTCTATTTCCTGAATACTTGTACCACTTTCGTTGTCTCACGCGCCCTATGCTCAGTTGTCTGTTTTCGGAATTCCCTTCAATCTCTTTTGCTAGTCGTCCCACTTTTGGTCTCTCTCGGTTCACAAGACCTCGTCTAGCCGTGATTTTGCCAACAAATCTGCATCACTGCCCGTGTTATTTTCTTCCACGCCGAAGATCTGGTTTCCCCGCAAAATGTCAACTGGTAAAAACTCTCCGCAAGTCCGAATTGACGTCATTTTTCATTGTCGTGTTGTTCCTCTGTTATTCCAACCGTCCTTGCTCAACTCTATCCGACCCTTCACCGTTCCTCTTCCAATTGAATCCCGTTTTGGCGCTTGTCTTTTGCTCCATGTCCTCAGTGCTGGCAACCTTACAGCAGAAAACTTCCTCTCGGGTAGCCGTTCGTTGTGTGATAGCGTTTTTATCTCTCGACGATGCTGACTGAAGTCTGACGCATGCTCAAAAATCTTCTCCCGTCCCGCCTCCATTCGTCGCAGCCAATCCACGCATGACGGCCTCCCGCGCACAACGCCTCCCGCAATGCTCATCACTTCGATTCAAACCGCTTCATCGCCGCCTGCCCGTCTTACTGTCTTCACCTGCTTCCGGAACCCAATATAATATCGCGTACATTTCCTAAATATAGTCCCAGTTCTTGCTTGATTATTTTCGGCGACGGTCTCGCTTATTTCTGGACGGCGACATCTGCTGTTCGCCTCGACAACTTACATCTGTATCAAAGCACTGTACCTCTATGTGCCTGTAACGGCCAGTTCCTCTATGCTTCCAGCTCCTGCTTTCCCCTGTGTCCTTCCGTCGGGTTCATTCCACTATAGAATGCATCTAAATCTCCGCCGTAAGAAAGGAAGGATGGAAGATCTGAAAGCTGTATAAGTATTGCATGTGCGTCTTCTGCGGGTCATGGTCGGCATGATTGGACGAAATACGGCAATTTTGAACAACCGCCAGCTTGCCAAGATATCACAACGTGTCGCCCAAGGCTACGTCGAATTCACCGTCCGAGGTTCAGGTTCACAGATTATCTATGCGAACTGCCGCCGATCAGATCAATGTTGTCGTTCGTTCACCGAATCGTTGAAGTGGCGTTTCTTTCGTGTTTAAAGGCGGACAGGATGTAACGGGCGGGGGCCCCCGGGTTCATCTACTATTTATTGTCCTTCCTATCCTATCCTCTAGCGCTGCTGGTAGCGCCGTATGAATTGGAATTTGGTCGGTATTGGACGTTTTGAGTCGGGTGAAGACTGTTCAATTTGCAATCGGAGACAGCTGCATCCCGCCTATGTATGAAATAGCGTTTGTGTATGTGAGAGAACTCCAAGGCACGTCTTTCACTGCCCAACAAGTTGCCCACACTCTTGAGAACGTATACCTCGCGGTTGACTGGCCGTGGCGCAGATCGACACATCAGCACGAAAAAAAAACTCGGAGCCGCTGCAACTCATACTCGCGCAACTACCAAGCCTCTCCCACACGACGGGCCGCAGCGGTAACGGTGAACCCTGTGCTGTCTCTCTATGATTGCTCTATGAACAACATTAGATAGGGTAAGCGGTTTCTTACACCAGCATAATCGGTGGCCGGTTGGGGTCTTTCGACAAAGGCCTGTTCGCACCAGTGAGACTCGATCACAATGATAGGATTTTGGACGCTGGCACGGGTTCAGGTGAGCCTGAGAAGGTTTGACGTCAAGACAAATTTCATGAGATACGAGACTCAATACGGCTATGGATATTAAATCTTGCAACAACCACACCACCGTGGTTCCAATGTTCGCTGTCGATATTGCATCCACTTTGAAAAAGATCGAGGCACACACGTACCAGCCGAATAGGCAGACACGTTCTCAGGCGTTCTCGGTAGGCTGCTAACGGCTTCTGATCCTTGCGCTTTAGGTTCTACAGTGGCCTAGAGTGATCCAAGAGATCCACAGGGTAGTTTAGCCCAGGGGAATGGCCGCAATTTGCGGCAAGTACGCCTTCGCAATGAGGTATCAACGATCAAGAGCAGTAGAATTTCAGAAACCATACTGGAAGAAGCCGATCGCGCTGGAGCGACGCTGGTGCGCAACTTGGGTGGACTGCGCGTAGGGCCTTCCAGAGATGCTGGTAGAACCCGCATTTGTCGATATACAGAGCGTGCTTGGATGGTCCCTATGAGCAATTGGGACTGTGGATGTGCGGAACCATGTTAATATACTTCGAGGGATGAAGACACTTGTTCTTGAGGCTGGGCTAACCAGCCTGCATACTTTTTGAGATTTTACTTAGGGAGATCATTGCAGTATGCCTATGGCAATTCTGACCCCCGTCCGAGAATTGCATATCGTATGTGGCTAGTCAAGAGTGGAGGGGAGCTTGGGTATTCATCCAAAACCCCTGGTGGTAAGCTTCTTTGTGATTGAAAGGCTTTGGTTTGAGAAGGTTTGAAAGCTTGGGCAACCTTGACTGTTGTGATAGTGATAGTGATATATTATACACAGCATGGTCCAATCTCTGAACACTGTGTTCCCAGGAGTATCCCAACGCGCGCAAGCCCTTCGCGCTTTCGTCCTGGACCCCAACGACTCCACTTGACGAGCTATTCGACATCGTTCGAACGTCTATCTAAAGCAGAACAGCTGTGGTAAGAATAAAAACTAGTCTTTCCGTCGCGGTATTGTCAGCCAGTCTACAGGGAGAGGAGGAACATACATAGGAGCTGCCTGGAAGATTGAGATAACTTCGTACGCGAATTTAGCAACAAGAGATATAGTCTCTCTGTAAGCAATCATCTTCGAGAAGAACATCGCTGTCGGCATCGAGTTCAGCTGCGGCAGCCCTGGTAGATCATTCCTCATCTTAATGAGAAAATTTTCTCGGAGGGTAATAAGTTCCGGGGCAGCGACACATTCGAGCAGGGCGTGTTCGGGCGACTCTATCTCGGCTTTACAGAATCTGCAGACTCTCAAGTTGCGATCAATTCTCGGGCGACGAAGCTCAACCCAGCGCAATCTTTCCAGGGCTAGACAGTGACTTGATAATAGTAGCTGCGTGAGTGCTTTCCGATGTTTTGGATTCATCACATTCAAGTAATGACGGAATTGCAGCGTTTTGTGAACAAGCCCACGATCTTTCTCCGGTTCCAATCTTCCCCTTAAGAGGTACAATTTCGGCGAGTTTGGGTCGTCGATAAACCATTGTAGGTATGTTCGAAGACCAGCATTGATGGACTTTATAACCTCGTCGACACCTTTCGCGTCGATGGTTAAGAGGTTTGGCATTACGACTCGGAAGGGCAGTTTGCTGATCACGAAATGAAGATCCATAGCCCAAGAAGTGTTGCCAGAGTCCCAGAGCAAAACTGAGTCACAAGCAGCCGCTTTGACGAGTCTTTCGTCGTTCGCGGCCAGCAGGTACTTCAGGTGCGTCAATGCCATAATAACTCGTCGGAAACGCAGCGGAACTAATCCAGTTTCCGTGAACAAGGGTGCAATTAGCGAACGTTTGTTAACACCGAGGACTCGTCGCAGGAAGTCGTGTTGCACATCTTCGAGGGGTTTGAGAAGGTTGAGATCCACATCCAGGCTGATTTCGCAGCCGTGCGTGAGGTGTGGGTCTACGAGCGCCATGTAGAGTTTGCGCGCCTCCCAAGCCGGTAGTGTGCCGACCATCGATTCGAGTCCAAGTAAGGTATTCGCGACAGCCCTTGCTTTGCTTGCCTTGATCTCATAGTGATTTTCAAAGATATTTCTAGTTGTAGAGCTCAAATTGAATCCTACATATTTTGCGGACTTCACTATTGACACCGGCTCAGCTCCGAACGTGAACATAGGCAGGGACTTCGGAATTGGGCCAAAAAGCATCAGCAGCGATTTGATCGCGTTAATGACCATGAAATTCACGCTGCACCATTTCCAAAGCGCGTTCATCTTCCGCTGAGCCCCTTCCGGGGTAAGCGATAACAGAACGATGTCGTCGGCTTGTTCCATGTTCGTGATAAACATACCCGCAAGTAACAAGTCTGTTGTCGCGTCTGAAAGGAGCTTAAAGTCCGACAGGTATAATGTCCACAAAATTGGTGAGGAAGTATCGCCAATGAGGATACCAATTAGTGCCCGGAACATCGTGGACACCTCGGATTCATGCCGAACGATGTAAGTCATTCTTCGATAGAGCATTCTGAGCCAGTCAAAAATCGCTCCTCCAGCTCCAGCGGCCCGCATTTTTAACCAAAGTGTCGGCTGGTCTGTTGACGGGAATGCATTACTTAAATCAGCAAACACGACATAGAGCGGTTTCCCGAGGGCTCGCGCTCGATCAATTGCGCATCGAAGAACAAACATGTTGTCGTTGGTACGATATCCGGCGCGGAAGCCATTTTGCGTGGGAGGCAGCATTCCCGCTGCCAGGCACCATTTTGTAAGCCTCATATGAATTAACAAGGTTACGAGTTTCAAAAAACAGCTTTCCAGACCAATTGTCCGGTAGTTTCTCGGGTCGCCCCTGTCTTTCCCGCGCTTGAGGAGGCCAATCAGCACTGTCAGAAGCCAAATTGACGGTGCATCGTTGTCGCGCATACATCGGTTGACTAGGTCACAGAGAACATCATTCTCGAGTTCGCAGACATCAGCGTAGCTTTGCTGGTCATAGCCGCGCGCACTAGTAGGTGGATGTTCGCGGAGATGGTCCTTGGCCTCCTCCATTTCTTCCTCATTGAACGACTGTGAAAATATCTGGTCCGGTGTCCCGTCAATAGTATGGTCGGGTATTATTGCGGCAAGTGTCCGATTAAATTGCAACCTATTCTGATCGAAGGATTGTGGTACAGGTTCTACCGGATTCATGCGAACAACAAACTCTTCTTTCAGAGCCTCGGCGGAAAAACTGGACTTGACTTGTTTTGGATTCATGATACGCTTCGCTACCATCCAGAACTCCCGCTCGGTTTTTGCGTCCAGCAAGTCTTCCCGCCAATGAAGCTGAGTTTCAAGTAGCGCGGGCCGGCCACGATGAGCCGTGAGGGATGAATGGTGATCAGTTGCAGAGGTGTGGTTGTTCGGTTTGGCTTGTTTCGGCAGTGGTTGATACGAGACTTTGGGAACAGCCGCAGTCCCGCATGCATCGGTCTCCGGGTGCGCCGTCACGGGAAGGGGGATGGGATTGTAGGGAGGTACATTGGGCATCCGTGCACCTTGTTTTGCGAGCTCGTCCGCCGCATCGTTATGTTTGTTTCCACTGTGACCTTTAACTTGAATGAAGACCACCGGTGAGCTTCGAATTTTGAGCAGCCCAACAATATCGCGGAACAGATCACCATTGGGACATTTCCATCGGCGTGCATGTTCTTCAGGTGCACGTTCAGTGATTGTCTCGAGCGCGTATTCCGAATCTGAGTAGATGTGAAGAGTTTTCGAAGCATCAGCTCGGAGGAGAGCACGAAGTATAGCATAAACCTCGCCCCGGTTGTTCGTTTGATTGTCAGGGACGCGTGTTGCCTCGTTGAAGGGATGATTCAGACCCCAGAATATACCAGCGCCAGCGCAGGCATTTTCTCTCCCGTTGTTCAGACAAGAGCCGTCGACGTAGATTTGAACGGGGTTACTGGAGGTTGTTGCGGGGCCGAAGAGTTTAGCCAGTTTCTGCGGCAAACTCAATTTTGATTGGAGAGCGGCGATGAACAGACGATCCAGTTCTGTCGTGTTCGGCAGGTTGGGAGTGGGGGCACGCCGAGGAGCATCGGAAGCGCGAAGACGCTGCGTCGGCTTCCAATTTTGTGCGGCGGGGACGGGTGCAGGAGTCTGATTCTTCGCTTCTAAGTCGAGCACAAGACCGGCATGGTCTGATTGGGTACTGTCGGGGTGTAGGACAGCAAAAGACTTAATTCGTGCCCTAGCTACCTCGTTTGCAATCACATAGTCAACTACCGCCTCGCCCTGAGGCTGGAATGAGGTGTACCTGCTATTATCTGGTCCATACGAGGAGTTTCCATTCAGTATCTCGTAGTCGTGGTCTTTGCATAGCTGAATTAGAGAAGTTCCTCGAGTTGACGTAGGTTTGAGACCGTCTGCGCTTGCTCGTGGAACCATGTCAGAGCCTCCTCCGTTTGCTGTACGTGCATTCAGATCGCCCATGCTTATCACTCCTTTTCCCGTGAGTTGTAGAAGAGCCATCGTTTCCGTGTACTTGAGCCAGGGATCGTAGCCAGCCCATGAGTGGGACACAGATTGCTCCGGGTGTATGTAGGCATTGACGATGAAGAGGTCTTCATCCTCCAGTTCCAATACGGTGAGATCGGGTGCTGAGAGGTCGCTACGAGCGGACATGTGGATATTATCCTTCACAAGGCTGAGAACCCCGCCCCACGGGTCTTGGAATGAATTGTTGTATTTGCGGGAGTTGACGGACAGTTGGAAGCCGTCCGGAAAATTCAGAGAGTCGTGTTGGTTGGGTCTAAGATGGGTCTCTTGCATGAGAAATATGTCGTGCTTGGTGATATCTTCGCAGAAAGAGGGGCAGGTAAGCTTCAAGGGTAGATCTCCGTCAATGTTCCAGCATTTTAAACGGATTGTATTTGGGGGCAAATCTACTATATTTTGGGGTGCACGGGCATTATTCAAGGTACGTGTATGTAAGTGTCCGTTCTGTTTGGTAAAGCTTCCTGCCCGCCCTAGTTTCCCGAGAAGGAGACTGAGGTCTTCTCATATCCCGCAGGTGGAGCGGCCTCCCACGCGTTGACGAATTGAATCGCCGCGACGTTGGTGGGGAAGAACGCGGTCACAAACTTGTTGTTCTTCGGGAACCGTTTGGCGTAGAGGTTCTTGACGGCGTCGGCGTCGATGGCGTGGCCTCGCTTCATGCGCGCGATCAGGGCTCGCACTTGACCGGAGATATCCTTGCCCCAGCCAATGGGGCCAATGTCGACGCCGGATGCATTGTTTGCGGGGACAGGCGGAGGAGCCTCGGGGGCGGTGCCGACATTGCTAGGACCCGCACCAGTGAGGTCGATGTAGGAGAGGGGCTGGGGGGCAGCGGGTATGCCAGCGCTAGCGGCGACGACGGTGTTGGCGGTCTCGCGAATTTCGTGGTTGTCGCGAACACGCTTTACAGCGGGGAGGAATACGTCCTCGGAGTACATGACAGTGTCGTCGTCGCGCTTGCGCTTGCGATCCGTGTCATGCATAGCGGCATGTAGGGCTGCGACCTCCGCGCGCAAGGACTCGATGGTGTTGACGGATTGGTTGTTGGACGCAATGAGGGCCTTGATGGTGGGGTGGAGAAGCATGTCTTGGGCGGTGAAGGAGGGCAGGGAGGTGCCTTTGTCGCTAACCACGTTCTTCACTTGGTCGCGCAGAGAGGTGAGGTCGCCGTCGACGCGTGCCAGCGACTCCCCGTGTTTGGAGATGTGGTCTTCGAGACGCGAGGCGACGGCAGCCATGTTAGAGTCAAGGCGACGAATCCCTAGATCGTGACGAGAATCAGGGACGGCCTCAGCCATTAGCATGGTGTGTAACGTACCAGACGCGGCGGCTTCTGCTTTTCCCGCAGGTGCAGGTTTCAAGGGAGCCGAGGAGCCGGCAGTAGTGTTTCCAGCAATGGCTGCGGAGGCATTGGTTTTTGCGGCGGGGGACGCGG
Source organism: Favolaschia claudopus (assembly GCA_037176885.1). Lineage (NCBI taxonomy): Eukaryota > Fungi > Basidiomycota > Agaricomycetes > Agaricales > Mycenaceae > Favolaschia > Favolaschia claudopus. The sequence continues at coordinate 510,322 of JAWWNJ010000017.1, forward strand.
GGGCGGGGTCCACAAGAGAGTTGATGAGGGAGTCGGTGGACGCGGAGGCCTGGCGATTCAGCATGGCGCTGAACGAGGCGCTTGTCTGGCCGGCCATGGAGCGATTGGTCGACGAAATGGGGGGAGTCTGGTCTTCCGGGGCAGGCGCACTGGCAACTTGTGCGACATGAGGGAGAGCCGGAGTGACGGAGTTAATAACAGGAAGGGCCTGAGCGTCCGACATTGTCAGAGAAAAAGAGATTGGAGTTGAGGCTCCGCCCTCACCGTTAAGTAGGCTGTAGCGGGCCGTTTTTTGTTAGGAAAAAATCACGTTCAGCTGGTCCACGTTGCCCAGCCAATTTTTATTCAGCGGGGCGACCCTGCCGTCGATTCACCAACAGTGCCGACGTTTCACTGTGCAGTCTGGTTCCGCGATCTTGGACGATAAGGACGCAGCAATGAGCAGAATTGGAGGGATGGGCGGCGAGCGGATCGATAAGAGGTCTGGGCAGCGTGGAGGCTTGCTCAGCAGCCCAGCGGAGGCAAATTTTACGGTGTGGAGGCTGCGTGGAGACGGTGGATTTGCGGCCCGAGAGCTCGAGGGGGCAAGAGACTGAGGTGAGGAAGTGTTGTGTTAGGCTGGTGGTAGACACTTGCGCTGTCGCCAACGTTAACGACAGGGCGAGCAGACTTTGGGCAGTTGGAGGAGCAGAGCAAGGTGGGTGTGCGACGTGGCCAGCGGCGCGCACTAACGCCGTTGGCGTCGCTAAGAACAGAGATCAAAGCTTATCAGACCCAATCTCGCTCAAATTTTCGGTTTTTCGGGTTTTTTCAAGACGACTCAGTTACAGTAGCCTCCTCAAACAGTTCAACTCGCGTTAGGCGCAGGCACTCTGACTTTGAGTGTGTTTTTAACGGGTTTTCGAGTTTTTGCGGGAACTGATGATGGTGGTTACAGCAGAAGTTTTTGTATTTGATGAATTCGGATGCAGCTACAGTATTCCAGACAGATTTCAGACACAAAGGAACAAGCTGGGGTGAGAGTTAATGAATTTCCACGAGATAAACAGGGACTTGGAATGCTTTCAGCTAATTACGAGGTCAGAGCAGGGTCGTGCCAGTGACAGATGCGTTACTTGTCACTCATCGCGAACCAAATCGGGCGAAACGCGCAATGCAGTTCCTCCATGTCTGCTCGACCAACTACCGACTCAGATTCAGAAGACGATTCGGATTTTGTTCCTCAGGCTGAGAAAGGTACATACCCGCTTTCTCATCTCAATTCGCCCGTCTCAAGGCGTCAGCACGCAGACTCCGATTCATCCGAAGATGAACAACCTGATTTGAAGAGAGCGCGAACGAGTTCTCCAAAACCCACGGAGGAAGAGAAAGCAGCCAGCAAGAAGTACATATAATCTACTCAAGACCTATGCGTCATTTAAGTTCTCTGCAGGGCTCGAGAGGAGCTGTGGGCCAATTTCCAAGCCTCTGTCGACACACCCATAGCAAAACCTCCAGAGGCGCCGAAGAAGATGGTCAAGGTACAAAAGAGATATTTGTTTGCAGGGGAATACACTACGTGCGTGTTGGTCGCTCACAAGCGGCGTCTATTGATCCTTCAGCCGCTAGGGAAGTCGTCGAGGTTTCTGAGGATTCAGCCGATGCCAAGAAGTGGCCGCTGTGGTTTCCGCCGGACACCTCCCAAGCTCCATCCTCAGCAGAAGCTAGTGCCTCCTCACCTGCTCATCCTACGATCGAAGCTCGACCTCCCGCAAAACCCCGTCCAGGGCCACGAAAATCGAAGACTACTCTAGCTGCCATCCCCACTCAGAAAGCTCGTAAACTTTCTACTCTGGACAAATCTGCTATGGACTGGCAGGCGCATGTGAATTCGGAGCCTTCGGAGATGAAGGATGAGCTGGACGCGAATCGCCGTGGGGGAGGGTATATTGAAAAGGTCGAGTTTCTTAGTAGAGTTGACGCACGGAAGGAGGATGCGCTCGAAGCCAGCAAGAGTACGAAACGCCGGAGATGAGCGTACCGGTATTTGTGCTGTATCTTTTGCACTGAATTATACTTTCTTTGAACCTTAATAGCCTTCTTGGATTGTGGACCTTCGCGGCCAGTTCCCTCCAGTCCACGTATCAGCTCACTGCCAGTGGCTTCTTTGTCCTGCTCAATTCATGGTCACTGTCGACCGTCGTATCTCGGGTTTCCTTGCAGCCTGTCTTGTCACACTCGCTCTCAATGCAAATCCAATTCCACCACCTGTTTGGTGTCTCGGAGGGAACAGGTCCGGAATCGCTATTCAAGATACATTCTACACCCTATAGACAAGTTGCGCGGGCTTCCATGAAGCATTCACAACTGCTAGCTTCTCATGCAAGGTATCTCAGAACACTAGCTGCGTCCAGCTTATCCCCCGAGAGGTGGATAGACTCTGGCTTCCAGGTTCAACTTGCGTGCTAAGAGAAGCTCAGATTAACCAGTGAGCAGCACGTCACCGAGACTTCCCTCGACGATACCATGCTTGACAAAAAAATCTGGCTCAACGTCGACAGCGGCAAGGGGATCCGAAGCGTGCTGCGAAGTTCCTCTGCAGCTCTAAATGCTGTCTTTGAGTTCAAGTTCTCGGAGGCAATAATTTGCTAGTACGTTCTTTTCTTCTCAAGTCCGATTGGAAAATATCACCGTCGTCTCTGCGAAGTTATGCATACTATGGAAATGGAAGCCTAAATAGAGGATCGGCGGAACGTGGACTGGGAGTGGATTCTTTTGATTTGTCGTGTGACGATATCACTTTTTGCGCCCATTGCAACACCGACCGTTCTTCCGTACTCACATTAAATGTAAACTGTTACCAGCCCTGTACAACACTGGGCAGTAAGTAGCATACAATACTTGCATACAAGCGAAACGGGCACGATTTTGTGGAATAGCTACGTCATGTTATCTTTATCCCGCTACGTACATCCAGTACCGGGTCTGGCCGACTTGATTCACGACGCTGAGCATGCTAGCGCCCCTGCGCGCTCGTTCGCGTCTCCAGCTACAATGTCTAACACACCCACCCCGCCGCACCTTCGTCGCCTCGCCAACGCGTTTCAAATCTAGCCCGTCAAAAACAAGCATCCTCTCGCGCTCCTTCACCGTCGCAAGGTTCACAGGTCTCTGACTCTTGCGTCGTCGCGTGCGTACCTACGAAACTGAACCAACACCGATCTAGGGTACCTCTGTTTATCCTCCGTTCTCGGGGTCTTCATCGTCGGGGCAGGTTTCTTCGTCCACGATGCCTTCACGTATAACGAGAAGCACGTTGAACGTGTGCCCGTGTCGCCGCTCGCGCTGCATCCTGAAAAAGGCGGGCCGAAGAACCTGCCTATTGCGAGGGTTGCGGTCGATGATGAGGAGGACGAGGAGCACAAGAAGCTTGCAGAGCGACCGAGATTAGTGATCGTAGGCGGCGGATGGGGGGTACGCGTTTCCTTGAATTTTGGCACAGAGCTGAACTCAACACGCTGTTCTCAAGGCTATGGCTACTCTCCAAAATCTGTACCCAGGCGACTACCATGTCACTCTCGTGTCCAGCGAGACATTCACGACATTTACACCTCTACTTCCCTGTGCGTTTGCTTGTATTTCTTTCCGTGTCTTCCGTGTCTTCCGATTGACATCTTCGTTCAATTAGCTGCCGCGGTAGGTACCGTACAGGTACGGTCTCTAATCGAGCCTATACGCAAAATTATTGCTCGTCTGCGAGGACATTTTGTGCAAGTGTGTGCTCGTTGTGCTTCCTGGTGACATTTCATTTACCTCTACGCGCCTGCAGGGCAAAGCCGTGGACCTTGTCATGGGAGAACGTCTGCTCGAGGTTGAGACAATTTCCTCGGATGGTAAAAAGGCAAATCTGTATATTCCGTGCGTGTTTTCCTAGTATTATAATACACGTCTGGCTGACACGATGAACAGGTACGACAAACTCGTTATCGCGGTCGGCTCAACGTCCAGCACACATGGCGTCCCCGGTATCGAGCATTGTTTCCAGCTCAAAACCATCGCCGACGCGCAAATGATGCGGAGGAGGATAATGGGTGATATGCCTGTCTCCAACTCTGTCGCAACTTACTGATATTGTTTTCGCCGGCTAGACAATTTTGAAGCTGCTAGTTTACCCACGACGACGCCCGAAGAGCGCAAACGCTTGCTCAGCTTTGTCGTCTGTGGCGGCGGCCCGACAGGTGTTGAAACTGCCGCTGAGATATACGACTTTTGCCAGGAGGATATCATGAACTATGTGCTTCGCCCTTTCTTTGATCCACCGTGTCCCTGAAACTAATTCCAACACGTCCAGTACCCGAAAATTTGTCGTGAAGAAGTATCGATACATGTCATACAAAGCCGAGAACATATCCTCAATACCTATTCCGAGGCGATCTCGAACTATGCTGAGGTATATTTTATTCTACTGCATCACCCTCAAAGTTAGTTGTGTTAATCTGAACAAGAACAAATTCAACCGCGATGGTGTCAATCTCGTCACGTCTGCTCGCGTTGGGGCAGTTACCCCGGAGCACGTCATCTACACGGTGAAAACCGCGCAAGGGGAGGTCGAGCAACATACTATCCCGAGTAATTTCGTGCTTTGGTCAACGGGAATTGCTATGAACCCTTTTGCACACCGGGTGACGGATTTGTTGCCGAATCAGGTTTGTAGTTTGCTTGATTCGACATGTGTTTACTCACGATTGAGCAGGTACACAAGAAGGCGATAGAAGTAGATGCGCATCTCCGTGTGCGCGGCGCGCCGCTCGGGACGGTGTACGCTGTAGGAGATTGTGCTACGGTATGTGTTGTTTGACGCAATTAACCGCCTTTTTACTCATACAGCGTCACAGATTGAAACGTCGCTAGTGAGCCATCTGCTTGAATTGGTACAGGAGGCGGACCGAGACGGCAATGGGAAGATTGATTATGGGGAGTGGGAGATCATGGGTTCGTTCACCGACCTTTCAGAATTAGAAAACAGCACTCATAGACTGGATAGTTCCCCGTATCAAGCAGCGCATCCCAATGGCGGCCGACCATCTTTCGGAAGTCAAGCAGCTCTTTGAGCTGTACGACACGGATGCAGACAATAGTCTCTCTCTCAACGAGCTCACGGAACTACTCACGGAAATTGGAAGCAAAATCACTTCCCTGCCTGCCACGGCGCAGGTTGCCGCGCAGCAGGGAAAGTACATCGGCAAGAAGCTTCATAGAATTGCGCGCCAGAAATCGGTGATGGAAGCGAATTTGTTTGCACCGGATGCGGGTGTGGGCGTTGACGAGGCGGTCATGAAACCATTTAAATATCAACACCTCGGGAGTCTCGCGTATATTGGGAATGCTGCCGTATTCGATTTGGGAGGGCATTCCTTCATGGGGGGGTTGGTCGCGATGTACGCCTGGAGGTGATATTTTTGCTCAATTTGGGTTAGCGGCGGGAACTGATAGAGATTTTTTTTGCGTTTTTGCGCGTAGATCCGTCTATTGGAACGAACAAGTCTCCCTGCGCACCCGCTGCCTCTTGATGATTGATTGGACGTGCAGAGGATTATGGGGACGCGATCTATCCAGACTTTAATAGTATACGCGGACAAAAACCTTATCTGGTATTCGAACTAACTTTTAGCAATGAACTAAAAATGACATTTTGCAGGGACATATGGGGGCGGAATCTTTCCAGACTTTGACGGGTCGCAGCGATACATGTAAATCCGGTGTTGTCGAATACATAGAAACGGACCTGGTATTTTACATTGTGGCGCTTTAAGCGCTAATATAAATTTTCTTTTCTTTTTTACTCTGACCACTCGAAGGAACCGATGACGACTGTTCGCCCAACGACGGAGCCTTGATTAGGTGCCAGGACCGTCATCTTGCGATGCGCGATGTCCAGGTTGGTGCTATGCGCCTTTAGTTGCGAGACAATGATAGAAATGCACACGAACATGACAATGAATCCAGATATGGGGAGATCTAGGATCTCCTCATCGTAACGTTCGGCGTCGTCAGAGTTCACTGGGGGTGCCAGTATTGCGAGAACGGAGTTCAAGAGTCCTGAGCCAGGCATTGCTGGGTCAATGGCGACGGCTTGGGTTTCCGAAACCGCCCGCGCTGCGCCGATGGGAAGCGCACTCGAAGGTGCCATTGATTCTGTCCGACAGAAATTCAGTTGCTTTTCGGCGAGGATTGGTACCAAGGAGCTATCAGAAACTGACCGGCGCCAATTCGAAATATTGAGAGGTCGTCAAAGTTGATAACGGTGGAGGACGGCGATAGTACCAGGTCAGAGAGGGTTTCGCCCCCTAGTGAGGCGGCGGATATTCCGGCTGGAGGAGGGATAACCTGTCCGTAGAAATACGAGTGCAATTGGTAATTATGCACGCGCTCGCGGTATAGGTGATCTAAATCGACGACCTACAAACATGATAAATACCCCAAACGTTCGCACAAGAAGAATCCTTCGGATAGAAGACGCACACCACCCGATTTTGGAATTTTTACAACAGTGAGTTGGCCAGCATAGGCACGCTGCATCTCGACGTTCAGTTTTTCGTGACCGACGACAAGGATGACATTGACTTTGTACATGAGTGTAAATAGTCGACTTGGGAAAGTACGGAGACGAAGCGAAACACGGACGGACTTTTGAATGCGTCGACGCAAGCCTTGATTAGTCTCTGGCGGTCGTCGCTGCTTCCCGAGCCAGAGGCAAAACTAGAGGGTGTATCAACAATTAAGCCTGCTGTTCGCCCTGCAAGCGGTTTTTATCCTAGTTTTCTGCGTAATTTGTACCATCCTACCTTCAAGATCCACTTGATATTTGTCGTTGATGTTTTCGCCGATATTCCGGATGAGTCGTTCCATCAATAATGGATTTCTTTTGATTTCTCCGTGACCATACCAGTATGCGAGGGGGAGCAGAGCATTTGAAGATAGCGCAGTTGGTGCGGACGTTGCAGCCGTGCCGAGAGGACTTCCCGGAGAAGACGTAGGGAGCGGACTATGTACGGGTGCAACTGACAACGCCCCTGGTGCCGACCAGCCGCCCTAGAGCATCGGTCAATGGACATTTAATACCCAAAACAGTACCGTTCACTTCGGATGGATCGGTGTTGATAAGAAGAGGAGCCCAACCTTGACCGGCTCTGACGGCGTAATTTATGAGCAGCTTACAGACAGTCGTTTTACCAGAATTTTCGGGGCCGAGAACCAGGACTCGCGGAGGATTTGTCGGTTTGTCACGCTCATAGTCTGGGACGGGGGAGCCCCGGAGATCCCTCAGTGCCCGGACGCGCATTTGCTCAAAGGCGATATGTAGGTTAGCGTACGCAGCCATTGGTGTTTCGTCAGAAACATATTCGGTAGACGGGCGGCCAGTGACGTGTTCTCGAGAGGGACGGTAAGAAACAAGAGTGCGGGCGGCGTTTTCGAGGACACTCATCTCGATGACACATCCACGCCAGGTGAAAATAGCGGCCTTGCATTCTGAACCAAAAAGATATGGCTTGTTCGCCGCCAGCTCCGCACCGAAAACCTCGGCATGACCACGAATAAGCTGGGCGAATATGGTCAAGTCAAAAATGGTGTGGAGAGTGTCTGAACGGCACCTTTATGGCGAGGGAAGTGCCTGGATCGAGTTCAAACCTGTACTCTGTTTCGGGGTCAAGAGTCCATTCTTTGCTCTCAGCAGCGGGAGCCCCCTCCGAGGCCATCTAAGGAAGAGTTCAACGGAACGCACACAGTGTCGCGTCTAATCCTCAAGCGAAACAAGGCAAAGGCTCAAATCGTCTCACAGCGACTCAGACTTGGTTGGTGGAAAGCAAGAAATCGGTGTGACATCCGGTCACGTATTGCGTGACAGGCTTCTTGCCTGCCTACCTTCTGAACCTGACGTTCGGCGGGATGTATCAACCGCCGCCTCCTGGTCTCTGTATCTTCACGCGCTGTCTCATATCCGCTTGTTCTCTGTCCCACACACTGTTTGCCTCAAAGCTGAGCAGCTCGAAGCCGCGGTGGCCAACCTTAAGAGAATCCGACTTCCGCGGTTAGCAATTCATCGACATCAACGGTGGAAGAACAGAAGGACCTGCGCGGCTACTCAACTTAACCACCATTAGACCCACAGATTCCAGATACACGCAAATCCCTAATCTGATTCCTCACCTTACGGCACACAGGGACTTTAAATACCGCGTCGCTGTTGCTTTACCTCGCCTTGCCCTGTCCCATGGATTCCAGCAGTGAACACTCGGAAAAACGCCCCCATCCCGGCTCGGTCGCCGTCAAGGCTGCAGACGTAGATGTAGCTGCTCAGCTCGCTAATTCCAACGTGACATTGGATCCCGAAATCGCTGCTAAACTTAGGTAGGCTCGTTTCGCCCTCCCCGCACCCGTATATTCAGACAATATGGCTTTCTAGACGGAAAATAGACTGGCATCTCATGCCTCTCATGTGTCGTGAGTTCCAAGTACGCGTCGCGTTTCGCTAGCTCAATTTCCTTGCAGTTATGTATCTGTACGCGCTCAATTTTCGATATCTCATGGGTGGTTGTCTTATGATTCAATAGGATGACATTCGCCGACAAGACGACTTTGGGACAGGCTGCTGTGCTGGGTTTACAGTGAGTCCCCTCCACCAATCTTTGTGGGCTCACTGACTGTTCGGAACTCAGACAAGGCGCCCATCTCACGCAGAACCAATTCAATTGGCTAGGCTCTATATTTTATTTTAGCTACCTGCTTTTTGAGGTCTGTTTTTTTCTTGCTCTTACTTGCACTTCAATTTTTGAACTCGTCTTCCCTGTAGTACCCTCAAAACCTCGTACGACCTTTTTTGTTTGCTATTTTACCCACTCTGATTTTTCAATGCAGGCGTTGCAACGTTTTCCTGTGGGCAAATGGATGGCTATTAATATCTTTGTCTGGGCAATAGCTCTGATGGCTCATGCGGCTTGCAAGTCCTTTGGCGCCTTATTCGCTGTTCGGTTCATCTTGGGGCTTTGCGAAGGTGCTATTACCCCTGGATTCATGATCGTACGCGACTTTTTGAGTGACAGGTCTGTTTGTTAACGATATAATCAGGTCACCTCCATGTTTTATACACGAGAGGAGCAGGTATGTTCTATCTAAACGTGTTTCTATCGGGCTTATATTGGCCCTTAGAACAAGCGCGTCGGTTATTGGTGTAAGTTCACCATTCTCACCTCCAGCATATACTCAAGATTGGCTTTGAAGTCCTGATGAACGGATTTGCTGTCATTTTCTTGGGTTTCCTCGCATTTGGCGTACTTCATACCCATGTAGGCTTTATAATGTTATAGGCGCGCCCTTCGTCGAAGCTAAACAAACTCTAGACCCACAACTTCATGCCGTGGCAATGGTTTGTCTCCAACTAGTCTTGTCCGTCCCACTGATCCGACGTTCACACAGGCTAATGATCATCACTGGGCTAATCACTCTCGTCACCGCCGTCTTATTCTGGCGAGTTGTCATCCGACTTCCTTACCGCTTTGGCTAGACTATATTGGCAGGTTCTTCTTCCCCGATTCTCCGACGACCGCCAGTTTCTTGACCATCGAAGAGAGAATCCTGGCTGTAGAAAGGGTCAAAATCAACCAAGCAGGCGTTGAGAATAAGCACTGGAAGCGTGCGCAGTGAGTCTGCTATGTCGATTGGTATCGACAGACTTTTGTGACAAAACTTCTCCAAGATTTATATCCACCATCAAGGATCCCAAGATTTGGCTTCTCGCACTCTTTGCCGCGGTTTCGTTCGTGTTCCATTCTTTGTCGATTATAGTCATTGACTGGTCCAATAGCAACATCATAAACTCGGTACGAAACCGACATCACAGGAAGGATGATCTTGAGTCTAATTCTTAAGATTAGCTGATCGTGCAGAGACAAATCATTGTCAAGTTGTTTGGTTTCAACACAATTCAAACCACTCTTCTCGGGTGTGTCGACGGGGTCGTGGAAAGTGGGTACTTTATACTCATAAAGTCTCCCAATTATTGACCCCGATTAATAAGTCTTAACGATCTGGGCTGGCGTCACTCTCGCTGGCTACAAACCGATTGGTCGTGCATATGCAGGGTTTATCATGTTCATTCCTGCCATTTTGGGCTCCATCCTGGTTAACACTCTGCCGAGTTCTAACAAAGTCGGGCTACTCTTTTCTTACTGGTTAACTAGTGCGTCTCCGCCTATGTCATCTGAGAATCGACTCACAAAATGCGTCCTAGTTTTCGCGATCACACCTTTTGCCATTTCCCTTGGCTGGATCAGTTCCCTGACGGCTGGCCATACGAGGCGTACGTGTGCAGACTGTCTCGCTATGCAAAATCTCGAACGAATATATTCTAGGCACCACTGCAAACGCGATCGTTTTAGTTGCATACGGATTAGGTAACGCAGTGGGTCCATTCATGTGGAAGAAGCAATATCAGCCTAGGTCGGCATCTCCCGCGGCTGTTTGTATCTATCTAAGCTTTTTTTCCTTCGGTCAGGAACCATGTGCCCTGGGCCATCATCGCGGCATGCACCGTCGCCTCCGCGCTTTTACTTTTGATCATCCGCTACGTCTATGCAGCGGAAAACAAGCGCCGCGAAGCTAGCATGGAGAAAGATAACTACGACGATTACTATATTCAAGAGGTCCAGGCAGACGGCACTGTTGTTGAGAAGAAGGTCGACAGAGTGAATTCTTGTTTTCCTCGTAGCATTCATGACGAACTGATGACCCGAAGGAATTCCTCGATCTTACCGATGTCGAAAACAAGGAATTCCGCTATGTACTGTAATATGCCCGGAAAGACTGGTACATGATGGAGCGAAGAACATGACGCGGTTGATGATTTACAACGACTGCACAACGTGAAGAGGCACAGCATAGGCAACACGGAATCTGGATATATAAGATAGCTCCTCATATAAGTACTTAATTACAAGGACTGTGCTTCGCTTCATTTGATTCTCACCGGACCCGGTGGCTGACGGATCGTGATATCGAGGTATGGAACAGGCTCCAAATGTTGACCTTTATGGCTGCAGTATGAGTCAGTACTTGCGCCAGTGGCTCAGTCAATTCGTATACGCACGTCCACTGGAGATGTTCTTGCATTTGCGCCTGTGTGCGAGGTGTCGGGCGATTGCATTTGGGGCAGAGTAAATTAGGTGGAGGACGCTTCTTGCTCTTGGCTTCCCGCTCTTTCGCAATGATTACTTCATCTGATTCGAGAAGCCTGTAAGACTTAGGCTTCAGAGATTCGCCGTAATGGTCCTCCAGTTGGTGAAGAAGCTGTGCCCCAGATCAAAATTAGCACTGCGATATTTGAGCTTGCATGAAAACGTACTGCTGATCTCCATGTCATGACAAGCCTCCCGGCGGTGGTATCTCGACATTGTAGGCATTCGAATCGTGGGTCAAGTTCGTCCATTGCAGCTGTGGTGCAGATTTTTGGGTCCTGACCGCATAGCTTGACCAGGTTTGCCGTTATATTCGATCCCTCCGTATCGAATGCAACCCCTTCGTAGCCCTGCATCCAGGGCGCGTCAGCGAATATACCCGAGAGAAGGTCTCTATCTGCCTCCCGCTCATCGTCGATCGCACCGGATTTGCGGTGTTTGTTGAGGCAAGCGTGAGTGAGAATTCTTGGATAAGAGATAGGCTCGCGACACGAATGGCAGCGGAAGAATGTTGTGCACAGATCCAGGAGTTGTACATCTGGCGTCTTGCCTTTTTTCTTCGAGCTACCGGTAGAAGGAAGCAATTCAAGGAGAAGGTTCATCTTCGAATTATGCCATTCTTGCACGTGCTCAGGTAGATCGAGCAGGACGTCGTTGAAATCGTCTTCAGTGACGTTGTCTTCGGAAGGGCGCTCCAAGATGGCTCGATATTCTGGCAGCGTACAGACGTCAGAGTTAGATGGCCGCTCGGATATCGGTATAGCATCCAAGTACGTTTGCGCGACTGCAAACATTATATTGATGCGGCGATTGAGGACAGCCCTCCGTTCACGTTCTAGGCGCTGACTTCTGGCCGCAGTGAGGAATGCAACGAGATCGGGCTCGATATTCGCCCAGACACGTTCGTTCAACTCCTTGCTTTGCCTGAGGGCAGGCAGAGCCATGAAGGACCGTTTCGTGCTCCAATCAGACAGCTCTTTGGTCCAACCCAAACTTTCCATCTTTTCCAAGATTCTGATAAAGAAGTGAGATTAGTAGGCTAGAAAATGAAGCCGTGCAACGAACTCGTCCTTCCGGTGCGTCCGTATGTTCCTGAGCTCATTCCGACGAGCACTTTTTAAATTGTGCTTCCACCATTCACACGGTGAAGAAATCTACAACCGTCAAGCCTTCGCTATTACATTGAGATATCAACTAACCTGCTCCTTGACCTTTACTTTTGCCTGGCACTGTGAAATGAAATCCTCCACGGCCTTCTCAGAACCGGTCGCCTCCACTTTACTGAGTGCCAACTGCGCGGCCTCTAAGTCAGTCTTGAGATATACGTACTGACCATCTGCGGAAGAGTTTGGCTACGGGGAGGAGGGAATGAATGCGTTTGGGGACTCACTGTAGCGTTCAGGGCAATGGTAGAAGCTGGGACATAACCTGAAGACCTTATCATATTTTCTCGACTGGTCTGTGCCACCGGAGCCGGGATGAACTGAGACGAATCTGTTGAACTCATCAGGCAGATTCCTCAAGACAAAAGACTGACGCACGTCGGCTCCTTAACACAATTTTTGCATGTGCGAAAACGGCACGGCCACATAGTGAAGCTAGTGAAGGACGGAGCGGAGCCGCAGACCTTGGAAGATATTAGTCAGATATTGAAGTAATTGCCACCTTGAGTTTACGAAGCAATGTTTGCCCCATAGCAAATTCGTATATTGGGCCAGGTTCAAGTCAACAGGACAGGGGGGTGGTGTGGGCGAAGACACATTCAAGAAGGCTTGCTTCCATACAAACAGGGAAGACTTGCTGAGAAGTATGTTGCGTAACGCCTTGGAAGCGCGGGAGAGGTTCAGAATGTCGAGGGGGAGTAGGTACCCAAAAAGCTCAAGGAGAACATCGAGGGGAACTTCAGTTATGAACCTGAGTTTTCCCTTCTTACGCAGAATCTTGGGTTTAGGTTCGCTGCAACGTCGACGGTGTGAGTATCCGACGCGCACCGCTAGAAGCAGAGTTAGAGAGCTCACCTGGGTTGGGCGGGTTCGGCTTGCTCTTTCTTGGATTTCTTCTTTGGAGGAGCCTTAGCTGAGGGTTCTGGGGCAGTGACTTCAGCGGCGTCGTCTTTCGCTTGACGCCGAGCAGAACGGCGCAACATGGTGGTAAATGGTGAATAGGAGGTGTGTGACCGGCGTGACTAGTCGCGCCGTGCCATCATTGACTTGCCTACATTCCGCCGCTGATGTGACATCCGAATAAGGAAATTTGATGGCACCCAACTTTCTCAGCGAAACTCTGCAAGGCCAATTCCTAGTCCTTCATTTGCGCGAAGGGGACCAACCGTTCGCGGCCCTCCCCTCCCTCGCTGTGCTCGGGGGGTCCCCCAAGCCGGGCCGCTCAGGTTGGCACTCTAAAGCCTCGTTCGCGCGAATCCTTCTGTTCCTCACCCCCACACCCCCCCCGAACCCTAACCACCTAACCCTAAGCCTTAACCCTAACCAGGTACTAACCCAGCATTATTTTGGCCTTCGGCAGTGTTTTTTTGGGGAAGCAAACCTTAACCAGAAATTCTTTAGCCTTCGGCATTGAGGAAAAAAAAAATGCTACGCCCGAGAACTGAACTCGGAACCCAGTGACATTCATGCAGCATAAACTCAAGACGACCATCAAAACCTCCATACTATCTGGTAATTGCTAGTTTATCTTTTTCTTTCTTGGACGTTGTGTCTATCGTGGTCCCCATCAAGATATGTTGAGATATCTGATCAGTAGGAACAGCCACCATCAAATTTCCTTTTTCAGGTGTCACATCAGCGGCGGAATGTCAAGAGTGCCATCACTGCCCATCAATTACGAAATTGGGCCTAAATTCTTTTTTTTTTTTTTGGAGTGTTGGATTGAACCAAACGATACTCAGGCGGCAGAAGCTTTCCAAGTCGTTCACTTTGTTCTCTGGTTTATGGCCAGAATTTGCCGGGAAGGTGTCCGGGAGGAAATGCCATTACGCACGTCAAATTACCAGTGTGGGACTCACGGCGCCGATTTCAGCCGACTCCAATTTTCACGGTATACGGCCGTATACCCACTAAAACCCCCCTGATTTTCGTCCAGTCATCCGGCAGCGCCTGCTCATCTATCAATAGGCCACTCCAGGTATTCAGAATCAGTTCTTTACTGAATGCACTTCGGCCAAATTTAAATTTGTCGGTCAAGATTCTGTCTCGATTTAAGACTTGATTGACCGCACTCAGCCATTGGTTGTGAATGGCCGAATATTGGTGTGTCTTCCCTGGATTCGTGATTACTCTGTCAACTCTCAGTCTCCAGATTACATGCCAGGATACAGAGACGAGGATTGCAAATAATCTGCCTTTGTGTTTCATTGATTTGCCTTTGACTGACTTGAATTTCATAACGTTACATCCGAGTATTAGACCCCAGCTTAATTTAGGCCAGTCAGGGTACTTCATCCGCCATAATCGATGTGCTAAATTCCATATCTCAGCTTGCCCTGGTGCGTTACATTCCTAAATTCAATTCCCTCCCAAATCCAGGTCAATACTGGATCAATGCACAGATACAATAATACAGCGATAATGCTACATGAATGCCTTCATCTTGATGGGCTTTCGTACGGCAGCAGAGTTGCCTTCCTTAAACTTATAAGTTACTCGATATTTCTTCTCCACATTCTTCCTCTCAGCAGCCTTGGTCGTGCTCAGAGATGGCGCCGTGATTAGGCGGCCGAAAAAGTCTGTCGGTGGCTGGAAGAGTATATATGTGAGATGACGCGCTCTGCTTTCTAAACAACTTTGCTGTTGACCTTGTCTGCAATGTCAACAGGTTTGGGCTCTACCCGTGCACGCTTATTCGGTGTATCAGCACCGTCCGGTGCTCTCGTGGGCGAGCTCAACGAACCACCATCGCCTGGCTTTTTAGCGCTACATGAATTATATGTTAACATTAGCTCTGAGAAGAGTGGAATCGAACACACGGCGATGATTTGTCGAAGAAGTCGTGCTTGCCCCGCTTCCCCTTTTCAATGATGTCCACCTTGCGAGATATCATTTGCGCTTCGATCTTTGGAAACTCAGCATGAAAATGTAGGTGCAAAACGAGGATCCGACCTCTCCCGCAACAAGGTGACGAACAGCATATCTCGATACTGCGATGTCAGCCGCTCGCTTCCCATCGTAGGTCACAAAGACGTCAATAGGGCTGGAGATACTCGTCAAAAAAACCGCAAAGGAAAGACAAATATCATGAACTTACGGGTCTAAGCGGTAGGTGAGTTGTCCGTCCTCAGCTCTTTCCTGGTAGAACTGAAGTTCCAAAGTAGCCATTATGTCGACCAAACGCGCCAACACGGCACGCTCTTCGGGCTTAATTACTTGGCTGTTCACCTGCGGAATGTTAATGATCATTAAGAGGCACCGCGTGGTCGGCACATACGGGTCGAAGCGGCGGGGATATAATTCGGTTGAGGCAAGGCGCGAACTCGAGTTGCATGACCGGCGTGCCGACAAGATGGCGGTAGTCGCCGCCATGCCGTGTGCTAGCTGTCTGCAAACACCGGGAAAGTGATTTGTATATCTCTTCATTCGCTCGCGTTTGTACGGCAGCCTAGAGGAACGAGTCTCGTCATTCAAGTTCAACAGAATTCTCAGCATTTAGCTTACCTCCCAGTCAGCCTGGCTTCGTTCTATACGCTGCCCTCCGCGTTGATTGAACAGAGGGTAGAAAGGGACCAAAGTATAGGCGATGTATTGGCTGAGTGCGAAGTCGCCATCTGAATACATGGCCGCTGAAAGTAAATCAAACGTCACCAGCCACTCGTTCGCCTTTTCGTATCGAGAGAAATTCGCGTCATGCTGATGAACCGTCGCATAATGAGCGAAACACGCTAGGTGCCTGTCAGCATTTTCTAGAGGCGACGATGATTTACCAACCGACTGCGACGCTATTCTCCCGACCACACCCATCTATCTCTCGGCTAATGCGCCCAACAAACTTGGATTCATCTGCTTCGGTGAGGCCAAGCTCCTTTACCCGCTTCCGCGTCAGCGGCGAGAAAATACTGTTCACAACCGAGAGGAGGGAAGTGTCTGCCTCTTTCATGCCCACAGTCGCATTCCGGATGACGGCTTCGGTCACCTCATGATTTCGAGACTTGATGAACTGGAGTTGAGAGTTAGTTGACACTGTTCAAGCTCGAAAGAAGGACAAGCTGCATCACCTGCAAGGTATTGAGACAGCCCCGAAGATCGCCTCGAGCAATGCCCACTAATGTAGTGAGAGCTCGACCATCGGCTTTCAACCCCTCGATTTCGCAGACCTCGCGCAACCGTTTCACGGTGTGCACATCAGCTGGCCTGACAAAGCGAACCTGTAGCGCGACTGCTCGTAGCTTGGCAAGTGAAGCGGCATTTTGGTCATTACAGATGCAAATAATCGGCCGTAAGATGGGTCGTTTCGCGTTATTGTCGTGACCTTTGCGGTCTGCAGAGTGAAATGATTAATTCCGCCTGTTTAAGTATGTGAAACAAACGAACTTTTCTTCCTTGGCTTGTCAGAAGTGAGTTGAATTAATTTGTGGATGAAGGTATTCGACTGCAAAATAGGTCACCAAGGTGTATGAACAGAAGTTGAGGTCGGCGTACACTTTCGCCAGCCCCGGTAGCACCGTCAATCTCATCTATCACCAGAAGGACTGGTTTGGTGCTCCCCACCGCGCGTCCCGACTCCAGTGCAGGTCGTATCCGGTCGTCGATGACAGAACCAGAGCGAGCGTCGCTGGCATTGATTTCCATGACCTCATACCCAGCCTGGCGTGCCACAACGTGAGCTAGCGTTGTTTTCCCCAACCCAGGCGGACCAGAGAGAAGTAACAGCTTAGCATGGAGTTAGTATATCGAAGGCAAAAAAAAAAAACGATAAAGCCACCTTCTCTCTTGGTCGACGATATTCGTCCATGGCATCGAAAGCCTCGTCACCTTCTCTGGGACGCTTTTTCCCTGCTTTTGTCTTGCCAAAGACGCACCAATCCCACTGCTTTACCCACGCCATGGTCTCTCGGGCTACGCGTTCGTTCCCCATCAAGTCCGCAAACTGGCGGGGACGGTAGCGATCGACCCAAAGTGTGTCTTCTGTTATCGCTTCTGATTCTGGATGAGTCGCTGCCTGTATATCACTGGAAGTTTTGAGCAACTTTGACCCCCATGTAGATGAAGCCAACGCACGACGCTTGGAGTTTTGCGGCGGTATCAGTGGAGAGTCCCTCCAATAGTCGATGAATAGGAACGTCAAGTAAATTTCCCATTCGTTCGGTAAAGGAACCCAGGAGTAATCTCTGTTCAATCGTTCATTAAGGGCGTAAATTGGAACCTATTCTCACATACATTGCGTCTCGGTGGCTTCTTTCGGAGATGTATCGTTTTGCCGTCGAAAGTGGTCGCTCTGACGGTGAAAGGAGAGACATATTCAGAGACTGGAGGCGGAATCCCCAGTGCTTGTGCGACTGTTGGCGGTTCGTCGTCGTCGTCTGCCGTGCGTAGTAAGAAAGCCGAATTGTTATTTTACGCAGAAAACATGCTTGTAGTGTCACAGGGCAACTCAATAGGGGCAGATTTCGTTCCATTGACATCTATAAACTGGTGAGCACTGAGAGGTCTGTAGCAGGTTTGAGGTAGACCATACCAGACGACAAGAGCCCGGTCGGTGTAAACACCTTGCTAGGGCCTTAAATTACGAGGTCAGCAGTTGTTGCAGCAAGTAACACTCCAGCAGCACCAGATTCGGAGGAAGAAGCGGCCAAAGCAGAGGTGGATGCAACTGGGCCCAGTAGGCCGTTGAGAGTGAAGGATGGGGGTGCTAATACTGTGTCTTCTTTGTCTAGTGTAGAAGACGGACCCAAGAGTCCGGTTGGAGCGAATAAAGACATGCCGCCAGACGCGACACGGTGGACGGAGACACGGTGTGATGGGAGAACGCGTGACATCATGATGATGTGTGACCGGACGCGATAATCATGTTTGCTGACATAATTCCGCTATACTTTCCTCACTGAGGCTCACTCGCCCGACCTATGTACTAAGTAGGCAGTTCGGGTGATTGGGTTTCCTGTGGGCGCATTACCACTTTGTTGCCCGAAACCCGACCCTTTCTGTGGAGATCAAATGCATCCATCCAACCACTCAAGCCACCCGGAATAGGCCGACAGTCTTTCTGGCCTATTGAGACTGCCAGTGATAACTTGGCGCTCGAGATAGCCTTCAGCTAAATCCCAGAATGTCTCACTGAGTTGAGGGTTTAGAAGGCATTCAGACGTCGAGTGAAGCAGTTCACCCCAAGTTCACCCACGAGGCCCTGACCATATGCACCTGTAGGTCCAGCAGTCCCCGACAGAACAATCTCTTTCGCCTTTGCTGCTTCTTTCACCGCTGGTGGTGCAGACAATACCGTCACCAATTTCTCTGATTGTCCAATAGCTCGACACCAAGTGACTGTGTAGGCGGGATCGAGATGCAATCCACGACATACTTGGTCGGTCCGCCCGTTGCTTCCACTGCTCCAGTATCTGCGTTCCAAGGCGGTCGAACCAATTCCTATCAATTCATTCGATGTTCGGCGGAGACCCAACGACATAGGTTAAGATATCACTGTTGAGAAGCGTTGGCCATCGACTCAACCACATCGCGCTCGCACTGGTTCTGAGAGCGCAGTTGGGATGTATTGCGATTAGTAATTACAGTGGCATCTAAAAGGTAGCGTTCATGGTAGCTCGTCACTTCATGACTCTTGAAGGACCTTCCGTCCGTCCATAAATCTGGGCCAACAGTCCCAACACACCGCCATCCTCCATACCATCTTCATCCTCCGCCTCCACATCCAGCCGCGTCTGCGCTTGCTTAGGATCCACGTACGATTCCCCAAGTCCACTGCCAACTCCACCATCGGGTGATCTATCTTCCTCCATGATATTGTCTCCGTGCCCTTGAGGCGCAGGTCCAGCCACAGGTGAGCGAGGCACTTGTACGCTCCCTTGAGAATCTCCCAAGACAGCAGTCTGTGCAGTCGACAGGCCGCCGAATACGGAAGAAGCGGAAGGCCCAGCGATAGCTGACATTCCCAGAACACTACCCCCAAGGCCACGCCGACGCGTGGCAGCGTGCTGACTTTGTTTAAGGGCACGGTCGTACTCGTGCGCACGATCAGCTAGATGTTCTGGATGGCGCAACGATTGAGCAAGTTCCTGTGCGGTTACCGTGGCTTGACGGCGCCGCAATATTGAGTTCGGGTGATGTGATGCGCTAAGATCAGCCATGCGACTCAGATACAACGATCCGGAAGGATCTGTTGGATTCCAATCCGGGTTCGCTGCCTGGGGGACAGTCAGTATGGGGAGAGAAATGGGTGTGAAGGTCATTTACCTTGAAATTGAGGAAGCTCTTCTCCATCTTACCCTCATTCGACATCATCCGCTTGTCGTCTACCTGGGCTGGGGCCCCGAACTATAAAAGTACTTAAGACAAATAGCTGAAGCGCGAGAACTGACTACAAACCTTGACATTCCCGTGCCGCTCGAAGTTGAACTCTGCAAAGCTACAGACGTAACCCCGCCCATCGACATGAACCGTGAATTCACGGAAGAAATCGATGATGGCAGGGGCACAATCGGGTAGGGAAAACCACAGGACGAATGGCGTCAGAACGACGGACAGCAACTCCTCCACGAAGACCATGATCTTCATGGCGAAGATTTGTCCGAATTCCGTGTGAACCTGATCCATCAGCAGTGAGCGCAAGTACATGATGAATCGTACGAGATATGTACCCTCTTGCTGTGCAACTGACCCTTCCAATCCTCGGGCATATAGTGCGTGAACGTGATAACCTCAGTCATCAACAACTCGGGATCAAAGACACGATTTTCCTCTGGTATCATACCTCTGGCTACCGCTAGCACGGAACCAAAGACTCCGAGATAGAACAGGACCGTGCGATGGGGAGTAATCTCAAAATGGACGAAAATGTCGGGATCTAGCACTGTTGCCAAGAATAAAACAGCAGCGAACGAGCCCGATACGAAAGCCACGAAACTAGATACAATGTTAGCAGATGCAAAGCAGAAACGAACTAGAAACAAACCGCATGATCAATGTAAGATTTTCGTTCGGAAATTGACCAATGTACATGTTCGCGAATGGGTGGCTCTCGTCTAGTCGTCGAGCGAAAAGATGCGGCAGTTCGTTGAATTCTCGGAACTTCCACTGAGCGTAGGACGTGTAACGTCGGCCTCCGATAGTGGAGGGGTCTTTGTGATATTCCTGGTGCATCGAGTCAATGATATGTAACAACGAATAACAGTCCAAGACACGGACCTCGAAGTACCGAAAGAAGGAGTACATGAGCAAGTAGAGAACGATGAAAGGGGCAAATATGGCATTCAATATTCCCATGAATATAAAGCGCCTTCTTAACCTAGAGCGTGGCAATCAGTCTAGCGACATGTAGGTCGGATGTTGTGCATACCCTTCGATCAATACCGGCCGATTCTTTGACTTGAGGAATACTTTCCTGACCTTCCCATGTTGATCAAATAGATATTCCATCAAGCAAAACCGTAGATTCCACTCCAAAGCCCGAGTCAACATCTTTCCTTTCCCTTCTTCCACGATGAATCGTTTGAGAATATTGGGTAGAGGCACACGTAAATCCAGCAGGTCCTTGTTGAACAATGCGATCAAGTAATTTTCTTGCCGCAGAATCCGGTTAGCAATGTCATGAGCGTCTAACTTGGCAGTCGTAGTGTCGTTCGCTTTTTGTATTTTACTTGATAGCGCAGTGAGGGGATTGTCTTCCCGAATGGCACCGATTCTTCGAACAATTTCGGGCCATGAAATAGTTTGAATGTCTGCCTGCAAGAAGACTGTCAGCTCCAGAAGGATAAAGGATAGGGTAACTCACGTCGGGAATCTTCAACAAATGTGTGAAGAAGTTGTACATGTCGGCCAGACGAAATACGCTCAAAACAAACGCGACAATCTGCCACACGTAAAATGCCATGAAAAGGATCCAGAAAATCAGGGTGAATCCGGAGAAACTATTTCGCAGCATGAACATCGCAAATGGATCGACACAACATTCCTTGAAGACTAAGACTCACTGCGATACACAGCGGCCAACGACCACGTCAGCCAGCTTCATAGATTGCCCGTGCCGTATCCGGGAGTAGTCGATACATCCTAGTAGGAATGTTGAAAAGCCGATGACAAAACCGACTGTCCTGGGCGGCGTCAGGGACTACGCTTGGACAGAGAGATCGGAGAGGTAGACGTCACCAACAGAAGATTAAGGCCGCGGGACAGTGCAATGCTGTATATGCCCTTTCCTTCGTAGTAATAATACACTTCCTGGAGGAATGCATCCAGGTTGTATACATTGACCCACTTCCACAGAGCACGCTCGTAGGCGTCGAGTCCACGCATTGGTTTAGCAGACCTATCATGCCCATTGGAGGAATTTCGACTCCCGGGGCGGTTGGCATCTCTGCTATTCGTTGGACTCAGCCCCGGTCGTTGTGGTGGAGTCGCGTGAGTAGGTAAAACTGGGGGCAGTTTCCTCCCAGCGACGGAATGTAAGGGTTGGGACCGCCCCCTGCCAGAGTCCGAATTGGACTTTGATTTCCCCTTCTTCGAGGACTTCTTTGAAGCAGCCTCGATCATGAAGCTCTGGGGTACCTCGTCGTCTGACGACTGTCGCTCATGTAGTGCATCCTCTTGCTGGATGTTTGGGTGAAGGGCGGGTGGAGGGGCATCCCAGGAGACGTGATGCGCATGTGTACGGGATCTGGACAAAGGAATGTCCTGGGCAGTGCTCTGAAAGAGAGTGTTCCGACTACGACCTGCCTCCGCGTTGGCCTCCTCATCACCACTACTCCGAGACTCGTCCTCTTCCTCGGGAAGGGACTGATTGGCTTGGGTGTAGCCCTGATATTGCCTCGCCATAGGGTTAAGCATGTTAAGAAATGGTCGTGAGCTCGAGAGCGAAGCGCCGCCAGGAGGATAAAAAGACTGGGAGCCCTGGACGGATCTGGACATGGAATGAGAATTGGTTGAGCGCCTTGAGGAGTCTGGCATGATAGTGGTGGGAGAGAGGCAGGGCACGCCTCCAGTCTTCCCAACTCGGAATCGTCGCTTGCGTAGGAGCCCGAAAGGGATTCTCCGTGACAATCAGTGACAGACGCGTGCTGTGACGCGCCCCAGTGCCAGTGCCAGTCGCGCTTTACCCCAAACCACATCCTCAACTATCAAAAACGTGCCGATTGCCGCCTTCCTCGAATCATCCGCCTGCTTACGCGAAAGTAATCGACTTTGACTCGCATTTGCCTCTTATCTTGTACAAAAAAGCCCGATTTCTTCTGGACTATAGTAGCAACAGTTACATTTTATCTCATGCCATCTTCTCTGGAACCACCGCTGTGCACTCCACTTCGAAGCTTGTCCTGTGCCTCAGCATGTATACTGAACACTGGACGAGAACAACGCACCATGCTCCCAGAGGAAGGGCTACAACGGCTACGCAGGTGCGCGCGGGCAAGTTGTCCTTGTCAAAGAACTGGCGGAGTTTAGCCTAAAACGCATAAGTTTGTGGGGCTCTACCTCGGCGTAGACTTCGTTCATCTTCTGGAAGTCACCCATATTCGTCAAGTATATGTTTGCCTAACGTATCAATACTGAGTGCTGTGGCCCATCGTCGAGAAGGTTGTACCTTAACGATGTGCTCCAGGCCAGACCCTGCTGCCTTGAGAACCATAGAGAGATTCTCCAGTGCGCGTCGCTCATCGTTTGCTCAGCCATGGAGCAAGCACCAGATGGGACATGAAGCTGGATATGTACTTACCGTCTGCGCCTGAACGCCTTCGACCACAACCAGGTCACCATTTTCCACGGCGCAACCTATGTTACCAGAGCAGTATACAGTGCCATTTGCAATGGTAGCTTGCGCTTCAATGTTCCAAAGGCTGCTATCAGATTTGGAATCGCGGCGTAGCTCGGACTGAGTCGCACAGAAAATCGGTAGAGGCGGAACGGCATCCTTAGTGAAGACTATTTTCTTCGACATGATCGTATTGCACTGAGATCTGGAACCAAGCAGCCCTGCGGGAATGCTAAGTGCTAAGATCTAAGAGGCGAAGCAGTGTAATCGGGTTTGCCGCGGCCACGGTTGAAGAACTCTTTCCGAACCAACTGTTGCCTGCCTCAAACTCATACTATCAAACCTTGCTCCGCGTCTGACCGAACGACCATCGAACAGCTTCTACCACCTCTTCCCAGCCTTCCCAATGTCTTCTTCAGCCGCACCCATACACGGAAACTATCATGGGTACTCAAATACACTCATTCTCCAAACTCTTCCTTGAACATATGCAGTTACTACGCAAAACGCCCCTCAGTAAACGACCCCCGTCTCGAGCTTCTGCCGCCAGGAACATTCAAAGGGAAATGTGTTCTCGACGTCGGATGCAACGAGGGCTGGGTCTCTTGTGAAATTGGTCTGCACTCTTCTTCCTCTCGACATAATCTCGGTATACAACTCACCTTGAACAAGCCAGCACAATCACACGGAGCACTCAAAGTTGTCGGAGTTGACATTGACGACTCTCTTGTTCGTGCAGCCTGGCGGAGAAGACGTACCGTTTGGTCCGCACAAGGACCTCCTTCAGAAGACGCCGAGCCAGCAACGACAACGACGCGTAAACGCAAACGAATGGAAACCGCAGGCGAACCTGACTACTTCCCGGCTTCCTGCGCTCACTCCCATGGGCCGCTGCCTATACCGCCCTCGTCCCCTGAGCTATTTCCTCATAACGTCTCATTTCGAACCGCGGATTGGGTGAACGACGCGATACCAGAGGACGCGATCGGCTACGACATCGTTCTCGGGTGCGTCTACCCTCTCTTCTGTTTCGAAACATTTTACCTCATACAGCACATGCCAGATTCTCGATAACCAAGTGGATTCACCTCAATGGCGGCGACGCGGCACTCAGAACTTTCTTTACCCGTGTGGCCACCGTCCTCCAACCTGGTGGTCTCTTCATTGTGGAACCCCAGGCCTGGGAAACGTATCGCAACGCAAAGCGTATGGACAAAGTAATTATATATTCCATCTTTCACAAATTTCTGGCTCAATGCCCGTCACTGGCAGAGGCTGCGGGAAACGGCGCAAGGGTTAGCGTTGCGACCGGATGATTTTCCTCAGCTGTTAGCTGAGGTAGGTTTGGGGGAACCGGTGAGGCTGGGTAGCGTTGGAGAGGGAGGTAGGTTGCATGTTGAGTTTGCCCGCCAATCAATACTGATGACCGCACCAGGTTTCCATCGTCCGGTCGACATGTATACCAAGTTATAGTACAGAGCTGGTGTCCTTGATTACGCTGAAATGACCGCCTTTGTATCCTCCGAAAGGAATCTCAATGCTTCTTCATTGGGCTACTGACACGGCAATTCAAACAGATACCTCCAGCCTCCGAAATATTTACATGAATCTAGTCTTGTATTATACAAATGCGTTGATAATGGTGTCATGACGTGCAAACCAAACTGAACCATAAAATGCTCAATGTCTGAATCCCCTACACCTCCTCCGACCCCACTCTGATCGGCAGCTTCGCCTCTTTCCGCTTCACATCTTTCTTCTTCAATTTCTCCGAGATTCCCCGCCTATGCTGCATGCGCGTCAGAGTACCAATCCGGTGCTGGAGATGTCGGATACGTTTACGCTGTGAGGGACGTGGGGCTGGAGTATATTTTGGGAAAGAACCCGGCGACGAATTGAATAGACGAATGCGGGGTGAGGAGGATGATGTGGCGAACGACGGCGAGGATGATGCAAACGACGAGGAAGAGGATGAGCGCAATGGGGACGAGGAGAAAGTGAGCGACGGCAAGGACGCAGAGCTGGCATTTGCCTCTTGGGTGTAGCTAAACGGCAAGGCCATATGCTGGCGATAGTACTTGTTGAATGCGTCTTCGGGCTCATTCCAATTTGAAGGATCAAGCAGGGAGATTCGGTCTTCCTCCTCCAGCTCATCCTCCTCCTCTGGATCTTCCAGGTAAACAAGCCCACGCGCGCTAAAGACATGAGGAACATTCCCTTTGCCTCGCCGCGCTTCGATTGGTGTTGTGTTGATTGTGATGTGTATTTGTAGGCTCGCGCTGTGTTTCTGCGTGCCGCGTCAAGACCCATTCAGCGCAAGGAATGGCTGTCACTTACATATACTATTCCGCGAGAGACGTCGCCTCCTGCCGGCCATACATGGGCAATCGTCAGGTCCTCCTCTGCCGTCCACTTGCGCTCATCTTCCACGTCCTCTTCCGACTCTGGCGTCCTTGAGAAGGAGGTCTCCTCTGACTCGTCCCAATCTGGGTAATATAGATAGGGATCGAGAACGGACGACGAATATGCCCAGGTAGTGCCACACATAATCTGACCCGGCAGAAACGAGCTGGGATAGAGCCCCAGGTCATTCTTGACCTCGAACACATGTCCGGCAGCCTCGTCGTTCACGTCCAACGGTACCTGTCCATAGGCACCGCCAAACAAAAAGCGTATAAGACTCTTTAGGTGCACGAAGGTGTAACTCTGGGGCACTTGTACAACTCGGTATATGCCGTCCAAAACTTCGCGAGAAACACCACGCTTTACGTATTGAAAGCGAAGGGGGAGATGTTTTGAGAAAGAGGTCGGCGAGGGAAGAGTCTGGATCAGGTTATACGTGTGGGTGCGTCCGAAAGGATTGGAGGGAGAGTCGGAAGGGTACGCTGGGTCGGATGATGAGGTGTATGGAAAAGAGCTTGAGATGGAGAGAGGGGAGCTGGGCGCATCCGAACCGCACGTGTTTCGACGTTTTCGAGGCGATTCAGAGGACGGGCTGCTACTGCGTAGACGACGTTTTGGTGGCATTCAGAATAGGGTCCTGGACGCGTCGCGCGATGATTTTGGTTCTTCACTGGGCCACTAGTGACGCGAAAAATATTTTGCCTCGCCGGAAGATGGTCCAAATTAACCAACAAGAAGAGTTTGAGCCGGAAGCACTGCGATGTGGGTGTGGTGGAAGGAGGCGCGATCGTCACATATCACGTGCAAGCATCACACCGTTTAAGATCCCGCTTGATTGCCGTGAATGTAACTCCCACACTCGCTGTCCTCCGAGTCTTTCCCTTCGCCAACAACTCAAAGTACTCAACATGTACGGAGGATGGAATGTAAACTCAATCTCAGGCTCATAGTCTTAAACTTGCTCTCTCTTGTGCTTGTTGCGCTGGTTGGCGCTATGGGATGAACAACTCAGTTCTGCTTCCGAACGAGAGCAACGCCTCTTGTGGACACCTAAATACCAAACAACTCTCTGAACCTTCGTATTATATACATCCTCTTGTTGCCTGTCAACTGATTGATTCTACTTTCTAGAAAGAGCACGGGCAGTTGCAATACAGATTCGGATCACGTAGAGCGGTGTACTTTCGTTTCATTCGCAGAGGATGTAGCATACAATATCATGAGTATGTACCATTGAGAGTAGTAACAAGAGTTGATTTTAGTCATTCCTACAACAAGCCAAACGAAATGATGATACAACAGGAAATTTCAAGGAAAAGTCGATGCAGGCTTGGAGAATCACTGCGGGCTCAGAACATGCTCCAATGCACGAGTGCCACTTGGCGGCCGATATGGCGTTCGTTTTTCCTGTTTCTTGATCTCTCGCTTGACCGATTTGGCGCGAGTGCCATGCAGTGGGAAAGTCGCCGACCCGGTATCACCACTCGATAATGAACCCTTGCGAGAGGTCGCGCTCCGAGGATGATACAAAGGATTTTGGAAGTCGATGACTGGAGTTTGTACCACAGAACTGCTACGACGAGATCCCCCAAAAAAGATTGGGGGGGAGGTCTGTGTTATGCGAGGGGAAGCAACTGACGCTTTCGAGGTGACACTCTCCGGGGGGCGGCTCAGTCGTGGCGCTCCTAAGTTACTGAGAATCTCCCTCGCTCCTCCTCTGCCTCGAGAAGGAGAGAACGACACTTGTCGGCGGCGAAGGGCTTGGTCGGTTTGGAAGTCGTCAGTCTCCATGGAAGGTTGTCGAACTGTTGGCCGTGCGGTAGAACGAGGCGGAGGCATCCGGTCAACGTCCTCGAACATGTCGCCGTCATCTGATATGCCACTTTGCTCGTTCGGCGCCATCAAAAAATCGGCAACCTCCTGCGTGTCTGTAGCGCCTGCTGTCCCTCGGGAAGCCGTGTCTGGTTCGTCTTCTTCTACTACTTCCAGCGCTTTCTTCTTCTCGTTTCGCCTATTCTTTCGAGCCAATGCATCCACATCAACGACATAGGGTTCCAGAGACTTCGAACGAGATCGTGTATTCCGATAAGGCGTGGGTGCGGGTGCTGCGGCGATCTTACGAGCAGTTCTCTTCGCAAGAGGAATGGGCTGACGGTCAGCAGGTCGTCCAACGGATATGCGTCGAGCCGGCTGCTGCCGTCGAGGACTCCCCTGCAATTCCATTGGTTGCGTGGGAGCCAGCGGTGGCCGCAGAGGTGATTCTCCGCGCAGTGGTGAAGGTTCAACGAGAGTAGCCTCTGTAGGTTTGGGAGGGGATGTGGGATGCCCATCGAAAAGACTGTTCTCTGAATCATAGCCATCGCTGTATTCAACATTAGCGTCCATCGTAACCAGAAAAAAAACCTTACTCGTTAGGCTCTGGAAGTGCTTTTTCTTTGCCCTTTGACGAAACCGGTGTGTTCTTTAGTGGCACATACGACTGAGGTTCGGGACTCTGTTCGATACGTATTCTCTTGTTGGCATGGTGCGAGCCAGAGGTCGAAACAGGCCGTTTTCGAGTGGTTGGCTTCGGAGTTGGTTCCGCGGCTTCAACTATTTCAACCTCTTCTTCTTCTTCTTCCTCCTCTTCCGGTTCGGCACTGAAAAGCTCACGATGTGGGCCATGCCGGGTGTAGCGACGCGCAGCCTTCCGTGATAGTTCGTACTTCTGATGATCCAACGGCTCGAGTATGGCAGCAAGTCTTTCAATTTCTTCGTCGAACCTCGGCTGGTTTTTCTTGTAGCGCTCGCGCCAACTCTGCGCCGTGTGTCGTGTCGCCCATTCATATTCGTCTGGCAAAACTTCATACTGGATACGTGTTGTTAGCGACTCTGTCTCGCAGAGCTGTTCTTGAGAAATACATTTTGCATCAACCTCAAGTAGACGTTGTCTCCGAGCCGTCCACCATCCCTCTTGTCTGGGATTAGAATAGCAAGATAACGCGCCAGCTGATAATCGTCTTCCTCAGTAAAAGAAGTTCGTCTGGAAGACAATTTATGAAACTTCCAAGAAACAACAAAAGTGAAACGCACTCCCGGACTCCAACCCTGCCACCCATTCCTTTCTGGTAAAAGCGGTGAAAGTACTTCCCCATGCTGATCGAGTTGTTGACCCAGGACGTAGCCTCGACGAAGACGCCTTTCAATGAGGGATCTGAATGCGCCTTATACGCATTTCGTACGGCCTCGATCTCCCCGGAGGGATGGTTGGGGTTGACGATTATAACATGAGATCCTATGTCGGTAGGGCTGATTTCCCCTCCGTTATTCTTGTCCGTTGAGTCGGTGGATACACAAGAATTGAGCTGAATACCTCGATCTTGGATTCGAGTGACGAACGAGAACCCTCTTGCCGAATGCTTTTGTGCAAGAAGAATCTCAAGGGATCCCCGTTCTCGTCTACGAACAGTTTGTTATCGAGTGCTTCTTGCTCCATATAAGCAAATGCGTCGAAATGTCGTCTCAACGTTGGATTCAAGGAGCAGATAGTAGATGGACTCAAGTTGGATACGATCACGTTACAGAAATCTCGCGCGATGCCGTAATACATTTCCGGTTGTCCGTGCAGTGAATGCTGACATGATGTACACAATGAAATCTATGTCCCTACACACTCCCTATCAATTAGGAGTAACTTTTGGCCGCAATCTGCTAAGGGATGCCAAAACCGCATGAAGACCAGATGCAGTGATATCGGTGTCCGTCGCGACACCCCATTCACTACGCTTCTTCTCACCTGGCAGCTCGTAAATGAGCTCGACATAGGACACAGCAACCACGTCGACGTTCTCGCCGAGAGCGTGCTCGGAATACTCTCGTAGACTGATCGACCCCTCGACATGCGCGTGCAGAGCTGCAATCAGTGCGGATAAGGGACCATTACCTTCCCCATTGAATTTTCGCACTTGATTGGAAACCGAAAGTTCCCCCTTGATGAGACGCCGACTTCCATCGCCGACGCTCTCCAAGGTAAACGACGGCATCGAGATGTCGGGTTTGATCGTGCCTTTGGGGTCAAAGCCATATGTGTCTTTGAACAGATCCGTGAGCCCACCAACTGAGATCTCACCACCCGCCTCACGCGCAGCGCGCTGGACGACCTCGAAGAAGGCAGCTTGGAACCGCCTCGGCAGTTCGAGGCCCAAAGAGTTAACAAGGACGCTGGCAATATCGGCCTGTCCAGATCGTGCATTGAAGCCGACGGTCAGCTTGAGTTCAGGCAACTCCCTGTCCCCGATGGCTCCGTTGACCGCACTCAGCACTGCGCGTAACCCAGACCCAGCGATATCAGAGTCGACGCCCACACCCCACCAAGATTTTGAAGATCTCCGGTCGCCAGCGGGGACAAGCTCCACGTATGTCGCGGCTTTGGAATTTTGACCCTCTTCCCCACCGATAATGTGTTCCGAATATTCCCTGAGAGTAAGATCGATGTCGAGATGCGTCTTGAGAGCATCTAAGAGAGCGGACAAAGGACCATTGCCGTCCCCGCGAATTACTCTTAGCACCTTGTCGACCAACAGAGTGCCGTCGAAGCGTCGGCGTTCGTCGGCGGCCTCGTCGCCAGACAAATCCGAGGGGTCGGCAACAGGCTCCGTCGAGACTTTGAAATTGCGAAGAGACAATCGTCCCTTGTATTTCGGCCCACCGAAGTGATACGTCTCCCGGAAGGCGGTCGTGATGTCGTCTACGGTCATTTCGCGCGCCTCCCTGTCGGATACCTCCTGGACGACGTGGTAGAACGCGACTTGCATTTTGCGAGGCATGTCGAGCTGTAGATGTTGCTTGATGAGGTAGGCAATTCCGCCTTTACCAGACTGTGAGTTAACCCGAATAACAGCCTCGTAATTCAATCCGAGGTCAATGGGGTCGATGGGAAGATATGGCATATCCCAGTACTGTGGCTCGCCGGTCTTCGCAGCTAGGGCGTGTCGTTCATTTTGCGCCTCGAACCCCTTCTTGATGGCATCCTGATGGGAGCCAGAAAAGGCGGTAAAGACGAGTTCGCCAGCGTAAGGATATCTGGCGGGAATGGGCAGGTCGTTGCATTTCGTGACAACGTCGATGACGCTTTCGAGGTCGCTGAAGTCGAGGTTGGGGGAGATTCCCTGAGAGTACAGGTTTAGAGCGAGGTTGACAATGTCCACGTTGCCTGTGCGTTCCCCATTGCCGAACAAGCAGCCTTCTATCCGATCTCCGCCGGCCAAAAATCCTAACTCAGCGGCAGCGATTCCACATCCTGAACACATGTTTGAGTTCGATGCTGCATTGAAGACACGTTTCGTTACCTCTGTCATTGTGAGGATGCAAACTCACTATTACCTTCTCTCGCTCTGTAATTTTGTTGCAGAAATTTTCTATCTGAAAACGATGAGACGACAGCATACTTAAAGTAGGGAAAGTCTCATACCTGGTCCGCATAGTGATTCGGCGGAGCAATCTCTACGGTAGCGGGCAAGTTGAAGATAATACGATCATCTCCAGTTCCCGCTTTCCCCCAGGTGGCCTTAACAGCCTCGCAAATTTCTATTGCGAAATCGGGCTCGGTCTGAGTGAATGTCTCTGGACTATACTCGTATTTGAAGTGCGTCCCATGTTTCGTAGTGTACTCTTCAGTGAGTTGTCGGACGAGTTTGGTATGATTTACGGCGAGCTCCACGGTTTGCTCCTTTGAATTGCGGAACACAACGTTGCGGAATGCCGGAGACGTCGCATTATACATGTGCAGAATAACGTGTTTGGCCCCCGCCACCGATTCGAAGGTTCGACGGATGAGATCTTCACGCGCGGGAGTCAAGACCTAGCGCAACAAACCGTTCAAGACGCAGAGTGCACGAATGTTGAACAGTCAGCTAACCTGTATCCAAACGTCATCAGGTATTTCGTTGTTCTCGATGAGTCCGCGAACGAAGGCAAAGTCTGTGTCGCTCGCGGCGGGGTACGCGACTTCAATCTCCTTCACACCGCATCTAACGAGTTGGCGAAAGAAGATGTTTTTCTGCTCGATGGTCATCGGGTTGGCAAGAGCCTGGTTTCCGTCTCGTAAATCCGTAGACAACCAGATGGGCGGTTTGGTGAACGTTTTGGATGGCCATTGGCGATTGGGGAGGACCAAGGGAGTGTATGGTTTGTATTTTTTTGAGGGATCGGCACTGAGTCTTGGTTAACTTCGAGGATTTAGACGTGTCTGGTGCTCACAGCATAGGCATGGCGGCAAAGGATTTGAAGGAAGTGACTCGATTGGAGTGAAAGTTTTTGGGCTTAAATTAGTCCGGCTGTCGGCCGATGACCCGATCGATGAAATTCATGTAAGGTAGCCGCCATCCACCCTCGACAAACATCACATGACGTGACTGTCACACTTCTATCTTGGGCAACAATGGTAAAAACAGTTTATTCTTCCACCACCGGGGACATTTGAGCAAATCCCTTCGACCAGATTGCTTATATATATATGAAGATGTTTCAGATAGGTTATTAGTACAACTACGTTCCTCTGCCCAGAGGAATTAAAGATTGATGTCTGAATGGCTTCCCATCACGGCAAGCGCCGATTTGCCAACAATTTGTAATTCCACTTCAGCCGTTGGCTTTTGTATGTTGGGTATGAAGAATAAAAGTATCAAGACAGCAATATCTGTGATATGGTCGAAGGATTTTGCTTCAAAGTACCGGAGAGTAGTTCTACAGAGGGGAGGTAACGAAAGAGGAAGGTGTCACAATCAGACACGTGATGTTTGTCGAGGGTGGATGGCGGCTACCTTACCACGATTGGTCCGATGAGTCCGAACAGGTCCTCAAAAAAACCTTTGACTCGAACAAACTAGACCTCAGCTCGATTTTCAAAACTGGGACTCAGGTCTAGACTGCTATGGCTACCTTGACCTTGACCTTATCCTCAAAGCAAACTCCCTTTCCTTGGGCTGCAGTCGCGGTTGCATCGTACACTGGGAAAGCAGAACTTGTCTTCGACGAGACAGTATCGGGAATTTCCTTGCAATTACCTAGTTCAGCGATTTCCGATGAGGAGCAGATTGTACACACATTGGCCAAGCAACATGGCCTTACGGAGGACAGCTCCAAGGTAGCGCAAAATTGGTACAGCGTGCGTTGATCTGAGTTCATCGCAGACACCCGCCTTCTTCGCTTTAGCCAAAAGTCTCTCGACCACAACCGCAGTTCCCCAAATCATCGCAGCCTTGGACTCCCTAGATGACCATCTGACATATCGCACCTTGCTCGTAGGTCATGAGATTACCGCCGCCGATTGGATGCTTTGGGGCGCGATGAAAGGTGTGTACGACCATCTGCGATAAATACGCGTTTTTCCAATATCTCTCTCTTTTCCAGGGAACAGTAGGATTTCTGGCCTACTCAAGAACAATAACCACCCCCATCTGTTGCGATGGTTCTCGCATCTCGAATCATTGGATTGCATTCAGGCTGCATCTGCAAGTCTTACGACAGCCAAAGCCAGCAAAGCACGGTCGAATAAAACAGCTGCTGGGTTTGCTCTTGGTCTTGCAAATGCAGAGGATGGAAAGGTCGTGACGCGATTCCCGCCCGAGCCCAGTGGCTACCTCCACATCGGACACGCCAAGGCCGCGATGCTCAACCAGTACTTTGCAAAAATGTACCACGGCAAGCTAATCATTCGCTTTGATGACACGAATCCCAGCAAGGAGAGAGTCAGTACAGCAGGCCTTTTTTTCCTCTCATCTACCTGTTGATAATCCGATCCAGAGCGAGTTTGAGGAAACTATCCTCGAGGATTTGCATCTTATGGATGTTCACGGGGACGTAGTGACTCACACTTCGGACTACTTCCAGACTCTATACGACCTTGCTGTCAAACTTATTCAGTCTGGCCACGCCTACACCGACGATACCGAGCAAGCGCAAATGCGGCTGGAGCGCGGCGACGGAATTGCCTCTGCACACAGGGACGACTCCATCGAGAGTAATCTAAAACACTTCGAGGAGATGACGGCTGGGACTACTGAAGGCCTACGATGGTGTCTCCGTGCCAAAATCAGTGTCACAAATCCCAACAAGGCCATGCGCGATCCTGTCGTATACAGATGTAATCTCCTTCCACATCACCGCACAGGGTCTGATTCTTCACCCATATTTTTTTGATGTTGCGATTCTGATTCCTACACCAGGGACAAATGGAAAGTGTATCCCACATACGACTTTGCTTGCCCGGTGGTAGACTCCATCGAGGGTGTCACGCACGCTTTGAGGACAAACGAGTATCGAGACCGCAACCCGCAATACCACTGGATGACTGACGCCGTTGGACTTCGCAAAGTAAATATATGGGACTTTAGGTTTGTGTGGTGCTCTTCGATTTTGGCCTTGCACTGAGTTTAAATTAGTCGCCTGAACTTCATCTACACCCTCTTGTCTAAGCGCAAGCTTCACTGGTTCGTGGACCAGGGCATCGTGCGCGGCTGGGACGACCCTCGCTTCCCCACCGTTCGCGGTACGTGAAATCGTTGCTCTTTCGAACCATACATCTGACGTTTGGGTAGGCATTCGTCGACGCGGCATGACCGTTGAGGCCCTCCAGCAGTTCATGTTGGCTCAGGGGCCTTCCCAAGCTGTCGTTTCTCTTGAATGGGACTCCATCTGGGCAATGAATAAGAAAATCATCGATCCAGTTGCCCCGCGTCATTGGGCCATAGTTTCTGAGAAAAAGTTTGTCTTACTTTGTTGTGCAGTATCTCGTTTTCCTGAGAGATGACAGGGTTCCAGTCACTATCTCAGGCGGACCGACGAGTCCTGAGGTCAAAGCACTGCCCAAACATAAGAAGAATCCCGACGTAGGGGAGAAAAAAACGGTTTACACATCCGCCATCCTTGTTGAGCAGGAGGATGCTGTTTCGTTTGAAGATCAGGAGGAGGTATCTGTTTTGTTTTCTTTCTTTGACGTATTTACAATCTCTGAAAGATCACTCTTATGGATTGGGGCAATGCCATCGTCCGCTCGAAGACCACAAATGCTGCAGGAGAGGTCACCGCCATCGAGATGGAACTTCATCTGGACGGCGACTTCCGCAAGACCAAGAAAAAGATAACATGGCTCTCCCAATCGACCTCCTCCCACCCGTTAACTCCCGTCATTCTGCTCGACTACGACTACCTCATTACCAAGAAGAAACTCGAGGAGAACGACAACGTTGCAGATTTTGTTACACCCGTCACCGAGTTCCGCCAGGACGCATTAGCCGACGCGAACGTCGGCGACCTCAAGAAGGGGGATATCATGCAGTTCGAGCGCAAAGGATACTTTGTGTTTGATGGGCTTGTGAACGGGAATTTGGAGTTCATCCGGATCCCTGACGGCAAGGCTGCAAATTTGGCGAGCAAGGCCGGAGTCCCTGCAGCGACGGAGAACACCAAAGCTGAGGCGGCGCTACCAGTCACGAAAATGTATCCTCTTGAGAAAGTGTACGGGGATGATGTGAAGGCTGAGGGAGACAGTACGAAGATGTACAAGGTCGAGAATATCTACAAGGCATGAGTAGTCGGATTGTATTCGTAGTGAAAACTGTATTGTACACAATTTGCTGGGATAAATTTACTTCAAAGGTATTTTCTGCTGCACGACCCAAGATTCTACTGGTCCTTCGCAACTGACGAGCCAGATCTCTTGACAATAGAAAGTGGATAACCAGTCCTCACCGAATCCGCCGCAGTTCAGACTGACAGAAGACCCCTCGTTTCGAATCTTACCAGTATGCTGGAGCCCTTGGTAGAACCTGTCTCGCTCACCAGCTGCTGCATCGCCGTCGCTGATATAACAAAGCGACATATGAGGAAATTTGGGAGTTTTCGGTGGTATTCCCAGTTTTTGGTGAACTTGCGAGTGCAGGTCGCGAAGTACAGGGCTCAATCCGACGGCGATGTACACAGAGCGAAAGTAATGATCGCCAACCTCGACGCCGTCGCAAGTCAAGGGTATGGCAGCCCCCACGTGTAGATTCGACGACAGTATGAAGTCGAGAGACGAGACCGTTGGGGGGAGCGATGCAAGAGTGATATGGGGTTCAAAAGTGGGATATGAAGGTGCCAAAGTCGAGCTGGCTGTGGGCGGAATCATGAGTCTCTTGAGTCTCTCCGAGTCGGCGGGAGAAGGAACGAGCCATAGACTCAATCCTGGAGATTTTCACAAAGAAATTGGAGGGTGATACACCGGTGATAGGGCAGCTAACGCTCACCCATCTCGTCGTGGTTCAGTGAGGTGAGAAGTCAATCTTCGGCAACTTGTTTTCGACCGGCGCAGCTTAGAAATGTTGAGACGCTTTAAGCAGCTCGTCCACCATGTCCACCTCTTCGAATTCCCCAGGTTCCCCTCCGGTCGGTGGCTCAGCCAAAATCCCTTGAAATTTGCTCTCAAATCCGGCTATCTTCTTCCAGAGAAAACGCCCCCGTTCAGAAACCCTTTCAGGTTCAGATGTGTGCTGCGAAATCTCTCTGGGTCGACACACACCCGATTCCATCAAAGCATACCTCGACTCTCTAAGAGCAGTCCCAGTGGACCTCGAAACCTTCACCAACCCCGCCAAATGCGCATCTCTCCCGTTCCCATCTTTGCTCAAATCATCCATTCAGTCCCTCCATCCACCCACCGGACAGTATCGGTATAAGCATATGGGCCGGTCCATATTTGCAACTATCATGTCGGAGATTCAGCGGTTGGATTCGCAAATTCCAACGCCAGTGGCCTTGGTTGGGACCTACGGTGCTGGCAAGACGCATTTGCTTTCAGCCCTGGCTTCATTTCTCTTTGCTCAGGTGAATGACGTGAAAAGTGTTCAATCGATCTCAGTTAACAATGCGCGCAGGGAAAACGAGTTGTTTTCTTGCCTGAATGCTGCCTGGTTGGCGAAGACACAGTATTCTGGTTGAAGCTGGCTTTCGCTTTAACTTTTGCCGATCTGCCTCGGACCCTTGAGAAGATTGTCCAGTTACAAGAACTTGATCAATTCATCGACTTCACCCGCGGCTGTAACGAAGACATCTACTTTCTCGTCGATGGATTGGACCAACTTGGCGACTTGAAAACATTCATTTGTGCACTCACTTCCCGTCATTTCCACATCCACACCACCTATACACCAGACGCCTGCATGTTCAAGGCGACCAGACTTTCTTGGATTCGAATTCCCTCTGGATATTCGACGGTTGAATTCGCCGAATGGATACGCCATTTCGAAAGCCTGATACCTTGGAATCCAAACAAATCTTTTCTCCAGTTCCACAGTGGATGTATTCCCGCCCTACTACGGCTGCTATTCAAGTATGCCGGGGAAGAATTTTCCGATATCTGCGCGAGAATGCGAATGGAACGGGAGTACCGGATGATTGCCGACTGTGTTGTACAACTCAGCTTGACGAACATCGATAATGCGTCGGAATCTCAGAAATCCAGGCAAGTCTCTTGCTTGTGCTCAATGTGCGCATTTGCTCATAGATATCTCTCCCAGGTTTACTCTACTGATGAACGCATGTCTGACGGAAACAATGCCCGAAATACGCTCTGGATCTAATGCGTCCCTGTACGATCCCCGCTTTTTCTATTTTGACAGCGAAGACAGAGGGCATTGTACCTGTGGATATGCTCGCGAACTCATGGCCGCTAACCTCCGGCCGGAAAACCTCCACCTCTTCGTTTCAGACGCGTGGTACTCTGCCGTTCGCTCAGGCCATGCTTCAATTCGCGACCAGGCCATAGGGCAGATATGTCTGTCCCGTATGAGCCTAGGCGGTCTATCGCACGCTGACGCACAGGGCAACGCCATGCGTATCTGCCAATTCCGACAAGACCCTAATTTTTCATGGGCGTTCGAAGAGGCGTGGAAATCACCCCGCGTCACGACCTCTTTCCTTTGTATTCCCTGCCCGGAGGTGTTCATGCTCAACGCGGTGATTTTGCGAATCAGTCCCAGCGACAAGACAGCGCATTTGATTCCGATACAGATAACTACGACGCTGACCTGCGTCGATCTCGCAACTCGGTTCTTTGCTATTTTATGGCACAAATGGGAGAACCTGATCAAGGAGGAGGGATTCAAGGTGAGGAATAGGGCTTGGTCGTAAATCTTCGTCTAATGTCTCACAGGTTATCAACACCTTTGTATGCATTGATAGCCTCACTCCTGAGAGTAACGACGTCGCTACGAAATTTGCCGCGTTCAGAGAGAAAGTGAAAGTGAGTCCTACTAATCCCTCTCAACCTCTTTCAAGTAACCTATTATTTAGTTTGTATCCCCCGAATATACGGTGCGAAGCCTGAACGTCGGAATGATTGACCCCAAGCTCGGACGAATCTTGCAAGGGGAAAAATATCAGACTCCCACATCAGCAGGCTTGACTCCACCAAAATGAGCTAAGTGTTCTTCATTTAGTAGCTGCGGTTCTTCAGAGGTCAGCTTGATACTCTTGGAGTCTTGGTTTGCTCAACAATATGGGTACCCAGGTTGTATCATTAGTGTTTTCCCATCCTTTCGATGCTGTATCAAATATATTACTCCACCACCAGAAACATTGGAATGCGATTAGGATCCTCGCATTTTTCCTCCTTTGCCTCCAAGAATCCCAATCCGCCATACAAAGCCTTAGCCGCCTCGTTGGGTCGATGCACTTCAAGTACAAGCCGCCTGGCTTCGCCGCCTTTGACTCTTGGTCGTTCACGGACCCAGTCTATCCCAAACTCGAGCATTCTCCTCCCCAGCCCTATGCAAGAATTGCGCCATAAGCTTGTCAATGCGTTGCCGCCGCGACAAAACACAAACCTTTCATCCTGTGTTCAGGATGAACCCACATCCCTACGACACCGTAGACATCCGGACCCTGCTCCACCATCGCAGGAGTCAAAATGGATGCAGTACCAACACAGTCTCCGTCTCCGCCGTTTGGAGGCGTTGCACGCGCAATGATGGTGAATCGATCTTCATTTTCAACGCGTGCTTTCCATTCTGCGAATGTCCTCAGCGACTCTACTTCAAATTTGGACCCGAACGCCTCTGGGTTGGTTTTGAGTCCGAGGAGTCGTATCTGGCTGTAACTCATAATATCGGCTTTGGATGGCGGGATTGGAATTCGGAACACTTCGTATGATGTGGCCGACATGTGGTCACTGCCGAGGTGAGGATCGGCGCTGAGGGACGTGGTTCAGACGAGAGCACATGCATACCTCAAAAATTCCAGTTCGAAGATGGTGGCAAAAGTCAACAGTAATAAAATGACTCGAGAACGTCTTCAGATTCATAGCACCGCCACCGATGTAGTAGATGGACCTTATCATTGTCGAGTCGAGAGTTCAACGTTCAGAGCTTCACGAGGTCACGAAAACTAGCTATGGGATGACAACGAGAGCACGGTGCAAGCCTTTGAATGAGCGCAATGGCATCGTTTTTATAGGGTATAGACCGTATAGTACACATTGCCATCTCTATGGATTAGAAAACACCGGATAGAACATAACTTACACAGCAGAGTAGACAAATCCGAATAGCATTCCAGGTTTGGCTTCTTCGAGTTTCCATCCACTAGCTTCCCCAAGCGCTCGGAATTGGTCAACCGTCCTCTCCTTCCCATTGAACGCGGTCATCATCTACAAAATCCGTCTCAGTCCCAGGAAGTGAGAAGGAAAGAGGCGTTACCCACCTCCATGTCCAGATTTGTGACGAATCCTGCACCCGCTATGCCTAAATTCGGCAGAAGAGGGGCGGGCACAGGAGGTGCACCGGGTGTCGCACATGCATAAGGCATGACGAGGTCGAAGAGCACGAGCTTCGAGTCCTTGCCTGCCGCGCTCCGTATGTTCTTCATGATCTCTATGGCGGCAGAGTCCTGCCAGTCGTGGATTACCACGCGCATGAAGTATACAGCAGCCTCCTTGACAGGCTGAGGGTCGAAAAAGCTGTGAACCTGCAGTTTTACACGGCCGCTCTTGACGAGTTCCGGCGCTGAGGTTGCCCAGAACTGGACCATCCGGTCAGAATGACGGGAGTAAGGCTGGGGATAAGACGTACTTTCTCGCCCTCAGTGATCTCCTTCTGTAGATCTTGCACAACATATCGCAGATGTGGGAAAGCCTTTGCAAGTTTTAAGGTTACAGATCCAATACTTCCACCAACATCCACGACAACAGCATCGGCCGGTAGCTTTTCACCCCCAACACCTTGAACTGTGGTCAATGAATACTCCTAACAGGGAAACACTTGGCAAACCATTTGTGAAGATGCTTTCAGGGAACATATCGCCTCCCCCTTTCATGCCAACAGCGAAGCGCCGAGCACGCCAGACGTTATCAGGCTCTTCGCGCCATTCCCACATAGTTTTTGGTGTCCGGAATGCGGCATTGAATGGAGAAGTGTTATTTCCTGGGTTGCGCAAGAACTCCGAAAGGTACCCGCTTGCCTTGAGTGACTCGTCTCCGCTGGGGAAAATGATCAATTGAGAGTCTCGACCTAACCCAATTGTAATGGCTTACGTGCTAGCAGCCACAGCAGCGAGAGGTGCCCCATCATACTTGGCTTCAGGACTAGATTTGGATTCGTCAGAAAAACGATGCTACTTACGGGCAAATAGGAAATGCGGACTCAGCCTTGATCTCTTCGAGGCTTTTGGCTTTCAAGAGAAGGGAAGAAACACGGTTGTTTGCAAATGTGTTAGGTGCGACCTCGGTGAACACATGACGAGTCGCAAGGAATCGCAGGACTCGGCCTAACATATAATGAGCCAGTGTAGAGGGTGAGACTGGTATTCCGTGCCTTGGCTCTCAGCATCGATTCCATTTTTAGCTGCAAGGTCCTTAACGTGCATACCCTGATGGAAATATTAGAGCCAGCCAGAGTGGACGCTCAAATACAAACCTGAGGGCCTGCATCCTTCAGAACATCGGGAATATCTGCGTCGACCACGAAACCTAGGGTCGAAGTGGTGTGCATACTCGCGGCGTACATCTGAATTGTTTCCATCGGCGAGCGCACGGTCGCAATGAGTTGAGAGGCGGCGGCGATGATCAAATGAGCAGTCTGAAAGACAGCGGGGTCCACATCCAGAGGTGTGGGCTGAAATGGTGCATCGAGCGAGGGGAAAGGGATGCCCTGTTTAGCGTATGCATCTTCCAGCGTTTGTACGCCGCTAGTGATGAGCTGGGCGAGAGTAGCGAGGGGAGTGGCCATGTTCAAGACGAGGAGGAGAGTCAAAAGGTGAGTTGGTTATCAATCGCATCATTTTGAGGTTTGCCATTTGCCAATATACCCGTGGTAGGCACGGGTCGGCCCGTCGATCTGTAACACGTTTATGCAGGTCGACCGTCTATGTCGTGTCGGTCAACGCAAGTCGCTCAAAGTCATAGGCAAGTGATAGAGGTGGTTGAGCGGGTGAGGGTTTTAACAGCGGCTGAGTTCACAACGAACAACAACAGTAAACAACTAACCTCCAACCGTCCAAAAAGGAAGGTGAATGCCCATTATGTCATAGACTCTCGACTATTGGCGTGCAGAGACTACATAGTCCGCGTTTTACAATAGACGCGAGTAGCTGCAGCTGCGGTCCCAGCCTGCGAGTGAAAACAGAGCTGGGGATCGCGACGAAACCGGAGATTCTTCATGAAGAGAGACAGTAAAATCACACAACTTACCTTCTGGCAGCAGTGGCAATTGTCTTATGAATACAGCTGGTGATTTCCGATGTTTTCTGGGTTTTTGGGTACCAGACTTATATTGTACACTGGTGGGTATGATGTCTTTAATTGCAAAGGCTACTCCTTACGGGCGACGGGTATCGATATCCCTCGAGGACACCGAACAACCGTGCCACTGCGGGTATCATGAATCCAGCTCGTCTCCAGGAGCGTGCAAACTCCATCTGTCCTCAAGTTCAGGCGCTGATCGTGAACAGCTGGTTGGCACCGTTGGAGCAACCCTGCTGGTCGAGTTGTCCGTTGTTGTTGAAGAGACAAGTCCCGGCCTGGTTAGTCGGCGCAAGGGGGGTGGAGGTGCTCTTGCCATCAAAGGTGAAAAGCTGAGAGTTGGTAACAGCTCCCTCTGCAAGTCGACATGAGAAATCACTCAGTGTGAACGAATACGAAGAACATACCGCCATCGGCACGTCCACCGCAAGAGAAGAGAAGGACCTGGTTGCCAGGCTGGCGACGAGGGTCGAAGTTGAGGCATCCTCGAATCTACATATGTGCATTAGCATCAGAAGTAAATACATGACAACCATACTCACCAAGCTGCTGACGATGAGAGCTGTTCCGGCCTGGTCGTTATGCTTGCCCTTGGTGATGACATCGAATTTCTGTCCAGCGCTGCCGTCGCAGGGAGAGATGTTGACGGGGACCAAATTCTCGCGGAAGTCACCGGTGCCGGAGATCACAGAGAGGCACTGTCCATCGGCGGTCTTGATAGCAGCGTTGGAGAACGCCCGGGTAGCAGTGTCGTCGCGGACTTGCGCCTCAGCGGTCGCAGCGGCATCGAGTTTGGTCAACTTCTCGCCATTGGGCAGAGCACCGTTGTTGGCAGGAGGGGCGGGGGCGCTGGCAGGTGGCGCAGGAGCATCAGCGGGGGGAGCGGGGGCATCGGCCGGGGGAGCGGGAGCGGCAGCACCGTCGCCAATGGTGAAGAGCTAGAAACAAGAGGTAAGCAAGAGATCACTTGCTTCAATTCACACTGACCTGGGCAGCGTTCCCGGAGCAACCCTGCTGATCGAGCTGTCCGTTGTTGCTGAAGAGACAAGTCCCAGCCTGGTTGGTCGGGGCAAGAGGAATTGTGTTGCTCTTGCCATCGAAGGTGAAAAGCTGAGAGTTGGTCACCTTTCCTTCTGCAATACGATATCAGCGCCGAAATTTGCTGAACAAATTTTAATACCAACCGCCGTCAGCACGTCCGCCGCAGGAGAACAAGAGAACCTGGTTGCCAGGCTGGCGGCGAGGATCGAAGTTGAGGCATCCTTGGATCTGTAGATATATGAGCATCAGAAATAAATATACCACGACTGTACTCACCAAGCTGCTGACAATGAGAGCTGTTCCGGCCTGGTCGTTGTGCTTGCCCTTGGTGATGACGTCGAATTGCTGTCCAGCGCTGCCGTCGCAGGGAGAGATGTTGACGGGGACCAAGTTCTCGCGGAAATCGCCAGTGCCGGAAATCACCGAAAGGCACTGACCATCCGAGGTCTTGATCGGAGCGCCAGAGAAAGCACGGGTCGCGGTGTCATCACGGACCTGCGCCTCAGCGGTAGCAGCAGCGTCGAGTTTGGTCAACTTCTCGCCATTGGGGAGAGCACCGCTGTTGGCAGGAGGGGGAGTCGGGGCGTTGGCGGGAGGTGCCGGAGCATCAGCTGGGGGAGCGGGGGCATCGGCCGGGGGAGCGGGAGCAGCAGCACCGTCACCGATGGTGAAAAGCTGAAAGAAAGGATAAATACAACAAGAAATGCGTCCCCTCTGCACTTACCTGGGCAGCGTTCCCGGAGCAGCCCTGTTGGTCGAGGTTGCCATTGTTGCTGAAGAAGCAAGTGCCAGCCTGGTTGGTCGGGGCCAGAGGAATAGACGTGCTCTTGCCGTCAAAGGTGAAGAGCTGGGAGTTGGTCACCTTTCCTTCTGCAATACAATATCAGCGCCGAAATTTGCTGAACGAATGTAATACGAACCACCGTCAGCACGTCCACCGCAGGAGAACAAGAGAACCTGGTTGCCTGGTTGGCGGCGAGGGTCAAAGTTGAGGCATCCCTGGATCTGGATATAAAGGTATGAGCAGCAATAATGCATGCGCAAGAATATTACTTACCAGGCTGCTCACGAAGAGAGCGGTTCCGGCCTGGTCATTGTGCTCGCCCTTGGTAATGACGTCCCACTTCTGACCGGCGCTACCGTCGCATTTCGCAATCTTGACGGGAACAAGGTTTTCACGGAAGTCACCCGTGCCAGAAGTCACAGAGAGACATTGTCCATCCGAGGTCTTGATAGCGGTGTCCGAGAAGGCGCGAGTTGCAGTGTCGTCGCGAACTTGAGCTTCAGCAGTCGCTGCGGCGTCGAGGGTGACGCGCTTGTTCATGATAGGGGCAGCC
This sequence comes from Favolaschia claudopus, assembly GCA_037176885.1. NCBI lineage: Eukaryota > Fungi > Basidiomycota > Agaricomycetes > Agaricales > Mycenaceae > Favolaschia > Favolaschia claudopus. The sequence continues at coordinate 553,989 of JAWWNJ010000017.1, forward strand.
ATGGAGACACCAGCGCCCAAGAGCGCGAAAAGAGTGTTGGTACGCATTTTCGTGGGTAAGGGAAGAAATCCAAAAGGCAGGGGTCAAAAAAAGACTGTGAACCTGACTGGCAGGGAAAAAGACCGTAAAGAAAAGTGGTCGGAAGGGTGGTCGAAGAAAGGGAAGAGAAAGTAGAGGAAGCTGGGAACGTTTGGGAAGAGAACTTTATATTCCTCGGCGGCATCACACCTATTGGGTATGAAGGATCAGCAGATTACAGTAAGCGGCCAAGCCTACCCACTCGCGTCGCCATCAGCGTGAATTTTGAAACGCGCAACAAAAAACGCAATAGAAAACATCAGGAGCAGATAAGGAAGGAAGGAAGGAATCCTTATCTCGTCGGAAATTTCATTCCGCGCAGTAAATTTCTTTCCATGCAGGAATCGCAAGCTGTGAGACGCGCATTGCAATGAGACCCCCAAGTTTTGCTCGTCGTCTTCACAGTCTAGATGGCCTTGAACAGTGAATGTGGGTATGTAAACTTGAACTTGCAGCTGATTATGCAAGGAATAATGAAATCGTGATGTCGTCGCACTGAACGTCGCAACCTTTGACATAGGACGTTCATCATTGATCATGTCGACTCGGCTGGCTTGCTCAGCTGCTCATGACGGTAAGCCTCGGTGACTGACTCCGTCGAAATATACTCCGACTCGGTGTGCGAGCCAAGCTTCAGCTCCAACCGCTCAGTAAGTTGCGAGTAGCGCTTGAATTGTTCGCGCATGGAGTGGTTACAGACGTAACTGTAACAGACGAAAGAGTCGGACACACTGTGGAGACGGCGCCGACTTTGCGAAAGATTCGTGAAAAGAGAGGTGGCTGTGCCTGTGAAGGTCACTCTTATTCTCGACCTTGCAACAACCTTGTTCAAGTTGTCAACTTCTCGCTACTTGCTTACCGTTTACGATGGCGAACAAGACTGCTATATGCATTTCCTCCACACTCGACGCGTCTAAAAATTCTGTCCAATTGTCCACATGCTCTTTCAGACTTTCTCTCTCTTTTCCTCACGCACGTTGTTCTACGGCCCGTTGTTTCCAGATTCAAGTTCTTGAGCTCATCTCACCGTGATCCCCGCCCCTTGTTCATCGTTCAAAATGCACCTCGCACTTATTTACTTGACCGGAGCGCTGTTTATTTCTGCCGCGTCTTGCGCCTCATTTAATCCGTTGCACCACTCTGGACCTGCTTCCCCTTATTTTGATGCCCCATCTCAAGATGGCGTCCCAGCTGATACACCAGCTGGATGCGTCGTTGATCAGGCTACTTACATTCTCCGACACGGATCGTACTGTATTTTTTTGCTATCTTAACGGTTGAGGTAACACCCGTCTACGTTTCAGCCGCTACCCTGAGCCAGGCTCCTTTGCTGGCTGGCAAGATCTTTTCCTCAAGTTCCAGAATAATTCGTATACTGCTAGCGGTCCTCTGGCTTTCATTCCAACCTGGGTGCCTCCCGTCGACGATGTTCCTCACGAGCCTCTCTTTCTTTCGGCGACCGGCGCACTCGAGTCCTTTGCTCTTGGAGCCGAACTCAGAAAGCGCTACCAATTCACCAAAGGCGGAGAAAACATCACTGTCTGGTATTCTCGCACTTTTCCGTTCTCCTTCTTTCACCTCCGAGTAATCATATACAAGGTCGGCATCGCAGCAACGCGTGCTGGACACGGCTACGTTCTTCACCCGCGGCTATCTCTCACAGGGAAATTATTTGACGGTTCCTTCTTCCAATCGCGGAAGCATTATCTCACTGCCCGATTCCGTTAACTTCACATTCGCTAATTCTCTTACTCCATCGACGGGCTGCCCTGCGTACGCGACTGGAGATACCGGCGCACCCTCCGCCTCGGCGTTTCGTGCAACCTACCAAAATGCGATTGCCACCCGTCTCAATAAATTTCTTGATGGCCTAACATTGACCTCCACTGATATTGGGGTCATGCAAGATCTTTGTGGATTCCAAGCTGAGGTGAACGGCGATATGCGCTTCTGTGACGTGTTTGAAGGTAAGGTAATCCACAGCTCGGAATCGGTTAAACCAAAAGTCCCTGTTTCATCTCCGACTTTCAGACTCCGAATGGTGGGTGTTCAAGTTCTCTCTTCACCAGTGTAGCTAACTCATAGCGAAAGGTTGGACTATGAGTATGCCCACGACCTCAATTACTATTATGGGTGAGTACTGACTCTAGATGATTTTCATCTAGCCTGATACGCAGCGCAGATCCGGACCAGGAAACCCCTTGTCCGCAACCGTAGGCTTCCCTTGGGTGAAGGCAGTCTCTGACCTCTTCGCCTTGGGACCCGGCAAAACGACACCCGGCGGGAATATAACCCCACCCGCTCTGATTATGGGCTTCACAGTACGCAGGTTTCCGTTCTCGGGCCATCAGCGTTTGAACCCCTCTCTCAGCACGACAACAATCTCCCGCCCATCATCTCCGCGCTTGGACTCTGGAACGATTCGCGCGTCGAGGGGGTCTACCCTCTGTCGCATACAGCGCCCAATCCCATGCGGAAATTCCGTGCCTCCTTCCTAGTTGCGTTTCGAGGATACGTCGCCCTCGAACGTCTCGCATGCTCTATCGTGCATGATACAGGCAAAACCGTCCATGTGGCCGGCGCACCACCGACGAATGTCACTACAAGTAGCTTCGTCCGCGTCCGAGTGAGCAGCAGCTCTGTTTACAGCACGCGGGTGGTGTACGTATCTAACTGACCGCACGTACATCCAGGTCGACCGCGCGCCCGTAGCGATTTCCGGCTGCACATCAGGACCGGCATCCACCTGCCCCTTGGCGCAGTTCACAGCTTACGTCAACGGTCCTCGCGCGAACGTTGCCGGTAATTTCGTGCAACGATGTGGCCTGCAAAATGTGGCAAACGCAACGGGAGAGGCTACATTTTTGACCGTGATACCGCCAGACGCGGGGGAAATTCTCGTTGGCCTCAATTAATCGATTGTATTTGGACCCCACCATGTCGTAGAAGCATTATCTTTGTTGAATGCGTTGTCCGAGTTGTTATATCTCGGTGCTTGAGATGTTGAGAATGATGATAATACATAGCATGGCGATGAGTCCTGCGCAGGAAACCCGGTACAATTAACTTGAGATACTTCCTCTCATTAAAAGTGAAGTTACATGGGGCCGCAAATTGCTACTACTTCCACAACAACCTGTCGCCTTTTTCACCATATTTCCAATGGACGCAGTGGTAAAACAGTTGTTATTTCTGCGGCCAAGCAAGAGTCGTATGCATACGAAGTGAGTAATTTTGTCTATGACGCTGAACATACAAAATTCGACGAGAGCGAATGAATCAACACGAAGAGAATACATGTAGGGATACAGAACGAGACAAATGGGGTTTTCGGTCTTTGCAGAGACTGAGAAAATGGAAAATAGGGGACTTGAAGGGGAAATACGAATGGCTAGTTTCTAAAAGTTTGATTAAAAAAAATGTCCGGATAAACCTCTGTGTTTGACGATCAACCACGAATGGTTTGGCCGGCTGTGAATGAAAAGTTAGAGTGATGAAAGAAATAAAGGCAAAAAACACGCACGACAAGTCCCGTTGGCAGCCTGCGCACAAGTGGCAGCGGGAGTGCACGAGGTCGGGCGCGAGATACACCCATCGCCAGAGTTAGGCCAAGCGAACGGCGCTGCGCCGCCGCATTTGACAGGGTTGACGTTGTTATTGTTCATCGTCGTAGCCCATCCGCAGCAAGTCGCGCATACGAATGACTTCCCAGTCCTAAGAACGCATAAGAAACCTGCCAAGAGCGGTGTAGGTAAACGTACTGCTGCTGGAAACGACCTCGAGGTGCGCCGTAGCAGAAAGCTTGACGAGAATCTAGAATGCAAATGGGCAGGGAGTTTGAATGAGTGGGAAAATGAGTTACAAGGCTGGTACGATCCGGCGGGACATGGGGTAGGCATCGCACTACCGCGGCGGTTCGTGAAGAACCCGGGAGGGGTACGAAGACAAGAGGTGGAACCTGTGTCTTTTGAATAAATTAGCGTTATATTCGTACATGGGGACGGCCGGAGTACTTGGCTGATATAATCCGGTGTCGCATGGATCAGGCCTGTTCCTGCCGCCGCTGCAGGTATTGCCGGCGGGGCAAGGTGCGCAAGCAGTAGTGTTGGCACGGAACGACCCAGAAGGGCAAGAAGACTGCCGTCCCATCAAGCCGCCTTCTTCGTGTCTACACAGATTGTCAGTTAAAGTCGACTTCTATTGAGACCGAACATACTGGGGAAGAGCAGTGACGCTCGCCAGCATCAACAGCGCCGCAGAGAGAAGAGTAGACGCAAAGAGCATTGTGATGACAGATAAATGAGGTGCCCGAGAGGTAGTGAAGTTTGTAGACTGCTTTGCGGTGAAGATTGAGCAAGAGATGCTATAGCCTTTATATCTTTCGCAGACGCTGGGAGGGATCGTATCTCAGACATAGACAGTTGATATCCGCGAGAGTTGAGCGCGGAACGCGGAAGATTCAGATTCAGAAGTTGAAGTTATGTAGGATGCTCTGCATGGCCGCATGCTAAGACAGGGCGTGACAGAACAGAGCACCGTAGTTGAGAGTCTCTTGAGTTTTCAGAGTATAGTTGATATTCGATAATAGTCCAGAGGCGACGTTCGACGCTGAGAGCGACCATGATATGCATGAAAGTTGAAGACAAGGAGCTTCAGCAACTTTCGGCAATCTCGGCAACTTTCGACTGGTCAACTACCTTTTCCGTTCTTTTCGTTGTATCATGAAGCCTTGTTTCCCAGATCTGAGGAGCCGCCCTCTATGGCGGCGGCGGCGGCGCCCTCTGCCCTAGTGCCATTATAGAATCAATCAGGCGCCATATGTTCAACAATTGTCTCTCCTTCACGTCCGAACTGAGAACTCTTCCAAGTCCCGGACCGATATTCAATCCACTTGAAGCAGCAAGCTCGAGCTCGTTCAATTCCAATCGTCGCGATCTCCGCTGTGGCAGTCCCCAACAATCATGCTGAACTTAGTTCCGCACTTGACTCTAGCGGATGTAATCGATATCTGTCTGTGTCTGAATGCGACTCATTGCCACCATTCCCGGACAAGGTACCTTTGTATAAAGAATACTAACGCTGGTTAAACACTTCAGGTCCCCGCCGCCGAGCACCTCACCACTACTCGACAATCCTGCCATCGTCATGTTATTTGCATCCCAATTCATCTTTGCGGGTGCGATGCTGCTTGTCAGCGTTACCGCCCTTCCTCAGTATGTTCTGCGATATTAAACATTCCACATCCACTCATCTATTATTCAAGGGGATCAGACGATGATGCATTGGCATCGCGTGCAAAAAAATCTTGTCCAGCGGGATTCTATCCCAAGAACAACAATTGTATCATCTGTCCGGCAGGTTTGAGGGTCACCGTCTTGAACGTTCAACTACTTCAATACGATTTTACAGGTAATACTTGCGACGGGAGGTCAGGACCCGCGCAGTGCGCCACGGGTCATGCCGCGCCCAGTAAGTAACTTCAATTTGCCTCCGTGCATTGGCTCTTATAATATTCCAGACAACGGAACGGTCGGCGCTTGCCCAGCCTGCCCACCCGGCACTTTTCAGGACAAGAAAGGTTCAAAATCTTGCATTCCTTGCGCTGCGGGATCATTTGCGCCTTGTACGTTGCCTTCTTCCTTTCCTTCTTTTTTCTTGTACCTCACCTGCGACAATTTTCCAGATCCGGGAACCAAATCCTGTCGTCTTTGCCCCGCAGGGTTCTTCCAAGGCTTGTGAGTAGCGAACCAAATCTCTTATACCATTCTCTAATATTAATCACTAAAGACGTGGTCAAAAAGTCTGCTGTGGAAGTTGCTGCGGGTGGGAGGCTCGCGGAAATGGCAAATCTTACCCTTCAAACTGCACCAGCCGCGCCAAACCTAACGCATCGCCTCATTCTGGTGGCGGTTGCACATCGAAAAAAGTGAACTGCAAACACGGCCTTACGTGCATGCAAAATCCCATTACGGGCTCCTGTCGTGCGTTTTTCTGGTTTTCCGTAGTCAAACGCACTGATCGTATTTCTCTAGCCGTGGGCTCTGCCTTATTGACTCATTTCTAAATCCTTGGGATTTGCGTTGTCGTCCAATTTTCGTTCATTCGCTTTCTATACATCTCTCCTCTTACGGCTGCCGAGCATGTACTATATGGATTTTACGATTGAATCTATTTGGTGACTTCAGATCAAAACCTCGTCCAAATCATCCAAACGGTTTCGTGCGTTGGAATTCCCCGTTGAAATAACCCGTCATAAGGGTAGTACACTAATGCCAGTTGTCCTTGTAGTTCGGGCAAAGTTCGAGTTGGTCAGAGTAGATCTGTTGCTTTAAACACATTGTACGTTTCGTGCGACTAGTTGTTGAGAGGGCAACAACAGGAGATTAAGATGGTGTGCAAGAGAAAACGAGTCAATGTCAAAACATAATAAACGCCAGCATGCAGCAGCAAAGTTCTGAAACCGAAGGGCGCTAGCACAACACGAGGCGACAGCAAAGCTCTGGAAGAGGAGCAAAACTTGCGCGGGGACGCCCCAAAAAGCAAACACTACGACGCCAGCAGGATTTGAACCTGCGCCCGGAAACCGGAACAGATTTCTAATCTGTCGCCTTAACCACTCGGCCATAGCGCCCTTGAAGTTATATGCTGAGGAAGAGATCTCAAGAGTGGGGAGAATGCGGGTGCGCGAAAATGAGCGGAAACTGCTGTATTACCAATTTGGGACAATATTGATGATGGGTCACACTGTGTGACCTGTTGATGAGGACGAGGATTTGGAGGCACAGCGACGCAAAGAACGGCTCGGGTGATGCTCGTGAAGCTGCCTATTCACTTTTGAGGACCCTATCTGGGGTTAGGACAAAGAGTTTTAAACGAAAGATCGAGACAGACCGGAGACTTGCCAAATTTGGAAGTGCCCTGATATTGAACTGAAATCATGGTACTCGCAGGAGTGTGAACGGGTAGAGCAGTGCATAGAGCAGTCGAAATGCATTGCGAGGAAAGCAGAGTAGAGGAGGAGCTCGAGGTAGAACGGAGACTTGCCGGATTGGGAGGCGATGCTCGAGATGTAAATACGCTGCAAAGGAGCGCAGACTGATAGCACAGAGGTGGACCAGTACAGATAGTAACGCGATTGACAGTCGTCTCAAGAGAGGAGTAGACCAGGAGGATTATAGGCCAGCGGGAGCGACGCAAGTAGAACATGAGTGAAGAAGTGCAGACGAGTAATACACGGAGAGCAGTAACATTTTGTGTTGACGGCGAGAAGGAGGTCACAGTGAAGCAATGTATGCCGGAGGGCAGAAGGAGAGGACGAAGAACAAAAACGGAGGTCAATCTTGCACTTTGCCTGCGCAGAGACCTGCAAGATACGGTAATTGGCCGCAAGAGAGAATAGGTAGAAAACATTGTGTGGCTTGGATCGTAGGTAGCGCGGACAATAGCAGAAAACGAGTTCGATTAGTGTCGACGCGTCGAGGTCGTTCTAGAGAAAGAAAAGGCTGGGATGATGGCCGGGGTTGTTGACGGCCAAACAAACTCTATGGGTTACTTGCAACACAATGGACCATCTTGAAGAATACCTGGAGGACATGTTCCAGTCCCTCGAGAACATCCCCACAGCCCTCTCCCAAGTCTGGCAAGACATCACCCGCTACGGTCCACCCCTCCCGTCCTTCCCCGACGTCCATCTCCCAGGCGGTCTCGGCGACTTTGAAATCCCTGCCCCACCTCCCCCACCTCCCCCTCCATCCTGGATTGCTCAGTCGACCGAGTGGGTGCAGAAGAACCCGAAGCGGATTGTTGGCTTCGTGGCTGGAGGCGTTCTCGGCACTGGCTTAATCTCATATGCAGTCTACCTCCGGAAACTAAGGGCCCGAAGATTGAAGGAGAAGACCACGGAACGGAGACAGGTTGTCGGTATGTGGTTCCATATCATACCATGCACACCTACATAATACCAAACCCATGTCGGCCATGTCCAGTCGTACTCGGTGGTGACACTCCCCTCGCTCTCCCATTGATCCTTGACTTGGAGAAGAAAGGATACATCGTCATTGCGAGCGTATCTACCGCGGGCTCTGGCCAAAACTTAGAACGTCGATGTAAAGGCTACGTCCGCGCCCTCGTCCTAGATCCAAACGAGGTATACCGTCAATTGTTTCCCTGTACACGCACAATCACTGAAAACTGACCTTGCTGCCAGCCCAGCACAGTCACCGCCTTCGTACGCTCCCTCTCCTCCGCCCTATCTCGCAAATTCCCCATCACCACGTCAGGCGACCCCTTCGTCGCCCCCTCCGCCCACCCGTACATCCACTCCGTCATCTCCCTACTAACTCTCGCACCCCCAGCCACCCACGCACCCCTCGAACACATCTCCCTCCGCAGCGCATACCTCCCCTACCTAACCGCAACTCACATCGTCCCCCTCCAACTCATCCAAGCCCTCCTCCCAATGCTACGCACCAGTCCGAATCGAGGACGCTCTGGGCCCAAGAAATCGATCATCGTCTGTGTCCCTGCCACAGCGGCCCGCGTTGGACTGCCCTTCTCCTCAATGCAGTCGATGAGTGCTGTAGCCACTTTACGAGCAGCCGATGTATTGCGAAGGGAGATCAATATCGCAGCATTGACAGACAAGTCAGAGACGATGAAGAACATCAAAGTCGTTGTCGTCGACGTCGGCGCCTTCAATTTCGGTCCGCTTGACTCGTTTATTCCGCCAACCGAAGTCTACAAGGCCATGGAAGGCTGGAGCTCGTCGGAGAAATTGACATATGGACCCTCGTTCGCGTCTCTTTCGCACGAGGTTGCTGAGCTGCCCTCGAAATCACAGTGGACCTCATCTTTCAGCGAAGCACACTCATATGGAGCCCCCAGGAAACCGACGCACATCTCTGTCTTTGTCAACAGCATCGTCGGAACGGTCGGGGGCGGGCACTTTGGGCCGTCCATCTTTGGTATCGGACTGGGCATCGGCAGACTACGGTATTGGATTCGCGGGGAACGGTTCTCGGTTGGAGCTGGCGGTAAGTTTGTTTTCTTTGTTGGTTTCTTTTTTCTTTTTTGGATCACAAATCAAATTGAACGTTCTTTCAGCGAGCACCTACAAACTCGCCTCCTTCCTCCCCCCGCTCCTCCTCGACACACTCATCAGCATCCCCCACTTCCTCATCCAGCTCCGGAACGCGCTCCTCCCCGTGCAGCCCTACCTCCGTCACCCGCCTCCTCTTCCTCCTGTCGTCAAGCCGCCTGTGCGGACGACGCGGCACGAAGAGGACGAGAGCAGCATTAGCAGCAACGAGCAGCTGTCGGAAACGGGCTCGGAAGCCGACGTGGAGAGTAATGGGGGTGATGGGACGGCTTGGGTCAATCTCAAGAGGGAGGAACATGTGGTTGTGTAATACGGAATGAGCAAACAACAAATTGCGTGCCTATCTCTCGGTGCTCAATCTCACCCCACTCATCTTCCAACCGGCAAACCATTCATATCTAAACTGTAACACCCATATGACCCAACGAATTGTTCAAGTAGCGTCAAATGTTGTATGTACAACCATTTGTAAACACACCCCACCCACTCTTTCCATTCCAGTGTATTAGCGAAGTCGATGATATATACATATAAAACCCCATGGTTCTACGTCGTTGGGAGACAAAGCGTAATTGGAACTCACGAATTATTCCTTCTAGGAGACGCAGCACCAGCCACTGTAGGTGGTGGCGGATTAATGACATTCGTAACCCCGATCAGCTCACAGAACTTGACCGTCTGCGGATTCGTATACCACGGCGCTATCAAGGCAAGGCAACATTCAGAACACTCATCGCACAAAACCACAACACCTACGTTGCGCCCTCCTCCCCCCCATCCCCTCCTCCCTCCCCGGCCCGGGCGCAGTCATCACAAACTCCTGCACCTGCGCCACCTCGAGATCCTCGATATCGAGCTCGGGCTCGCGCGCGCGGAGGTCCGCCGCGATCTGCGTGCGCGCGTCGGCGACGAGGGCCCGCGCGGCGGGTTCGAGGGGGAAGGGGCGCTGGTGGTGCGTGAGGGAGAGCAAGGGGTGGAATGCGCGCGAGATGGCGAGCCATTCTGGGTCGTAGGTGAGCCGCGGGGGAGGGTTGTTGTTGGTGGCGGGGTCTGTGGGGTGGGTTGTTGAAGGGGATGGTTGTGGTTGAGCGGTGGATGTAGAGGTGGATGTTGATGGAAGAGGAAGAGGGATATCGACGACCTATAGCCAGTGAGTCGAGCAGGCAGCGAAAAAAGAAAAAAAAAAACTGCACAGACCTCGAGATATTGTCGGTGATTCCCACATTTGTCCAGCGCCAGAAAGCTGGTGGCGCGCTGGCTGGGTCCAGGTACAGGGCGACTCCAATTCCGTCTTTGCGGACGGGGGATTTGTGCTGGTGCCGGTGCCGGTGGGGGAGGCGGAGCCACCTCATCCTCCAAGTCAGAGAGGGCAATCTCATCCGGGTTCAGGGGTGCTCGGGACGCCGAAGGTTCAGATGGGACTGTCACCTCGATGTCCTCATCATCGATGAGTATCTCGTTTGGATCGCGAGCAGCAGTCGTGTTTTGCAATTGCTCAGGTGGTACAGCCGACGACGCCTCCAAGTCTTCGTCTTCAACGTCGATCGCAATCTCACTCGGATCGCGTTCTGCTTGTCCGGCAGCATCAAACGCGAGGGCCTCTATTTGCAATGCTTCACCATCGCCATGAATCACACACGCCTCAAACCTTGTATGCAGATGCGCAGAAAACCACCACTCGGGCTGCAGGGTGGTCAGCAAACTCCAAAGCGGTGGGGAGCCCAGCTGGCCGGACTGAATATCGCTACGCAGGAATGATTTGCGCTGGAGAAGCTTCGGTAGATCGCCGTAGTCTGTGATAGACTGCGGCCAGTCGTGTGAGAGGAAGACTTGCGGGGAGGATAGCTATTAGAAGGAAGGAAAGAAAGGAAGAGTTAGGTTAGAATTTCGAAACAAAATCGGGTGGGGTTTTTGGAAACGCGCGGTGTACGTACAAGAGAAAGCTTTCGAACAGCGTATTCGCGAATGTGATAGATGCTGCGAACGGTACTGCGATCGTACGGCACTTTTTCGAAATGGCCTGTGTCATAAATAATGCTGTTTCAGCTAGCTGAAATTAATGGAAGGTAAAGCATTCTGGACGCGACGAACCGCGTGGAAAGTCGTGCGACTTGAAGATACCAGACGCGCCAGCAATGCGAAGTCCATTGACGCGTACGCAGCCCGCCTCGCCAAGGTAATAGATGTTAGGCGCCAACCACCCGCCGTGATACAGCTCCCACATGTAATTCGACGCCTCGTGGTTGCCACCAATGACAAGGGTGAGCACAGGCGCTGTCTTCACACCGGTATAATATTCATGGAACCCTCCTAGCTGCTTGTACTTGTCGGGAACAGCCATGCATTGGAGGTCTTGATGATTTCGGATTGCCTGAAAGTCGCCGCAGATGAGGAGGAGATCGACGGTGTAGTTGTGCTTGGACTCGAGGGATTTGATTTCGGCGTATATCTTGCTCAGCTCACCGTGGCAGCAGCCCTCCACCGCGACCTTCATCGCTGCAGCTTGGGTGGATGATCGTGTTGGGGAATGAACAAGGCCAAACACGACAAACCCATTTTGGGAACACTTCCATCTACGCGATGGATATGGCAATTACTTGGCGCACGGAATCACGGAATCAAACTATTTTAGCTACGCTAAGCGAGGTATGAGAATCACAGGATTCTTGTGATCTAGCGTCCACCACCAAGAATATAATATCCAGAAGCAACAACAACAATTAACGATACAGATATGTCGTCTGTCCAATACAATGGCTGAAAGCTCACCGCAACCCCCGCCGCCGTCCACCACTGGTACGATTCGCCTCGGCTTTCCGAAGTTCCTCGTCGATGCGCCACATCCCCCGCGCGAACGACTCCCGATCAAGAGCCCCCGTCCGTCCCGGATCGCATTCGTTCCTGGAATATCATATCACATGCATTTCAGTACAATTCGCGAGGAAGAATTTAAAGGTCGGGCGTACCAAATGGAAGAAAGTAGCGGTAAGGGTAAACGCGAACGGGACCAGAGAACACGAATGACGGGCCCTGAGAGCGTTTCCGCGTCGTCATCCACCGCGGTGGATTGCGAGTTGACGCCAGCACCGTCGGGGTCACGGATGAGGTCGATGGAGAGACCGCGCCAGCCTGCGGCGGTGCGACGGCGCGGTGTGAGGAGTGCGGGCCGTTGGCCATGAGCGGTATAGAGAGAAGAAAAGAGAGCGTCGTAGCGACGGCGGGGGGCAGGAGGGACGGGGGGCGGCCGGGCAGTGAGTGCGGCAATGGGAGTGGCGAGGGCGGATTTGGAGGTAGATGCGGACGCGGAGGAAGAAACGGAGGTGAAGCTCCGTATGGATGCGCGGTCCGAAGGCGGTGGCGGCGGAGCGGGTCGGCGAGTAGGGGGAGGGGGCGACACAGTGGTAGTTGGCGGACGCGCGGGGAGTTTTGGTGGCTGCTGCTGCCTGCGGGCCATGGCCTTTTCCCAGTCATGTGAGATGAGGGCGGCGGTTGTGGGACTGGCGAATGCAGAGGACGCGGAAACTTCCTCGAAAGATTCTGCAGAGCTGCCTGTGGTGTGCTCGATGGTATGCTGGGCTGCAGTAGGACTCGGACTGGGAGACCTGTCGGACAAAGAAACGGAATGAAAGGAGGAGATGGAAGAGCCGTGAGTGTGGCCGCGACTCTCGAGTGGCGGATAAGTGTGTTCCACTGTCAGTGAATCCCCTCTGCGCACTGGCAGGGGCAAAGTTATGGTGCTCTTCTTCGCAGGGAGTGATGCGGAGGACGAATTGGATTTGAGGGACGTGAGTGAGGGTTTTCTCGGGGGTAGCGGAGGGGGTTTCACGACGGATGGTTTAGGTGGAGAGAAATGAATAAGGGCATCGTCGGAATTGAATGAAGCCTGGGTGGGGGTCTTTTTGAACCCATTAGAGCGGGGAGGAGACCCGTCATCGAATACCCAGTCTTTAAGGTCGATTTTAACGTCGATGAGCGATGATTTATTGCTCGGCGGAGACGGCGATGGCGAGACTTTTGGGGGCGTCGAGGGGATAACTCGGGGCTGTAAAGGACTCTGGAGGGTGGTTGAGCGCGGGGCTGAGAGGGACTCAAAGGCGGTGATACGGGATTGCAGGGAGCTGGCAGGCATTCCCTGTTATAGCGATCGTGGTGGAGGAGGAGCAAAGAAAATATAAATAGAACAATAGCTGAACTCCCACCATCATGACCGACGCTAACAGCGACGAACTCTACGCCGTCGCAGGTCTGCACCTCCTTTGACCCTCCAGCACCACTTCATCTCACTATGGACCTCAAGACTTTTGTCTCATTCCAATGGGCACAGGCGCTGTATCAGTCGCCGCAGAAATTGCAGAATGTCAGCGCATTCTAAGCAAGTCCGGCCTCACATACAAGGTTAGAATGCTGCTATATCATCCTTGCAACGTATAACGGCCTTGAACAGATGCAGTACGTGTCTATCTCTCTGTGTCTTTGTATCCCAACGGCTTGAATTATCGTGTATAGCGGTTATGGGACAAATATCGGCGCGTCTCGTTGACTATTCTTAACTCCAACTATTGAATCAACGGCGTAGAGGGTCCCTGGAGCGCCGTCTCCAAAGCCATTCACGACTGCCATGCCGCCGTTCACGCTCATGGCGCACCTCGTATCGCCACCGACATACGCATTGGCACTCGAGTCGATCGCGAGACCGCTCCGGGTACTGGAAACGACCACAAAGTGCGCCGTGTCCAAGAAATCCTGCAGCAGGACAACGCAGCTTAAGTCCCTCCTCAAAAACGAACTAAAATTCATAATCCACCTTTGTATGAATTGTACGATAGCAAAAACACGCACCGATAAGCGAACCCTCTTTCTAAGTTTTCTTTCTCTCGGGACTCTTTACTTTGCCTCGCTGCAACACCAATCTTGCTTTCTCTACTCAACCGGGCAACACAAGAGTCCTTTGTGAACACAAGGCATATAAACTCAAGGCTTCGCAGTCTGTTCCTACGCCTCTCGCCCCGAAATCCGACGTGCTGCGCACGCCTCCACTCTCCTTCAAACTCTCATCCATACTGCTTACTAATTGCCCAAAATTCTTCTTCATCGCATCTGGGTACGCAGGTTTAATCAAGTTCTGAATTCATAGACCTGGATTTAATTGCGTCTAGCTCCTCTGCGCAGGTTTCCTACCAGCTTTCTTCAAACATACTCTGAATCATCGGCGCCAAGTCAAGAGCCATTCTACAACTACAACATCCAATACTGGGAATAATAATGCTTCTGCTTATGCCTGAATGCTCTCATGCGTCCTCAGGGTCAGGATTGGCGGTACGCATGGCTTGTTGGTCGACACACAAAGGTGAAAATGACGCGCTCTACAGATACCTTGCAACACTAATGAACCTGAAAACGAAGCGCCGGGGACCGAGGAGCTAGACGAACTACCTCTCGTTCTTTTAAATTTTGCCGTTTTCCGTCTGAACGGTGCCGACGAGGAGTCTTGCGGCGTCTCGGATGAACACCCGGATTTAGACAGCCAACTTGAAAGGCCGCCTATTTCCCTCCAAACGCAAGTGCGGGTATGTATACTATATATGCGCCTATGTCATTGACTCAGATCCTCGCACTAATGCGCTGCGCTATAGACTCGGACTACGCAGCGTCATTCAAGTTGGAGAAAACCCCTCACGAAAGGCGGGAACAACCAAGTTAGTGTCATAATCTAATCTATCTCCCACTATTTCTTAATTCCTCGGCTTATGTTCGCACACTATCAGCTCCACGACCACAAATGCCCCGCCGGCGCTCCCATTCAACACAAACAGCGGAAACCGTCAACAACGACAACAAGGTGTAATGGTTCGGATGAGAAGGAGAACATTCCTCCGTGGCGGGCGTGGTAGCTCTCTTGTAAACAACGTTGGAGGAGTCTGCAATTCGTCATCTCGGACCTGTACATATAACCGTCTAGTGTATTCCTTGCCTCGAAATACTATATCCCACTGGCATGGGCGCGGTCATACCATATATAGAATCATACGCTGCGAATTCGGAACTTGCCCACCATGCTCCGCCCGAGAGCTTCAATGCCGCCAAGAGATCGCCATCCCCTCAATGGGTTAGAATCTGAGGTGTCGGAATCGCGCAGCGTATACCGATCTTAGGCGGCATTACTTCATGATGCATATGATCGAAATCAGGTGACCGCGAAAATATAAATTTCACCCACCAATGACTCGCCAACAACTTGTTTCTAGCCGCCATCTACCTCTTGGGCTTTCCGGCGATTCTGCGCAACCATGGGCCGCGTCTGGATGAACGATGTCAGCCCGCAAAGTCCTCTAGAAGAACAACCCATCATCGGCCTCATCGGAATGGGTGCGATGGGTCATATGTACGCAAAACATTTCTCCAAGGCTGGGTGGAAGAAGTATGTAGGGCTCTTTTATTCCCTTCCTTTTCTTCAGATATAAACAAGCAATTTAATTTGTGGTTGCATAAAGAATTCACGTTTGCGATCTCCCAGCCAAGTATGAAGCCCTGAAGGAGGAATATAGTGGTCAGACCTTTTCCCTGGCTGTCTCGCGTGGTTGGTTTTTTGTTCATAACCTCACGCAGACGTGCCTGGGGTGACCGTACTCCCGGATGGACACGCCGTGTCGCGCTCCTCGGATTTCATCCTTTATTCTGTGGAAGCAGAGTTCATCGACCGCGTCGTCGCGCAATATGGCCCCTGTGCGACTTAGCCTCTCTCTCTCATTTCAACTTACTGTAAACTAATTTGAATCAGCTACAAAGATTGACGCTATAGTGGCTGGTCAAACTTCTGTGAAAGCCCCCGAGAAGATTGCGTTTGAAAAGTACCTTCCGCCGGACGTACACATTGTTTCGTGCCATTCTCTACACGGACCGGCAGTGTCACCAATTGGCCAGCCATTGGTGAGGATCTTATTTCATCGTGTGATCAAGGGATAGGACTGGAGCTGAGTATATATATTTTTCGTTTAGGTGCTCATACAGCATCGTGCTCCTGCGGATGCTCTCCGTTTCGTGGAAAATATTCTTCGCTCATTTGGATCGCGCTACGTCTACCTCTCGTACGAAGAGCACGACCTCGTCACAGCCAATACTCAAGCAGTGACGCATGCTGCATTTTTAAGGTAACACCCACGTACCCTTAGACAATATCTCCACGATTTTTACAATGCTTTCATTCACAGCATGGGAACCGCGTGGGCAGCTGTAAAGTCGTACCCATGGGAGCAGGGTCTCTACGTCGGCGGCATCGAAACCGCCAAAGTCAACATCATGCTGCGGATATATTCAAGCGTGTGGCACGTCTACGCCGGTCTGGCTATCCTCAACCCCAGTGCGAAGATACAGATCGATCAATTTGCGGACAGCGCTACGGAGCTGTTTAAACTTATGCTGCAAGGCACGGCTGAAGGGGGCGAACAGAGGCTCCGCGAGAGGGTGGAGTGGGCGCGCAATACCGTATTTGGGGACGAGGTAAAGGACGGCAAACGACGCGCACCCATATTACTCTCCGAAGACGTCCTCGACAAATTCTCACTGGGAAGAAAACCGCCGCAGGGGTCGTCTTCTAATGCGCAAAATAACGCCAATTCGCATCTCTCTCTCCTTGCCATGGTGGATTGTTGGGCCCATTTGAAGATCCAACCGTTCCTTCACCTTTCGCTGGCAGCGACGCCGATATTCCGCCTCTTCCTCGGAGTGGCGGAACACCTTTTCCGGTCGCCTACGATGTTGAATAGCGCGATTCATTCGGGATTGTACGACACTTGGCACAGGCGAGATGATCTTGAGTTTGTTATCGCTGCGCGGCAGTGGAGCCAGTGTGTTAGTTTTGGTAGTTTTGAGTTGTACCGGAGGCGGTTTGAGGAGACGAGGAGGTTCTTTGAAGGACGGTTTGAGGAGGCTGGAGTGTTGGGAAGTGAGATGATTAAGGCAATCATGCAGAGTGAGAGGGTGCGAGAGGCTCAGGATTCGTAGCGGTTGTTTATAGTATGTTATTCTAACGGAGGATTCCATTGTAGGAGGTTGTATTAGTTGTTTGAACTCGGGGTTGATTTTAGAAGACCAGACAAGTTCAATACTACTGCTGGTTGAAACTTTGAATTTGAATTCACTAGCGCTCCGCAGTGCTGCTCCTATTTTAACTCTTTGACATTGTCTCATTTTTTTTCTGTGAAGCATCTTAATTGCTATTCTTGTTTAGTCTCTACACCGGCAACCAGCCACTCTCAAGTTGCAACAATGGACACCGATGTTTAAATCTGCACTGGCACTATACTGCATACACTGAATACATGGTGTGAAACAAGTATGCAAGGATAACAATGCCGCGGTTTCAAAAGAACTGGTGAGATGCATGTTGAATAGAGAGGTCATTGAAAACAAGCACGATATCACGTCCGAAACAATAGCTAGCCCTGATTTTGATTCTAGTACATATGACGCTAGAAGTATGATACGTCGTCGTCAGATACGAGATTTGAGGTCGGCGAAGGAAGTTGCCTAATCATCTTCCCCGGTTACATATGGTGGAGGCTGCTGCCCGAGAGCCACCTGTGCTTCCAATGTCGCCAGTCGCTGCTCAAGAAAGTGCAAATCTCCTCCGTTAGGTGGATGCGTAGGAGCTGAAGGAGGAGCTATCAAAGCTGATGCCGGGAATTCCGAGTCGTCCGGCACATAGATGTGATTCTCTTGCAACGGCGATGTACCGAAAGGGCCACCGTTCTCCGCCCCAGAAGGGCTATTCCTGTGCCCTAAGTTTGAGCTTAGCAACAGTACAGGTATGGAGTAAGAATATAAGGTGCATACTGAGTCGAGAACCAGGTGTGTGCTCGGGTTTCCGCTGGTGACTGTCACCAGCTTTCGGTATGTCTGGCGTGAATCGATGAGGGTAATCTTCGAGGCGAAGAGGCTGCAGAACGGCGGCTTTCGCCGTTGCTGATTCTAGATGGTGCCGGCCCCGACAATAAAACCATGAAGCCAATACGACCAAAATCGAGACCAGAAGGGCGCCAACTATTCCTCCAGCGATTGCACCCGTGTGAGGTTTAGACAGCGATCGTGGGTCCGATATGGTCGAGGGGGGAGTAGCTGGAACTGTTACTGTTACGATTGACCCGACAGAGTCACTGCTGACCCGACAGAATCACTGCGGCAGGTGTCAGCGTTTTGAAAAAAAGAATTATTGAGGTAACAGGGTACGTGGTGAATGACACTGTCCTGCTTTGCATGAGCTGCGGCATATGGAGGAAGGTAATGAGGCTGACATGGACGCCGAGGCCGCTCCTGTAGGTTTACTAGACTAGCCAAGTTCCTGTCAGCCGTGGCCATCAGCAATGAAAAACTGCTAACGAACACAATTGATGAGACTCACAGCTGCGTAACATTGCTGGCGAATTGAATGGACGTCGTGGACACAGCACTCCTTGAATCGGGTCAAGATTGATGTTCGTCTTTGTACAATATGCGCACATACGAAGAGTGGGAAGAAAGGCGCCTTTCCATTCATCACGTTAAGTATATTCAGCATGCATTATCTGCAAGATGAATGCGCACGGCGGCAGAACACTTGACTCACTATTCAACAATTAATCTAGGGAGCTGTAATACCGTAAATAGACTCACGGCGTGGGCGGATTTTGGATTGAGCTGCTTGCTGTGACTGTCAGTTCCGCTTTCCAGATTGAAAGCACCTACATACCTGGGTATTTCTGGGTTCCCACTCGTCACAACCGCGTAGTCGAATAACGCAGCCTGAACATCGACCCCAGCTGTGTCTACAAAATTCAATACCCAATTCACAGTATGTGTCTGATCCGAGGCAAGGCCATCCGCCGAGAAAAACAAAGCGTTGCAAATGTACAGCTCGCTGCCGGTGTAGCGGTGCACATGTTCAATGTTGTCCAACGTAAAGACGATGTTGGGCTCCAAAGTCGCTTGGTCAATCCCGAAAATATAAACACCAGACCCTGCAGTCGTTGGATAAGAGACAAGACTATGAGTATGTGGATCTGACCGATGAAGGTAAATGAGCCCGAGGCGGGATTTCGAGTATTCCCGTCATGCCAAGTTCCATTCCGTGCTTGTGAGGGATCCGGACTCGACGCGCAGAAGCTACAGGGCGAACTCGGGGTTATCGTATTCCATGAACCTGTAAAGGTGAAGCTTGAGTCTGAATCGTCGAAAGTTGTATTCGTCGCCCCAACGACTAGTTGTGGAATAGCAAGAAGGGAGGGAATGAAGGAATGTGGTAGCCGCATGCGAGAGCGGGAAAGTAGAGGACCAGCGGTCTCGTAGGAATTAGTGAATGTCGAGAATTTTCCCCTTCATCCTGGGAAGCCTTTCTTTCCCGAAGATATAAACTGCCTTGCGTGGGTTAAAGTGGTTCGTTTTCAGAGTTCAATACTATATTGAGAGTTGATAGGGAGCGAGTGCAACAGCGCTGAGGTGCAGACTTTCACGCTTCTACCGTGATGAGGAAGAGATCATCATGAATCATGTCAAGATTATCATTCAGACGGCGATGAGGTCTGCGCGATGCTGGCGCACAGGACGTGGGGAGGTAGAGGTTAAAAGGTGTGAAAGCGTTACATCATCCCGAGCTGTCAACAGATCCAAATAAGCCGGAAACGAGCGGAAAACAACAAAAACATCACGACGCCAGCAGGATTTGAACCTGCGCCCGGAAACCGGAACAGATTTCTAATCTGTCGCCTTAACCACTCGGCCATAGCGCCCTTTGGAGATTGAGCAAAGGAATATAGAGGAGAAGAACTCAAACGGGAGGGCGGGAGCTTGAGGAACAAAAAACGAGCAAGATTGATGATTGGCTGAACCTTTAGGTTTAGCTATTTACGTGTGGAGGAAGATGGGTTCTGGGCCAAAATCGTCTACAAGGACAAACAACATTTAGTCATTTCAGATCTGTCATATCTATGGAACCAAGAACCTGGTCCGAATTCAATAGTTTCTGTTATTATCTGCAGTGGGCTCTAGAGTCTGTTAAAAAGCTCCTCTGTCTGCGAGGCTCTGTGAACCTTGTTTCTCATTCTTTGTTTTTTCTCTTCCATGGTAGGTTTGTCATTGTTGCTTTGTCCGCTCTTGGTCCGACACCCTCGCATCTGATTCTGATTTCATCACTATTCATCGGACCGCGGTCCGTAACCGTAAACTGTTTTCCTCTTGCCTTCACGCCGTCATGTTCTCTTCTGCGAGGTCATGCACCCTCTCCTCAGTCAGTCTTCACACCAAGCCTCCGGCGTCTCATCTTTCTCCGGACTAAGCCATCAACACTCGTCTGTCTACTTGCAATTGTGTATAAACATTTACGGTCCTCTGGTCGTTGAATGTGAAGAGGGCTCAGAGAGGGCTGCGTGTTTGTGTCACTACAGTCTGTCCCTGTCGCTGCTTCACCACCTTTTGACCGCTTTTCGACTCGGACTGGCTGTAACTCTCTAGCATAACTTCCCGCAGCTTTCAGTTCTGGGTTTGAGACGGTAGACCCTTTCCATTCATCACTACGTCGTAGCCGTTTCGGAGCGGTATCTTTCTGATACGATGCTTTGCTTTCTGGAGCAGGGTCTGTCGGCAGACGAGGTATTGCTCTCCCCCTTCCATCAGAAATATTCGCGTCGGGTTCGTGTCGGCCATTTGCGGCTGGGTTGAGCAATAGATTTAACAGTAGCCAGGCTTCGGCCCTCCATTTAGTTTACCAACAATACATCTTGCTCAGCCTCTACCTTGCTTTCCAAATGCACCTGTTTCTCCCCTTAACACCGACTGTTGAGCACCACACCAATGATGGTTTTGTTTGAGCTGAGCCTCCGCTTTCTTTTCAAACTATTGCTCGGATTTCAGTCCATGAACTCGGATGGAACTTATTTGGATGAGAATACTGGTAACATATGTACCATAATACCACAAAGTCTAGACGATCGGCGATAGGAGAAACAGACTACTTATGCACAGAGCTGAGACAAGAATTCAACGAGCATCGCCGTCGCTGAGCATGCATAATTTCACAATTGGAAACTCATTTAGTTGGCATAGGGTCGGACTCTCTTTCCCACAGGTTCAGCCACCCGCCTCGAAGAGGCCTAATCCAAGTCATGTGTGACGAATTGACATGTGTGCCACTTCATGATCGTCGACCGAGAACAAGACTCTCGGATGCAATGCTCACCATCTCCTCCGACTTTACCAGCTGTCTCTGTGGCATAACCTACCACTACCTGCCCTTGGGCCTTTGACTACTCTCTTGACTCACCTCTCAACTGTCTTGCCCATCTTACCTCTGCTGTTCTGGAACCAAGCTCATGGAAAGCAACCGAAGACATGATGGAATCCGCCTTTGGCCCTTGTTCATTAGGGGATGGATAAGCTGGAGCATACAGTGATGTGAGTCTCAGTATGCCGAGTTTTTATTCTACCAAGTAATGTTGATCCCAGTGACTTTGTTTACCCCCACGTGAACGAACGCGTAGCTGTGACTGGACGTGTTCAGAATTCACGGACGTCCGTGAGTTTGAAAAAAGGACTTTCTTCACCCCAATCCCGTACCACCGGCTGCATTGGAATCGACATTGCAGTTCTGTTCTACTCACCCAACGGTATGTGACAGCCATTGTGTCCCCGGTCTCTACTCATCCATTTTGCAGCTCCAACTGTGCTGCCTCGTCCACCGGTAGGTTTGACTCCATGTCGCCTGTCTTGATCCAAAGCCTGACTATCATGTCGGCTGCCGCCGCTGTCTACATACATACATCTTCCTTCTTGTTTTCCCTACGGCACATTTTCGTTCTTCAAGATTGTCCCTTCACCCACCCCGAATCACAACCATCGCGCCCCTTTTCATTCCCTTCTTTCGTACGCTACCCAATACGATATCGATATAAACATGGGCATTCTACTTATTAACTTTGTTACATACTTTTACTTTACTCACTGCCTCTTTTCTCTCCTTCTTCATCAAACAGAACGTTGTGGATATTCGTTGCAAGGTGAGTGTAATTGCTGGTGTCACTTGTGCTATGTTGACGCGACTCGCGATAGTCACAACACCACCAACCCATTGACCGCACTCGCATCGGATTCGTTGACACCGATAGTCCGCGCGTGATCGACGGGCTTCATAAATTCAGTTTGGTAGCAGCGCGTAGACGTACGCGATGGAGGAGGTCTAGACGAAGCCGACGCAGGAGGTGGTGTCGGTGGATGTGCAGGTGTTGCTGATGAGCCAGTTGTTCTGTGGTCAGGTCCGGATGTGCAAAGACGAACAGGGAGGTCGGAGGGAGGTTGTACAAGGCACCTACTGCGTTGCTATGTCTGCTTCCCCGTCATCGTTCTCCCACCCTGCGGCCCCTCGATTCTTCTGAAGACACCCACGCCTTGTGTGTTTCGTCCAGAGAACAATGACGTCGCCGAGAACAGGAAACCGATGTCCGCCTAGAGTGGGGATTGACAGCGAATGAGGGGCGGCAGGAGCAAGGGAGACAGAGGAGGAGGAAAAAGACCGAGAAGACATTGCTCATCGGCATTGGGTGCCAATTGATTCCTCTATGCTCTTACTCTGTGCATTTATGGCTGAGTCTTCCCCACCCTCTTCCGTTTCTACAGTAGTGTTGCGGACAAGAAGGTCGAATTCCGAAGTGACAGGTCTTGAACAAGCAACGCGTTGGCCGACGCGTCTCGGACCGTCGGACGTTCAAAGTCCGCGACACGAAAGTCCTTCCTCTTTCGACTTGAGAGATGAATTTATCCGCGTCTTCTTTGGCTGTCAACCCGCTGTCAAACCAGCGAATACGCATTATCTTCGGTGCGCAGTGCCTTAGTCTCACGGTAAGTCTCCTTCTTCCAGTCTTCATTGCTCCAAGCTGATAGTTTGAACGTGCAGGATATAATCAACGCGCGGGGTTCCGTAGACTATCGGATGGTCTCAATACGGTCTCCGTGCCCTTTCTGCTATCGTCCCCCAACTTCAATCACATTTCTGTTCGGCTCCTTCTGCACATTCACAGTGACGATCCTAATTGCGCATACCATTTCAGGATACCGACTACTACTATCTCTCTTTCCCCAAGATATCACTGAGCTCATCCGTCCGGATGTGCTTCTTCACCTTCACAATTAATGCGTTCTGCCAGCCCCAAGATCTCGATGTGAAGGGAAACAGATCTGGTTTACAATGACTGGAGTGAATTCATGAGGACTGGGACGAAGATCGGGCGACCTTCTTCTTACCTCGTATCCTCTTTCCTTTCTCTCATTGCCCAATGTCCTTCAAACGGACCGTATGTCTCCAATTTCCTGTGTCCCATTCCTCATCGTAATTCTCTGCAGGGCAGCAATGTTTCGACGAGCGGCCCGGTAAATATTTATTCAAAGTCTTCAAATTCTCGCTCATATCTCTTCTCCAGGCCCCACTCAACAAGAACGCGCGGGTTTCTAGTCGAGTCATTTCTGACGCCGCGCTTTTTGAGGTTCAGGGCGAAGAGTTGCAGGATGACGAGTTCATGGCCGACTTTACCGGTGGGCATGTTGTACGCACATCTCTACGCCATCCGACCACCACTCAATTCTGGTTTCAGTCCGCTATCCAGGTTGATGCACCTTCTGGCTCAACGACAATCCCTGCTACGTTGACAACTACAGTCAGCCTTTTTCTGTTGTCTGCTTTGCTATAATTACTTACTCTTCTCAGTCAGCGTTGAAGCAAGCTCGCACTGGCGCCACGGTGGCAAAATCAACTCGCTGATCGCTTGCTGCTAATTTCGTTCATAGGAAATAACTGTCTTTGACTCAGGCGGCCGAGACGCCGACGCCGACGAATTTGTGGGTGAAGATGACGCGGAGGTTGACCTGGTTCGCGTTTTACCCTATGTTTCTGCATGACTTAACACTTTCCAGATGCCAGAGGCAGCTGCCCAACTTGAATTCGGGAAGGAGAAAGCTGTAGATGCTCTGGCAGGAACGTGGTTTCGCCAGTTTGAGCACATGTCCTCGTGGGCATACGCATGTCGACAGGATCTTCAAGGATCGTCTTCCCCCGCAACGCAGCTGCGCTCGGTGCACACCATCGGTGCCATGTATCAGCGCATCTTACCTGTTGCCCAGGACCATCCGATGTGCACACAATTGACCCCCAGATCAACACAATTCTTTCTCGATGTCGCTACCGGCAATTTCTCTACAGCTGTTCAAAACGGCATCGCCTCCGGCTGTTTGCATCTGAGTGGGTCTGACGAGAAACGCGACTTGCCCGGGCAATTTCTGTATGTTCGGGTACCTTCTCCTATCTCCAGCTCTCCGGACAGCACTCCAATCGCATGCACATGGAGGTACATTCGCGCGTATCCAGCAGATCTTGCTTGGGGTGTCGGTGTGCTACTTGCCCTCGGCGAGACAGTTGACGTCATTATAGGAATTTGAACTGACACCGGAAAGTGTGACGTCACGAGTGACCATCATCACACTTTCCGTGTCGGCTTTAGTCGGCCCTCCTCCCACCACACGTCCTGAAGTCTATCGAACACCTGCAACCGGATAGCAGCGCGCAGCGGGCCTCGCGGCGAGCGCCGGCACCACGCAGTGGGCCATAGCGGCGAGCGAAGCACCACGCAGTGGGCCCCGCGGCGAGCGGAAGCTCCGCGCAGCGGGCGGGGTCTGGGGTGGCAAACCCCAGCCGTCCGGGCCGGCGCCCGCAAATGCTCTTCCAATTTTTCATTATCTTAACTCAACTTACAGTAGTTAGTTTCAAATTAAATTTTATTGCTGCATTTACATAAGAAAAAACAAAGAGATGCAGACAAAAAAAGGCACCGCGCCAGCGGAAAAGGCAGCACCAGCGAAAGGGCCAGCGCCAGCGAAAAGGCCAGCGCCAGCGGAAAGGCCAGCGCCAGCGAAAAGGAGGGGGTGTGGGGGATCCAATCCCCCACATTCACGGAAAGCGTGACATGTGACGTCACACTTTCCGGTGTCGGTTCGGCCTCCTCATTATACGAGGGCTCCAGAACTTAACAATGGACCTCCAGCTCGATAATCGCGTGTCCATACCTCTTTCAACACTGATTCATGAACTCGCCGCATCGTATCCGAAAATTGCTGGCTATCCACTGTATTTTGGGGTTACTGAAGATCAAACACCCAACGACAGACTAAAGCAGGATTTGGCAAAGAAAGGCTCGCGCTACACCAATTGGGCAAATACAAACAAAGGATACATTGATTGGGCGCCTTATCACATTCCAGACTGTGCTTCGTTGTTATCATCTGGTTTGAGGATTGACAACAACGCGAGTGGGGATGAAGTATGGTGTATCACAATACCCGGGCCGTTCACCCTCAATCATGCCGTTGGAGGGTTCTTCCCTCAGTTTGTCCCTTCTGCACCGGTTTCCGCCATCCTTTCGAATCTACGGCCCTCCCTACGCTCGATCTTCGGGACCAATGTTGACGAAGAATCTACCGCACTGGTCACGGCTTTTCTCATAGACCAACGCAAATATTTGCGCGACCATATCGTTTCGGACACCATTTCCCGAGAATCCTTTAGCTCTGTCGTGCGAAATGGCCCAGCTGTGTTTCGGCGCTGCAAGGGTGGAATTCCCGGGATCCGAATTCTCGAGATCATCACCTTGGAAGGCCTGGTAGGGAGACGGGGAGACGAAGTAGTTGGGGGTTTATGGGATGTGAATACAGGTCCCGCGTTGAAGGTGTTTCGGCACATCATGGCTATGATAGAACCCCTCATTCCCGCAGACGGGGATCTAACCTCAGATGTCATCGCGAGATATATTGGACCCACCTTGGACCTCTGGCCTCTAACTCCGAAGCCCCATAGTTTTTGGCATCATTGTCTCTGGCTGAGTCGAACTATGATTGCAACGGGCGTAATCATCACCTCTTCTTGGTCTGAGGTCGTCAATGCCGCGATCGGTGGAGGATATCT
The DNA here is from genome assembly GCA_037176885.1 of Favolaschia claudopus. Classification (NCBI taxonomy): domain Eukaryota; kingdom Fungi; phylum Basidiomycota; class Agaricomycetes; order Agaricales; family Mycenaceae; genus Favolaschia; species Favolaschia claudopus. The sequence goes on from JAWWNJ010000017.1 coordinate 580,133, forward strand.
GGGGCTCGTGTGGCGCTCAATTCCGGACGAGTTGAGGACAGAGGTTTTGGCTGGAAACACGCCCTTGGAACTCGAGGATTTTCTACCGCCCCTCAGTGCCAGATTTTGGACTCCGCGGCCTCCTACGATTCACGAGTACATCCGCAGACTTGGTTGTCTCTTCATTGTACAGCATGGTCCCTCCCCCTTTCATATACATCTCAACGTACCGTGCTTGCATGCAGGTGGGATCAAGCATGATGCCGCACAGGCGTACTGCATGTTTACGATCATTATGCACTCTGAATCGGTCTATCGTGTGGCTCTCGCTGAGGTTAAATTGATGGAGGAGGAGGGTCTAGTCTTGCGGCGAAGCTCGTCTGAGGAGACTTGGGCATACTTCTTGAAACTCAAGGCACGTGCGGAAGCCAAAATAGTTGCCAGCGGTCTGCGACAGCAACTCGAATCTCAGAAAGATCAGTACCTCATCCTCTCGTGGTCGCAGGCACATCTGCGCTCAAAGCAGGTCACACAAGTTCCGCGCGCGCCCAAATCCTCCGATTACAGAATCCCTGGTGTCACGCACACACTGGGTCGACCTTTTTCCGAGGAGCGACTTAGCCAATTTCAAACACTCGCCGCAGACCACAAAACACGCCAGCGTGGCGGTAACAATGCAGACCCTTTCCACCTTGTACCGTTTCAATTTCGGGATGCCCCGTATGGAGAAGCAATGCGGGTCTGGTTTGGCGGCCGTGAAGAAGACATTCGGATCTCCAACTCCACTCGCACGACAGGCAAGACCCAGCTCGCCTACGACAACGCAATGGCTAGTCGCAAGGCTCTCAACGACAACAAGCCTGCCTTGTCGCTTGGCGGTACCAAGGGAACTGCAACCGCTCGGAGGAATCGTGAAGCCGCAGAGGATCCGAAAACCCTGTTGATACAGTGTCTGGAAGAGCTTGCTAAATGGCACGTCTACACCCGCGGTCTCAGTGAACTCACTGGCAGCCGATGGTCTGATGGTTGGCGCTGGGGACACTGCCCACTCTGCGGCGCGCTCATTATCTCCCGCGACCGTAATACAAAGCATTCATGCAATCCTGGTGACCCCGCATCCGTCATCCAAGACAAAGATCACAAAAGCCTTCAAGTCCTAAACAACCTACACGACGTTTTACGAATCCCGGAACTTGCGGCTCTTGTTGAGGGCTGCATCGACCACCTTCATCTCATCAAGCTCTGCACGTTTGATATTCTTCAACGTCCGGAGAACAAGAAGATCCGAGAGAAACAGCTCCCGGGGATAGATATGGAGGCCACCAAGTCTATCTTCGTCTGGAAGACAAATTCTGAGCGCGACGATGCATGGTGGGAGGTGACGTTGGCAGTGGATGCATGTCTGGAGTTAGTGTCGACTTGTCCTCGGCATCTCTGGCCAACTGATGCTGCCAATCGTGGCCGTGCTTGGGCGCACGAGGGCATGGTGACCAAATGGGAGCCGGGACAGGAACGTAGGTCCAGAGTATGGAACTTATTTGCTTCTTACTCACTACATTCGCTCCAGGTCATTTTGTTCGGTGTTTCGAAGGTTATAATGCTGTGCTCCAGCCGTACCCACGAGCGGGCGGCAGACCGTCTGTTTTTATTCATGTGTGTAATTACACGCGTAGGGCAGCAGTTGCAAGGGGCAAGCGACCGGAAGCTGCACACCTGGAGAGCAAGGCCGAAGGGGGACCACAAGATTGCAGCGCGGACCACGCAAGGCCGATGCAGAAACACGAAATTCGTTCCAGAGTGGACCTACCGCCTGACCACCTGCGATCGCGGTGGTACTTTGAGCGGGTGTTTCCCAAGCTAGACTGGGTGGCAGGAGCTAAAGCTAAAGCGTCATCTTCGAAGTCGAAGAAAGGAAAGAATAAAGGTATATCTGAATCTCGTCTTCATTCACTCCTGCTAACTCATTTGCAGGAAAGAAAAAGTAGCGGTGTTGTATTCATTAATCAGTTACACTGGTCTCTACCACATCAAATGCGAATCATTTTCTCTCTTTCTTTCTGGATTCCGTCTCGGCTCTCTCTTTCTGAATTCCGTCTCGGCTCGCTCTTTGTTCTGAATTGTTTCTCACCGACGGTCACCGTCGGGGTAAGTTTTCTCTCCTCCTTTGCGCATATCTCTCGCCGTGAATGCGACCTCGAGACACCTGATACCATGCACTTTGGAATCCGATTGTTTCAGTACTCTACACTCCCTGTTGTATACCTGTACGATATGATACAACAGCGCAAGGATTCCACGTGAAATCTTAAATTACGATTGTGCGAAGTTGAAGTAACATGGGGCGGGGGACACGCAGAGTGCACGATAAAATGAGTGGAAGCGGCGTATTACCAAATTGGGACAATATTGATGATGGGTAACCATATGTGTCACGCTGTCTGACCTGTTGATGGGCCTGGGTTTGGAGGCACAACGCAAGAACAGCTCGAGTAATGCTCGTGAGGCTACTTGATCATTCACTTTTGAAAAGCTTTGGGGTTAGTCTGATGAACAGTTGTGGACGAAGAGATTGAGGGAGCCCGGAGACCTGCCGAATTTGGAAGTTGTCTTGATGTATCATGTATGTAAAATATCCTTGAGCGGAGGAGTGTAGACAGTAGAGCAGTGTTCTCCGCTAGGGAAGAGGTTTAGAGAGCACAGAGATTGAGGTAAGTAGCAGAGCGGAGACCTGCCAAATTTGGAAGTGCCCTGATCTGGGCTGAAAGTATTGTACGCAAGCGAGTGTGGACGGTAAGAGCAGCACGGATAGCAGTCGAGATGCGTTGCGGGAAAGGAGTGTAGAGCGGAGACCTCCGGATTGGGAAGCCACGCTGATCTGGGGCAACGACCGAGAAAAGAAGTGTCGCCGTCGTTGAGCGATGCTGGTACTTAGAGGCTAGAGCTATGCAGTAGCGCTGTGGTGGGTGGCGACGAAGGTGGGTAGAAGAGGAGGAGGGCGATACCAAGCTACGACTTGCCCAGTTTGGAAGGCGTGCTGGATCTAGACAGGCGTACAACACAGGTAGAGCAAGACAGGCTGTAGCACCGTCAAGAAGCTAATTGGGAATGGAGAGTAGATGAGGGTGAAGTCGAGGGTGAACAGGGTTCGACTTTGCAAAGATGTGCAGATAACTTGGTCAGCGATACTGGCAAAGAATGCAATTATGCAAGCCGTCGGATTGAGAGCAATGGAATGAAGAGTGGACGTGGAGAACTGAAATGAGGTGGAAGAATGAAATGAGGTGGAAGAATGAAAGGAGTTGGAGACTTGACCGATACATTCCTGTCAATGCCCACGGCCTCTGTGCGCTGGCAGGTTTGGCCGTCCGACCTACCGAGAACGCTATCACTGCCGCCTTCACATAACCGCTAATTTCACAAATGGCATTATTACGGAGGAATTATACAAAAACTCGAAACAAGGGCGTTCGTTTATTTGCCATACCGCTCGCGAGCCTGTGAAGAAACAGTTTAGACTGGTCACTGAGACGGCCGTCAACACCTACCGCGTCTTTCGCTAGATGCACGTAGTTCCCGGACGCCTCCGTGATCTTGGCGATATCCTTGCCCTTACTTGCACCAAGACCTACACCCTGCGCATAGACCGAAGCCGAGCTGCACCGTGTTAGTTTAGGTCTCGTGAATCATCAAGGGGAAGGGCGAACATGGGATCCACTCGGCCTTCGCCCTCCGTACCAAGCCCTGTTCCTTCCGTCCAACCCATCATCTTCAAAAGCTTGTTCCCAACATTGTTTTCGTCCTTGCCGGGATTGACGGGTGGCGGAGGCGGCGAAGGAGGTGGAGGCGGACCGTCCGCCTGGCGCTTCTTCCCTGCAACCTTACCAGCGTCCTTTTCAGGCATGGGTGTATCCGGCTGGTTAAAAAGAACACGACGCTCGGATGCTCGGTCCCGATACTTTGGTTGTTCAGCGCCGCCAGACGAAGTCGCCTGGCGTGCAGCAAGCTTTTGACGAGCAACATCGCGCAGATTTGAATCCTTGAGGTTCTTCTGTAATGTCCACGAAAGGAAGCAAACACGAGAACAATGAAAGTCAGCCGAATTATTGGAACACAGGGGACGGAAAGTTGGAGAATGCGAGCCTTGTGCAAGTCTGATTCCTTGTTATGACGCTTCAATTGGTCAAGAGTCTTGAACTGGCGTGCACAGAGTAGACAGCTCAAAGCATTGACGTCCGAGAACTCAAACTCCTGCTCCGGCGATGGGACTTCCAATGTCGTCGACACAGCAGCAGACTCGGCAGTATTTGAGGTAGATGCCACCGGTTGTTTTGGGGGCGCCTGGACAGAGAGGTTACACCATGAGAACACAGACAACCCTAGTTCTGAGAACTATAGCCAAGAAAGATGCGTCACCAGAGCAGAAGGCGGCGGTGCAGCAGCGCTGTTGGTCAGTTCTTCTTGAACTTGATTCCACTTGTTGATGTTGTTCGCGGTCTGGGAAGGCATTCGTGTCACAATTAGAGCGGGTAACCAGACAGGGTAGTCTCAATCTCTAGAGCTCAAACAGCGTACCTTCTTACTCGCGAGCAGTGGTGCGACCTTTTTCCCTGTACCAAATGGCCATTGAGAAAAGATAGCAAGGGTGAGGACAAGGGTATCAGACCTTTGGTCAAATTGTCGTCAATTTCTGGTTCCGCCGATGAGTCGCCTGCCGCTCCATCATCTAAAGATATTCCTAGGGCAGCTTTGACGGGTACTGCGATATTATGAGATGGCGGTATATTCGTGAAGAATTGGAATGTGTTACCAGGCCCTGATCGGCCCAACCCTTTATTAAAATTCAGGGTGACGGGTTTGCTGGACAGAGGCAGAGCCGAAGGAGCGGCCGGTGCATTGTGAATGTACGTGTCATTATCACCTGTGTATCGCTAAGATGCACCCATGGCCTATGACAGACGAATTGCGTACCCTTAGGCTTCCTCTTGTCCTTCTTCTCTTTCGCATGAGCAGCCTCCGGCTGTTGTTGAGGTACCTCCACGTTGAATTCCAGTTGCGCAATAGTCGTGCCTTCATCCCAGTACCGTACCAAGGTACCCTCCTCCCCACCCAGATTGAGAGATCCCGAAACACATGCCTCGTCTCGGACCATTGGGTCCACCGGCTGGAACGAATAAGGATGCGCGAATGAAGCAGCGACCGGACGGTCCGAAATTCGAAACCCGGAGGGATGTATTTGCGACGACATGGTGGCACCAAGCACGGCCGCCGCCGACTGTACAGGTTGAAAGGACGCCGGAGAAGATGAAGAAGGACTGACCTGGTTGTCCACGAATTCAACAAAGGCAAAACCGAAACTGGCCAACGTAATCTTGTCCTTGATGAGGATGATGCGTTTCATACCCTTGGCACCTTGTTTCCCGGCACCTGATGAGGCAAGCATCGCTTGGTGAATAGCTTGAGGTCCAGAAAGGGGATCAAGGCCACGGAAAAGTAGGACGGCAGCTTGAGAGTTGCCAATGTCGCGGGTGCCGTCGTTCAAGTTGCCACGGTTCATTCTTCCTTTCTCGTGAGGAGTGGCACTTTGCGAGTAGTCTATTTTGACTCGGCGACCATTATGAGGAAGACCAGTCTCGAGAGCTTTGTAGAATGCCGCCGAGGCAGACGCGCCATGGGAAGCCGGGGGTGGGACTTGTATGAACGGAAAGAGGGGATCCACGAACGCCTTGGCGTGTTCAATGCTTGGAAATTGGGCAAAACCAAAGCCTTTGGATGAACCTTGTAAAATCCAACCGCGAAGAACGTCAATGAGGGTGTGGAATCAGATATACAAATGGGCAAGTGCCTGTTGATCTCTCTCGGATTATTGTGACTGTCTCGATGGTGCAACCGTTCGAAGCAAGGTATTTTTGAAGCTTGAACGGACTTCAGCAAGTAGGAAAGACGCAGGAACTCGACAAACATCGGCCTCGTTGAAGTCGGGGTCCAAACCGAGGAAAATGACATGGGGACTCGGTTCCGACGGTTGTAGGCGCTTTTTACCGGGTGGCGCGCCACCTCTGTGGTCTTGCGACGGGTCGGCACGCCCATATGAAGCGTTGTCGTAGGAGTTATCAGCGTACGCATGAGAGGCCTCGTAGCCCTGGAGAAGATATGAGCACAGGACCGCAAGGACGGGAGTCCAACCCACTCCAGCATTCATTTTTCTTCGTTTTCCCTCCGCAAAATAGTCATCCTCTCTGGAGTAGGCGTTTGGAGGATTCCAAGACTGTTGCTGGGCACCCCAGGCCTTGCCTTGGTCCCATTCACGACTGTAGGCCATAGCGGAGAAAAGTAAAAGTGGATGAGTGACTGTCACCCTCCCCAAAACGAACTTTGAATATGACGGGCCACGGTCAGTGTCCAGCCCTTGTCAGTGCCGTTTCTGACGATTCCCTGTAGCCCATGTCAAGGTTAGCTCCCCTGCAGCTCTCCGGGTCTATTCTTCATCATCTGTAATAGGTCCAGGATGCTGCGATTGAGCGTCAATCCATAATGGTTAGTTCAATCTCAGGCTCGGTCTCTGTTGGCTTAGGCATTTTGTGCAGAGAGAAGAGCAGTTCAGACACTTTCGCTGGACAAACCGAACAGTGCGTTCGACTTTCTGGGGGGTGTTGATCATACCTGTTGGGCTGTACCTCACCATAAGTGCAACTCAGGCGCGTCATTTTGACCCTCCTTCCGCTATTCCTCTTATTTTATCCTGCAGAACAAGTGGGATTGGACAGGGAAACGGAAAGACGAGCCGTTGAAGAAGTCTGTGTAACATATATCACATCCTCTGCAATTCTTTTGAAGTGGCCACAGCCGATCGTCTTCAACTCAAATCCCAATTCCGGCGTTGTATGCATTCTCGACTGCGCTTCGGAATGTCTCGAGCGACGGTCCGTGAATATTTATCCGCTTAGATTGGGCGTCCGGGTGTCGGAGGTTCTTCTTTGCTTTCGTCAGAGGATTTTTGCCAAACGCCTCGACTTCCGAATCTTGAAGTTCCGATGCAGTGAATCGCCCTGCCATGACTTCTCACGTCTCAAGGCTCAACCCAGTGAACGAGAATATGACCCACTTGCTGCTGTAACAATGCCTTCGAAGCCGACGATACCGCGTCAAATTATCCTGGTTCTGTTGCTGTCAAACATCTCTTGGTCAGGACCTGCGCACACTTTTTGCGGGAAGCCCAGCGATTCCAGATAGGCTGCACCGATAATCTCGTGACGCTTTCCAGATGCTCACACCTTCGCTGAGCATCTCGTCTGCCATGAAGTCTGGGAGAAATTGCCCGACATCGTGTAATGATGCTACGCACACCGCGGCGTCATCAACGCCCCATCTCCTGGCTGCATCCGTGGTTTGGAGCAAAAGCTCCTTGTCTGGATGAGCTCGAACCGGACGCTGGAGGTCCGCGGTCATCTCACGAGTTGAGAGACGGGCTCGCCGATGTAATCTGCTCCGCCCTGGGTATAGCCGTAGTAGGCGGCTTCAGAATATTCAACGGCCCCACGCTTGCAATAATTCGAAGAGCCCTGTGACGACTTGAGCGGCAGCTCTCTTCGCCGATGCTTTAATGTTGACTGCACCAGAGTGATGGGTTTTCTCAGGTTCTAGTTTCAAGCGCGCTCAACTTGCTTCTTCGACAAGATCATTTCTTTGCAAGTCACTCATGGCAGGCTGTATCTGGGGGGCTCTGTTGTTCCCAAGATTGTCAGTCTCGAAGGCGGCGCCGTGGTTCTGACTACAAAAGATAGACATCCTTGAGCCTCCGGATCCAGCTTGACTACGCAGAATTGATAAACGTGCCTTGTCCGGTGGCGAGTGCTCAGGCGTCTGCTGCTAGGCTGCCTAAGGTAAAGCCGGCGTTGGAATGGGGACGTAACTATTTAGTCCCATTCAAAATGATTTCACGATTGTCTTACCCTTTTTTACTAGTAGATCTTAGAATGCGACAACTCTACCGCACAATGATTTGTGTATTGCCCTTCAGTTGGAAGGCGCTATTTCGACTGTCCCTGTGGTCATGACGGTTCTGACCATTCTGGGGGTACATACCTGGGCCTCCACTGAATCTTCTTCGTGATATGTTAACGTGTATTAAAAGAGAAATTGCTCAACCTTGAAGAGGCCCAAGGGGGACGAGTTTGGATAGAGTGCTATGAAAGTCATGGCGTTGCTATTTCGGACTCTGACCCTCGTAAGATCAAGTCGAGGCTGAGCTAGAGAAGTATAAGTATTCCCGATGAATCGGAGTAACTACCGCTTTTTGAGCTCTCCTTCCTTTTTGGGCTTTCGGAGGTTAGGTGTTTGAACGTATTTGTCCTAGTCACAGGGTTAGGGTTTCTTTCTTTAACTGGTTCCACGTTCTGTACTTAGTGGCTTGACGATGACAAGATCTGCAGCCAATCTCAAGCACCGTACTTATCAACATCTCGAATGCATCAAGTCAAATTGGAAAATCCACAGCTTTCAGACATGAGTCAAGCCACAATGGGACGCAGCGATTAACCACTTATAAACACTCGAAGCTGTGAACCATTACTTGCTCTCAACCTATGTCTTCTTCCACTGTATCAACCACTGTCTTCGTTAGTCGCGGCACGCCGAATGGGGTGGTCAGAACGACAATCAAAGCCTCCCTCCCACTCGACACGCCGTTTGAGGACCTTGTTCCTGTGATTCAACCTCTCGTTGACGCGAATTCGCTGCTTGGTCTGGCTGCATACTTGCCCAGTCCATTGCGACGACGTTCACTCAAGTCTGACCTAGCGGAATATCGCATCCAGCCAGGCGATTGCACTAGTTGCCTGACTTTGAACGTGACGACGGGACGCTCTACATATGAAGGGACTCTGAATATCAATGTGTAAGCCCGAGTCTTGCTCTGATCGCGACAATGATCGATGCCATCTCTCAGAGACGAGCCGTTGGTACAATACTACAAGAATTACCGCCGTCATCACGGATTTTCCGCCACCAACAAGACCTCAAGTCAATCTAGCGTGGAAACCACCACGAAAAAAGCCTGGGATGACAAGAAGAACATAGAGGTAGAGTGGAACACCTCCACTATCTCTGTGGGACCAGCGAAATTTAATTTCAACCGTACCTTGCGTGTGCCGGATAATGCGAAGACTTATTCTTTGCCACCTGTATGAGCGACCCCCACTTGTTCACGTCTGTGTGGTCATCGGTAGCCCTGTGTTTCTAGGGCCTTGGGACATTTCCTGTCGTCAAAGCTCAGGATCATTCGTCCTCTCTTCCAGGTCATATCAAGAAACGTGGAGGGTATATCATGGTATATCCTCGTTCGCCGATTTTCATTTGAGACTCTTACCGCCTACTTTAGCCACTTTTCCAGCGCGAAGCGCTCTGGGTCAGCATCCAGGCCGGTAGGTTGGAATTCTTCGAGCGTTTGAGTAGTATTTCAAAACGCATCGTGTTCCAGGTCATTGTGCAATCAAGGTCTCGGTCGGTGGTAGGTGGCTATTTCACTTTGATGTGTCTCTTTCTGAGACTATTCAAGGCATCAACGCAATCACTGGTGGTAAGCGTAACAACCCGCCGCCGAAAGGTGGGCAGGACTACGTTGTTGGAGGAAAGCAACCCTGGCTTGATGGAATTGCCACTGAGCCTGGAGTTGTGCGCCAGGTGCGTTCCGTTCTATCAGTGCATCGTCTGCATGAGTTTCACGAGGTTTTCTTTTCAGTTTGTAGCTATGAAGCTTGGACATGGCTATACGATCGAGGAACAATTGTCGGACACTATGAATGGAGGAATACAAATTGACGTATATCCTTCGTTGGTCGGGAAGGTCAAATTCCAGCGCGACGATTCACAGAAATCGGAGTTGGCTTTGGACAAAACCCCGCAGCAGCTGGGCATGAAACCGCAGACACGAATCAGGATGATTGCGTATGTCTGTACTTCTGTCTTTTCTTTGAAACGTGCTCAGCGATGCCCGTGTAGATATTTCACCATTAGCACGCTGCGTGATATGGTTAAATACGTTACAAAAGAACCGGTGCTTCATCTGTTCCATGGCATTCCTCCCTCTGTGATTTACATCAAGACACTGACTGGGAAAACTGTCGAGATCTTGTATGACAGCTGCATGACCATTGACGAGCTCAAGAAGGAGCTTAATGCCAAGGAACACATCCGTCCCGATCAACAGAGGTTGATATTCGCGGGGAAACAACTTGACGATGGAAGGACCCTTATAGGTAGGGATGCTTTCTGTCGACGAGTTTGAGCTGATTTCTCCGAATGTAAAGATTACAATATCCACAAGGAGAGCACTATTCATCTTGTTATGAGGTTGCGCGGGGGAGGTTTGTTTCTTCCTTTTTGCTTAAATTCCGACCAGTTCATTGACGGGTCATTTCATAGGTCACCTACCCTTGGAGGGCGGTAGAATGGGTATTGCAGCGGGCGGCAAGATCACTCAGAAGATATATGAAGATAGCTATGCGCCGGCGGTGTATGATGAGGATAATGCACATCGGGTGTTCATTCATACAGTGTCTACCGCTGCGTGGGAGGTATACGTTGCCGCTTTTCAGATTGATAGTAGCCTGACGTGCATTCCAGGTCATCACCGGCGTTGTATGCCCAATCACGCCCATAACTCCCGGGTGTATGTGATATTTTGCCATGTCTTTGAAAGTTGCTCACCGTGTGTCTAGTATACAAGGCCTACGACTACCCGTGGTTCTCCTTGTTTGATGAACACCTTTCTACGGTCCATCAGCAGGGTGCCTTCAGCGCACTTAGTTCCATCGCCAAGCTGGATAACGCGCTGCCATCATACAGTTTGATTGACCCGCAAGCGCCTCCCGACTGCGTTCGGCATTCGAGGACCAAGGCGACTTGCGTTGCTCGACCTTGCGGCCATACCGTTTGCTCTGGCTGCTTCGGAGAGTCTGTCATGGCCGGGACATGCGTGGTCTGCAAGCAGAGGGTTGTCAAGTTCGTTGGATTTGCCAAGCCTGTTCCTTCGGTCAAACGTGGCGGGGGGAGCGAAGGGACTTGGTGGGAAAGCGAGGCACAGATTGAGGGGGTGGTGAGGGGCAGCAACGATGTAATTACTCTACTGCTAGAGGAGGACAAGGTCAGTAGGTTGTACGGTATGTAAGTTAGGTTTAGTAGTTGATGATGTATCATCAATTTCGGCGGTAAACGGGTCGTATAAAAAAGATAGTTCCCACGAGGAAAGTTGTCCCGTATCACTACCCTCGTCGACGATGCTCACCTCGCGCGGCGCCGTTGCCCGCCTCTCCCGGAGAGCTGTCTCCTCCAAAGCTAAAACTAACGCCTTCTTCTCCACCGCCGCCCTTGCCTCGCGAGCCTCTCTTCCCGCCACCTCACAACCGAACCAGCGCTCGGTCGCTCGTCCTTCTTCTTCCCCCTCCACCCCAGGTCAGTTTCACGAGTACAAAGCATTCAAATCTTGTTAAAAACCATTTCTTAGCTCGCTCGTACGCGACAGAGTCGAAGGCCGTCGTCGGCGCGGTAAAAACCGTCATCGGTGCTGTCGTCGATGTCCAGTTCGAGACTGAGAATCTTCCCCCCATTCTCAACGCCCTCGAGGTCCAGGACTTCTCTGGTGGTCGTCTCGTCCTCGAAGTCGCGTCCCATCTCGGTGAGAACACCGTCCGCACCATTGCTATGGATGGTACGGAAGGTCTCGTACGTGGCCAAAAGGTCGTCGACACAGGTGCTCCCATTCTCGTCCCTGTCGGCAGTGCTACCCTCGGCCGCATCATGAATGTCATTGGTGAGCCCATTGACGAGCGCGGCCCTATCAAGGGTGTCAAGCTCAGCCCCATCCACGCCGACCCGCCGGAGTTCGTTGACCAGTCCACCACTGCTGAGGTGCTCGAGACCGGTATCAAGGTCGTCGACCTCCTTGCCCCCTACGCTCGTGGTGGTAAAATCGGTCTCCTTGGTGGCGCTGGTGTCGGCAAGACTGTGTTGATTCAGGAACTCATCAACAACGTCGCCAAGGCTCACGGTGGTGTCTCTATCTTCTGCGGTATGTGACACCGTTCTTCATACTCTGTTTGGTTCTCATTCTGGTCGTCACAGGTGTCGGCGAACGTACTCGCGAGGGTAACGATCTGTACCACGAAATGATAGAAACCGGTGTCATCAAGCTCGACGGTGAATCCAAGGTCGCTCTCGTATTCGGTCAAATGAACGAGCCCCCGGGTGCTCGTGCTCGTGTCGCTCTTACCGGTCTTACCATCGCTGAGTACTTCCGTGACGAGGAAGGCCAGGATGTGTTGCTCTTCATCGACAACATTTTCCGCTTCACCCAGGCCGGTTCCGAAGTGTCTGCTCTGCTCGGTCGTATCCCCTCTGCTGTCGGTTACCAGCCTACGCTCTCCACCGACATGGGTGGCATGTACGTTCAGCACTCATTTCTTGCTATAGCGTTTTAATTAAACCACGTTTCAAACAGGCAAGAGCGTATCACCACCACCAAGAAGGGCTCCATTACCTCCGTCCAGGCCGTCTATGTCCCCGCTGATGATTTGACTGACCCCGCCCCGGCCACCACCTTCGCTCACTTGGACTCGACAACTGTGCTGTCCCGTGGTATTGCTGAGCTCGGTATCTACCCCGCCGTCGACCCCCTCGACTCCAAGTCGCGTATGCTCGACCCCCGTATTGTATGTTTCTCCGCTGTTCTATTTATTTAATGCTGACGTGTCGTGCATCTCAGGTCGGCAACGAGCACTACGACACCGCCACCGCCGTCCAGAAGATCCTGCAAGACTACAAGTCTCTGCAAGATATCATTGCCATTTTGGGCATGGACGAGTTGTCTGAGGAAGACAAGCTGACGGTCTCGCGCGCACGGAAGATCCAGCGGTTCATGTCGCAGCCTTTCCAGGTCGCGCAGGTGTTCACTGGTTATGAGGGAAAACTTGTGTCTCTCAAGGACACCATTCGGTCGTTCAAGGAGATTCTGTCGGGTCAACATGACAACTTGCCCGAGTCGGCGTTCCTAATGGTGCGTCCTCTTCTTTGCCTCGACTTTCCAGTTTATTCATCGCATCCCCTGCAGGCCGGCACCATCGAGGACGTCAAGGCCAAGGCGGAGCAACTCGCCAAGGACATGGCTGCCTAGATAGACTAAATCGAATTGAAATGCGGATGGCTGGGTTATGAAAAGCAAAATGCGTCTGGTTGTTTGTGTACGGCGCAGGATTAATTGTGTCGTGGTGTCGTTACTTTAGAATTTTGTCTCGTTGCGTACACGACGCGGTCCGTTCGTTTTTGTGGTCTCTCTGCCGTCGCACTGCTCTTCGAATAAAAAACTATACTTCCTTTGAGGGCGACTTGCTTCATGACCTCTGCATGAACCAGAACCAAATAAGTCAAAGCATGTCCGACCTTCTTCCCGCTTCTTCAAGTTGACTTTCAAGTTCATGTTGTGTCGCTCACGTTGGAATTAACCTTCACCTGAGTGCTACAGAGAGGGTAGCATGCCATATACATCCAGTGCTTCCCTCAAGCTCTGTATTGTTACTCTGTTCTTCTACTACTCCTCATCAACTTGGAATCGAAAAATCGCCGGTTGGGGTCTATCTGCTAGGAAATAGCGGCCGCAAGCTAATTCTTGTCCTGCCACTTCGATTGCGCCGAATATCTTGCAATCGAATGGTGATCATCTACGATATTACCCGCGTCGGCGCTATCATGCACGTTCCGGCGCTGTAAGGTGAAGCAAGTAACTGTCGCGGGGAAAGTTTCCAATGGCCACGAGCACCCAGAATTCAATTCTTTCTGGGATATCAGCTGGAATGTACTCAAATGTGACAGGACACGGGAGCCACGGCGCAGACTCCCTATCCATAATCCTGCTCTGAACAGCTGGAAACTTGGGCTCACTTTGACCGATTTGCATGGAACCTTACTTGATCGGTTGCAACCAGTATCCCCCCCCTCCCCCCAAATTGACACACCAGTGAAAATCAAACACGTCAGGCTACTTTTCTATGCAGTTCATACTTCTATTCCGCAAAACAAACAAACGCGCTTGGGCACCGGCACACTGCCAATCTTTCTGAGGTTGTGGTCCTGGTTCAACTTGTGGAACACGGATTGGACTGTGACTGCCCACAGCTCAGTCTAGACACCGATCTTGCAGATACTCACGGTCCAAACAAATACGTCCGCATACTGTATACCGTCCTCTCTGCGATATCAAGGCCTGTACCACAGCGGTGTGCGTACTAGTAGTATGGCCGTCCCTCGACGCTTTTCCTGCCGATCTTGCTTGGGCTCCGTGCATGCTGCTCGGTCTTTCTGACACCTTAACCACTCGGTCACCCGACCCTCGCACTACCTTGGAGCAATAGAACTGACTCCGGGCGTTCGGGGGAAGTCGAAAGAAGCAAAAACAAGCGAAAACGAGCGAAAACGGCCAAGAAACGCGGTAAGTCTGTGATATCACTCCAAAACCTCCCAATATACGTTCAAAGTTGTCTGCTACACATATATCAAGACCGAATATACCCAAAACAAGTGATAGTCAAGAGAGAAGCGCCGAATTGTGTCCCAATTCCAAATTGGGAACGATATTGATGATGGGTCACACAGCGTGACCTGTCACCTATCGCTCCCTGCTGCCTCATCGTGGCGTCGCCGATTGTCACCCGATCTTTGGAGAGGGGGAGTAGTGAGTCTGGGAGGTCGGGGAGAGCTTGAAGAACGAAAAACGAGCAAGACGGAGGCTATAGTGAGGCCTAGTGAGGCTGTGTGACGATCGTGACATGCGTCAACCGCAGACTGGGAACAAGATGAATGCCCACCAAGAACTGTTGCGAATACCGGTTGTCCTCCGCATTTAGCAGTCATCTCTGCGGCATTACCTACTCCCACTTCCCCTTTGATCAATCTCCGCCTCCTTGACTCAAGAGCTTTTCACTTACCTCAGTCTTACCTCTCAAACCATCACACTGGAAACCATTCACCCAGAAGAAAGTCAACAAACCACCTCCTCTCTCCCCTCCCTAATCGTTTACCCTCGAGGTCCGTTTCTTTTCGCAACATTTTTCGGTTCACAGGTCCCCGTTACCTGAACCTCTTAATCGAAACTCTACAGTACATAAGTAGTTGGAGGTCATTCTGCACATGGAAGCTTAATAACAGGCAGACATTGACATAGACGGACAGCTATTTCTCTCCATTTGCTTGCTGTACATCTGTAATATTTAAGGCCGTCCAACACAATTAACACTGGCACCGTTGAAGAAAAACGAGGATATGGCAAAATGATTAACGTCGCGTCCACAGACATCCAACTACAGGTCGGATATCCGTAGACTTTACATGCGCGCATCACTTGCACACTAGTACAACGCGATTGCGATGGGGTCGGTTGCCAATGAGTGGAATCATGCTCTGTGTTCCGCGTCCCTAAACACAACGGAGGAAGTCAAATTTTACAGGCATTCGTCGTGCGCTGCTTGGTTATGAAACGACGATGGAATTAAGATAAGAAGTCGATGGTCAAGTTGTCCCTCCTACAATCACATTAGTACTAGAACCCTGGCATCGCTGAACTCGGAGAAAACGAGGACATGGCAAAATGATTAACGCCGCGCTTACCAACATCCGACTCAATGTCGGATATCAGTGGGCTATACATGCGTACACCACTTGCGCATTAGTACACAGAGATGATGGTCGAGTCTATTACTGGTGAGCGAAACCATGCTCTGTGCTCCGGGTCCCTAAAACAACTCATCTGACAAGGAGATTTTATTAGATGACATGTGTTGTTAAGACTCTCTCGGACCTCAGCTTCGAAGCAATTGAAGGCAGCTGTTGACGTGCTGACGATGAACTCGGTCGTTTGGTATGTGCAAATCATAATTGGCTTTCTAGACAGCACATTCGAGGAGTTGTGACATTCAGCGCAGGATCGTCGTACTCACTTCATCCTCGTAGCGGAAGCGTGAGCAGACAAGAAACAGTCTGCGAAGATCACTATACGTCGGTCAGCGAAATCATTGATATCCCAATACTTTGCGTCCGCCCTCAAGGTCCGTGTCTTGCCGAGCTTCGTGAAGCCGCGTGTCGTGGTGTGTGAGTCTAGGCATCCCCGTCCGTGCATGCTGCCTCACGCCGCGATTCTCCCAGTGCGAATCCGAGTCGAAAAGAAACAGAAGCGAAGAAATGCAGTGCCATGAGCATCAATGTGCAAGATGCAAAACATCGTGGGCAAAGGAGGGTAAGACGAAGGCAGGGAGGATGCCCTACACACTGGTGTCTGGGGCCCCGACCCAAAGCGACTAACCAACTCGCGCAAGAGTGTTCTTTGTGATCACAAGAGTCAGAAATAGATCCTCAAAAGGCGAGATGGGACACGATGGTCCTGCGAGAGGAGACAGTTTGGGAAGATCCGCCAGAGAGAACGACAACACTGATACGTCTGAAAAAGCGTACTGGCGGTAAGTCATCTTGTTCAAATCTTCTGAGATGGAACTAGGGAAAAGTCAGTTGCATATTGACGGAGACGGAAACATCGTCTGTTCATGCGAAAAACCCGACATAAAATCGTCTTCATCAATGTCCTCTCGAAAACTATCAATCAACGCGACATTCGGATCTACACGACTGGAAACTCGCGTGTTCTTGTTGGGCGGGGCGTGGATGAATAAGGAAGAGAAAGAGCAGGAAATTACACGAGCTATATACCGAACTGCTCGTCGAAAGATTGCTGCCCTGCACGAAGAGATGAGCGTCGAGCGAAAGAATAGGCGCATGAACTGCACACACACCATTCGTTTGTAGGGCAGTCAAATTTGAGAGCGACAAGATAGGATGGCAAGAACCGTACCCCCGGCCACTCAGTGGCCCCCGATAATGGCAGTGGTTGACCGACGCATTCCACAATTTTGACCTGATCCGGGAGACCCACGCAACTCTCAGATGAATGGGTCACCTAAATGCAAAGAAGCGTTCAAACGAAACAGCCCAGCGGCGAATCTCTGAGGAAGGGATTTAGGCGGGGCTTGCGAATCTAAAACGGTAAGAAGAAGTATAATCGTTGGTGACAAGGTCACAGTGAAAGCACGGAGGACCCAAGGAAACTCGAGTTCGATGATGCCTGTCGCGATACCGGATAAGGCACATCCTACAATTTTGGCCAAAAAAAAAGCTCAGTAAATAGAGTAGATTGAAATTATTGAAAAAGGAGACCAAAAATGCTGTTATTCAAGATAAGCGAGGAACATTAGAGAAAACATTATACAAGCTGCAGAGTCCGGGCACCACGCACAAGAGAATGTGCAGTGCGATCAATAGAGCAGACGGCATTAAACCTTACAGCAGACGAAGAATTGATAAAGTTCGTCAAGCGCAATCCAACCACAACCACGTGTGTCAGTGTGCTTGCTGACTGTGGCTTAACCTCGCGCTGTAGATCGGGGTTCTCATCGCACCAGCGGGAGTAGAATGTAAGACGACGGTATATCTGCAGAAATTGAGGGCCGAGAATTGAAGTGTGCGAAGGGAACAAGAAGAAATATTGCCAGACTGAGAGGTCAATGGTATTGAATGGTTCAACATTCGTCTAGCAGTGGTGAAGCAGACGCCAGCCAGGTTGCAGAGCAAACGGCGAGATGATCCAACTTCACAAGGGATTATCGTGGGTCCTGCAGGGAGCGATAGGTGACAGGTCACGCTGTGTGACCCATCATCAATATCGTTCCCAATTTGGAATTGGGACACAATTCGGCGCTTCTCTCTTGACTATCACTTGTTTTGGGTATATTCGGTCTTGATATATGTGTAGCAGACAACTTTGAACGTATATTGGGAGGTTTTGGAGTGATATCACAGACTTACCGCGTTTCTTGGCCGTTTTCGCTCGTTTTCGCTTGTTTTTGCTTCTTTCGACTTCCCCCGAACGCCCGGAGTCAGTTCTATTGCTCCAAGGTAGTGCGCGGTCGGGTGACCGAGTGGTTAAGGTGTCAGATTTAAGTTTTCTTGATTCCTGATGGGTCTACACCCGCGCGAGTTCGATCCTCGCCTCGACCATGTTTTTCCTTCATTTGAATCCAGCTTTGTCTACGTCAAATTGGAATCATAATATTTGCTTTTTACCACCAAGGTCGAGTAGCAGTGTGGAAGTGGGTTATGTCTCTGAGAAAGTGTGCTATATCTCTCAAAAGACGTGGTGGGGCTTCGCCCCACCCTCAACTGCCAACCAAGTAATCCCTGGATGAAATAGAACTCAATCCCTGGATTCTTAAATATCGAGTCCTCAGAGTCAATCATTAGGGGTGGCCGAGTTTTTCGCGGGACAAACACTTCGTAATTTTTTCGGTAAGTAGCTACAGACACATGTGCAACTTGCAATCCAAGCCTGCGAGGTGAATATGTACAGCTTGTGTTAGGTATTCAGAAAAGCTATCAATCAATCAGCTGCAAGCTCGACGGTGAAACAACCAAACTTACCCCAGTGACATTCCCTCCGGGAACCTGACGAACACTAATGGCATATCAGTCCGAGAGTATCTAAGGTCATGGTGAACCAACACATACCGGCGAGTCGGCTTGAATTCTTCTACTTCGTCGTTTCCCCAGATACGTCCAAGAGTGCTGTTTCCTCCGGGAGCCTCGCGAACACGTCTGAATAAAAAACCATTCACATGTCGATTCAACATGAAAGCGGACCACGAGAATATTGCACTGACCTGCTGGGCTTGGGGCCTTCAGGGGTTGCTTGCGAGGGCGCGTCAGTCGCCGGAGTAGGATCGGTGGCGTCGGGGAGCGCAGCTTTGAGTTGGGCCGGGGCGGAGGATAGAGCGTCGGGGGCATCTTCGTCTGCGTCTGCGAAGATGTTGGTTCGGGGTCCACCTGGAGGGTCGCGCACACGCCGGGACGGTTTGAAATCAGAGGCTGGGTTATTGGACGACGATGTAGGGGCCGGTTCCGGTGCCGTTGCGGGCGCTGGAGCTGCCTTTGAAAGGGTTGTCGAAGACAACCCGTCGGCGTCTGAGATTTTGCCAAACTTGGCATATCCTGCAGTCCTCTTCGACCTGTGATTCAAAGAGAGATGAGCGGTATCTTACGGGGAAGCTTGGAAATATTCTGGAAGTTCGTGTCCACGGTGACATCTGTCATAAGGTGGATATCAAGGCTCTCCCATAGTTTTGAGCGGTACCTATAGTCCTTGATCGAGGATTCAGTATCAGGTTGAAGAGGAGGGTGATTTAGAGTAACATACTTGAGAAAGTCCAACAAGGAACGTTTAGTAAAGACTATGCTGGTGGAATCCCAGTCAAGCATGCCTGGAGGTGCGGGATCAGTCACCGAATCGAGTGGGAAGTAGGGCCACTTGCCGAGGTTATTGGCCCAGTCCCTCTCGCTGGCCATATCGATCGGTGAAGTGGGGGTAAAGCTATAGCCTCAGATGTGGGAGACGATTGGGAATTGAAGGAATACAAACTACCTGGCCATAGTCGTGGTGTTGGTCTAAGCGAACGTAGCAACAAACGCGTCGCGTCACGCGTTAACGTTACCGTGACGTCCTTGCACCTCCGAGTCCTTGCGCTTAGCGCCACACATCGGGTCACCGACATGCTGGCTGTCCTCTCCTGTCAAGTCCCCGCGATTCTTGTCTTCAATTTACTGCTGGATAGCCTGAGGTTGAATTCTTGCAGAATTCACAACATACTGAGTCGGAGAGTTCGACGCGGAACTGCAAGTTGAAGCAATCAAACATACTCTGGTTTACAACTCTACACTGTGCCGACTAGAGCGCTAGCTTGCTATGCTGGATCTAAACTCAAGTCACAAGCCGACAAAATCGCGAATCAGCAGTCCACAAGGGACTACAAGGCTTGCGACCTCGGACTCGAGGTCGAATGAATTGACACACATGACCAACTCCCATCTGCTACTCGCTATAACTTACCTCTTGTGCTTTTCCACCATGGCTTCCCAGTCCAAGAAATACGCGCGACTCTCCTGGACGGACTCTCTTGGAATACTGCTCGCTCTGATCCCACTCCGTGAGCTCGCTTCCAAAGCACATCACCGTGTCTGCATTCACGACGCATTGAGCAGCGGCTGTTCTGCTCTGGAGCGTGCTCACAAAGACTCATGCGTCGTATAACAGTGAGCGCACCCTCAAGCGCATCATCGGAGACTCTGCTTTGCGATACATTATCTGCTCTCTGAGCGTTCCTCAACTGCAAGCTCTCTTCGGGACAACGCTAACGACTTACTCGAAGTGGTCAAAAGCGGCGAATCTACCTCTGGTCATCGACGAGCTCGGGCAAGATGCGCGGTTACTGTGGATTGGACCAAAGCGGCTCGAGAAGGTCGTCCTCTTCGTGCATGGTCAGGATAGAATAGAACATTCCTTGCCATCGCGTTTTTGACCATGAGCTTCATTCAGGTGGCGGCTTCTTACTCCCTCCCGGGGACATGGCCCTCTCGTTCTGGCAATACGTCCAGCTCGAGCTGGAGAAACAAAATATCGAGGTCGGATTCGCGCTCCTCAATTATAGTAAGCATACTACCCTCCCCCCGCACAACCCCCTCACCCGAACGACGACGCACCCCCAGCACTCTCCCCGCCCGCATCCTTCCCCACCCCCCTCAAACAAGCCGTCCTCGCAGTGAACTTCCTCTTAGCTACAGGCGTCACCCCACAAAACCTCCAACTCGCAGGCGACTCAGCCGGCGGCAACCTCGTCCTCCAAGTCCTCTCGCACATCCTCCACCCCCGGCACGGCGTACCCACACTCAATCTACCTAGACCCTCGCCGCTCCGCGGTATGCTCCTCCTCTCGCCATATACGAACCTGTCTGCGGACAGCAAGTCGCATACGGAAAACGACTCGAACGACATCCTCACGCAAGCGACGCTCAGGGATTGGGGCGCACGGATTCTCGCTGATGTCCCAGATATGAGCCGCCCCTTCGCTGAAGCAGTTCGCGCGCCTGCGGGGTGGTTTGACGGGGCGGATGAGGTTGTCGAAAGGGTGCTTGTGACTGCTGGGAGTGCGGAGATTTTGAGAGATGATGTTGTGGCGGTTGCGGGGGCCCTGAAGAAGTCGCATAAGAAAACTGAGCTTGTTGTGCAGAAGGGTGGACTGCATGAGGACATGTTTTTGGATTTTTTGGTTGGCGAGAGGAATGTTGGGAGTTTGACGCCGCTCACGGTTGAATGGCTGGCTGCGGGGTTTTCGAGTGTATGATTTGCTGATACTAGCGTACAAACTGTACTTTGTTGAAGCAGGGGAATCAGATATCATTTGTACTGGGTTTGAACGCAATAGTGGGACTCGATTTATTGCATATGAGCAGAAATGATACAGTGGAACATGATATGATACAGTGCGGTACGATGCTATTATGAAACCTCCTCCATGTCGTCGTCGTCCTCCTCCTCCTCCTCGTCCACATTCTCCATCTTGACATCGGAGTCTCCAAAGCTGATGAGCTCGCCTGGAAGATCCCCGATATTCCCCCGAGACTGAACATGCATAAGTGAATTCGAATCAAGCAAGAAACAGAAAAATGGCTCACATCCCCATCCCTGAACGTCTCCTTGAGCTCCCAGAGCGACGCAAACTCCCCCGTCTTGTTGAGAAACGCGACGTCCGATAACACTTCCTTGAGATAAACCTCGGGCTGCTGCGTACGCTCGCGAAGAGGTTTGATACCCCACCGCGGTTGGTCTCGAAACAGTTGGAAGATGAGATCGAGGAGCTGGTTGCGCGGTATACGAGCCATGCGTTCGAATTGGCCCTTAGCGGGTTTGGGTTTGGTTTTCTGAGTGAATTTGTGTCAGTCGCAGATACTCTAGCTCTAGCGTCGAGGCAAAAACAAAGGCATACCACCAAGCTGGAGAACGCGCCATCTGCGCCAACGCTGACACCACTCGTGAGACGGTTCAGCGCGCCACGACCACCAGCCATGCCCGAATCCTCAATACGCATAATCTGCCGCGTCGGCGTGTTATATTTAAGATGCCGATCGCGCATCTGTCGACGATAGCTCGCAGTGAGCGCCGGCCGGAGATTACAGTCGTGCTTGATGCGCCCGGTGAGGATCGTCGTGCGAGCACGCGTATTCGGTGTCGCAGCCGCAGCGGAAGTCGAGACGCTCAGACTGGGATCTTTCGGGCGTTCCGCAATGACCACCTGGTTGTCGACGTTGTCGTTGACCATGTCGAGCTCGTAGCAGTCTGGTTCCGCGCCACCTTCGACTGGGTATGATGTCGCGTGAGTGAATTGCGGGCGGTTGGGTATTTGGGGCGGAGGGGTTTGGTTTTTGGATGGGTCGATATTGGGGGGGAGGAACAAGAACATGCGGGTGCGTTCGCCGGGTTTGGTGCCGGGGTATACGCGTACTGTGGCAAGATGTACGTCTTCTTGATTTATAGCTGTCCAGCGCTCGAGGAGGAATTTTGGGATCTGGGGAAGGTTAGTGGCAGGCTTCGACCAGCCAACTTCACGAGAACCTTGACAAGCCAGACTTTGCCGTGTCCCTGGTCGAGCATGAGCTGCTCCTCGGGGTCTGGCTGTGATTCCTCGTCGTCTGCGCTGGGCTGGAAGGACTTCTTGTCATCGTCGGCAACATCCATAGCGATGAGCACAAGAGTAAAAGGACAAGAGCGTTCGACGTGTGGCGGTGCAACAATTAGAGTCTTCTTCAACTTTTGACTCCGATGTTGCGCTTGACCCCCGCGCTGCGCGCGTCCAGCAGAAATTTTGCGGTGGCCCGCGTATTGGCGCAGCCTGCGCGCGTCGCTGCAGTCCGTTTCAACTCCACCACCGCGCCGGTCAACGACCTCAAAGCCACCACCGTCGAGACCCACACCTCTCCCCTCCCCGAACCGCTATCCCCCCCGGAATCCGGCACAACCGACTGGTCGAAGAGCTACGCAGGGCTTTCAGAACAAGCGTTCTCCAAGGAAATCGCCGACGTTCTCCTCGCGCCGCTCGAAAGCAATGATATTGAGATCAAGCCAGACGGGCTTTTGTACCTCCCGGAAATCAAATATCGGCGCGTGTTGAATAAGGCGTTTGGGCCTGGGGCGTGGGGGCTTGCGCCGCGTAGTGAGACCAATGTTGGTCCGAAAATTGTGAGTCGCGAGTATGCGCTCGTGTGTCATGGGAGGTGCGTTCAACATCATGTTGCTTGCAACATGCTTGGTTCTGACACCGGTGTAGGCTAGTCGCTATTGCGCGTGGGGAGCAGGAATACTTTGATCCTTCTGGCATCCCCACCGCGACCGAAGCGTGCAAAAGCAACGCGCTTATGCGATGTTCCAAAGACCTGGGCATCGCGAGCGAGCTCTGGGACCCACGCTTCATCCGCGAATTCAAAGCAAAATACTGCGTTGAAGTCTTTGCGGAACATATCCCCACAAAGAAGAAGTACGTGTTGCCACACACTTGTCTCTCGCTGCCACCATTTACTTTTTTCGACTACAGGAAGAAACTTTGGCGCCGGAAAGATCAGCCCAAGCTCAGCTATCCGTACCAAGAGTAATAGATGTGTTTCTTGCGTTCAAAGCTTCCTCTTGTATATCAATCACGTCAAACAAGCACCCCACACATAATCAAAATCATTCAAGTCGTGTCTGTACACAATAAGTATCGGTCGTTACCCCCGCTCAAGTCAAAAGTTGGACTGAATTCTCAACACCTCTGCCTCGATCGCGGTTGGAACACGTCTGTCTTCCAGCCATACCACCGTCTGTGGAATTGTGATCTTCGAATTCGAAAGCGGTCAGCCGAGAACTAACGATTGAAGAAGAATAGGATACGAACTCCAGTCAAATTAGCCACGGGAGTCGACGCGAGAAAGCCAGTTTCTTGGTCGAAAGCAAACATGGCCGTACTATTGCTGTTTCCGTTCACGACCACGAGCCATTTTCCCGTCTCATCGAAATGTCAGAAGTTGAAAGACTTGGAAACAGAGGGTGTTTGAATACCTTGTCAAGGGACATGCTCCGTGGATTCGCCCCGCCGCTGCTGGTGATACTTATAAGGGTCAGAGCTGTTTTCGCTGTCGGGGGGTTGATTCGGAAAACTGCGATGGATCCTGTTCCAAGTGGGACAGCATCGCGATTGGAGGCAAGTAAGAATCCTGTTATGACGATCTGAGACATCAGAAGTTGACGCTTTGGAGGGAAAAACGTACTGCCGTTGGGTGAAATCAGAAGCTCTGCTGCTGTCGAGACGTTCATCCCGGCGGGAACTTTGAGGGTCGACACAGCAGATCCTTGGAGCTTCAACGACATATTGTTCCGGGAATAGTGCATGATCCAGGTTTCGACGCTATTGTCTTCTTCATTTACAACATGCAGTCGAGGGACCCAGTCGGATACCACGGGAAAACCTGAGAGGACGGCGTGGCGTGGGCCTGAGGGACGTTTGGGCGAGGGTTGGTCGTATAGAAATGTGGCCGAGTTGGCGCCGATTTTGTAGACGTGAAGAGAATCCAGGCCGTCGTCCGGGTAGATCAGGTATTGACCCTGGAACGATGTGAAGCTGATAGATGTAAAGATACTTATTACACGAGAGGACGTACGGTTATATCCACAATACCGGAGTGAGGTCTGTTAATGAGCTCTTAGTAACTAGGTAGGATGAGCCTGAGACGTATTAGCCACCTGGCCTGATCTTGCGGGGATGGAAGGGGATCCGGAGCAGAGAAAAAGGTGGTGGTAGAAGGAGGAATGGGGAGACCGTGAGTATCCAATGGGACTGTTGCAATAGCCCCAGAAGGATATGAAGCTGCATTTCGGAACAGTCTGTTAAGCGCTGCTAATATATGAAACGAATGCATTTTTTTTATTTACCCGTGAAAAGAAAGCTGCTATTGTGCGTCACGCCGACATAGACAGGGACAGGAACGGAAACTGGCGATCCTGCTAAGGTTAACCGTCCAGAAGGCGATACATCGTAAGCGGCGACGAGGGAAGTGTTTCTGAATGTCAGGTAAGCTCTGGAGGTCCCGACGAGGGTGATCCAGTCGGCGCCGTTGATGGGTGTGTTGCCAGTGATTTTGAAGGCGAAGTTGGCGTCATTAAAAGTGGTGGAGACGGCACCGCCGGAGGAGTCGCCGCTGATGATGAGGGTGTGCACTTTGCCAAGAGCTTGTACGACAACGAGGGAGAGAACAGCGAGTAGTGAAGAGTGTAACATTGTCGCGGAGACTGAGACTCAAGAACCAGAGAATGTTGCCTATGTCGTATATATATTTGTCGGGGTTCCGGTGATGCTGGCATGGGGCTCGAGTATGTTGAGAGCGTTCACGGGACTGCTGACGTGTTTGTCGTTCGATGGGGAGAACATTGCGCAAGTGAATTTTGAAAGGACTTCCGGCGCCTCCTGAAGTGATCATGAAAGGACTTGACGTTGAGAGGCAGAGATTGAAGCGTCGTTGCCTTGTTCATCGCGTTGTCCTTTAACCAGATGCTGGTGCGGCGGTCTCACAAGACCGCGAAGCGAAGGTGGTCGAACTCGAAGCGAAGCGTGGCTAACCGGGTGACCGGGCCGGGACTCGGGCCCGAGTCCGAGTGCGCGACTCGATCACGTTGACGACATCGCGTTCACCTTCGCCTGCACCATGGCTTGTCCTCATCTTGCTGATCTGCAACGTCTCTCCCCTCCGAGATTATCTCAATCGGTCCACAGAGAAGAATGTACCCAATGTTTCGACAATCAGGTAGGTTTAGAGCACGATATGTGGACGTATGTAGACCGCAAATCAGGACGGCGCGCAAGGCGTTGAAGTCTGCCTCAGCTGCTTCAATGGCGGCTGCAATGGAGACCGCAACCACATGCGCACTCACCTTCAAAAATCGGGCCATCGATTTACTCTTAACGTTCGACGAAAACCGAAACCATCTACAAAGCGGGTGTGTCATCTCGTTTGTTGAGTGGCGTGTTTGATTTACTGGGACAAGGCCGAAGATGAAGAGCCTCCAGCAAAGATATCTAAGCTGGCTATTGTAGAGGAGCGAGAGGAGGACAAGTATGAGCACGCCACCATTGTCAAGTGCTGGACATGCAATCCTGAAAAGGGACGCGAGATCCCTGATGCTATTAGCGATCCCAAGGTGCGTTATTGCTAGTGCCCATTTTCACGCTAGACTAAAGGCTACTTAGGTCAAAACCCTTGTTGCCGAGACAATGCTATCCCTCTCTTCCGCGCGTCAATCAGAGGTCAAAGCTTGGGAAGAAGAATTCGAGGCCTGCGAGCACACCCTTTTGCTTCAACAGACAAACGCTGGTGCCATCCCTGCTTCGGGGCTCGCCCACTGCGCCGCATGCGAACTCACATCTAATTTGTGGCTTTGTTTGACGTGCGGCTCGCTGGGGTGTGGTCGCGTTCAGTATGGCGGTGTGCAGGGCGGTAATGGCCATGGCTTGAAACATTTCGAGGAAACTGGGCATGGTGTCTGTGTTAAGCTTGGGACTATCACGCCTGAGGGTGGGGCAGGTACGCGATTTTTCTTTCCACTGATCTTAGGCCTGATTCGTCCTTTTTCAGACATCTATTGTTACAATTGTAACGACGCCAGACTCGATCCCGCCCTCTCTGACCACCTTGCCGTGTTTGGAATCAACGTCAAAACAGCACAGAAGACGGAGAAGAGCATGACTGAGATGGTGAGCGCCTAACAGGAATACAAGCGCCCAATTCTAATTCGACTAAAAGCAAATCGAACACAACTTGAAATACGACTTCTCCCTCACTGGCGAAGACGGCCGAGCGCTCGAACCTGTCTTTGGTCCCGGTTTAACCGGCCTCTCGAATCTCGGTAACAGGTAATTTACTAACCCAACGTATATACATCATCGCTTCAATTTTTCCCCAGCTGTTACATGGCGTCCGTCCTCCAAACGATTTTCTCCCTCCCATCCTTTAAAGCGCGCTACTTTTCGCCTTCTGCTACCACCGAACATGCTGCTCAATGCGCGGAATCATTGCCAGCCGATTGTGTTGAATGCCAGATGCGCAAGGTCGCGGATGGGCTGCTGAGTGGACGATACGCGCATCCTGCGCATGGGTCGGCGAGCAGCGTTAATGATCCTGTGTTCCAGGAGGGACTGCGGCCGACAGGGTTCAAAGCGCTCATTGGGAAAGGGCATGAAGAGTTCTCGACAATGAAGCAGCAGGATTCGGAGGAGTTCTTGGGGCATTTGATCACCGTTCTGCGGCGGGATGCTCATAAGTATAAGGATCGATCTGCTGGTAAGAGTTTGCCAGATGTATCTCGTATTCATCCTCTAAATTTTCAATTAGAGGATGCAACGGCGGTCTTCACATACGGCATGGAACAGCGGCTTCAATGTGGTGTTTGCAGTAAAGTCAGCTACAGGACTGACCCCATGGATGTTCTTAGTGTCCCTGTTACCGCCGTGGAAAGTGGGAAAGACGCCGATGGGAAGACGCTGTATACGCCGATTCCGCTTGTTGCGTGCGTAGATGCCGTGTTGACGCCCGAGTCGCTCGAGTATGGGTGCCCGTCTTGTGGGACGAGTGTGAACGCTCTCAAGTATGTTTGTTATTCTTCTCTTCCCGCAAACATGGATAGCAGTTTGCTGATGCAAAATCCAATATATAGGCAGACCAAATTCGCCAGCTTCCCCGACGTGCTTGTTGTGCATGCGAAGAAGTTCCAGCTGGTTAACTGGGTGCCTACGAAATTGGGTTCGTCTTGTTTCATTGCCTTGGCGTGTCTGTTCAATACTGAGTTGGGTTTAGATATCCCATTGATACTGCCCACTGGCGATGAGCTTGTCTTTAACGCGCAACATCTTGGGGTTGGATTACAGCCTAACGAAATTGAGCTGCCTAGTGCCGGTTCGCAAGACGTATGATTTGAGGGTTTTTATCTGATTTTTTTTTTTGTGACAGCCGCGGCTGCTTCTGCCCCGCAATTCGATGTCGCTGCGATGGCTCAGTTGGAGGGTATGGGTTTCCCGACTATCCGGTGTCAGAAGGCCCTTTTGGCGACTGGGGGTTCCAACTGGGAGGCGGCGATGGAGTGGTTGTTTGCGCATATGGAAGATCCAGGTTTGTTTTGTTCTATTCCATCCTGTTCAATCTACCTTGGAGTTCTGGGCTGAATAATAATGCTAAATAGATATTGACGCACCCCTCCCTGCGTCAGGCAGAAGAGGATCTAGTTCAGAGCCAAGCGAAGAGCAGATTGCTATGTTAGCTGATATGGGATTCACACCTGCGCAGGCGAAGAAGGCGCTTAGAGAGACGGTATGGGATTTTTTATCAGCACACGACGTGGATATTTCATTGAAACTGCACCCATCTAGTCTGGGAACGCCGAACGCGCGGTTGAATGGCTGTTCAACCACCCTGACGATACCGGTGCGGACGACGCACCCGCCGCTCCTGCTGCTGCTGCTGCACCAGCTACAGTCAGCGGGACGAAGGACGTGCCGGCAAAGTACAAACTGAAGGCGTTCGTGTCACACAAGGGACCGTCTGTGCATTCCGGTCATTATGTCGCGCATATAAGAACGGGGGATGCGTGGGTTTTGTTCAATGATGAGAAGGTTGTGAAGGCGGATGAGGAGAGTGTGAAAGAGTTGAAGAAGTTGGCGTATTTGTATGTTTTTGAGAAGGTTTAGAGTGTCAATGTCAGTATATTATCGAAAGCAATTCAAAAGGGCTCAGTCTAAGTTTCTGTTGCACGCAACCACCAAGGAGAATATTTTGGTCGCGCCAAGAGGTATACCACGCTGGTGTTAACCGAGTCTCTCTTTCTCCCGCATTATCCGGCCAACTGAATTTACCGCTGGCGACCGTCTCTCGCAGTTGCTGGACTCCCGGAAGGCCAAGAACATAGCGAGCCGCAAATAGCTCTCGCTTTGGCAGCCGAGATCCTTACACTTTGTATATTCGGCCGTGCCTCACACAGTCTAACTGGCAGTCGTTCCCTACACTTTCCTTCGCCAGAAATGACTCGGCGGAGGATACTATACACTGCGCTCTTTTCTATTCTATTACCATTCGTCTCTGCCTCCGCCAAGCGCAACTACGACACGCACAACTACTACGTGGTCGAACACGACACTCAACATGCATCTCTGGCAGAGGTATCTCGAGCCCTGGGCGTCGAAGTCGTCGACCGTGCGGGAGAACTGGCAAACCACTGGCTCGTGAGAGCGCCGAAATATTTGTCTGTGCGGGACGAGCACGAGACAGAGGTAGATCGTGTGTTGGAGACTTATACGCAGCTTCAGGCACGGTCCCAAGAATACGCGCTAGTCGGGCGAGCTTATCATGAAGCTCGGACGGGGGAGGCTATCAAGTATTTGTCGAGACAGACGCTGCGGCGACGAGTCAAACGCGCGCCACCGCCCATTCGACGGCAGGCGGAGGAAGACGCTCGGGCGGTAGCTCTGCGGCTGGGAATCAGCGACCCGCTATTTCCTGATCAATGGCATTTGGTCAATGACGCTGCGCCCGAGCATTCGATGAATGTGATACCTGTTTGGGAGTTGGGGTACACTGGGAAGGGCGTTATATCGTCGTTCATTGACGATGGTCTGGATTATACATCGGAGGATTTGGAAGAAAATTTCGTGCGTGTGCGCTCTGTATGTATCAACTTTCAATTTTCAACTCATGATTGGCAGGATGCGGACGACTCGTACGACTATAATGACCACGAGTCGTTACCTACGCCCAAGAACAGCGACGACACCCACGGCACACGGTGTGCAGGCCAAGTAGCCGCCGGCAAAAACAATGCATGTGGGATCGGTATCGCGTACAACTCCAAGGTTGCCGGCGTGCGTATTCTCTCTGGCGCGATATCCGACGTGGACGAGGCGGCTGCTCTGAACTACGGGTATCAAAATGTCTCAATCTACTCTTGCTCTTGGGGCCCTCCCGACAATGGTGCGCTCTCTTCCGCTCGTCTCTGAATCTCACGCTAAATGCTAAATGCGGAGCAGGAGCCGTCATGGATGGACCAGATTATCTCATAGACAAGGCCGTCTTGAATGGGATAAATAACGGAAGGGGCGGCAAGGGATCTATCTTTGTCTTCGCCAGGTACGAAAATGCGCTTCACAAGAGTGGGGTTAATTAACACTTTTTTCAAAGTGGAAATGGTGCTGGCTCTGGGGACCAATGCAATTTCGATGGATACACGAACAGCATATATTCCGTGACTGTCTCTGCCGTTGATCACGACGGCCAACGCCCATGGTATTCCGAGGGTTGCACAGCGAACATGATTGCGACCTATAGCTCTGGAGGCGGAAAGTCGATTGTGAGTCTTTGACATTGTCAGCCTTTTGATTTTCCTCATTCTTCGGGTAGACGACTACTGACAAAGGCAGAAACAAATGTGCAACAACACATGGTGGGACCTCAGCCGCTGCCCCAAACGCTGTCGGCGTATTTGCGTTGGCAGTGGAGGCCAGGTCGGCTCCTCTGAACCGTCTTGCGGCCTTGCTGACGAAAAACTAGACCCGATTTGACGTGGCGCGATATCCAGCATCTTTGCGTCGAGACAGCACGTCAGATCAATCCAGACGACGAGGACTGGGACACGACGTCGGCAGGACGCAAGTACAGCTCGAAATTCGGCTACGGCGTGCTCGATGGACTGCGCTTCGTTCAAGCGGCTTTGAATTGGAAGCTCGTCAAGCCTCAGGCACGGTTGCAAACGCGAACAGTGCAGATCGAGAACGGTATGATGAACCCGATGGGCAACTACTCCGGCGGCGAGGTCATTGGCGTGGGTGGGGTGTCTAGCGTATTGCCAGTCAAGTGGGATCAGCTTCAGGACGCCAATTTTGAGAAACTCGAGCATATCACTGTGAGGGTTTGGATTGACCATACACGGCGCGGGGATGTGGAGGTCGAGTTGACTAGTCCTGGGGGTACCAAGAGTGTGCTGGCTGAGAAGCGCAGGTCGGATGCGGCTAATACTGGGTTTCCGGGTTGGAAATTTATGACCATCAAACATTGGTGAGTATTTCTCTGTCTTAATCCCAACTGAGCTTGATGGAAAACTGTAGGGGCGAGGATATCGTTGGCGACTGGACGTTGCGGGTGTCCGACCAAGCGGATCCAGAACACAGGGGAAAGTTACTTGGGTGGGACATGGTATTCTGGGGCTCGGTCATTGACCCATCGAAAGCCGTCCTCTTTGATATCTCCCATGAAGACCCTGTCCTTCCTCCTCACGATATACCCCAACCCACGCCCACACCGTCAGCCACAAAATCCTACATTAAGCCCACTGTCTATCTATCCAGCGAGGAACCACTCCCCACCGTCGCTACAACCACCTCTGCTCCGCAAACCACTACCGATCCGAAGGTAGATGCTATCGAAGGGTCCGCGTCAATCGAAGCACTGCCCACTCCATCCAAAGAGCCGTCCCAAATCTCCGTCATCGTCGACGGATTGGCGCATCAGCTTTGGACTTACATAATCCTTGTTGTAGTCGCGGGGCTTGTCGCTGTGTTCTTCTTTTGGCGATATCGTGTACGCGCTGCACGGTCTGCGTATTCTGCCTTGCCAGGGGACGGGACGGGGGTGCCGATCAACGGTCATCGGAGGTCGAATGAATGGGAAGACGATGCTGATGAGCGGACGGGTCTCAATAGCGACTCGTATCGTGAAGGCGGCTTCCATTCTGGATTTTTGGATGACGAGGACGACCACGATTATCCGCCATCTGCAGGACACGCATCGCCAGCGTTCCGTGACCGAGATGATAGACCGCGGTCCCCTGGACCTTAGACTTGTTGTGTTGTGTGCGTTTTTGTATAGTATGCTTAAATTATTTCATTTGGAATCATCGGATATCGAGCACGAGCAAGAGAAAATAAAATACACTGCAACAATACAACAAAGCAAAACAGGAAAGCGATATGATACGAACAGTCCCAGAGATTTCATTCTGCCGCCACAAAGCGTACTTTTGTGCCATTCGCTACGCGAGCTAAGAGGTTGAGCTCTTCGTACTAGGTGAGAGAAGCATTGAGTGTTCTCCATCAAGGAAAAATTAACAAAGAAATATACCTGGTTAAGGGTGTCATTCAGCTGTATCTCGGTGTAGCCTTGCGTTGTTATCCGCGCACGAATATCAACCAAAGACACCTCATCGGGATCCCCAGTGTATTCGTCCGAATCATCCTCCGATTCCGAATCAACATCCATATCCCGTTCGCGATTCGGACCCCTGCCCAGCCGTTTTTGTTTCTTGCCGCTCCTCTTCCGCTTCGCTGGCGCGCCGGCACCCGCCATTTGTTTAATGATACGGAAGATTGAACTGATGGCTGACTTGTCGGGGCCCTGCTCCTGGTCGTCGTCGTCGTCCAAACTCTGCTTGCTGCAGTCCATCAGGCGTAGCGCCTCGTCGACGTCGGGATGTTCCACTGTGTCTGAGAAGCGGAGGCGTGCGAGCGCCTGGGCAAGACGGAGGACACCCAGAAGTGTCCGCGCGGAGGTGTAGGTGTGTGATTTGTTTTGCTCCTCGTTGTCCTTGCCCATCTTGCGTAGTCGTACATACGAATCGACGACGTACCCCGATACAGCGGGCGGGACGACGGGCCGCTTGTCGCGTGCCAGCGCAATGTAATGTCTATGCAAATCGTTATAAGATAGCCCAAGCCGTCCCAGAACTAAG